>CM053786.1:46232002-47459502 GCA_028749045.1 Cupressus sempervirens
AGAATTGAATGAATATTATGCCTATAATATATTTTTTTTTTGAGTAATCTAATTTATTCATTTAAAAAAAAATTGAAGTCCCTTTTTTAAATGTAAAAAATATAGGGTGTAGTTCATGTCAAACAAGTACATGCAATTCATCTATTTTTGTTCTGATTTGAAATATCTATAGATGATATGTATAGATAGGGAACAAAAAAAGAAATAATTATTTTTTATGTATTTTTTCTTTATTATAAGCAATCAATCTCAACCTTATCAGAATCCAATAGTTTCTTCCTCCCGTCAAAACTTCACTATCAAATCTATACCTTCTTGAAAAAAAATTACATATTCATGAAGAGGACTCTCTCCTCTAGAGATAAATATACTTTTAAAAATTTTTTGATATGATTTTCTATTTTGTTCTTTGTTTTTTGAGGGAGCATCTTCTGAAATGTTGAAATATCAACTTATAATATTTTGAAATTACAATATTATTAATATAACTGAGAAAAACACCCAAAATTTTATATAATGATGATATTGAATTTGCAATCTATAAAAGGGTATTTTTAGTTTTTGAAAAAAATTAAGTTTTGATAGAGAAATGAGATTTGACCAAAATAGGTTTTGGTATCCTAAATGGTGACATAGATCTATGCTTTTAACACTAAAATGTATCAATACTTGATCCTTTAGTTTGCACATAATATGTTGATTATGGATATTATTTTTCCAATCTGCGATCTAATCTCTTATCTGATATATCTATATTATGTCCTTCATTTCTTTGTTCAGTCACTCTATATGACTATTCTTCAAACTTTACTTCAAGTATCCAAACACAAACACACATATGCCATATGAAAAGAGGGTTTAGATCCTCTTTATATAACTAGAACTAGATAAGTTTCTAGATCAAAATCAACCATCTAGATTTCTTCATTTTACTGCTTAAACCTTCCATTTTTCTATTTGGTAGATTACCTTGCATGGGGATTAATAATTCATAACAAAACAAATATCATCTCCTTAAATTACTCCTCGATCATTAAAACATGTATTAAGTTGGCCAAAAATTATTTACCTTACTGTTTGTGCAATTCCAAAAAAATATATGCAAAACAAGATTTCTTGTTACATGAACACTCTAATGCTTAGTGATAACTAATCTTTGTACTATCCCTCAGCTTCTATACACTTGGAACTTACTATATCACTCAACATGAACTGATTATGTATATCTTGGCTTAAACTATATTTTGTCTCACTTGGCATGTATTGGAGTACTTGATGACCAAAGACTTTCCCAACAATAAAAAATTCTTAGCTAAAACTAATTTATGAAAAGTCTAATATACATAGGTCAACCTTCATTGGATGACTCTATCATAGTGATGATGAACCAACTCTTGTGAATAAATAAATAAATGTTTGACACTAATAAACTACCTTAGGGATCAACAATATGCCCTTTGACATTAGTAGAAAAAACATTTTGTCATGATCTAACATTACATCCAAAACTAAAAATAGTACTCCCCCTTAGACTATGACTTGGTCTTCATGAATACTTCAATATGTAAAACATATATACATGACTTCAAACATACTCTGACTTCAAAATAAGTATCCATTAAAAATATTTCCAAGAATCAAACCTTTGATCATATCCATTTGCATCTTAATTTCCCCCTTTTTTTATTACTCATGGTTGCTTGAGTGAATGGGTCAAACCATACTTGTCTAGAAATCGTTTGTGAATCTATATAGCCATTGTAACTGCATTACCTCACCTTGATCTAATAGATTCCAAAACTATAATCTTTATTTCTAGTTGAGCAGCTAGGTCAACTAAGCTTTCTACAATAGAGAGATGTGAATTTATTTTTTCTATCTCCTTAGCTAGTGACAACTCTCTTTGCATCACCTTCAACTAAGTTATCAATATTGAATCAATGGAAATAAGTTTTTCTCACATTCTTCCATATGTTGTTTGCAATTGAGATAATCTCCCTTGAGCAAAAATCAATTTATTGTAATGAATGAAACTTGAACTTGCATCCATGTTCAAAGAATGTCTAGTAGACTTTAAATATAATTACAACTTCTCAATTTGATTTTTTATCTGTTGAGTAAAACTTAGTACATCACATAGTGTTTTATACAAAGTCTGAATATTTTGTACCACACCTTCAACATTATTTCCATGGTTAGAAAAATTAACTTTCCTAATGGTGATTTTAGTTGACACTTTCTCCAAAAGTTTCTTCTCTAACTTCTTATTTGCGTCAATGTCATCATTATTTATTTTTTCTACAATATGAACTAATTGATCCATTATTGGGGCTTTCCCATCAATATCTTTAATATTAGAAGAATCAAAAAAGATATCCTTAATCTCTTGTAATACCTACTTTTTTTTATATTCCCTTCTCAAATCTTCTTGTCTACTCTTCCTAGCCAATAGATCTTGCAATATTTGCATATTCTCATAAGTTAACTGATCAATATCAAACTTTAGAATCACTATAACTTCATCCTTAATTACTAGACTAACAGGTGACATTTCCTTCTTCTTCAACATTTTCTTTTTTGGGGTGCCACTATTTACCAATTTTAGTTGTAGTGAGTGTGATGAAATATCTACACTTAGTATTTTATGTTCTTGTGCACCATTAGAAGCAACTCTTACTAAACCTAACTCCTTCTAAGGTGTAGTCACTTTTTGTGCAGGTGGAATACTAATCCGACCTTCATATTGTGTAGAAGGTCCTACAATTAGTCAAGCCTCTTCCCATTCTTCCTTTGGTCCTTTACCCTATTATATGATCCTTACTTTACTTGGTGTCCCTGTCTCATTTGTTCCCTTAGAAAGAGGTCCCGAGATGGGTTCTCTTCCTTCACCTATAGTAGATTTGTCTACTTGAGCATGTTGTGATGTGGAGCCTGATTAGACTTGGAGGTTTATTTGGCTTGGTTTCTACCCATATTATTTCTATGATAGTTTTGGGGTAGTGCCCCTTATTGGGTCCTAAGGTAGTACTCCCTATCAAGGTATAGGGTGGGGTTGAGGGACAACATCCCCATGAGGGTTTTGGAGGGCAATGCCCCCGAAGTAAAAAATGACTTACTATTGTAAAAGTCTTCAGATGTTATTTTTCTATTGGATGACTTATTCTAGACCTAATTATATAAGTGGCAAAAGATTGTATAAAATTACTTAGGGTTAGGGATTTCATAATGTATAATGATATTGTAGCTTCTAGTTGCAATATTGAGCCACAAGGGATTACAAATTTTAATAATTAGATAATAATAATATTGGACTTTTTATTGGTGGATGTAGCCCAAGGATTGGGTGAATTGTGCTAAATCCTTGTATCTTGTGTTCTCTTCTATGTGATTTATTATTTTATAATATAGGTTATATTTTCATGTAATTATTATTTTTATCCATGTTTAATCCTAACAAAGCATTCATCCAATCAGTCTGACTCTCTCTAGTCTGATATCCTTAATAGGGTCTTCATCTCTTTTCTCTTCAACAATTGATACACTCTATTTCTCGACATCTACAACTAATGTATTTTGTTACAAATATACATTTTAATCAACAATAATAATAGGTGTTTCTATTATTGATATAGTTACCTATTGATTTGTTCCTTTCTCACCAATATTTGGATATTTCATGATTTGCACACTAACTGGATTGGAGGTATCACTTTGAGTGTCTTTGACAGATTTGTTAGCATAAAGATGATGATACTGCATTAGGGGAGTGTCCTAAGAATTGGAGAGTATTGATATGTTTCATTCATGACTATGTTTGTCATTGATGTCAACATAACAGTGTTTCTATAGAGACTGGAAGAATAATAGTGAGAGATCTTATGTTGCATAGTAACTGAGTAAGGGTTAAGTGATGCACAATTATGGACATGTTCCTGAGAGCATCCTATTGATGTGCTCAAAAGTACAAAGTTTGAATTGAAGATGTATTGCAGTTGTATATGATTTACCATGAGCAATGTAGTAATAGAGTATATGTTTGGTAGTTTCTAATGTTTACATTATATTTTTCAGCCAAGATATAATGAGGTGATGCATAGTCAGCTAGTGGTAGAGGAAAGTTAGGTGATGACATGAGCAGGTACATAAGACCTGGAGTCACACGTATAAAGTTTTGTATAAACTGTGAGCTGAAAATGCTATTGTAATTGTAATTAATTATATATCTTATTTTAATTAACTAGGAAAGCCTTAAGGCCAACTCAAGCAATTATTATGAAGATACGATATTATAAAAGAAAAATATTTTCCCTGATTGTAATTTGTGTTGAAATATTGAGATTGTTGTTGAAGTGTGAATTGTGAAAAGGAGTGGAGTTTTCATGCCCAAAATTTACAGGGCAAAAACACCACAATTTTATTATTATTTTTTAAAAATTTAATTTAATTTAATTTAAAAAAAAAAAATTTAAACACTTCTCATGAGTTATGTTCATTAGGGTGATACAAACTTCAATCACCAAATTGGAAGTGATCCTTTGAGTTAATTGATTTGGCCGAGAGTTCGGGATACTTAACAATCATGATGTAATTGGTCTAGTTACTGACATTTTGATCTTCCAAGATGTTATCTCTACTTAAGTTCTTATCTTACTCATAATTTTTAATTTTATTTTATGCCATTTTTTTTTCCCATGTCAAATCCATTTTAGAACCACTTAATCCTAGTTAATGTAATATGTTGTATGAAATCAAGCTAACTAACATACTACATGTTATAACTAATAACCACCCATTTATTAATCAATCTATATATAATAGAAAGCTAAATTGAAATTATACCAACTAAACTTCTTGATTTGATTACCATAATCAACTAAATACTTTACTATCATGAACCATGTTACTAATAATGATAGATCACTAGGGTTTTATAGTAACGTTATATTCATAGATATACTCATGTATTAATATCTTTTTATTTCATTCCGTTCACAATGTTGGATACATCCTATGCTTTACCATTAATTATAGAATGATTAAGTTGTATAGAGTTAATATGTATTTCATAATATATAGATGATGATACCACATTATGATTGTGTTAATACAAATTTTTACTAATCGACATCTATGCCAACTACACAAACTACTATGATACTGATTGGCCCATTAAAACTAAAATTTACAAACTAACAATAGTATTGTTTCCTAATTACCAATTTAAAATCTACATTGTATTCCAAACATTACCATATTATATTATCATCTATTAATAACCTAATACTAACTTAATTATAATTAAATATGATATACTTTAAATACTAATACTAACTAGGCTAGCACTATCCACTAGCTCAACTAATAATAAAATTTTAACTACATCCCCACTAACCAAAAATAAATAAAAATAAAGGCAAACAATAATGTATTATTAAAACCTTAGCCTACTACTCATCCCTATTCAAAGTACTAACATTTCCTTTTATCATTAACCACTTCCTTGCCTACTCTTCTAATACTAATTTTATTAAATATCCCTAAAGCACTACCATACACATCCTATCCCTATGTCTATTTTTAGTCCCTGCCTTATATAAGGTAGGGAACTAATGTTCCTAGTTGCTCATGTGAATTAATTTTCAGCATGTTAGAATTTTAGAATTATAAAGTTTGTGGCGTTTTGATTTTAAAAATAATTTCATTGTAAAAATTTCAATTTTTTGATTTGTCAATAGAATTTTTGCTAGCGTTTAGGTTGCTCAAAAAATAAATGAAAAAAAAAAGGGAGTAGAAGGATAAGAATGCATTTAATAATGGTGTCAAAAAAGTTACGAATAAAGCCCTTAAGCAAGCAAAGCCAATTCTGAGTGGACTGGTGGTGAGAAAGGATGTGACCTTATTTTCAATGACATTACTAATTTTATTAGCATTAGTCTTTAAAAGGTTACAATGAAGAATTGTAAATTATATATAGAACAGGGTCATGATTTGTTTATTGTATATCAAGAATAATCAATGAATATCGTAATATGTGAATCTTCAATAGACATTGCCACTTGATTCATATATTATTATTTTTGAAAATATTAATTTAACATGGTTTCTATTTGAAAATCTTAAATTTAATAATATATTTAATTGATTCAATATATTATTTATATTTATATTTTATACTTCATATAATTTTATTCATCAATTGTATATAAAAATAAAAAATGAAAAATAAAATATTTGTACTGTTTAAAAAATATATTTATTTGAAAAATATTATTTCAATTTTTAGTCTTACAAAAATAAATAGTGGTTATGTTTCAATAAAATATACAATAAAATTTAAATATATTTAGTTTATTTTTATCCTATTATTTACCATGCATCACCCTATATTTAATAAAATATTTTTAATCCTTCTTATTGGCATAGCTTCTATTTCTATATAATCAATGACACATTCTACTTTACATTTATAATCCATTTTCTATTTCAAATAGATATTCATAAAATTTCTTTACCCTATTGCTACATAGCTCTTTGCAATTTTAATTATCTGCATTTATAACATGAAATTAAAAGTATTTCAAAAGAAATAGATGATATTTTCTTCTCTATATTGTCATTGATAAAACTGATTTTAAGTTTTAGGATAGTTATATTGCAATAATAGAAAAGTCATGTTCTATTTTGTTAAAGAAAGTTGATTGTTTGAAAATATTAATTAACACTCATAAGCACTAGTTCACAAGAACCAATCTCTAATGAGAATGAATAGAACATTGTGAACTATCTCTTCTTGAAGGGAGACTCCTAATTATCTTCAACATTGTAGAAATTAAACTTGTCTAGGACTATGTTTCTACCCTTGCTTCTTTTATGTTTAGTTCCTATAATTTTCAAGTTTTAGCCTTTATTCATGTGTCCAAAATGTTCTCACTAATATTCAAACTTCTAAATTTTTATAAAGTCATATGTATTTCATCTACTCTTTATACTCATTCATATACACTTATTATTCTATCTTTCTTTGTTACATATGGATACTTTTATCAAGTATAAATATTGGCAACCTTGTAATATTGAGAAAGTTGTGAAAGGTCTAGTGACAAATAAAAGTCTAAAAATTTCATAATACAAGATAGATTTCTAGTTTATTTATTTATTTATAATCCCCTAACTCGCCCTACTATACCAAAATGGAATATTCTTACTTTAAGCTAAATTCTTATTACACAAAACTCATTTCAATCAACATAGTTCATGATTTTAAATCATTCACTAAATGATCATATTTACTCAATTCTTGCTTCATTTACTTATTTCATAAGGTAGGGACTCAAGCTTTCCCAAATCTCTTGTTAACTTAAGTTATCTTCCTAAACTCCATGCCCACCTACTAACTATGCCCCCTAACATGCTTTCCTACCTATCATAGGCATGACCCTCCCTTCAAAAATCATGTGGGTCATGAGAGAGGAGGTACCTTGTCCATGTGGTACCCCACTTAGGCACTAAATTCAATGCTTACAAAGGAGATCCTTGTTAAAGGATGGTTTGAATACTTCTCTTTTTGTTTTGCTTCCCATAACTCATTTCCCATGTTTATTTAATCTCCCCACCTGTACATGAATGAGAGGAATGGATGTGTTCCAAGAGGTAAAGGAACCTTGGCATGTGTGGGAGAGTGAGTGAAAGGTACTATGCTTAGGGTGGTCAGCTTAGGTGAAGATTTTATTTGGATCTTTCTTTTGTATATATTTTCTTAGTATATTGTTTTTTTTCTAGGGTAGGCTATAATCCATCCCACTTTATTTTATCCTATATAAACATATATGCATATATATGTTTTTTAAAAAAATTTATTGTTTTTGATGTGACTCGTGTGCTAAACTTGAGTCAAGTTTCATTATGGCCAGTCCCTTTTTTTCTCCATTTATTTATTGTACTCATATATGATTTTGATTTTGATGTGAGTCATTTCTCTAGTCCAATCATGGGTTCCTTACAAGACATATTTCTTCTAATACATGAATGACTTTATCATTTCTCTAGCCACAAGATTCTTGCATATTTTAATGGTCTGTAATAAAGGATGGGACTATTTTCTACTCTCCATACAAATTCTAGAGAGTAAATGTGCATCTACAACAAGGTTTCATTTTGTGTCATATGTTTTATTCTTCATATTTCTTTTAGAGAACCACAATTACGAGGTATCAATGTTTTGACTTAACTTACCTATTACTTCTATTTACAAGTTGATATCATTCTTCCATCTATCTATTCTATGAATTTATGGTACTCAAAATTTAACCCTTTGTTTACATTACACAACATCAAATATAAGTGTACTAAGGGATGAAAAGACTCATATATATGAAATTTCTTATACTTAAAATTTATTGAGCCATTTCCCCATGCATACATAAGAACTATTAAGAACTTAATATTTTTAATTGCATCAAAATACATAACAGAGAATCTTTAAATGTAATCTCTCAAAACTACATTAAATAGTCATTATGATATTCCACTCATATTGAGAATTCCATAGGTTTTAGTTATTAATTGGATACAAAATCAAATCAAGGACAAGGTGCTAGATTGTATAACTTCAATATGGTTTCCACAATATTAGATCTTCTTTTACATGAAATGATCTTTTTTCTTCTTACACAACTATGATAATGACTCAATCTTTCTCTTACAAAGATAAATATATGCAAAATCCCAAATTTCACTTTACACATTTACAACAATGTACAATAGAAAGTAAATCTCCTTTCACATTACAACGACACAACAATGGAAACTTAATATCACAATGCATTATGAGATGACATGGAAAAAGATTGATTTCTTCACAAACACTTGGTTCTTCAACATTGCCAAGGGTGAAACCCTAATCTCTTCATAGGTTCTATTCTCTCAAAACTTGCAAAACAACACAAAAATTGGAACCATGGAAGCTCACCTCCCATCCTCAACTTCTATGAAGCCACCCATCGAGTAGGGGAAACAAAGTCAAAATGAGGTTCACACACCAAACATTTGCTAATGTATCAAATCACATAACACAACACATAACAATCCCTTCCATGGCTTGCACATTGATTCACCATTGCAATCATGAATGCATTGGGTGAAGTGGGCTCTTCAAAGAGGACAATGCCATATCAATAATACAAATATCAAATTGTAATTTCATTTATACTTCTCAAGGCTATCATAAAATATCCTCCTTCTTACACAAATCCCTTATGCCTCCCAAAACATCAAAATCATATGGATTCAATGGAGCCCATACTCCATGAAAGAAAGAACAACTCCTCATCATGAGGTAACATTTTCTCTACTACAATGTTAAGCCCAACTAACCCCTTCATCAAAGGATTCTCTTCCCTCCCAAGGGTCTATGAAGCCTTCACACCCATTAACAATCTCAACATTAAAAAAAAAAAAAAGGAGATCAAGAAAGAAAACCAAGAAAATACATGAAGCATAATGCACTATCATACCATCACAATACAATACAAGGATTTGCAATAACAATACATGATCCCATAACAACACTCCATGCTTATAGATCCATTATGAAATACTTAAAAAGAAATCATGGTTTGAGAATCAACCTTGGTCCAAGCTAAAAGAAATTATAGTTGACGAGGAGCTCCCTTTGCTTCCCTTCAAAACCCTAAATGTCTCTAAACTTAGAGAGTGGGTGAACACACCACTAGTTTGTCCAAGTCCCCCTAAAAAAGCTCTCCCAATAGCTATTTTGGAAAAAACATCAAGCTAGTCCTCTTACAACCTTGTCCCTACCTAATTTTGTTACTTTTGACTATGAGAAAAATAGGGATGAATTGATGGTACAACTCAATTTTCGAATTGGTGGAAGAATGCATTGGTTAAGGGACCCCCTAATCTATCTAAGCACTAAAATGGTGAAATTTAGACCCCTAACATGTTATACTAACAAATGGGTAGCTTATTCTCACAAAAAAGACACTTTGGGACCACCTATTGACCCTCTAAAATCCTTGTCAAGTTTGAATTAGAAATTCCCTTGATATTGAATCACCTAATCCCTTGTCAAGTGCATTTATTTAATCTTTAAAAAGGGTAATTAGTTTAAGGTTTAAATGCTACCATGACCAAAACCCTAGGTGACATGTCATTAACATACAACAATCTACAAGTGTCAAGTGACACGTTAAAGCGCATTACTCGTCACCATGACATGTCCCTAATGCATCTTTGAGATTAAAAATTTCACACACATGTAAGCTTACATTTATGAAATAAAATACATCACAATGAGGCTTTTGAATCTTCTAGAGATTCACCTTAGTTAAACCGTGTTTACATGAGTTTGGACCTTGTTTCCTCAATAAAACTCCATGGTTCAATTTCTTGCACACTAAACTTGAACATCAATAGACCAATTAAAAATCATATAAATTGCACATATATAGGTGCATGGAAATTTTTATATTGAATAATTCATATTGACATACTCAATTGTCCTAACCAATTTTATTTTCTAATCATTTTCATATAAAGCATCTAAAATATTAAAATACCAGAATCTACATATCAATATTACTATGTAATCAAATTATCCAACTAACACTCTAAACCACATCATAATCCATTTCTGATCATATTGATGAAATGTTAAATCTACAATGTTAAAACAACCAACATGAAAATTAGTTCTGAATGCATATTTTAGATCAAAATCTCCTAAATGTAAACATCAAAACTAGCATCCCTTGATTCAATTAAATATAGTTTGATTACTAATAGTACCTCATTATCATTATGAGATAATAAATTAGAAGGTGTATCAATTATGTCAGGAAATTAGGATGTGTACATTGTTATATTATTTTTCAAAATCAAACATAGAATGAATCTAGTACATTTTATTGGGCCATAAAATCTATCCTCATGAATCTCAACATATCCTCCTAATACTACTTACACAATAATTGGTTTATTATGCTTACATCATACTAAGTTCTACCATGTAGACCCTTATCCAATTTTGATAACAATTTCCATCTACACTATTGGTAATTCTTATAAGGGTCGTGTTGATTCATCAAGTTCTTAAATAATTCATTATCCTAATAGATCATAAAATACCATGAATCCATTGACCTAGTTTCTATTTTATGACATTTCAACCCTTTATTCTATATGGTCTTAACTCATCAACCTAATGCAACTAAATAGCTTATTCAACCTAGCAATAACTAAAATCTATATCCATCTCAAGAAAAATCTTGTAGTTCATTATTGATAAGTAAATTATCACTCTTGACATGCATAAACTCAAAAACCTCCTTATATATAATTCATGTCCTTTTTCACAAGAAACTAAAACATATAATCTAATATTTTTTATCTTTCTAAATCCTAATCATATCCATAAAATTTAGGGTTTTTAATAAGGTACTAGGGAAGGGGATTTACAGGAGTATTGATTGAATGTGTCTAAGTGATCCAAGGTATTATTGGATGCACTATTCATGATTTGGTTATAAGATTAGAAGGAGAGGAAGTCTGGTTAACAAGATAGAGATAGAGGAAGGAAGTAAAGTTTAGTTCTATTATTCTACAAGGAATAATACAAAGATTATTTAGATAGTGGGTTCATTGGTCTTTCCTTTGAAGTTTTTTGGGTAGTAGGTTTAGCTATCTTCCACAACTCCTAATAGGGTTGGCACAACTCTTAAAAAGGTTGGAATCTCCTAACAGGGATTCAAAGTCTCCCAGTAGGAACTCAAATGTATTAAATTTTGTAATAGACTCCTAACAGGGTCTATCCTATAGTAAAGAATATTTATATTAGTACATCATCTTATTGGTACCATCCCCACTGAGGTTTTCCCTCTAATCAAGGATTTCCCTAGTTAACATATTTGGTGTTATTATGTTTTGAGTATCTTGTTGTGGTTTCAGTTTACATTACTCATATGGTTAAGATTGTTTAAAATTATTATTGATGATATTATTTGTATAATTGATCCCCACCCCCACCCCCCCCCCCCCCCCCCCCCCCCCACCTCTCAGTTATATTAGTGGACTATATATTCTAAAAATTGGTATCAAACCATTAGGTCCTTGAAGGTTAAGCTTAACAACTTTGGGAGATCAATGGAAAATATTTTCAGAAAGGATAGTCCTAGATTTGATGGGGCCAACTATGATTTTTGGAAGGAGAAGATGAAGACTCATCTATTGTGCATGGGTCTAAGATATTGGATCTTGACAAAGGGAAAGAAGAAAATAGTTGAAGAATCAAAGCTAGAAGATTATAGTGATGAAGAAAGAGATTTTCTATGTGTAACATGAGAGAAAGAGAAGCTCTATTATCAACCCTTTTAGAGAATGAATATAATCAAGTAAAGTCTCTTGAAACATCTCATGAAATTTGGAAAGCATTAGAATCTATTTTTGAAGGTGATGATCATGCTAAAAGAATGAGGTTACAAAACTGGATATGTGCATATCAAGATGCTAAGATGATGGAAGATGAATCTATAAGAAGTTATATTGGTAGATTATCATAAATGGTTGCAAGAATTCGATCTCATGGTGGAAGAAAAGATGATGATGAATTCATATGGAAGATTTTGAAAATTGTATCACCACCTTTCAAGCCAATTGTGCAAGTAATATAGATAGTGATGCCTTGCACTAAGGATTTTACCAAGGAAATATTTCTTGGTAGATTGGGATTAGTAGAGATAGTTTGGTGAGCTTCCAAGAGTCAAAAGAACCTTTAGGTCCCTAAACATTCAACCTAATTTGACAAGGAGTGCAAGCACCCATGGAAATTTTGCTAGTAGTAGTAGTGCTGATGAGGACAAGAAGATTGAGGAAGGAATAGCCCTTCTGTGGTGAGAAGAGAAAAAGATTGTGATGATGAATTAGGATTTGTGGCTACCAAGGAAGATAATCTTGATAGAGAAATTAGAGAAGAAAGAGATCTAGTTACCCGAGTGGAAAAGAAATATGATTGGATAAATGGCAATGGTTGTTGACATCACATCATTGGTGATATGAATAAGTTTGTTAAGTTCAAAAATCATGATGGAGGAATTTCTAGAGTTGGTAACAATGCAACCTATCATATAACAAGGATCAGATCCATTACTCTTGATGGTAAAACTAACACTAATGATATCTATTTTGTTGATGGATTAAAGTATAACTTGATGAGTGTTGGATAGTTGGTGGACAAAGGTTATCAGTTGTAGTTTACTGAGAAGATCTGCACTATCAAAGACAAAGATGGTAAGATGATTGGAACTAGCACTAGATCCAGAGGTAATGTATTTTAGTTGAATGCTACTGAAATGACATGTTTGGTATACAGTGTTTTTTAGTGGTGAATATTCATAATTTTGCAAATTTTAGATTTTTTTTGCTAGTAATTTGGCTAATAATTTAAGATTTAATGCATACTAAATCACCACACTTTTATTAAATTTAGTTTTAAAATATTTAAAATTGGTCAATATTTATTTTATTAAAAAAATTAATTTCAAAGATTTGCCACAATATTCAATACATGATTACATTTGATTAAGCTAAATATTATATATTATTGAAGAAATTAAAATTAATTCACTAATAACTATCATAATTACTAGTTACTTCAGGTATATATTACCAATATTTAGCTTTTACTATTGATTTAAAATATGATATAATTATCCTCATAATTTCCATGAGATAAATCATGTTAAATTTTGACTTGTAATATTCCATGACAATTAGCGAACTTCCTATTATTATTGAGGTTCACCAATATTTTCTACTCAAAAATAATGATTCAAAAATAATCACCTATGTAAATAATATTTCAAATTAAAAAACTGAGAGATTTGCCAATAAAAATAATTCAATTTTTTAAAATAATGAAAGAGTCACCAATAATTTATATCTTTTTCTAGAGGGGTGTTTCTTAAAGTTTACCCTAGTTTGGTAGCAAAAGTTGATAATAGTTGGTTGTGGCATAGAATATTTTGTCATATAAACTTTGATAATATTGTGAAGGTTAGTAGTACATTTGCAGTAAGAGATCTAACTGAGATTGTTAAGCATACTAATTTTGTATGTAGAGAATGTATTTTGGCTAAGCAGAGGAAAGTGTCTTTTCCCTCAAGAAGTTCACTACCATAGAAATGTTGGAGATTGTTCGCATAGATCTAAGTGGTCCTACAAGAACCAGAGGTTCTATGGTGAAATGTATTTTATGATTTTTGTTGATGATTTCACTAGAATGATGTGGGTATCATTTATTAAAGAGAAATCTAAAGCTTTTGAGAAGTTCAAGATATTCAAGAATAGAGTTGAGAATGAATTTGGTGTTAAGATTAAATGTTTGAGATCTAATAGAGGATAAGAATTTACCTCTAGAGAATTTAACATATCTTGTGAAGAAAATGGAATCAAAAGATAGTTTACAGCTAGAACATTTAAGAAAAATGGGGTTTCTGAGAGACGAAATAAATATATAGCAGAGGCAGCTAGATTGATGCTATTTGAGGATGATGTTTTAAAGACATTCTAGAGAGAAGTAGTGAATACACTAATGTATACTCTAAACTAAGTACAAATCAGAAAAGGTATGGATAAGACACCTTATGAACTATGGTTTGGACATTCACGATTAGTCAAATATTATAGAATATTTGGGAGAAAATGTTATATTAAGAGAGATGTTGATATTGGTAAGTTTGATCCAAGAAGTGATGACGGTATGTTTCTTGGCTATTCTTTGAAAAGTAAGGCTTATAGATGCTTTAACTATAAAACTAAGACAATAGTTGAGTGTGCAAATGTAAGGATTGATGAGAAGTCTAAAACCAAAGAAAAGATGATAGATTACAATTCAGATGAAAAATTGGATAACTCTAGAATTATTAGACAAAATGTTGAAGGTTTTCTTAAGACCTACAATGACTCGTGGAATGATGTAAAAATTATTGAACAAGGAAAAGAGTAGAGATCTAAACCTAGAGAAGAGATAAGAGTTGAGATGTCAACTTCTATACCTAATATAAATCTGACAAATAATCACCCTCTTGAGTAGATAATTGGAGGTAATGACAAAGGATTAATGACAAGGAACAATGTAAATGAGGGGATATGTTTGATATCTCAAGTTGAACCAAAGTGTGCAAATAAAGTAGTCAAGAGCAATCGCTAGATCCAAGCAATAAAGGAATAATTGGATTAGATGATAAATAATGATACATGCGAATTGGTCCCTAGACCAAAGGACAAGAGAGTGATAGGGACTAAATGGGTTTTCAGGAATAAGATGAATGAGCAAGGAGAAGTTGTGAGAAAAAAGGCTAGAATTGTTTGTAAAGGTTATTCACAACAACAAAGCATTGATTATGAGGAAAAATATGCACCTGTAGGAAGAATGGAAGTAGTAAGGATGTTCCTAGCTTATGCAATGAAAAAAAAATTCAAGGTTTATTAGATGGATGTCAAGTCTGCATTTCTAAATGGAGAACTAGAAGAAGAAATATATATTGATCACCCTAAAGGTTTTCTCTTATGAAAAGACAAAGACATGGTATGAAAATTGAAGAAAGATGTTTATGGTCTAAAGAAAGAACCAAGAACATAGTATGTGAGGTTGGACAATTACTTGGAAAATCTTTGATTTGCTAATGGTATGACTCATAGTAACTTGTATTTAAAAGAAATTGAAGATGGTTTATTGATCATTGTAATATTTGTTGATGACATCATTTTTGGAGTCAATGATGAAGCT
Organism: Cupressus sempervirens; assembly: GCA_028749045.1. Lineage (NCBI taxonomy): Eukaryota > Viridiplantae > Streptophyta > Pinopsida > Cupressales > Cupressaceae > Cupressus > Cupressus sempervirens. The sequence continues at coordinate 46,247,805 of CM053786.1, forward strand.
AGTGAAAAAATTGCTGAAGATATAAAGGATGAATTTGGAATGAGTATGATAGGAGAAATGAAGTTTTCCCTAGGATTGTTGATTGCATAGAATAATGATGGTATATTCATCTCACAAAATAAGTACCTAAAAGACTTGTTAAAAAGCTTTGGTTTGAAAAATTGTAAACCTACTGGTATACCCATCATAACTAGTCATAAGTTATATAGCAAAGATGAGATACTTGCAATAGAAAAGAAGTATAGATCAATGATTAGAGGTTTGGAGTATCTAACTCACACAAGACCAAATATATGTTAGAATTTTTTTATAATAACTAAGAGGTGAACCATTTATCTAAGGTCTGGATGTATAAATAATTTTTTTCACATCTTAGTAAACCCATTAAACATTTATCATCATACATGTATCCATAAGATTATGCTATTACTTAAAACTTGTAGGATACTATCAAATCAATTTGCAGAAATGTAAATATGAAACATAATAGATTCAACAACACATTTGACACAATAATTTATATGGAAACCCAATTTGGGAAAAATCACCAGTAATATGCTACTCCTTTTCACTCTTTTGAAGTGATGCCCTATGAAAGGCCAACCCTGTTAAAGGTTACAATATACACTGTTAAATGTGACCTTGTTAAAGGATTTCAATCACCTTGTTAGGAATGAGCCTTGTTAGAGGACTTTAGACCATTCAGTTGGAATGTCACCAGGTTAAAGGATTTACAAATGACTATTAGGTCAACCTTAATCCAAAGAATTTACCCTAGATTGATACAATTATTATAGAGTAGCATTAAAGTTTGATCTAATAAAAACTTACAACTCCATTTCTAGATTATAGATCTTTGTTTTAGTCCTCCATTCTACTTGGCTTTCATATGTTTCAACTCTAATATCTTGTTCACCCTTCAAGGATCCATACCCTTAAGCCTTCTTGCTTAACATGCCAATGCAAACTCTTAATTAGGTCACTAAATGAAGCAATACCCTTGACTCATTGTCTTCCTTAGGTTCTTGCACATGATAACCTTTGCTTTTGACCAACCATCCCTATAAATAGAGAATTAATATCTTTTTTTGTTCATTCTCCATCATCTAATTTAGGGTTAGAATGGATTAGGTAGGATTCAATGAATCTACCCTGCATTCCATATCATTTCTAGAAACTTCTCCTTCAATCCTCTTTGAAATCACCTAAAAAAATGGTTTATCATGAATTTTGTGCCACTAGCTCATCAATCTTATCTTTCACCTAGTTCACACAATCCAAGAAAATAAACTTGTTGGCTCAAATCCATTCAATTCAAGATCTTTCTAATAATGTTTTCACTTGGCATAAACTTTCTTCTGATGCTCGACACATACTGCATTGCTCGTATCCTCTGTAAAATCACTCAGCACTAACTATACTTTACTAGTGCTTGGCATCAACTAAACTTTACTTGACATACACTAAAATAGACTTTTCCTTAGCTCCAACTATTTTTTTGCTTGGCTTGCACTGAATTTGCTCGACACCTACTATCCATTCGGTCAAGCTTGTTAGACAAAATTTGTTTAAGGTATTATTCTAAACTTTCTTAGTGTAACCAACCTTTCCAACATTAATTAGATTATCAATGCACTATGATATCACTGTCTTAGCTAATTATTGTACTCCTTTTTATATCATAACTGAACCTTTCTTCTAGGTTCTATTATTACATCTTTTCATCAAATCCTCTTCATCAACCAAATAGGTAATAGTACTTAAATCATATAAGCAGTTGTCTTACCAAAAAAAAAAAAAATTGACATTAGTGACAAAAAAATGATTGAAACACATTTATCATACTTGTATCAATCCATTTTCAACAATCTCCTTCAACAATCTCCCTCTTTGGCATTGATGGCAAACCAAACTAATCAACCAAACTTGACTAGGTCAAAATAGTAAGACCAACAAAATATCAAAATAATAATAATTACTTGTATTGAAATCTCTCCCTCTACTAGCAAATTTCATCTTCTAAATAGGTTACAAAATTCTATTATGTTCTGATCAACAGAAAATCAATAATTAATTCATCCTTATGACTCCCTCTGAATTACTTCATATATCTCCCTTCAACAGTATCTCCCTATTACTAGGTAGATGTTATCAGCAAATACACTTTTTGTCTCAACAATTAGTATTCCTCTCTCATACCGTTTGTTAGGATTTCTCCCTCTTTGACAACAATGCCAAAGACTCGACATCTTAATATGGAGATATGAACTTCTTTAGTTTCTCCTATGATATCTTGCTTATGACTGATTTGTATTTTCAGCTCTTTGATTACTTTAAGAAGCTCCTAAAATAAGATCCACTACATCAATTTGTAACATATGGCAATCAACTTGTTTGATGTAGGGCACTCCTTTTGTTACATAGATAGCCTTTGATAGGGGTATCACCCCTAGTTTACCTCTTAGTTACTATGAGCATGCTTAGGTAATTCTTTTGTGAAGATATCAACAATTTTCTCTTTTGTGTTAACATATTCCATCTTCACCTCTTTATCTTAAACCAATTCTCTTAAGTAATGATACTTGATTGCAATGTGCTTTGTCTTTTTGTGCATCATAGGATTCTTTGATATACTTATAGCACTTGTATTATTACGAAAAAGTATCACTAGTTCAGTGATCTTTTCCTTCATACCTTTGAGTAGTTGTTTGATCCATACAATGTTTGTACAATTTACAATACTAGCAACATATTCAACTTTAGCAGTAGATTGTGAAATGCAGTTTTGTTTCTTGCTAGTCCATGTAACCAACCTCTTGCCTAAGAACAATGCTATTCCACTAGTTCTTTTTCTATCATCAATTTTTCGAGCCTAATCAACATCAGTAAAGGCTCTTAATTCAAATTTCTCATTTTTCTTATAATATAGATGATATTCCTTTTTTTGTTTTAGATATCTCATTATTCTCTTTATAGCCATCAAATGATTCTTCCTGGGATTAGCAGAGAATCTTGCAACTATCCCTAAATATAATGCAATATTAGGTCTACTATTTATTGCATATTGTAATTTTCCAATCATAGACCTGTATAATGTTTGATTCACCTCAATTGAATCATCTTTCTTGGATAATTTATGTTCTATCACCATAGATGTACTTATCAGTTTGGAATCCTCCAATCCAAATGTTTTTAGTATCTCATGGGCATACTTTGACTGAGTGATGTATATAACATGTTTCATCTAATGCACTTGCAAACCCACAAAGAACTTGATCTCTTCAAGCATAGACATTTCAAATTCTTGCTTCATTTCATTTTCAAAAGCCTTACATAAAGCATCTTGACCTTCAAATATGATATCATCAACAAAATTTTTAGATAAAAAAATACCTTTTACTTTCTCTATTTTCATGTGTATATTGTTGTTATCATTAGTCCTTTCAAATACAATCTTTAAAAATAATTATGAAGCCTCTCATACCATGCTCTTGGTGCTTGTTTCAAACCATATAAAGCTTTGTGTAATCTACATACCATATTTTTATTGTTAACATCAACAAATCCTTCTGGTTGGTCTATGTAAACTTCTTCCTCTAATATGCTATTCAAAAATAAAGATTTAACATCTATTTGATAAACTTTGAAACCTTTGTATGTAGAATAATCAAGAAAAGTTCTTACTCCTTCCAATCTAGCAATAGGAGAAAATATTTCTCTATAGTCAATTCCTGCTTCTTGTGCATATCCTTTGAAGACTAATATTGCCTTGTTCCTTGTGACTTCACCATTTTCATCTAGCTTATTTCTATATACCCACTTGGTTCTAATCACATTTTTGTCTTTTGGTCTAGGAACTAGAGTCCATATCTTTTTTACTCTAGTCCACATCTTCTAAGGAATCTTTCACTATTTTAGGCTCTTTTATGCTCAATAAGCATGTATCATTTCTCAACTTATTTCTTATCATTGGTCTAGCATCTTTATCTCCAATTATTTTTGTAGCTAGATGACGTCTCTTGACATATTTGGACAATCTTGGTTCAACTCTAAGTTCTTCATTTGGTCTATCTATTTTAGAGTCACTATGTACATCTTTATTAGGTAATTCAACATCTCTCTGATGTACACTAATCTAAGAATTAGAATGTGCCTCAACTTCATTCTATAACTCAGTATCTAAAAGTAGCTCAGTTCTTGAATGCATCTCGACATTCATAGTATGTAACTTGACAGCCATTGAAACATGTTGTTAGTTAGTAGCTTGATTTGTAGCATCTTCTTCAACATACATACCTTCATAAAATATACAAATGTTTTGTATTCTTTTGGTTCTTTCATAGGTCCACCCTCATATACATTTGTATGTTTGTTAAATTTCACATTTTCACTTTCCACAACTTTGTTAGTGTTAATATTTAAACACTTATAACCTTTACTTCTTGTGGAATAACCTAAGAATATACCTTCTTCACTTTTTGCATCTAGTTTACCATTCCTAAAATCTTTTAGAATAAAGCATTTTCTTCCAAATACCTTAAAATATTTTACATTGGGTGAGTACCCATACCATAATTTAAAAGGTATTGAATGAGTACCTTTCTTGACTTGTACATGGTTCAAGGTGTAGACATCTATACTTATAGGTTCTCTCTAGTAGTTCAAAGCAAAAAAAATTTCCATCCTGAGTGTCCTAGCATAGTCCATTATAGACTTGTTCCTCCTTTCAACAATTCCATTTTGTCGAGGGGGTTCTAGGAGAAATTTTTTATCTTTTGATACCTTTATCATTATAGAACATCTCAAACTCATTTGATGTAAATTCTCCTCCTCTGTCCAATCTCAAACATTTCATACTTTTACATGTTTCCTTTTCAACTCTTGTTAAGTACCACTTAAACATTTGGAAAGCATCAGAATTCTATTTCAAAACATAACCATCATCATTCTAGAATAATCATCAACAAGCAACATAATGTACTTATCTCCTTTGTAGGTTTGCACTTCAATTGGTCCACACAAGTCAGTATGAACAATCTCTAGTATTCCTTTAGAGGTTTCAATTTTACTCTTAAAACTTGACTTTGTCATTTTTCCTAACTAACAATGTTTGCATATTATATTGTCAGGCTTCTTCAACTTAGGAAAACCTCTAACTTTTCTCATGTTACTGATACTAACCAATTATCAAAGTTAACATGGCATAGCCTTTTTTGCCATAGCCATGCATCATCAAATTTTACAATTAGACAAGTAGCATCCTCTATATTAAGGTAAAATAGATTACTCCTAGTTTGATCACCCTTTTCAATTAGTATCATATATCTTAGCAATCTTGTTTTCAAACTCAACCTTATATCCCAAATTATTCAATTGTGATATACTCAATAGATTATAGTTAAGTCTTTCAACATAGTAAGCATTGTCATACAAATTTCTATCATAAAAAATCAATGTAATGAACTTACTTTTATCTCTAGTCATGTGATGTGAACATCCACTCACAATGATCCATCTATCATTCTTGTTTACACAAGACACAAGTGTAGTTGTCTCATCTTCATTAGATTCATCCTTCATTGCAACATACACCACTTCATCATCATGCTCATCAAATTCATCTTTTATTTCTTGCTCAAAATGTAGCAAGACTTCTTATCTTTGTCTTTGTAATCCTTGCTATCTTTATCTCTTCTACTTTTGTACTTGTGACCATGTTTGTAGTTCTTCTTCTCTAAACATATAGTAGCAATATGACCAACTTCATTGCAATTGAAACAAATGATAGGTAATTTACCTTTAAACTTGTTTTTACCTTTGTGGAATCTCCTTACCATCAGTGCTTCAAGTTGATCTACTTCCTTCCCATCTATGTCACTATAATTGGACACATACTTTTTATTTTTCTTCTTCTTTTTCTCATCAGGTTCCTTTAATGACAACTTATCTTTGAAAGTAGATTCAATACTTTTAGGATTATAATTATCAGAGTTAGATAGCTTAAAAGCAGTGAGCCTACCTACCAAACATTCAAGAGATGGATTATTCTCTACTATACATCTTAGTTCTTGTATTGTAGAAAATTTAATAGCATATATAGGCAACAATGTTCTTAAAACTTTTCTTAGCTTAGTATCATCATCTATTGTACTAGTAGCTCCTCTTATTGCATTGACATATTTTATCGTTGAGAAATATTAAGCAATATTTTCACCTTCTTGCATTCTCATATCATCAAACTATCCTCTAAGACTTTCATCTTTGGCTCTTAGAACATTCTTGTCTCCTCTATAGATGGCATGTAAAGCATCCCACATGTTCTTTACACTATCAAGACTTTTGATATGATCAAATTTAACATAGCTTAGGGAAGAGGCAATCTCTAGCATTGCATGATTGTGTTCTTTCTCCTTTTTCAGATCCTCGGTAGTTAGGGCTCTAGTAGGATCAACATGTTTAGTAGTAATGGTAAATTGTGCATGACCTCCAAGTCCTCCAAGGTATAGCATCATCATAATTTTTCATGCAAGATAGTTATCTCTATTAAGCTTGGGTACATCTCTTTTTGACATCTTCATCTTTGTGCTTCTAGTATCTTGAAACTAGTCCTCTTAAGAAAATGGCTCTGATGCTAATTGTTGGAATTATTTTAGAAGAACTAGGGGTCCAAATATATAAATAAAACTTTTCACAACTTAGTGAACACATAAAACATTTATCATTATGCATGCATCCATAAGATTATGCAATCACTTAAAACTTGTAGGTTACTATCAAATCAATTTCAAAAATGTAAACATGAAACATGATAGATTTAGTAACACATTTGACACATTGATTTATGTGGAAACCCAATTTGGGAAAAACCACTAGTAGCATTATACTCTTTTTCATTCTTCTGAAGTGATGCCCTATGAAAGACCAACCCTCTTAAAGGTTACGACACACAATGTTAAATGTGACCCTGTTAAAGGATTTCAATCACCCTATTAGGAGTGAGCCTTGTTAGAGGACTTTAGACCATTCACTTGGAATCTCACTCGATTAAAGGATTTACAAATGACTATTAGGTCAACCTTAATCCAAAGGATTTACCCTAGATTGATACAATTATTAGAGAGTAATAGTAAGGCTTGATCCGATAACAACACAAAAATCCATTTGTAGATTACAGATCTTTATTTCAGTCCTCCATTCTAATTGGCTTTCACACATTTAAGTTTTGATAGCTTGTTCACCTTTCAAGCATCCCTACCCTTAAGCCTTCTTGCTTAACATGCCAATGCAGACTCTCAATTAGGTCACTGAATGAAACAATACCCTTGACTCCTTGTCTTTCTTAGGTTCTTGCATATGAAAACCTTGCTTCTAACCAACCACCACTATAAATAGAGAATTAAGATCTTTTTCCATTCATTCTTCATCATCCAATTTAAGGTTAGGATAGATTAGGTAGGATTCGATAAATCTATCTTTCATTCCATATCATTTCTAGAAACTTCTCCTTCAATGCTCTTTGAAGTTGCCTCAAAAATGGTTTACCATTGTAAGAATTTGCCTAAGGGAAAATTTCACCCAAGAACTAAGAACTCAAACACAAGCACAAATGTAGACCAAAAAGAGAGTATATGATTAGTATGATGATATATTCATTCAATATGCCGCTAAGAGCACAATAGAGTGCCTGCATATAAAGGCCTCTAAGATACATCTAGCATGCCTTGTAATCAGCTACATGATAAGTCATACAACTAGGAACATGTCCACTAGATATGGGTTATCCTCCATTAAGCATGAAAGTAAGTGCGGTGATGAGAGGATAAGCCTACAAGCGTGTAACACACAAATCAGTGTTGTAGACACCATGTGCTAAAATAGAGTTGTGTACTCCTATGTTGTCAACATGACAACTCAAAAAAGTGTGCAAACTCCTAAGTGTCTCACAAAATAAAATAATAGAATAATTCATTAACCTAAGTAAACTTAAGCAAGTACAAATAGTAAATACATATTTACACCAACACCCCCCCTTAAGTGCAACTTAGGGGAATGCCCTTAAGCTTATGAAAACTAGGATGAAATGCAAGATGGGTCTTGGATACTAGGCCATGTTAGGTACCCATGTACATAATGAAATGCAATCTCTCATAAATTGGAGAAAGAGGGAAAACCTCATGGGAAAAACCCTCCCCCAAAAAGAGAGATGAAAAGGAATGCATGGATGGATGGAGTACTCAAGACCCCCCCATTATGACATACATCCAATATATACATATGTGAAGAATGAGAAAAACTAAACCTCATAAGAGGAAAAAGTCCCCCCCATAAGAAAGAAGAGGAAGAGAGACTAAGTAGTCCCCCCCCCCCTCGCAAATGAAGAATGCCTATTAGTGAAAGCCACTCCAAGGAAGAAGTTGGTCCAAGAGTGTAGAATGATATTCCTCCCCTTTGGAAGAAACATTGGAAAAGGTGCAATTATAAAGATGTATGGTGGCCTTGAAAATTGCTCAAGTATCGCTATGATGATACTGATGGTCGCCCTTTTCAACTATGCTAAAAAGAATGAATGTAGATCTGGAAAGGATGTCTATTGAACCTATTCTAGTGAACCATCTGTCTCCTCTACTGACAAAGAGACATCTTAAAACTATTGTTTATAAGGATCCAAAATCATGCCAACCTATAAGGATTGATCATGTAGATAATGGAAATGAGGGTTAGAGTGAGCCCTCACCACAATTGTACAAGGATTACCTTCATCAAAGAGAAGATGTAATTCCTCAAGATTGTCTCCCAAATTTGCGATGTGTGACTCCATGAACAAACCTACAATGTCTGCCAAGAAGTCATCATCTAAAGCTAAAGCTAGAAGATGAGATGTACCATGTTGTACTAGACCTTTCACTATGGAAATATAAGCATGTGGACTAAACTGATGATTTGACCTCTAACGACAACTATCGATAGAACCCCACGTGTCTAAATCTGCTGAAGCATTATCACTGGTGTGACTATCAGTTTCCATTGTGTATGAAGTACAAAGAGGATTAGAGGATAAGCTGGGTGAACTTTCCTCAAAGTGAAAATCCTTGTCCATAAAAATCTCACGAGTCTCTATATCCATAAGTCTATAAGCCTTGGCATTGTCTTCATACTCGATGAAAGTACAAGGCCTAGGTGTCGATGCCTTGCAACCCCTGGAACAAAGGTTTGCCCATGCTAGACAATCAAAGACTCTAAAGTGACTAAAAACTACTTTTCTACCACACCATGCCTCAAAAGGAGTTTTCCCATCTAAGGCATTATGAGGAGACCCATTAAGTATGTTAGTAGCACTGCTAATAGCTTCAACTTCAAGTGTATGATCAAGAGACTTGGCATTTATCATGCAACTTTACATGGATTTAAGAGTCTTAATCCTCAGTGCTGCAGCATTTGTCTTATGTGGACTGAATGTTGGTGGATTCTGAAGATCAATCCCCTCAAGTTTGCAAAAGTCCCTAAGTCTTCTATCTACATATTTGTTCTCATTGTCCGCCCTTAGAATGTTGATGGCTTTCCTTAATTTGTGTTCAACATGAGTCTTAAAGGCTTGAATCTTATGAACCAATTCATTCTTGTGATGAAGGAAGTAGACCTAAGAGAATATTGAAAAGTCATAAACAAATGTGAGGATGTAGTAGCCTTGGCTGATTGAAATCACTACAAAGGGTTCTACTAAAACCATGTGAACTAACCAGAGAACAATTGGAGCTCTTGAAGACTTCCCTTTATCATAGTTCTCCTTGAGATGCATATCCACTAAACATGATGAGAAATCTCCCTTAAAAATTTGATGTTAGGTAGACCTTTGACCATGTGCTTTGAGCAAAGTTGCTAAAGATGGCAGAAGGCAAGATGATCAAACCGTTCATGTCATAATGTGTTTTGTGAAGTAGAGTGAGTCAACAAGGCTTGAGAAGGAGACTTAGGCACAAAGTGGAAGAAGGAATAAAGCCTCTCATCATCATTGAATTTTTCCACTACAACCAATGAATCATCTTTAAGACTTCACACCATCACTAAATCTAGAAGGAACTCAACTTTATGACCATCTCTGAGGTGAGCGATTTGGTAAACTAAAAGGAGATTGGAGCTAAGGTTTGGAACATAGAGAACATCTTTGAATTCCCCATTTTCCATTTCCACATGTCCTTTTCCTTCAACTTCCATTTTAGTATCATCTCCCACGAAGATGTGTGGTACCTTTGATTGCTTCAATGAAGAAAACTCTCCCTTTGAAGAACCCATATGATAGGAGGCACTAGAGTCAAGTATCCATTCTGAAGAAGAACTTGTGTTTTCCATAAGTTCTTGCCCTTTACCCTTTGAAGAGGTCGAAGTTGAATCCCTAGAAGTGCCTAACACTTCAATCTTGTTCTTCTTGAATAGATTTTCTAACTAATCAATTCTTTTAGTTTTGCAAGGATGCTCGTTATGATTTGGGTTTTTGTAGTACACACAAAAACATTTGTTCTTATTGAAAGAAGAATTGCCTTGCTGTAAGGAGGATTGTTGTGTCTTAGATTGTGATTTCAGCTTACATTGCTTCTTCTTGTTGTTGCTAGAACTTTTCCCTCCTTGACTTGATTGGTGCTCATCACTAGCCACCAAGGCTTTGGTCTTTGATGACTTGAGAAGTCCTAAATCCATCAAGTGAGATTGTTAAAAAATCAACATCTCTACAAATGCATCAAATGAAAGCTTCTAGTAAGCAACTTCCATGGTCAAACTATGAGTATTGAAACTTGAAACAAATCAAGCATACTCTAAAGGTAGCCTCTTCAAGATGCGATGAATCAACTTTTCATCTTTCATGGGATTAACACAATCTTTAAGTAGTAGTGCCCTATACTCATTGGCTTTGTTAATGTAATTCTAAATTGTGTCAAAGTTCTTTGAATCCAAGAGAAGTAGATCGTCCTCAATCTAAAATACCTTTTCTTCATCCACCTTACTATATAATTGTTCAAGTTTATCCCAAGCTAGTTTGGATTCTTTACAATTGGCAATGTGAAAGAAGAGATATCTATGTACACAACTCTTGATAATTCCTAAAGCATGTGAGTCTTGTTTCCTCCATTCAAGGAGTTCTTTAGCATTAGTGGGTTTGGGAATTGTACCATCAACATAAAGACTGTATCCATTTTCTTTTAATCTACTCCATGCATAATTGTGTGAAGTTAGAGGTGGACACATAAATGAACCCATGATGTAGAAATGAAAAGAGAATAAAAGAGAGACATAAGAACATAGTACACACCCCCCCTTTTCACTCAATCTAAAGTCCCCCCCAAAAAGGATGCTTTTGGCACTTTATAAGTAGTGTGTGTACAATGGGCCACTTGTCAAAATGAACAAAGTCAAATTTCTAATTTCTATTTTACAACTATCTTTTGAGGCCCAAATATGTCACTAAGCTTTTTAGCTTAGGTGTACAACAATTCAAAAAAGTAATCAAAGCTTTATAATACAAAAAAAGGCTTATTTCTAAAAGTGAGAATTTTGTCCACACAACCCTAAAATTTGACTATAGATCTAGAAAGTAGACAAAAAATAACACACTTTCAAAGGAAACAAAACCTAAAAAGGTGACCAGATGAGCCTGTACAGAGTGTTTGAAGTTGCAAAATGTAGGATTATCCAGATATAATCACAAAAAATGCAATTTTTGAAAAATCTTTGCACCAAAACTAGAAAAGAACACCACTAATAGAAAATTCAATAAATTCTACCCAATATTAAAAAAAATTGCACCTAAAACAGAGTCCAGATGACCAAGTTATAGGCTCGCAAAGTCAAGTTGCCAAATCAAAAAGCAATCTGGAGAGGGGTCTAGCAGGAAAATTGCATGCTTAATTTTGATGATCAAATGACCATCATAGTAGTTGATAAAGGCCTAGGAATGATGTTTAGAGGACCATCAGACTTAACCTCATGTTGGATGACTAAGTGTCCATACATTGACGTGTTCATATGGTATTTGACATGGCACAGTATAGATGGTACAAAAGTGTGATGTGACAAATATAGTTGGTTCCTATGTAGTAGTATGGCCCACCATGGTGGTAGATGACATGTCCAGATTTGACATGGCAACATGGTAGTTATGTGTCTTGCATGTTAGCTATCTACATGTTGTGTGGAAAAATGTAGGCAAGCCACATGTGCTCTACGTAGAGGGGAGTTGTCTATAATCTGAAATGGTGTAGTGCCACATGGCATCCAAGTGAGCATGGATGTGGGGTTTGAAATAAATAGTGGTCACCTAAAATCACTATCATGCGCTAGAGTTTATAATGCACAAGCTGTGAATTGTCATTCACCATTTAAATGGGTGAGTGAATGACATAAAGCTGTGTGGTGCAGTCATGATGTGCTAGAACTATCAACACAATGACCAAAAAGGTGGTTGAGTTTTTAAAAAATGCTCACATCATTTTAACTTAGCCGATGCTAGGTTTATAAAACTTTGTCCCACATTGAGTGGGAATGTGGGCTTTGGCCTATTTAAAACATACATTTGTTGAGTGTTAATACAAAGGCATGACCACCGGTGAAAGGTGCCTTGGCTAGGTTGAGAGGGTTCGCTAGTTATGTTGAACACATTGTCTAGTAATGTTGTATGACTTTTTTTCTAAGGCCAAAAATTGTATAGCCCACTACAATATGGTTGTGAACAAATAATATATACTTTATGCAGGGCCAGGATTAGATAGCCTAGTTCTACAAAAAATAATTCTCTGCTAGGTGCCTGAAGAGAAATTTATTTTTCCAAAAATACTAACAAAAATAATTGCAGAGAAATAAAAATGTAGATCTAAAAAAATAAATTAAAAATACAAACCTAAACTGCAAATCGAGGCCTCTAGTTTCTGATTTGCAAAAAAAATTGCCTCACAGTTGACTTTGGGCTAGGGTAGTTGAGTTTATAGTAAATTTTCACTGAATTAGTGTTCCAGATGCAATGGCAAGGTTAGATCTAACTCTAGATGCTCCTAATTTCTACAGTACTCTAGATTTGGGCTCAGGTGCTAAAGCAACAATGGTCTCAAATGGCTATGTGATGAGAAAATCTCCAAGCCCTAATACCATGTAAGAATTTTCCTAAGGCAAAAATTCACCCAGGAACTAAGAACTCAAACATAAGAACAATTGTAGATGAGAAAGAGAGAGTATGATTAGAATGATGATATATTCATTCAATATGCCATGCTAAGAGTACACTAGGAGTGCTTGTATATAAAGACCTTTGAGATGCATCTAGAATGCCTCATATTCAGCTACATGATAAGTCATACAACTAGACACATGTCGATAAGATATAGGTTATCCTCCATTAAGCATGAAAGTAAGAACAGTGATGAGAGGATAAGCCTACGAGAGTGTAACATGAAAATTAGTGTTGTAGACACCATGTGCTAAAATAGAGTTGCATACTCCTGTGTTGTAAACACAGAAATTAAAAAAAGGTACACAAACTCCTAAGTGTCTCACAAAATAAAATAATAAAATAATGCATTAACCTAAGTAAACTTAAGTATGTGTAAATAGAAAATAGTATTTATACCAACAACCATGAATTCTATGCCACTAGCTCATGAATCTTATCTTCCATGTGGTTCACGCAATCCAATAAAACAAACTTGTTAGCTTAGATCCATCAAATTCACGATCTTTCTAAAAATGCTATCACTTCTAGCATAAACTTGTTTCTAATGCTCGTCACATACTATGTTGCTTGATATCCTTGTAAAATCACTCAAAATGAACTAAACTTTATTGGTGCTTAGCATCAATAAAACTTTACTTGACATCCACTATTTCACTCAACATACACTAAAATAGACTTTTAGTTGGCTCCAACTAATTTTCTCTTCAACTTGCATTGACTTTTCTTAGCACCTACTATGCATTCAGTCAAGTTTGGTAGATAAACTTTGTTTAACTTGTTCTTCTAAACTTTCTTAGTGTAACCAACCTTTCCAACCTTAAGTAGATTATCAATGCACTATGATATCACTATCTTAGCTAATTCTTCTACTCCTTTTTATATCCTGACTCAACCTTTCCTCTAGGTTTGATTGTTACATCTTTCAATCAAATCCTCTCATTAATCAAATAGGCAATAGTACTTAAATCATATAAGAAGTTGTCTTACCAACAAAAAGAAGGTTTAACATCAGTGAAAAAACAATAATTGAAACACATTTATCATACTTCTATCAATATATTTTCAACGATTTCTTTCTTCAACAATATAGAAAATGCAATTCAAATAGTACATAGATTTCAAGCTGATACTAAAGAATATCATTTTGCAGTAGTAAAGAGAATATTCAGATATTTAAAAGGGACATCTAACTATAGAATTTGGTATGACAAATCAAATGATTTCAAACTTTGTGCATATAGTGATGCTAATTGGGTAGGCAATATGGATGATAGAAAGAGTGCTACTGAGGATCATTCTTTCTTGGAGGAAGATTGGTATCTTGGTTAAGCAAATAGCAACATTGTAATTCACAAAGTGCAGTTGAGGCAGACTATATTGCAATAGCAAATAACTACAATCAAGTTATGTAGATGAAGAAAATATTGAAGGATATCATAATTAAGATTGAAGAACCTATTATCATTTACTATGATAACATAGGTATAGTGAGTATGTCTAAGAATCCTATATTGCATTCTAAGACTAAACATATATCAATTAAGTATCATGTGTTGAGAGAGAAAGTAGCAAAAAAAGATATAAGATTAGAGTATGTAAGTACCAAAGATTAGATTGTAGATATCATTATGAAGCCTTTGTCTAAAGATACATTTGAGTACCTAAGAGGTATGCTTGGGGTTATGCTCTTGCCTACTTCTGAGTAGTTGATGCAAAGAGTGCATAAGTCTAGTGGCATAGAGCACTATTATTTGACTAGACTAAATGATGATGCTTCTTGAATGGGGGAGTATCTAGTATGTAATGAGTCATTGAGGACTCTTCATATTTGGTTTATGATATTGAATAGTTGATGCAACAACATCCCAAGTTGCACTATCATCCTACATGTTTTTAGTTTTCCTAGATTTGCCAAGTTGTAATGACTTACATTGATGAGCTTTTAGTGGTTGTCGAGTTCTTAGTTGATGCCAGGTGTTTCCTTTGGATGTCAAGCTCGTGTGGTTGCCAAGTGTTCTTCAGATGCCAAGTGCCATTATTTTGTAAAGTCTTCATTTGCTGAGTAGTTTATGTTTGGTTCTAGTTTGGGCTGACCTTGCATGCATTTAATTTTGGTATAGGAAGTTAATATTTGATGTGAGCGAACTTGTGGCTATACACGCATTTAATGTAAGGTTTAGTTTTGTGGTATGCTAACCTATGGCTACACAAGTATTTAAGGAGGTCTAGGATTGAGTTTTAGGGAGATAATTTGAGGACCAAAACTTAGAGGTTTTTGAGAAAGAATGATATATGCCTATAAATGTGAATTTCTATTTGATCATGAATCTAAGAACTATATTTTTGTATTAGGTCATAACCTAGAAGCCCTTATAGCTGGACATGTATGTTGATCATTTCATGAATCAATAAAAGTGTTTTGTTCTCTCCCTCTCTCTCTGTGGTGCTATTGTCTTTGTGTGTTTTCTAACATTGTGTTAACTC
The DNA here is from genome assembly GCA_028749045.1 of Cupressus sempervirens. Lineage (NCBI taxonomy): Eukaryota > Viridiplantae > Streptophyta > Pinopsida > Cupressales > Cupressaceae > Cupressus > Cupressus sempervirens. Next base: position 46,263,502 of record CM053786.1, read on the forward strand.
TACAAGGTTGGTTTTAGATTGTTGGGTGTGCCTTTTGCCCTAGTTATTCCTTTCCCTCCTTGCATTATGTGGTATCAAAGCATAGTTGTTCTTGAGTGTGCAAGAAGATTGCTGAAGTGGCAGGAAGTTTGTACCAGGACTTTGGGTGAACCTTGATTTAGATTTGGTTGTAGGGTTGCAAATATGTGGATTTGACCTATAACTTGTAGAGAGTTATGATCTTGTAGGAACCTAAATTGTAAAGATGGTTCATGGTAGAGGAAATGCCGATAATGCCATGTTAGATGCATTGAGACAAATTATAGCCAAATTAGATATTATGGATATAGTGTAGAGGAAAGGAGCACATCTTGATGATGTGAGTGATGATGATGTGGTAGCACCAAACCCTAATCTAGAACTTGAAGAAGATCAAGACGAGGAAGGATTGTTGAGAGTATTGACTAGGGCACATTCGAAGCTTGCTGTAGAAGTTTTTCCTTATGATGGGAAAGTTGGACACCAATGTTGTGTTGGATTGGATCTCTGATATGGAGAAGTTCTTTGAGTATGAAAACACTCCTAATAATAGGAGGGTGAAGATTGCAATTACTAGGCTAAAAGGACATGCCTCACTGTGGTGGGAGCATTTGCAAACTAGTAGACAAATGAGAGGAAAGGAGAAGATCAAAACTTGGCCAAAGATGGTGAACAAGGCAAAGAATAAATTTGTTGTTGTTGATTACCAAGCTAGCTTGCTAAGAAAGATACAAAATTTGAGACAAAAAGGCATGACTATGAAAGAGTATACTCAGGAATTCTATAGATTGGACATCAGATCTAGACATGTAGATGGTGATGTTGAGAAAATTGAAAGATACATAAATGGATTGAGATCTCAAATTCAAGATGAAATAAGATTTTTGAAATTGGAAAGTGTGGAAGAGGCATACCAATATGCATTGAAAACTAAGGAAATCTTAACAAAGAAGCATGAGCAAAGATAAAGAGGTAGATGTAGATCTTATGGTGAAGGTGGTAGATCTAACAGTTTTGTGTAGGATAAAGAAAAATCTAAATGGAAATTTTATGAGAAAGACAAGACCGAGTGGAAAGGTGGTGGTTCTTACCACGGAGGTACTAGTTCTTACTAAGGAAGATTTAATTCCTATTCCAGAGGTGGTTTTTGTGGTAATTGATTCAGATGTGGTAAAGAAGGGTATAGATCATTTGAATGTAGATCCTCTGAAAGTGAGCAAGGTAATAGAAATGTTGTGATTCAAGAGGATATTGAGGGTTGACCAAGTGGCCTGAGGCTAGTGAAAATTTTATGGTGAGAAGAACCTTATGTAATAAGGGAAGTGATGAGGAACCTATCCTTAGAAGAAGTCTTTTCAAGACCAGATGTAAAATGGTTGGAAAATGCTACAAGGTGATCATTGATAGTGGAAGTTCTACAAATTTGGCATCAAAAGATTTGGTTATAGAGTTGCAATTGTAGAGGTTGAAGCATCCTAAACCCTATCATGTTTCATGGATCAAAGATGAGCATAAGATATTGGTAAGTGAATAATGTATTGTGAAGTTCAAGATTGGACATTACTTTGATGAAGTTTTTTGTGATATTATGCCTATGGATTGTTGTCATATTTTGTTGGGTGGACCTTGGAAATATGATAGATATGCTATACATGATAGAAGATTGAATCAATATACTCTTTGTGTGAATGGGAAGAAACAAATATTTCTACTTTTGATTAAAATTCCAGATCAGGTTAGTCGTATTGCTATAAAAATTTTCATAGTTAATGGGAAATAATTTGAAAAGGAAATGAAAAAGAATCAAGTTTGTTTTTCTATAATTTCAAGGAGACTGAGTTGTGTCCATAATAACTGAGTGCCAATCAATCGTGACTGAGTGACAAATGGTAGTGTTGACTAAGTACCAAAGGAAATTGGACAATTGCTGAAAGAGTATAAAGAGATTGTTGTCGATGATATACCTAACAGTTTACATCCAATATGAAGTATAAATCATTGTATGGATCTGATTCATAGAGCTAGCTTTCTGAACAAAAAACCATATAGATTGACACCAATAGAGAACTTAAAAGATAAGTACATGACTTGTTATAGAAATATTTGATCTAAGAAATTTTGAGTCCATGTGTTGTACCTATTTTATTAACCTAAAAAAAATAGAGAATGGAGAATGTGTACTAATTCTAGAGCTATTAACAAGATCATAGTAAACTATAGGTTTCCTATACTAAGGATGGATGACATAATGGATTGTTTGAGTGGAGCAAAGTATTTTACAAAGATTGATTTGAAGAGTGGCTATCATCAAATTATAATCAAAGAAGGTCATGAATGGAAAAATACTTTCAAAAAAAAAGATGGTTTGTATGAATGGTTGGTTATTTCTTTTGATTTGACTAATGCACCTAATACTTTCATGAAGTTGATGAATGAGGTTCTTAAAAGATTTTTGGGTAAGCTTGTGATTGTTTCTTTGGATGAAATTCTCATATTTAGTAAGACTAAGGAAGAACATCTTGAGCATGTTAGACAAGTATTGTAGAGATTGAAAAAGGAGTAGTTGTTGATTAATTTGAAAAAGTATTCTTTTATGTAAAAAAAGAATGTGTATTTGGGATTTGTGATTTTAGCTAATGGTTTGAGAATGAATCTAGAGAAGGTTAAAGAAATTTTGGAATGGTGTACACCTGAGAATGTGGGTGAGGTAAGATCATTTCATGGTTTGGAAAGTTTCTACAAAAAGTTTATATAGAATTTTAGTGCTATTTGTAGTGCTATGACTGAGATAATGAGAAGGGATACAAAGAATTCAAGTGGACACATGGAGTTGATAAGAGTTTTGAGACTTTGAAACAAAAGGTTGATGAGTTACTTGTATTGGCTTTACCTAATTTCAATAAGGTATTTCAAGTTTGATGTGATGCAAGTGGTAGTGCAATAGTTGTATTAAGTGAAGAAGGTAAACCTATTGCTTTGTTTAGTAAGAAGTTGAGTGATGCTAAAAGGAAGTATTTTGTGCATGATCAAGAGTTTTATGCTATTGTTCAAGCATTGAAGAAGTGGAGACATTACTTGATTCCTAAGAAGATTGTGTTGTATATTGATCATAAAGCTTTATAGTACTTGGGAAGTCAACATAAATTGAATCAAAGACATATGCAGTGGGTTGAGTATTTGCAAAGTTTTACATTTGTGATTAAGCATAAGAGTGGAGTTACTAATAGAGTTGTTGATGCATTGAGTAGAAGATGTTCTTTCTTGACTGAAATGAAGGTTGAAGTTCTTAGTTTTGATGAAATGAAAGAGTTGTATGATGCTGATCCTGATATTTTTGAGGCGTGGAGAGAGTGCAGAGCACCAAACCTGATAGATTACATTAGTAAGTATGATAAAAATTTCATTTAAGAAGGTATGTTTTTCAAAGGTATTTAGTTGTTTATCCCTAGAAGTTCTATGAGGTTGAATCTGATCAAGGAAAAGCACAGTGGTGTATTGGCTAGACATTTTGGAATTGATAAGACATTGAGTTTGCTAAAAGAAAAGTATTATTGGCCACAAATGTATAAGGATGTTTAGAAATATGTGAAGAGTTGTGGAGTTTGTCAAATTGCAAAAGGAGTAAGTTAGAATAGTGGATTGTATACACCTATTTTTGTTCTTGAGAAACCTTGGAGTGACATTAGTATGGATTTTGTCCTTGGATTACCTAAGATAGAAAAGGGGTATGATTCTATATTTATTGCTATGGATAGATTTTCTAAAGGCTCATTTTATACCATGTAAGAAGAAATTTGATGCTGAGCATGTTGTTGAAATTTTCTTCCAAGAGATTTTTAGATTGCAAAGATTACCAAGAAGTATTATTTTTGATAAAGACAGTAAGTTTTTTGGTTATTTTTGGAAGACTTTGTGGAAGAAGATGGATACTGAGTTGAAGTTCAGTTCTACATTCCATCCATAGATAGATGGATAGATAGAAGTTGTGAATATAATCTTCAATAATTTTTTGAGATGGTTAGTGGGAGATAAGCCAAGTAATTGGGAAATAGTGTTGGCACAAGCTAAGTTTTCATATAATAATTATGTGAATAGGAGTATAGGGAAGACACCTTTTGAGATTTTACTAGAATGCAACCTAAAGGTAAATTAAATTTGAGAGATATTGTTGGTGAATAAAAGAGAAGTGCTACAGGGGAAGAATTTGCTGATTTTATGGAGTCTTTGTATAAGGAAGTAAAGTTTGGGTTGGAACAAAGTAATAATGTTCATAAGTCTATAAGACATCATGTTTTTGAAGTTGGTGATGGTTCATTTGAAGAAAGGAAGATTTCCTATAGGAACATATAGTAAGGTGAAGATGAAGAAGTTTGGACCATGTAAGATCTTTAAAAAGTTTGATAGCGGTAATGCTTATGAACTTGAGTTACCTAATGACATAGATATATCTCCTACATTCAATGTTGCTGATTTGTATAAGTATCATGAGTCAAATGATTATCCTAAGAAGTAGATTGAAGAAATTGAAAAGATATTGTATCAGAGAGTTGGTAAAAGCACAAGAGGAAAAGATTACTATGAATATTTGGTGAAGTGGAAGAAGAGATATATTGAGGATGCATAATGGATTTATCAATCTAAGTTGGATTTAGCTTAGGTTGTGACATCTTAATGATTTAGGAGAATCATTTATTCCAACCTTGGTTGTCTAATGTAGGAGCATCATGGGTTGTACTACCATCCTTCATGTTTTTAGTTTTCCTAGTTTTGCTGAGTTGTAATGTCTTACATTATCGAGCTTTCAATGATCCTTTGATTGCTGAGTGATCCTTTGGTTGCCGAGTGACCCTTTGGTTGTCAAGTTCTCCATGGTTGCTAAGCATTAGTGGTTGCTAAGTTTTTAGTTGATGCCAAGTGATTCCTTTGGATGCTGGGTTTATGTGGTTGCTGAGTGTTCTTCAAATGTTGAGTGCTAGTATTTTGTAAAGTCTTCATTTACTGAGTAGTCAGTGTCTAGTTCCAGTTTGGGCCAACCTTGCACATTTAATTTTGGTATAGGTAGTTAATATTTGATATGAGCCAACTTGTGGCTATGCATGCATTTAATGTAAGGTTTAGTTTTGTGATAGGCCAGCCTATGGCCCCACAAGTATTTAAGGAGATCTAGGATTGAGTTTTAGGGAGAGAATTTGAGGAGTAGAACTTAGAAGGTTTTGAGGAAGAATTATATATTCCTATAAATGTGAATTTCTATTTGATTATGAATCTAAGAACTGTATTTTTGTATGGCCATAACCCAGAAGCCCTTACAGCTAGGCATGTATGTTGATCATTTCATGAATCAATAAAAGTCTCTCTCTCTCTCTCTCTCTCTCTCTCTCTCTCTCTCTCTCTCTCTCTATGATGATGTTCTCTTTGTGTGTTTTCTTCAATTGTGTTTACTCTACAAGGTTGGTTTTGGATTCCTGGGTGTGCCTTTGGCCCTAGTTATTCTTTTCCCTCCTTGCATCAATAGTGTCTTTCAAAACTTGAGTTGGTTTATGATTTGAGCAGTTGATTAACAATTGGTATTTATCAATTGGGATTGTGATTGACACCTTTGACATTGATGCCAATGGGGGAGAGATAGGAAATAAAAACATCTCCTAAGGCATAGAGGAAAATGTGCACAAGTATTCCTAAGAAATGTAGGAGTTTGTTAGAATGAATCCTGATGATACTACATTGGGGGAGTATCCTAAGTATTGGAATGTATTGATAAGTTGCATTCATGCATGTGTTTGTGATTAATGTCAACATAGTAGTATTTATGTAGAGACTAGAAGAATAGTAGTTAGAGATATTATGTTCCCTATTAACTCAGTAATGGTTAAGTGATGCACAATTATGGACATGTTCTTGAGAGTGTCTTGTTGATGTGGTTAAAAGGATGAAGTCTAAATCAAAGATGTATGACAATTGCATATGATTTACTATGAGAAACATAATAAAAAAGAATTTGTTTGGTAGATTTTGATGTTTGCATGTTATATCTTTTAGCCAAGATATAATGAGGTGATGTGCAATCACTTAGTGAGAGAGGATAGTCAGGTGATGACATCAGCGAGTGCAAAAAACCTATAGCCACAACTGTATGAGCCAACACTGCTATTGTATTTGTCATTAATCATATATCTTATTTTAACTAATTGGGAAAGCCTTAAGGAAAACTCAAGGAATTATTATGAAGATATGGTATAAAGGAAAGATATTGCAAAAAGAAGAAGAGTCTTGATTGAATGCATGTAAGCGATCCAAGGGATTAATGGATGCACAGTTTGTGATCTAGTTGCAAGATCAGAAGGAGTAAAAGTCTAGTTGATATGACAAAGATAGAGAGAAGAAGTACAATTTAGTTCTATCATTCTATAAGGAATAATAAAGAGATTATTTAGACAGTGGGTTCATTGGTCTTGCCTTTAAAGTTGTTTGAGTAGTGGGTCTAGTTGTCATCAACAACTCCTAATAGGGATTCAAAGTGTCCTAACAGGGTCTATCTTCTAACAAGGAATATTTATATTAGTACATCATCTTGCGGGTACCATCCCCACTGGGGTTTTCCCTCTGATCAAGGGTTTCCCTAGTTAACATATCTAGTGTTATTGTGTATGAGTATCTTGTTGTGGTTTTAGTTTACATTACTCATATGGTTAAGATTGTTTAAATTTTTTATTGATGATATTATTCAAATAATTGGTTCAACCAACACCCACCCCCCCACCTCTCTTAGTTATATTATTGGACTATATATTCTAACAAGATTTTGGAACTTACTCCAATTGTTAGGACTTGATAGACACTAGCTTTTCTAGTTGTTTGATAGCTATAGTCACATTAGGCATAGTATTTGTAGGAGTTTCATTCTTAATGATGACTATCTCTATATATTTTTCCTTATCTTAAGCCATTTTCTCTATAGTTTCCATGAACTATTACACATCATTGTAATAATCCCTAGTGTTATCCAATTTGACTCTCTGATCTTCCTTTTCTTGTTCTTCTACTAGAGTTTCTAAAACTAACTCATATCATCATATTCATTCCTTTGGGTTTTATCATCTTCCTCCTCATTAGTTTTAACAATATATTTCCTCCTTAGTCTCTTCTTCTGATCTTTCTAAGCCTCATTGGAATCTAATGTTCTCTTCTTAGGAGACTTTCCCTTTTTTCCCTTGATATTTTCACTATCACTTTCCTTGGCTTAGAAGCTGCAATGGATGTTGTCTTGGATCCTTGTCTAGTCACTCTCCTTTGTGGTATATATGTGAGTGGTGTCACCACTTTCTTTAGAATCCTTTTGACCTTAGGATACAAAATTTCAATATTATTTCCTTTCAGTGCTTGAGGCTCAATAACCACTAACTCTTTACCTTTAGATTCATCTTCTTCATTATCATCACTATAATTGTCATGGTCTTCTCCTTTACCTTCAATGATTTTCAATGGTGTTTCTCCAAGTTTACCCTCTAGGCCTTGGATCATTTTCTTTCTTGTCTTATCCATCTTTGGAACCTTTATCTATATTATCATTTTGATCTTTGCAATCTCATATGTGTCGAATGGCTTGTCATCATTGTCAATAGCCTCTGCCAAAACTGTAGTAATTGTAATAGACACTTCATCAACATTAACTTCATATTGCATTGACCTCAACTGTGCCACTCTTAGTATGACTACTTGAGCATAGGTGTAGTTAGTATCCACTATGAACCATATGTGATTGAAATATTGATCAACCACTAACTTAGGTATTCTCATCCTATTCTTCATTTGCCTTTAAAACTCTTCAAAATAATCATCAATAGTATTGTTTCAACATTTTCAGCTATGTTCTCAATGTAAGCATTGATATACTCGATTATTGGTCTATCCTTATCCCACGTTATATCTTGAATGGTAGGAAAAGATTAATGTACATAAAATAATATGCATAGTATAAGTAGGACAAACTTACATGATGTATTCTTTGTCTTCCTTATGGTTCTAAGATTTTTTGCTAGCTGAATCAACAACTCATCAAGAATAACTTTAAGAAACCCCCCTTTGGAAAAATATATAAAATTTTGGTGAATCAAACATTAGTTCAAGGGAAAATAATTAATTTCTCTTCGAGAATCAATTCTTTTGAGTAGGAAATAATTTAATTTGATTGGTAGTTTTTTTCAAATGTATGTAAATTCTATAAAATCCTCACAAATATTTCATTATTGATGAAAATCATGGACATAAGTGCACATACAAAGAAATTGTGATTTTATTATTATTATATGGATCCTAATTGATTATAAAACTTGAAGGTTAAATTTATCCTATTTATATCATTATAATTTCCCTCCAAATTATTGAATGGTAATATGGACACAACATCGCTATTGTTTATAATCATTGGAAACTCCTAAATTAATGGCCTAAATCCTATTTTAGGCTGAGTAAATTAAAGAAAGTTTCATAAGTAAAGATGCATGTTCCAAATCATATCTATTTTGGGCCAATGTGAGAAAGGATAAGAAGTCTCTAGAATAGAAACATATGCCGAATCTACATACTTGACATGTAACCTAACTTAAATTTTTACCAATTATTGGCTAATATAACATTCATTAAGATAAGAATTGGAAATTGTAGGTGAATATTAAATTTACCATGTGGAGAAATTAGATTTGACTAGCAAAGTCATCACTAGAATACAAATACTTCTATATTATTATTGTTGATTGGCCTAAGCATGGCACCCAATTTTTGTAAAGTGAAGGCAACATGACCACTCCAAAAGCACAAAATAATTAGCCAATTTTGGGCTCCCTAATTAGTGAGATCAGCCAATTGGCAAATATTAGCCACTAAAGTTATTCTTGAAACTCATAAAACTCATAGCTATGGTTCTTTTTGACTCTCTTGTACCCCAAATCTGCATATAGACAAGGCATATTGTTTAGTCAATTTCACTAATAGAATTTATGTGCAATCACTCAAACTTCAAAATTAATAACTAAATCATCAATTGCATCAATAGACATTCCTTGACCATTCCACTTCACCTTGGTAAGTTCTTGCATTATATTATTGGGCTGACAGTGAATGGTCTTAACTCAACCAAAGAGTTCTAGGCTAACCAATTACTTGATGTATAATTGATTTGGTAATCTTAACTAGCCCATTCTCTAGTTACAATTCCATGTCATGTAATCTTCTCAAAACTATTTTTATCTATTGAAACTTGAAAACCTTAGGAAAGTCTAGGGCATGAGTTAACCCTTTCTTGGCAACAACTATGTTTTATTTCTTAAGCACACTATTTTTGCATAGCTTTTAATATGCATTCCTCAACTTGAAATGACCAATTTTACCAATCTCTTACATGTAACAAGATCTTACATCATATACCATGATAACACAAGGTGGAATCTATGACAACACTCCATATGTGTCTACAGTCATCATGATCTTTGGATAAGCCTTGAATTTTGGCATAGGGCATCTATCATTGCAAATAATATGAGAATTATTTTCCTTCAATGCCTCTTTCTTCCAACTTTTAGATATAGATGATGCTATTGCAAAATAGGGTTTTTGATCTTCAAAAAAATTCACAAACTAATCAAAATCAATTCAAAGAGACTTTACTAACTCATTTTTTCCAATGATATGCTCTACAATCATCTACAATTCACAAAAATAGCTTTGTAATCACTTGAATATTATTTTAAGGGTTCTAAATCATAGGGTAAATGAGAAAATATACTCAAAATTAACTAAATTCCTTCAAATAATCAAAATACCCTTTCATTTATGATGCAGGAGCATCCAGAGGTATAAGGGCAATCTTGTGTCACCCAAAAAAAAATTGTACTTAGACTTAGTTTCTATTTCATGTCTTTTCATTTTTGGAGACCCATTTGGGTCAAATAAAGGTTCCAACTCTCACAGTTCCACTATCAGTGTGTTTGAAAATCTTGAAAAAATAGGAGCATGCAATTTGGACATCATTTTGGTGACCTAGAAGGTGTGAATTGGCCAGATGAATATAATTGTGATTTAGAGCATTCCAGAAAAAGAATCAGGTCAAAAGGCCCCACGGTTTGAAAGTTATTGCAATTTTTTGGGTTTTGGAGACCCCCTAAAAATGCTTTGAAGTCAAGTTAAGGGCATTAAATGACCTCAAAAAGGGTCAAAAAATGAGGGACAAGTGAAGCTTGTCCATAGGGCTATAGAGCACTTCAAGAGCTTTTCGAAAATGTAAATGGTTCATCAATCGGAGCTACGGTTCAAAAGTTATGCCTCTCGGAAGTTCAGTTACCGTTTCTGGATTCTTCTAGATTTGCACCGACTTCTAACGCAGCTTTCAGAACCTTCTATTTTGTCGATGGATGCCTACTAGCACTTTTTAGAATGTACTCCTAGTCCTTAACCCTCTGAGGTCTATTTAAGGAGATTTCTGGCATTGTAAAAGGCAGTTCGGAGTGGAGTTTGAGAGGAGGTACCATAAGGAGAAATTATCTCCAGATTTATGCTATTGCAAGCCCTTAGGGCATGTTTTGAAGTTTATTTTCCTGTACTATTTGTACTAGCTTATTTTCTCAGTTAATATAATTTCCCTTTTCTATTGTTTCCATTTTGTTCTTGGGTTGTGTCTGCCAAGCGTTCATAGCGACGTTGCTTTTTGATCCTTCGATGTCGGCTCTTCCTATCATTGTGACACCCAGGGTAGATTGAAAAGTGACCCTGCCACTTTATGGATGGTACAGGAAATCCCAAATGGGAAACCTCAGCTGCTGAAACCCAAGTTGAGTCCTCGATCGGCCGTCCTTTCCATTTGACCAAATACTCTTCATACTACCTGTTTTTGGTACTCCTACCCACATGATGATCTAGAATGTCTTCTGTCTCCTCCTTCTTAGAAGCAAGAATTGGACCTGGCTCTAAAACTAGCTCCTCATCTGCACCATCATCATGGTACTCTATTAAATCTTCAATGTTAAAAATGGGAGAAATTTGAATACCATCTGGCAGCTCCACCTCATATGCATTTCCTGAGTCATGTTTCTTCAAAACTTTGCAGGGGCCAAATTTCTTCATTTTCAGCTTGTTGTAAGTACCAACTAGAAATCTTTCTTTTTGTAAGTGCACCATGACTAGATCCCCTACTTGGAATTCCTTATGTCTTCTCCTTTGATTAGCCCTAGCTTTATACTCTTGATTCATCTTGATAATGTGTGCTTGAACCTCCTCATGTAGACGATTTACGTGTTCAGCAAATTCCTCAGCTTCAACACTTGTCCTCTCCCCTTGTTCTATCTTCCTCAATTCTGGTGCAGTCCTTGGGCTATTCCCATATACAATTTGAAATGGTGATTTTCCAATACTCCTATTTACAGAGTTATTATAAGAAAACTCTACCTATGGTAGAATCAAATCCCATCCCTTGGGCTTATCTCCAACTAAACATCTCAGCAAATTGCCCAGACTTCTATTTATCACTTCTATTTGGCCATCAGTCTGTGGGTGATGCGTGGAACTAAATTTCAAGTTTGTTCTCAACTTCTTCCACAATGTCCTCCAGAAATACCCCACAAATTTAGTATCTCTATCAGAAACTATACTCCTTGGAAGACCATGTAGTCTTACCACCTCTTTGAAAAACAAGTCTGCAATATGGACAGCATCATGAGTTTTGTGGCATGGAATGAAATGTGCCATTTTGGAGAACCTATCAACCACCACGAATACTGAGTCATTACCCATTTGTGTCCTTGGCAATCCAAGAAAAAAATCCATACTTATGTACTCCCATGGCCTTGATGGAATAGGCAATGGCTGATATAGGCCAATATTGTGACTAAACCCCTTGGCAACTTGACAAACTTGACAACTCTGTACAAACTTCTTCACATCCTATGAAATTTGAGGCCAAAAATAATGTTCTCTAAGAATGGAAATGGTCTTATCTCGACCAAAATGTCCTGCCATCCCCCCACTATGTTTCTGCTTAATCAGATTTTCCCTCATGGAACTCCTTGGAATGCACAATTGACTACCTTTGAACAACATGCCATCCTGAATCAAATATTCTAACCACTTGGTTCTATCTATAGCAATAGGTTCTTTACAAGCTTTCCATGCTTCAGAAAAATCAGGATCCTCAGGGTACAAATTCTTGAGTTCATCAAACCCAACTACTTCAACCTGCATTACTGTAAGCAACAACTGTCTCCTACTTAGTGCATCTGCAACCCTTTTAGATTTTCCACTTCTATGCTTCAACAAAAATGTATAGCTCTGCAAGAACTCTACCCACTTCATATGCCTTTGATTCAATTTACCTTGGCTATTTAGGTACTATAATGCCTGATGATCAGTATACAAAACAAACTCCTTTGGCAATAAATAATGCCTCCATTTCTTTAAGGCCTGAACTATTGCATATAACTCTTGATCATAAAAAAAATACTTCTTCTTTGCATCATTCAATTTTTCACTAAAATATACAATAGGCTTACCTTCTTTGCTTAATGAAGCCCCAATAGTGCTGCCACTAGCATCACAATCCACTTGGAACACTTTTCTAAAATCTAGAAGTGCCAACACAGGCTGTTCTATCACCTTCTTCTTCAACAATTCAAAACTTCTCGTAGCTACTGTAGTCCATTTGAACTCTTTTCTATCCCCTCTTATTGTATCAGTTAGGGGTGCACATATGCCACTGAAATTCTTAATAAACTTCCTTTAAAAACTAACCAAACCATGAAATGATCTTACCTCAGTAGCAGACCTTGGAGTAGGCCATTCCAAGATGGCTTTTACCTTCTCTAGATCCATTTTGAGACCTTCGGGTGATATAACAAACCCCAAATAGACTAACTCCCTTTTTGCAAAGACACACTTCTTTAGATTAATTAATAGTTTCTCTTCCCTTAGCCTTTCAAGGACACTACGAATATGCAGTAAATGTTCTTCCAAAGTCTTGCTGAAAATTAAAATATCATCCAAATAGACAATAACAAATTTTCCCAAGAACTTCTTAAGTACCTCATTCATGAGCCGCATGAAGGTGCTTGGGGCATTCGTCAATCCAAAGGGCATGACTAACCACTCATAAAGACCCTCCTTGGTCTTGAAGGCTATTTTCCACTCATCTCCTTCTCAAATCCATATTTGATGAAACCACTCTTCAGATCTATCTTTGTGAAGTACTGAGCTCCACTCAAGCAGTCCATAATATCATCCATCCTTGGCAAAGGAAACCGATACTTGATGGTGATCCTATTTATAGCTCGAGAATTTGTACACATCCTCCACTCTCCATCCTTCTTTGGTGTGAGTACTGCAGGTACTGCACATGGACTCAGGCTCTCTCGAATCAAGCCCTTCCTCAACAACTCCTAAACCTGTCTATTTAGCTCCCCTGTTTCAGTAGGAATCATCCTATGAGCAGCCTTGTTAGGAAAAATGATGGGGACACAACCCAACAACCAGAATAGACACAATAGAAAGGGGAAATTATATTAACTAAGAAAATAAGCTGGTACAAACAGTGCAGAGAAAATAAACTCAATACATGCCCTGCAGGCTTACAATAGCATAAATCTGGAGAATATTTCTCCTTTTAGCACCTCCTCTCAAGCTCCAATCCGAACTGCCTTTTACAATGCCAGAAATCTCTTTAAATAGACCCCAGAGGGTTAAGGACTAGGAGTACATTCTAGAAAGTGCTAGTAGGCATCCACCGACAAAATAGAAGGTTCCGAAAGCTGCGTTAGAAGTCGGTGCAATTCTAGAAGTATCCAGAAACGGTAGCCGAACTTTCGGGAGGCATAACTTTTGAACCGTAACTCCGATTGACGAACCGTTTACATTTTCAGAAAGCTCTTGAAGCGCTCTATAGCCCTATGGACAAGCTTCACTCGTCCCCCATTTTTCAACCCTTTTCAAGGTCATTTAATGCCCCAAACCTGACTTTGAAGCATTCTTAGGGGGTCTCCAAAACCCAAAAAACTGCAATAACTTTCAAACCGTGGGGCCTTTTGACCTGATTCTTTTTTTGGAATGCTCTAAATCTCGATTACATTCATCTGGCCAAGTCACACCTTCTAGGTCACCAAAATGATGGTCAAATTGCATGCTCCTATTTTTTCGAGATTTTTAAATGTACTGATAGTTGAACTATGAGAGTTGGAACCTTTATTTGAGCCAAATGGGTATCCAAAAATGTAAAGACATAAAATAGAAACTAAGTCTAAGTACATTTTTTTGGGTGACATAGGATTGCCCTTATACCTCTGGATGCTCCTGCATCAGACACCCAGGGTAGATTGAAAAGTGACCCTGTCACTTTATGGATGGTAGAGGAAATCCCAAATGGGAAACCTCAGCTGCTGAAATCCAAGTTGAGTCTTCGATCGGTCGTCCTTTCCATTTGACCAAATACTCTTCATACTGCCTATTTCTGGTACTCCTACCCACACGATGATCTAGAATGTCTTCTATCTCCTCCTTCTTAGAAGCAGGAATTGGGCATGGCTCTAAAACCAGCTCCTCATCTGCACCATCATCATGATACTCTGTCAAATCTGCAATGTTGAAAATGGGAGAAATGTGAATACCATCTGGCAGCTCAACCTCATATGCATTTCCTGAGTTATGTTTCTTCAAAATTTTGGAGGGACCAAATTTCTTCATTTTCAGCTTGTTGTAAGTACCAACTGGAAATCTTTCTTTTCGTAAGTGCACCATGACTAGATCCCCTTCTTGGAATTCCTTATGTCTTCTCCTTGCATCAGCCCTAGCTTTATACTCTTGATTCATCTTGATAATGTGTGCTTGAACCTCCTCATGTAGACGCTTGATGTGTTCAGCAAATTCCTCAGCTTCAGCACTTGTTCTCTCCCCTTGTTCTATCTTCCTCAATTCTGGTGCAGTCCTTGGGCTATTCCCATATACAATTTGAAATGGTGATTCTCCAGTACTCCTATTTACAGAGTTATTATAAGCAAACTCTGCCTGTGGTAGAATCAAATCCCATCCCTTGGGCTTATCCCCAACTAAACATCTCAGCAAATTGCCCAAACTTCTATTTACCACCTCTGTTTGGCCATCAGTCTGTGGGTGATGCGTGGAACTAAATTTCAAGTCTGTTCTCAACTTCTTCCACAATGTCCTCTAGAAATACCCCACAAATTTAGTATCTCGGTCAGAAACTATACTTCTTGGAAGACCATGTAGTCTTACCACCTCTTTGAAAAACAAGTCTGCAATATGGACAGCATCATGAGTTTTATGGCATGGAATGAAATGTGCCATTTTGGAGAACCTATCAACCACCACGAATACTGAGTCATTACCCCTTTGTGTCCTTGGCAATCCAAGAACAAAATCCATACTTATGTCCTCCCATGGCCTTGATGGAACAGGCAATGGCTGATATAGGCCAGTATTTTGACTAAACCCCTTGGCAACTTGACAAACCTGGCAACTCTGTACAAACTTCTTCACATCCTGTGTAATTTGAGGCCAAAAATAATGTTCTCTAAGAATGGTAATGGTCTTATCCCGACCAAAATGTCCTGCCATCCCTCCACTATGTTTCTCCTTAATTAGATTTTCCCTCATGGAACTCCTTGGAATGCACAATTGACTACCTTTGAACAACATGCCATCCTAAATCAAATAGTCTAACCACTTGGTTCTATCTACAGCAACAGGTTCTTTACAAGCTTTCCATGCTTCAGCAAAATCAGGATCCTCAGGGTACAAATTCTTGAGTTCATTAAACCCAACTACTTCAACCTGCATTGTTGTAAGCAACAATTGTCTCCTGCTTAATGCATCTGCAACCCTGTTAGATTTTCCACTTCTATGCTTGAACACAAATGTATAACTCTACAAGAATTCTACCCACTTCATATGCCTCTGATTCAATTTACCTTGGCTATTTAGGTACTATAATGCCTGATGATTAGTATACAAAACAAATTCCTTTGGCAACAAATAATGCCTCCATTTCTTTAAGGCCTGAACTATTCCATAGAACTCTTGATCATAAACAGAATACTTCTTCTTTGCATCATTCAATTTTTCACTAAAATATGCAATAGGCTTACCTTCTTGGCTTAATACAGCCCCAATAGCGCTACCACTAGCATCACAGTCCACCTGGAATACTTTTCTAAAATCTGGAAGTGCCAACACAGGCTGTTCAGTCACCTTCTTCTTCAGCAATTCAAAACTTCTCGCGGCTGCTACAATCCATTTGAACTCTTTTCTATCCCCTCTTATTGTATCAATTAGGGGTGCACATATGCCACTGAAATTCTTAATAAACTTCCTGTAAAAACTAACCAGACCATGAAATGATCTTACCTCAGTAGCAGACCTTGGAGTAGGCCATTCCAAGATAGCTTTAACCTTCTCTGGATCCATTTTGAGTCCTTCAGGTGATATAACAAATCCCAAATAGACTAACTCCCTTTTTGCAAAGACACACTTCTTTAGATTAATTAACAGTTTCTCTTCCCTCAGCCTTTCAAAGACACTACGAATATGCAGCAAATGTTCTTCCAAAGTC
This sequence comes from Cupressus sempervirens, assembly GCA_028749045.1. Classification (NCBI taxonomy): domain Eukaryota; kingdom Viridiplantae; phylum Streptophyta; class Pinopsida; order Cupressales; family Cupressaceae; genus Cupressus; species Cupressus sempervirens. The sequence continues at coordinate 46,280,120 of CM053786.1, forward strand.
TTGCTGAAAATTAAAATATCATCCAAATAGACAATAACAAATTTTCCCAAGAACTTCTTAAGTACCTCATTCATGAGCCGCATGAAGGTGCTTGGGGCGTTCGTCAATCCAAAGGGCATGACTAACCACTCATAAAGACCCTCCTTGGTCTTGAAGGCTGTTTTCCACTCATCTCCTTCTCGTATCCGTATCTGATGATAGCCACTCTTCAGATCTATCTTTGTGAAGTACTGAGCTCCACTCAAGCAGTCCATATGATCATCCATCCTTGGTAAGGGAAATCGGTACTTGATGGTTATCCTATTTATAGCTCGAGAATTTGTACACATCCTCCACTCTCCATCCTTCTTTGGTGCAAGTACTGCAGGTACTGCACATGGACTTAGGCTCTCTCGAATCAAGCCCTTCCTCAACAGCTCCTGAACCTATCTATTTAGCTCCTCTGTTTCAGTAGGAGTCATCCTGTGAGCAGCCTTGTTAGGCAAACTAGCTCCTGGAATCAGATCTATCTGATGACTAATTTGCCTTACTGGTGGCAATCCATCTGGAACATTATCAGAGATAATATCTCCAAATTCTCCTAGTAAATCTGAAACTTCCAATGGTATTTCACTACTACCTTCTTTATCTTTCCTAGGAATCAAAGCATAGCACATACGCTGATGTTTCATGCCATCTAAAAACTTCCTTCCATCAACAAGACAAATCCTAGCACTGCTACATACCTTTTCACCTTCCTTTTTCATGGGCTTCAATTTGTGGCGAACTCCATCCTTTGTCAGAGAGTATGTGTTTGCATGTCCATCATGTATTGCATGTCTATCAAACTGCCATGGTCTACCCAACAATAGATGGCAAACATCCATCGAAATAACATCACAAAGGACTTCATCATGGTAACTACCAATTTTGAATTTTACTAAACATTGTTCACTTACCAGGACCTTATGATCATCTTTTACCCAAGAAATCCGATAGGGCTGGGGATGTTTCTCCCTCTTGAGCTTCAGCTTAGAGACCATCTCTTCGGATACCAAGTTATCAGTGCTACCACCATCAATGATCACATCACAACATTTATCCTCACACTTGCATCTGGTACGGAACAAACTCCTTCGTTGTCCTGGTTCATTTTCACCACTTAGTAGGACTCTTTCATTTACCAAGGTCTCTCCTCTTTCTGCATCCTCTGAATGTGATGATTGTGCATCCTCATCCACATGAGCAACCCTAGCTTGGCCCTCAGCTCTCCTATCTGTCCTTCCTTGTCGTTGAGGGCATTCAAAGGCACGATGACCTTCTTCATTGCAATGGAAACAGGTACCACGGAAGCCTCCTCTTCCTTGTCCACGTCCTCTACCTCTTCCTCTTTGATTTCCAAAGTCTTGATCACGGGAGCGGTTGAAACCCTCATTCCTCTGGTTCCTGCTAGTACCCTCATCTTCATTTTTCTTTTGAGTTTCATTGTGGCCTCCAGATGATCTACCGCTTCCCCTTCCTCCTTGACTGCGCCCTCTTTGTCTTCCTTCAAACCTTTTACTCAGCTTCTCTTCAACTCGTAGGGCAAACTGGTATGCTTCTTCAACACTGGTCATTCTTACCAGACTTAGTTCCTCCTGGATGCTAGGTCGTAACCCATTGATATAACGAGCAACCTTCTCCTTATTTGCTTCTGCATGCCCCACTCTAATCAGGAGTCGGTAAAACTCCTCTTCTTAAACCATGCATCTTCTTAAACAGATCAAGCTCGTAGTCCACAGGAATGAACTGCTTCTTCAATTTGTCCACCATTCGATCCCATCTTATGATCTTCTCCTTTCCTCTTCTAAGTCTTTCCAGTTGAACCTCTTGCCACCAGATTTTGGCATGGCCTTTTAGTTTGGCCTTTGCAAACTTAACCCTATCTGGGTCCCTTATATCCTCATACTCAAAGTATTCGTCCAGTTCATTGATCCAATCGATCAACTCATCTGGTTTCAAATTTCCCAAAAATATACCCACTTCAATTGTAGGTCTTTTCCCAAACCTAGAAATGGCCCTAAAAAGCCTTTCCTCTATAGGATTCAGAACTTCCCCGTCAACTTCCATTACTTCCTCTTCATTGTCATCCTCACTATTGTCATCTGCGGCAATATTTTCTCCTCTACGAAGCTCCTCTTGCAATGCTTGTACCTGTCTCTGGAGGGCTCTAACCTCCTCAGGATCGACAGCTCTGGCCCTTCCACCACGCTCTCTTCGTGGAGGCATCTTCTAACTCGAACCCACAACCACACAGTCTTGGTGCAAACTGCCTCACAGTCGGCGCTCTGTCTACACACTCAGGAAAACCCGCTCTGATACCACTTGATGGGGACACAACCCAACAACCAGAATAGACACAATAGAAAGGGGAAATTATATTAACTAAGAAAATAAGCTGGTACAAACAGTGCAGAGAAAATAAACTCAATACATGCCCTGCAGGCTTACAATAGCATAAATCTGGAGAATATTTCTCCTTTTAGCACCTCCTCTCAAGCTCCAATCCGAACTGCCTTTTACAATGCCAGAAATCTCCTTAAATAGACCCCAGAGGGTTAAGGACTAGGAGTACATTCTAGAAGGTGCTAGTAGGCATCCACCGACAAAATAGAAGGTTCCGGAAGCTGCATTAGAAGTCGGTGCAATTCTAGAAGTATCCAGAAACGGTAGCCGAACTTTCGGGAGGCATAACTTTTGAACCGTAACTCCGATTGACGAACCGTTTACATTTTCGGAAAGCTCTCGAAGCGCTCTATAGCCCTATGGACAAGCTTCACTCGTCCCCCATTTTTGGACCCTTTTCGAGGTCATTTAATGCCCCAAACCTGACTTTGAAGCATTCTTAGGGGGTCTCCAAAACCTGAAAAACTGCAATAACTTTCAAACCGTGGGGCCTTTTGACCTGATTCTTTTTCTGGAATGCTCTAAATCTCGATTACATTCATCTGGCCAAGTCACACCTTCTAGGTCACCAAAATGATGGTCAAATTGCATGCTCCTATTTTTTCGGGATTTTTAAATGCACTGATAGTTGAACTATGAGAGTTGGAACCTTTATTTGAGCCAAATGGGTATCCAAAAATGTAAAGACATAAAATAGAAACTAAGTCTAAGTACATTTTTTTGGGTGACACAGGATTGCCCTTATACCTCTGGATGCTCCTGCATCAAAAACTAGCTCCAGGAATCAGATCTATCTGATGACTGATTTGTCTTACTAGTGGCAATCCATCTAGAACATTATCAGAGATAATATCTCCAAACTCCCCTATTAAATCTAAAACTTCAAATGGTATTTCACTACTACCTTCTTTATCTTTCCTAGGAATCAAAGCATAGCACATATGCTGATGTTTTAGGCCATCTAAAAACTTCCTTCCATCAACAAGACAAATCCTAGCACTGCTACATACCTTTTCATCTTCCTTTTTCATGGGCTTCAATTTATGGCGAACTCCATCCTTTGTGAGAGAGTATGTGTTTGCATGTCCATCATGCACTGCATGTCTATCAAACTGCCATGGTCTACCCAATAATAGATGGCAAACATCCATCGAAATAACATCACAGAGAACTTCATCATGGTAACTCCCAATTTTGAATTTTACTAAACATTGTTCACTTACCAGGACCTTATGATCATCTTTTACCCAAGCAATCCGATAGGGCTATGGATGTTTCTCCCTCTTGAGCTTCAACTTAGAGACCATCTCTTCTGATACCAAGTTATCAGTGCTACCACCATCAATGATCACATCACAACATTTATCCTCACACTTGCATCTGGTACGGAAAAAACTCCTCCATTGTCCTTGTTCATTCTCACCACTTAGTAGGACTCTTTCATTTACCAAGGTCTCTCCTCTTTGTGCATCCTCTGAATGTGATGATTGTGCATCCTCATCCACATGAGCAACCGTAGCTTGGCCCTCAACTCTCCTATCTGTCCTTCCTTGTTGTTGAGGGCATTCAAAGGCACGATGACCTTATTCATTGCAATGGAAACAGGTACCACAGAAGCCTCCTCTTCCTTGTCCATGTCCTCTACCTCTTCCTCTCTAATTTCCAAAGTCTTGATAATGGGAGCAGTTGAAACCCTCATTCCTCTGGTTTTTGCTAGTACCCACATCTTCATTTTTCTTTTGGGTTTCATTGCGGTCTCCAGATGATCTACTACTTCCCCTTCCTCCTTGACCGCGTCCTCTTTGTCTTCCTTCAAACCTTTTATTCAGCTTCTCTTCAACTCGTAGGGCAAACTGGTATGCCTCTTCAACGCTGGTCATTCTTACCAGACTTAATTCCTCCTGGATGCTAGGTCGCAACCCACTGATATAACGAACAACCTTCTCCTTATTTGCTTCTGCATGCCCCACTCTAATCAAGAGTTGATAAAACTCCTATGCATATTCTTGGACTGATCTTCCTTCTTGCTTTAACCCATGCATCTTCTTAAACAGATCAAACTCATAGTCCACAGGAATGAACTGCTTCTTCAATTTGTCCACCATGTGATCCCATCTTGTGATCTTCTCCTTTCCTCTTCTAAATCTTTCTAGTTGAACCTCTTGCCACCAGATTTTGGCATGGCCTTTTAGTTTGGCCTTTGCAAACTTAACCCTATCTGGGTCCCTTATATCCTCATACTCAAAGTATTCTTCCAGTTCATTGATCCAATCGATCAACTCATCTAGTTTCAGATTTCCTGAAAAATATACCCACTTCAATTGTAGGTCTTTTCCCAAACTTAGTAATGGCCCTAAAAAGCCTTTCCTCTATAGGATTCAGAACTTCCCCATCAACTTCCTCTTCTGGTCCCATTACTTCCTCTTCATTGGCATCCTCACTGTTGTCACCTGTGGCAACATTTGCTCTCCTCTATGAAGCTCCTCTTGCAATGCTTGTACCTGCCTTTGGAGGGCTCTAACCTCCTCAGGATTAATAGCTCCAGCCCTTCTTCCATGCTCTCTTCATGGAGGCATCTTATAACTCAAACCCACAACCACACAGTCCTAGTGCAAACTGCCTCACAGTCGGCATTTTGTCTACACACTCAGGAAAACCCGCTCTGATACCACTTGATGGGGACACAACCCAAGAATAGAATGGAAACAACAGAAAAGGGAAATTATATTAACTGAGAAAATAAGCTAGTACAAATAGTACAGGAAAATAAACTTCAAAACATGCCCTAAGGGCTTACAATAGCATAAATCTGGAGATAATTTCTCCTTATGGTACCTCCTCTCGAACTCCACTCTGAACTGCCTTTTACAATGCCAAAAATCTCCTTAAATAGACCTCGGAGGGTTAAGGACTAGGAGTACATTCTAGAAAGTGCTAGTAGGCATCCACCGATGAAATAGAAGCTTTCGAAAGCTGCGTTAGAAGTCGGTGCAAATCTAGAAGAATCAAGAAACGGTAACCGAACTTTCGGGAGGCATAACTTTTGAACCGTAGCTCCGATTGACGAACCGTTTACATTTTCAGAAAGCTCTTGAAGTGCTCTATAGCCCTATGGAAAAGCTTCACTTGTCTGCCATTTTTTGACCCTTTTTGAGGTCGTTTAATGCCCCTAACCTGACTTCAAAGCATTCTTTGGGGTTCTCGAAAACCCAAAAAACTGCAATAACTTTCAAACCGTGGGGCCTTTTGACATGATTCTTTTTCTGGAATGCTTTAAATCACAATTATATTCATCTGGCCAATTCAAACCTTCTAGGTCACCAAAATGATGTCCAAATTGCACGCTCCTATTTTTTTAGGATTTTCAAACACACTAATAGTGGAACTGTGAGAGTTGGAACCTTTATTTGACCCAAATGGGTATCCAAAAATGAAAAGACATGAAATAGAAACTAAGTCTAAGTACAATTTTTTTTTGGGTGACACAGGATTGCCCTTATACCTCTGGATGCTCCTGCATCAATTTAATGTTATATACTTTTAGTAGGTAAACACATAGTTCATGACAAATGTCTCAGCTTCTATAAGACTACTCAATGTTCATACTTCCATTCATTAGCATGGTCAACACATCAACCTAATCACAACTAGATTCCAATTGTCAATCACATCTTGGTCAAATGTACAAGTTGAGTTGATAAAAGAGTTTGATCCACACTGTCACTCAATCACTACAAACATTGATATTGATGCTTGGCATCAACTATGCTCTAACTTAGTATATGTGTTCTTTACTCTATTTACACTTCAAAAATTTCATAATGCATCTCATCATATGTAGATATGGACTTTAATACATTACAAGTTTAGAACTGATGTATAATATATCATGTAAAATATAGTTCCTCACATACCTTCTTTGCTTAGTTTGAGGTATTATGATATCCTAATCCATTGGATTGGGTGATCTCGACTTCACTAATTACACTATTGTTGCCTTCATCCTTCTTTCTCCACATTTGATTCATCTAATCTCCTATCTTCCATACATCCATAATACCTTTACCTATTTTTTTTTCATTTCTTAGTGTTGGTTCTCAAGTCCTATAGATTTTTCTTAAATGTGCAATCTTATAACAACTATAGAAAACTATAAAACCATTCATCCAACTCTTAGATTTTCCTCTGAAATGTGTCCTAACACAAATTTATGCAATATGACCATGTTCACCACATAAATGATAATTGTACTAGGTGTTGTAATCCCAATTAAAATATTTACCTTTCCTAGGTGTATTGCCTTGCTTCTTGGGTGTCTAGTTAGGTTTTGCCTTTGATCTACATTCTTGTACTCTATGGCCATATTTCTAAAAACTGTAGTACTATCCTTCAAATATGGGTACAAATGGTATATTGATAACTTTGGATCTACACTCATGTGCTTGATATCCTTTCTTCTTACAATTAAAATGTATCCATTGAATTTGATCTTAGGGTTATTCTTACCAATCTTGCTTCTACAAAAATTTGTTGCATGATTTGGCTTACCATAATGATAACATGTTGACCTATCATTCTTTGAATTAGCATTCCTCTATTCTCATCTCTTTGATGATTCCCCTTCCTTAGTAGATAATAGGTGTTTGGCATAGCCTAGTCTAGATGTTTCATGGGGCATTCTCTGTGATCTCATAAGCTCTTCATAGTATCTCATAACTTATTTGGGTTATTTTGATCTTTTAGAAAATTCCCTTTTAGATATTTTGCATCATTCTACAGGACTTCCATCTCCTCCCTTCTTTTAAAGGATATCTCCAATTCATCTCTTGTTTCTTCAAGCTTCTATAGTGAAAGTTGTCTATCAAGCTTTGGATTTTCAATAACCTTTCCCAACCTATAAGCCTCCATCACTACAATCTTGACTCTCAAGTGGTTATACTTATGCTAAGAGAACTAGGTTCTAATATCAATTGTTTGAAGTTTATGGAGAAAGTTAGATACTAAGGGGGAGGAGTGAATCAAGATCTATTTTTTTTTAAACCTTTGAAACAAATATCAAATATGATATCTTTCACCTTAAACTCGTGTCTCAACTAGTATCATAAATCACATAAACATTTACTATACTTATTTATTAGATCTAATAATTAATTACATCCATAATCATGAAAGTAAATGGTCAACACAACACAAATATCTTGGTAAATAAAAAACTATCCAAGGTGAAGATAAAACTAGGGTCAGGATGACATCCACAAATCTTCACTACTATAGCAATAAAGGTTTCCTATTAGGGCAACAAGTTTGATCACTTGTGATGATATACCCTATGATGGGTATTTCTTGTGAAGAGATTATGAGAATTATTCAATACACCTTGCTTAAAGGATTTAAACTTACAAATAAGTAAGCACTCTATTTACAACTTAGGTCTTCTAATAACACTTTGTTAAGATATTTACCCATAAAAACTTCCTAGAATGTATTAGTGCCCAATCCTTCTATTTTCACTTGATATGGTGATTATTGATCTCCTCTTTCCAAACTCTGATATGATCTCTAATCTCATATATCTATATTTTCCCCTTCACTTCTCTTCTTGGTTGCTTTGTATGATTCTACTTCAAAATTTTCTTCAAGAATCTAAACACACATACATGCACACACCACAAGAACATAGGGTTTGGATCCTCCTTTTATAACCAACTAGAGAAGGTTTTAGATCAAAATCAGTGATGTAGATCTCTCCCTTTTTCCACTTAATCCTTTCGTTTGTCTTATTTCTTAATCATCTTTCATATGGATTAATGATCCATACCAAAATGCATAATATTCTCCTTAAACTAATCCTTTATCACTAAAACATGCATAAAGTCAGCCAAAAAGGATTTACCTCACTATTTGTACAATTCCAAAAAAAATTCAAAATTGGTTCACTCAGCATAGGAATACTCTAACACTCGATCATAACTAAAACTTCATGTTTAGCTTCTATATGCTCAACACTTAATGTATGACTCAGCATGAACTAAATCTATATAGCAGAAATTATGTTGTCTTATGTCTTACTCAACATGTACAAGAATACTCAATGGCTATAGACTTTCTCAATAATAATAACTACACAACTTCAATTGAGATATGGAAAAATCTAATATGTTAGCATGAATGTTCATGATACTACATTGGGAGAGTATCCTAAGCATTGGAGAGTATTGAAATTTTGTATTCATGACTGTGTTAGTAAGTCTATAAAGACTGGCAGAGTAGCCAACAAAGATCTTAGTTGTAGGAACAAGGTTTTGATTATTTTGTGATGTGCATCCATCGACGTGTTCACTATAGTATCCTAATGTGAAGGTCAAATGCATAGCACATAAGTGGAAGATGTATGGAAGTTGTACTTGATTTACAGAGACCAGTATAGAGATAGAGTACCTGAGAAGTCATTTTTGATGTTTGTATTATATCCTTTGACAATGATACAAACTAGTGATGTATGGTTAGCCAATGAATTATGATAGTTTGATGATGATGTCAGTGGATGCACAAGCCGTAGTGTCACATTTTTAAGAAGGTGTATAGATTGTGACCTGACAATGCTATTGTAATTGTAAATTAATTAATTATCTTATTATAATTATTTGGGAAAGCTCGAGGACAACTCAAGGAAATATTTTTAAGATATGGTATAAAGGAAAGATGTTTTCCTTGTTTGTAGAGTGTATCAAGTATTGTATTGAGTACAAAGTGAGAAAAGGACAAGAGTGTTTACTAAATGCGAGTAAGACATCCAAGGAATTATTGGATGAGAGTTTTGTGATTTGGTTACAAGATCAGAAGGAGCAGAGGCCCAGTTGAAAGGATAAAAGAAGGAAGTGCAATTTATTTTTATTATTCTACAAGGAATAATATAGAGATCATTTGGACAATGGGTTCATTGATATTGCCCTTGAAGTTGTTTGGGAAGTGGATCCAACTATCTTCCACAACTCCTAACAAGATTGGAATCTCCTAACAAAGATTGATATGTACTAGGTACATTTTTATTGAATTCTAATAGGGTCCATCCTCTAACAAGGAATATTTATATTAGTACATCATCTTGTGGGTACCATCCCCACTAAGGTTTTCTCTAGTTAACATATATGATGTTCTTGTCCATGAGAATCTTGTTGTGGTTTTATATTATATTTTTCATATGGTTAAAGTTTAATAAGGTTGATAATTGTGACATTAGTTGGATAACTAATTCACACCCCCCCCCGGCCACCTCAGTTATATTGGTTGACTATATATTCTAACAATTGGTATTAGAGAATCAAGGCCTTGAAGGAGAAGCTTAAAAACTTTGGGAGATTGATGGAAAATATTTTTAGAAAGGATAGTCCTAGATTTGATGGAGCCAACTATGAGACTTGGAAGGAGAAGATGGAGACTCATTTTCTTTATATAGGTTGAGGTTATTGACTCTTGACAAAGAGTCAAAAGAAAATTTTAAAAGAAGATAAACTTGAAGAATATAGTGAAGTAGAGATAGATCTATTCATGTGCCACATGAGAGCTAGAGAAGTTATAATATCAGATCTTCTAGAGAATGAATACAATTAGGTAAAATCACTAGAAATATCTAATAAGATTTGGAAAATACTAGAATCTATTTTTGAAGGTGATACACATACGGAAATAATAAGATTACATAATTGGATATGTGCATTTGAAGATGCTAACATGATGGATGATGAATCTGTAATAAAATATATTGGTCAAATATTAGAGATTATTGCAAGAATCAAGACAAATGGTGGAAAGAAGGAAGAAGGTGAGGTTGTGTAGAATATATTGAAGACTTTGAAACCACCATTTAGGCAAGTATCTAAGATGATTTAGCTACTTATACCCTCTACTAAGGAGTTTATCAAGGAAACATTTCTTGGAAGATTTGAAGTAGCAAAAGTAGGTCTGAGATAGTTAGGAGAATTGACAAGAGTGGAGACAACTTTTACAACCTTTAATGTTTGACAAAGTCTACATAGAAGAGAAAGTACACATGAAGATTTTTCTACTAGCAATAGAACCAGATCTAATGATGACAAGAAGAATGAAAAAGGTATAACACTTCTTTTGAGAAGTGAAAAAGATGGTAAGAGTATCTTTAAAATTTGGACATGTAATGAGTTTGGTCATTATGCATCTAAATATCCTACAGGAGAGAGAAAATATAAATGAAAGTTCAATCCTAGGAGACATAGAAATTTCTTGTAATCTAATGAGGAAGATGAATCTAATAAAAAAGGTTAGAGTGAAAGTGATCATGAGCTAGGATTTGTAGCTATTAAGGAAGATGATCTTCATAAAGAAATTAGAGAAGAAAAGGCTATAGTATCCCAAGTTGAAAATAAATATGTTTGGATAATAGATATTGGTTGTTCACAACACATAACTGGTGATATAAATAAGTTTCTTAAATTTAGAAACTATGATTAAGGTATTGTTAGAGTTGGTAAAAATATAGACTGATATATTACAGGGATTGGATCCATTACTTTAGATGGAAGAACTAACACTAATTATGTTTATTTTGTTCATGGATTAAAGAATAATTTTTTGAGTGTTCGACAATTGGTGGACAAAGGGTATCATTTGCAATTCACAAAAAAGAATTGCACTATCAACAATAAGGATGGTAAGATGATTAGAACTGGAACTAGGTCCAGAGGTAATATATTTTAGTTGAATCCCACTAAAATGACATGTTTAGTTATGAAAATGGATAACAGTTGGTTATGACATAGGAGATTCTATCATATAAACATCAATAATATTTTAAAAGTTAGTAGCACATTTGCAGTCAAAGAGTCACCTAAGATAATGAAGTCTACTAATATGGTTTGCAAAGAATGTGTTTTGGCACTAAGTAGAAGAAGACATGTTTTCCTAAAAAGAAGTTCACAAACATAGAGAAGTTGGAGATTGTTCACATAGATCTAAGTGGTCCCTCTAGAAAAAGAGGATTATATGGTGAATGATATTTCATGATTTTTGTTGATGATTTCACTAGAATGATGTGGGTAGCATTTCTTAAAGAGAAGTCTGAAGCTTTTGAGAAGTTTAAGATATTTAAGAATAGAGTTTAGAATGAATTTGGTGTTAAGATAAAATGTTTGAAATTAGATAGAGGAGGAGAATTTTCCTCTAGAAAGTTTAATATGTTTTGAGAAGAGAATGGAATCAAGAGACGATCATCTTTACCTAGGACACCTAAATGGAATGGGATTGCAAAAAGAAGAAATAGATCTTTAGCAGAGGGAGAAAAAGAGATGTTGTTTGAGAATGATGTATCTAACACATTTTGGAGAGAAGTAATGTACAATATGAACATAGTACATATTAGAAAATCTATGATAAAGATGCCTTATGAATTATGGTTTGGTCATTCACCATTAGTTAACCATTTAGAAATATTTTGAAGTAAGTGTTATATTAAGAAGATGATGTTGGTAAGTTTGATCCGAGAAGTGATGAAAGTATATTTCTTCACTATTTATTGAAAAGCAAGACATATAGATGTTTGAATCATAGAACTTAGACAATAGTTGAGTCCACCAATATAAATATTGATGAAAAGTTTGGAACTAAGGAAAAAATGTTAGATTACAATTCAAATGAGAAGCAGATAATTAAAAATTTGTTAGATAAAATACTAAAGTTTTCTTTGAGACTAACAATGATTTGTAGAATGATGTGCAAACTATTGAGCAAGGAAGGGAGTAGAGGCCTAAACCTAAAGATGAGATAAGAGTTGATATGTCAACTCCTACCCCTAATCAGAATCTAACAAAGAATAACCCTGCAAAGAAAATAATTGGAAGCAAAGACAAATGATAAGATATGTTTGATTTATCAAGTTAAACCTAAAATATAGATGAAGCATGAAAAAATGATCCTTCAATTCAAGCAATGAAGGAAGAATTAGATTAGATTGTCTACAATAAAAGATGTGGGTTAGTTCCTAGACCTAAAGACAAGAATGTGGTAGGAACCAAATGGGTATTCAAAAACAAGAAGAATGAGCAAGGAAAAGTTATGAGAAATAAGGCCATACTTGTATACAAATGTTACTCACAACAAGAAGCCATAGACAATGAGGAGACATATGACCCTATAGCTAGAATGGAAGTAGTAAGAATGTTCTTGTCTTATGCAGTGAATAAGAAGTTCAAACTATATCAGATGGATGTTAACTCAGATTTCCAAAATGGAGAACTTGAAGAGGAGGTATATATAGAGAATCCTGAAGGTTTTCCTCTAATAGAGGAAAAATATATGGTATGCATACTAAATAAATCTCTATATTGTATGAAGCAAGCACCTAGAACTTGGTATGCAAGGTTGGAAAAATATCTAGAAAAACTTAGATTTGCTAAAGGTACAGAAGATAGTAAGTTGTATTTGAAATAAATTGAGAATGGTTTGCTAATAATAGTAATATTTTTTTATGACATCATATTTGGAGGTAATGATGAAGCAAGTGATAAGTTTGCTTAAGAGATGAAGAATGAGCTTGAGATGAGCATGATAGGAGAAATGAAGTTTTTCCTAGAATTGAAGATTGTGTAGAATAGTGATGGTATTTTCATTTCATGAGCTACGTACTTGAAAGACTTGTTGAAGAGATTTGGATTAGGAAGTTGTAAGCCTATTGGTACTCCCATGATAGCTAGTCACAAGCTATATAGCAAGGATGAGGAACTTACTATATGTGTCAATATGTGGCCTCTGCTAACACACACACTTCAACACGGTCATTGTATCCAGATTCATCCCAAAATGAACATTGGATTGTTCATCTGAAAATCAGCTAGCAAAGTGACATGTTGCCTTCTATCTAAAGGGAATTGCTTGTCAGATATCCTCAAATTCGAGGTGTTTAAGAAACTAGACCCTATAAGAACGAAGGATTTGAAAGAAAATGTGACTAATCTATATGAGAATGCAGATTAATCTAGAATGGAGTATGCACATTTAATCTAAGAACATGTAAAAGAAATTATACTAAATGTATGCATATTAAATCTATATGAGAATTAAACTAGAAAATGAATATGAAAGTAGGGAACTCAAATGAATGCACAATCTAGCAACAATTCGATGCAAATTCTCATTCAACCTCCCCTCAAAATGAAGAGATGAGGGTCTCTTAAATAGACTTTCCTAGAATCCATCAACGGTTGAGATCAATTTTAATCAACGGTCATGATTAAAGGTGAAGTTTAGTAATAAAGGAAGATTTCCAAATTAAAGGGAGTTAACTGATTTAATTTGAGTAGAAAAAGGAGTTAACTAATTTAATTTGAGTAGAATAAGGAGTTAACTGATTTAATTTGAGTAGAATAAGGAGTTAACTAGTTTAAAAAAATTAGATATGCTCTCATAATTACCTTTTCTAGTTAATTAAGTAATTCCATTTAATTAATTAGAGACACTTTTCTTATTTAATTAAATAACTTCATTTAATTAATTAAAATAGGCACATTTATTAAATAAAATAAATTTAATTCCATAGTACATTAGCCTTAAGATATAATTTAATTTAATTAAAGTATAAATACTTAATAATTAAATTAAATATTAATCAATAGGTTTAATGTGACTAATATGAGTAAATACTATAAGAATTAAATAATAAGCACGATGAATGCAGATTTAGGTTTTTTGCATTTGACAATTAAATCAAGTAGCGAGTAGCAGAATGAGAATTGCCTATTAGAATAGGTCTTAGGATTCATCAGAAATAGACTGGAATTGGTATCATGGCAATGAGCCAATTTTGGGGTATTACATTTTGCCCCTCTTTGAATGAATGTGCGAGTAGCACGTTCAATTCAAAGAAAATCAGAAAGCATGATGCGAAGATGAGATTGGTACTGAAGGTGATGACACAGAGACCAATTGATAAGCTTTTAAGGACTATCTCTAGAATAGAGATTAATCTCAAGGAATCCAAGCAGAATGCCTAGATACCTAAAACTGATTTGAAGATGAGATTAGTTCTGAAGGTGATGACATGGAGACCAATTGATAAGCTTTTAAGGACTATCTCTAGAATAGAGCTTAATCCCAAGGAATCCAAGCAGAATGCCTAGATACCTGAAATTGATAGCATATAAAAGACTATCTCCAGAACGGAGCGTAATCTTTAAGGATCTAGATAGAACATCTAGATACCTGAAATTGAAAGCATTTAGAAGATTATCTCTAGAATGGAGCTTAACCTTGAAGGATCTAGATAGAACACCTAGATACCCAAGAGATGAAAAAAAAGATAACAAGGTCCAATCATGAGTCATAGAATCATCCCTAGAACGAGGCTTGATCCTCAGGAGTTGGGGTTTAAACTATCCCAATACCTGTCTATTGAACTCTGAGAAGAGTTGTTATAAGGTTGATCATTTGATGAAAAGATAAGATAGATGGAAAAGATGCTAGATAGAAGGGAACAAAATGCCCCGAGTGATGAGATGCCCCAAGTGATAAGGACATAATATGGGAACTAGATGCCCCAAGCAATAGCTATTTAATGTTGTTTAATCATCCTACCTCCTCAGGAGTGAAATCAAAAGATGACACACCAGAAATAGATGTGAAGCAATATAGCAATAGATACAGAAGAAATTTGAGATTCAACAAAATATAGAAGAGATTAGAATGATCAGAAGAAATATAAAGAGATTAGAACAATCTGAAGAAATATAAAGAGATCAGAATGATCTTGAAGAAATATGAAGAGATCAGAATGATCTAAAGAAATATAAAGAGATCAGAATGATCTTGAAGAAATATGAAGAGATCAAAATGATCTTGAAGAAATATGAAGAGATCTGAACGATCTGAAGAAATATGAAGAGATTAGAATGATCAAATAAATTTGGAGGGATCAGAATGATCTGAAGAAATATAAAGAGATCAGAATGATCTGAAGAAATATAAAGAGATCAGAACGATCTGAAGAAATATAAAGACATCAGAACGATCTAAAGAAATATGAAGAGATCAGAATGATCAAAAGAAATTTGGAGGTTGATCCAAAGTGATTTTGAGATCCAAAAGACCAAGTTTGAGTTGAAAAGATTCCAAGAATTGCAAAGTATTAGATAGATTTGGATTGCACAAAAAAATTTTAAATGCATTTTGAGCCACTTAAGTGTGTCAGATTTTGAATTCGATCCTGAAAAATGGGTTCAGAGCAACCAAAGTAGCCAAGAGGGTGATTAATCAATCATTTGTGCAGTTCATGAAAGAACATGATACTTTGAAGAGATCAGCAATCCCTCATCAGAGAAGGTGAAAGTAGATTTGAAATTGAATTTCATGCTTATGCAAGTGAAGTATGCAATGCAAGACTATGTTAAATGCAACCCTAGGTCTGGTTATTGAGCCTCAATATTTAACCATCACCAAATATAGAACAAATCTCGTGGGTCATACAATTTCCACTGACATTGCAATCATGGAAATATGAATATAACATACATTATTGGTTTTTCAGGATTAAATGTAAGCATTTGAGGCACAAGAAGCTAGAATGACCAAAACATTTGTCCCTTTTAATGTAGCAAGTTAACATAAGCATCAAAGAATAGACACTAGGATGACCTAAATGTTTCTTGCATAACAGACACACCAAACACATGGGAGATCCATCTTATGCTAAGTACTCAGTATTTATACTGTCCGCAACAACCCTTGCATTCATAACTCGAGATAGAAGGGTGCTAGATATACTCGTAGTGACCAATACGTTCACTTAATAGGATGAGTATTAGTATGTACTCAGCATGAAGAGTTCACTCCAAAAAACAAGGAGAAGAACCAATGTCATTGATGTATCTGTATAAAAAGAGTTGAGGTACACCTGGCCATCCAATACGAGATAGAGGCTGTTATAATGGACACCCCTCTTATAGGAATATATCAACTTATTGGAACTAAACTGCAAACAGAAAGCAAAGAAAAGATCATGCCCCCAGTCATTACTTCACTAGTCGAAGATGACATCATCGAGTTGCTCAAGGAGATATGATAAAGCAAAAACAAAGCAAACAAAAGAAAAGATATCATTTTTTTGAGTTCAATGTTTTCGAGATTGATGTCAAGTGTCAATGTCCAGAACAAGTTTGAAAGAAATCTCATCAGTAGGGTGATGACAGTAGGTAGACATAGTCAGAACGACTAGTGACTGAGGTCAAAGAGGACTAAACGACAGTAGACAGACATAGCCAGGACAACTGGTGACTGATGCAAGAGAGATCTTCCATAAAGGAATATGGAGACATGACCTTAGCAATAGTAGGTAGACACAGTTGAAACAACTGGTGACTATTGCAAAAGAGATCCTATAGGAAGAATCTTGAAAAGAGTGACACTAGCAATAGTAGGCAGACACAGTGAGGACCACTGGTGACTGTTACAAAGGATATTCTATGAGGAGAATCTCAAAAAGAGAGACACTAAGGGGGAATGCCCCCAAGCTATAACAACACTCAATCCATGGATACATGAGCAAGAAAAGTAGGAAAGTGAAAGCATGAAAGAAATTGTACAAAAAGCCAGAAGATGCACTACAGGATGGAGCGTTGGGAACAAGATGCACCTGTTTACCAGGTTTTCACCTTCTTGGTAGGATTTCCTTTTTTTGTTACCATGATGCCTGTTTCCAGGTTTTCACCAGTGACACTTTTCTTGTTTTTCAATTTTTTTGTATTTTTCTCTTTTGGTTTTTTTTTTGGTGTTACCAAGGTGCCTATTGCTAGGTTTTCACTAGGGTAACAATTTTTTTCAGGACTTTTTCTGAGTTTTAGGTTTTTTGCAAAATTTTAGAACTTTTTAAAAGATTACTAGCTCTCAAGAAGGATTACCTTGATTTTGTTCCAGTGTCTAGCAAGGTGTAGGAAAATATGTAGTAGCAAGGTAGTGGATAAGTAGAGATGGAAAGGCAAGGAGTATGAAGCAATGAATGTTACCCTCAAGGAAAGTCTTCGCAAGATTACCCAAGCTAGGGAAAAGGATATAACAATATGGGCTCATGGTGTAATGAAGGGTGTCACATAAGTAATCCAAGAAAATGACCATGTCAAGAGATTGCTAAGAACTGAGTTTTCTTCTTTCTTTCATTGATCAAGACTAGAGAGTTAACTGAATAGGATAGCAAAGTTTGTTATGGAGGTTATGAGCGAGTGACTTGAGACAAGGACATCTGAAGGATAAGCAAGATCATGATAGAATGTCATGGATGGAAGAAGTATGCATGACGCATGTTTACCAAGTTTTCATCATGGTACTTGTCCAAGGTGCCACAAGAAGTGGTTTTCACCATAGGACGGATTTATTTTTCTTTACTTTTGCTACCAAGGTGCCTATTTCTAGGTTTTCACCAAGGCACATTTTTTTCTTTTTTTATTTTTTTATTTTTTTGGGATTTTCAAAGTTTTTGGAAAGAATTCAAGCCTTTCTCAAGTTATATAGCATGCCTATAAGAAAGATAAGTTATGATAAGGTGAGGCCATAGCAAGGTACACTCAAAGATTCTGATAAGGCAATGGAAGGTAAATGATAGGAAAATGAGAGATAGATGGACGATAAGGTTGTTGGTTTTGAAAGACTAAAACAACAAGGATGGAAAGTAGGCATAAGATTTAGATGATCTCATGAGGGTGGATGAGATATTAGGCAAGATCAACATTGACACACACTTTGAAGGGTAGTGGAATGATGGAAAAAATATGGATGAAATAGATTGAGGCTTAGATATATGAGGTAGCAAAGACATTTTGGAGAGGGGTGGAGTAGAAGGTTTTGAAACCTTTTTAGGAAGTTGTTGGAAAGGAGATGGATTGGAAACCTTTGGAAGCTTGAATGCCAACTTTGATTTTTTTTCAATATTCAAGTCCTTCAAAAGAGACTTGGGAATCCATATAGCTTTTGATTTTTCATTAGATTCTTTGGAATGCATTTCTTCAATAACAGATTTAAGAACCCATACTTTCTTTGGTTGAGCTCTTTGAATAGTGGACCTTTGTGGTCTCTTTTTTTTATTTTCCTTCTTAACATTCACATGTTGATTAGAGGAGACATAGTGAACTTTTGAGGATGGATTCATGCACTTGTGTTTGAATTGATCATCCAAATTTCTTCCAAAGGACTTGGGACTTGTGGATGAATGAGGCCAATATGACTGGTTTAGATGGAAAGGTGAATGTGAAGAGTTCAAGTATGTTTATCTTTTTTGATCTTGGGGTAGGGTAGGAGGAATGTGTAATGAGTTGAGAGGGGAAGTAGGAGATAGAGGAACATAAGGTCCCAATATGGATGGACTACTTGAAGGATTTAGCTTAGATGGATAGGGACCAAGGATAGATTTAGAAGATGTGAATGGACCATGAGTATGGATATCAGCATCTTTAGAGTGAGCAACATGACCAAAGCCATCAATAGATTTATGAGTAACTGTTATAGGAGCAATACCTTTGACAGGAGTATTTAAAGCTTGAGCATAGTTTTGAAGTGAATGTAGTGAGGTAGGGGAAGAGGGTGAGAGAACACTTTTCTCTTCAAAAGGAATCTTAGGTAGCATAGGAAAAGTATTCTTCTCTTGGTTTTTAATAGTCTCCTTAAGGATGGTGGAAGGAATATCATGATCTTGCTTAGTATATGTGCATGACATGGGAGATGGAGGACTATGTGGCTCTTGAGATGGAGGCACAATATCTTGGAAGACTTGAAAGGGGATGAAGGAATCTTGGTCTTGATCAACACTTGTTTCTTCATCATTTAAGTGGTCCTCTTGACATGAAACCAAATCCAAGGATGAGGGAGTATCTGAATTTGTATGCGAATATATTTCTAGAGTCTCCATAACAGGATCTTGAAGGGACAATGGAGGAATAGTTGGATTGGGGATAATAGGAGGAGCAACACATGGAGGTTTTGGATCTTTTCTTTGTGTAGTATGGGAGAGGTTTGCAGCTAAGTCAAGATAAGCTTGAGTTTCCTTTAAAGGTAGTCCTTGAGGGTACACATAGTCAACTGGGGGAGTAGTGAATTCTTTTGGTGAATATGTATTGGAAAGATTGGACAATTTATAAGGTGATGGCATGTTGGAAGAGATAAGTGTTACATTTAAACCATTACTAGACTTGGTTTCATGATGTTGATCCTTCTTGAGAGTAGAATCTCTAGTAGATGAGAGCTTATATTTTCGAATTCTGCCATTATCAAAGAGATCTTGGATCTTGTTTTTCAGCTCCTTACAATGTGAAGTTTTATGTAAATTATGTCTATGATAGGAACAATAGTTACTCATAAAGGAAACTCCTACCAAAGTGACCTTAGGTAATACAATGAGTTTCTTTTGAAGAAGTTCTTCCAAAGTTGATTCATAAGATCTTCCCAAAGGGGTGAAATCACACTTTGGTTTAGGTTCCCAAGGTTTTTCTTCAAAAATATTTCTAGATTTCTTAAGTATTTGCAAAATGTTTTGAGATGGCTTGGACTCAACATTATAGGAAGGTAAATAATCTTGTAAGGAGAATTTTTCCGATGATGTGTCATCTTCCTCCTTCAGTCTTTTAAGTTG
The DNA here is from genome assembly GCA_028749045.1 of Cupressus sempervirens. Taxonomy (NCBI): domain Eukaryota; kingdom Viridiplantae; phylum Streptophyta; class Pinopsida; order Cupressales; family Cupressaceae; genus Cupressus; species Cupressus sempervirens. The sequence goes on from CM053786.1 coordinate 46,300,179, forward strand.
AGTTCTCATTGATTGGATTTGTTGCTTCATGTTTGCAATAAGTAGCTTTTCTTCCTCACTAGGAATATTGGATTTAGCACATTTGTTGTTAGCCATTTTGATGTACTATGTTTCAAGTATTGACAGCCAAGTTTTACAACATAGTCAAGTTGCCACAGTTATAGATGATGACAAAAAGAAAAAGCTTAGACAAGGACCACACTAGAATGTAGTCTCAGAAAATCAAGATAAGAGTGCAGTATACTAAGGTATGAATAGTCTAATTTGAAGGCTAGAATAGCCAAAGATTATGACTATTATGTCATAGAGTGCAAAAAGCACTAAAGGACAAGAGCAAGATAACTGAGAGACAAGACTAGTTAAAGTATGGATCGCAAGTCATTAGCTAAGCAGGATGCCATTGTTTGGGGTGCAGACAGAGAGTGAAAAATTGATGCAGAAAAGGGTAGCGTGTAGGCCACAGATAGCCAAAATAGATCCAAATTGGTAATGCTGACACAAAGTCTCGCGCGAAAAACCTTTACGGGTCGTGTGAAGAAGTTTTACAGGCCGCACGAAGAAGTTTCTATCTCGCATGAAGGTCAGTGATAGCAATTTAATTTCATGCAAATAAGTTCATAGGATCACACGAAGATGCACAACAACAATTTAATTTCGTGAGAGAATAAAATTATTTCATGCAAGGAGCATATAACTTCGCACGAGACCAAAATGATTTTGCACGAGAAGGAAAACCAGTTTTACAATAGCAACTGATTTTGATAAATTTCTTTTTTGATCATTTCAATAACCAAGCAGATAAATAGGCACCTAGAACAACAAGTTGATGATTTCAAGCACATTTGAAAACAATGAGCAAGGGAAAAAGCAACCTTGCGCATGAACAATCAAGTGACTTAGTTTGTGCTAATCCCTAAGAGAGCTATTTGTGTATGTTTTTAAAAGGTTTTGCAATCACACATACATCCCTAGAAAATTAAAGTTGGCCTCTCTAAGGTTTTTAGTAATGGTTTGACTCTGTAACTTTTATGACTCACAGGGGTGACCTCCAATCCCGGTGCACCGAGCTTTTGACACAGTCTGAGAACTTAATCTTCAAGAACTGCTAGGGAGATCTGACAACCCACAATAAACCACAGCCGTGGATATTTCTTTCACAAGGACATTTATATAGCGGTTGTCACTACCACATAAAAAATGGCTATTATCGCTCGAGGTTTCATCAACACAGTTTTCCTTGTAGAGGGATTGTTTGCTACAGTTAACCCTCTCTAAAGGTGACTGACTCACAACAATATACCACAAGGGGACTTAGCTTCCAAATTTAAGGTTTTGACACCTTTTCACTTTTAGCCCAATCAAAGTAGATAGATTAATCCGACACGCTAAACTAAGACTATCTCTTAAAGATCTATGATATCAACTCCCAGTGATCTATCAACCTCTCTAGAGAAAGGATTCCTTAATCAATAAGTTGAAGATTCATCTATCTGCGATATGCTCAAAGTATCCTCCCCACCTATAAGGAATCCATCTTAGAGAGGAATTTCACTAGGAACCCACTCTCTCAAGATTCAAAAATAGTGTTCATGGGGGTCTAATTACTATGTGTGTACAGATGTTAATTTCCGAAAGAAAATCTATCCAAAAGTAGTCAAAGAGCACAAGGTGGTACACTTAACACTTTAACTATTGTGAGGTGAGTCCAAAGATGTGAAACATTTAACCCCTCACACAAGCCAAAGCGAGTCCACAACTCAGAAACTAGTGAGTTCTAGAAAGCACAAAAGGGTTGCCTTGTGGAGCCTTTAATGCTTCTTTCTTGTAGACCCCTCCCCTTTAACGTGGTGTTGATCTTGCAACCACAAGGTGGAACGAGGGGCTGGTGGATTAGCGAGTCCAATAACCCACGATAGCTAATTAGATCTATCACTAATAACTAAGCCTACTAGATGAAACTAATAGAGATCACAACCTAGTATCAAATTATGCATGTGTTGTAAAATGAGAACATGGAAGGAAATACACACAAGTTTGACACAAGAGATGTTTGTTTTAGCTCCAAATGAAGTGTTATCAGTTAAAGAGAATTACTTGGTAATCCTCACAAAGTTCTTAGTAGATGTTTTACCTTTTTTTGGCACCTTTATCATGTTTTTCCAATTGTCCCACAATACGGTGTTATGCTGCAAAAAAAAATCAGAAAAATGGAAATAAAGATGCTTAAGAGAAAACATGTTAGTGAAAATTGAAGCTTAACTATGGGAAAATAAAATTTAACTTTTTTTGTTCATATTTATCTGAAAAATTGGAAAAAAAATATCTTTTGTATTGCTGTTCCAAAAAAGAAAAACATAAAACATGAAAAAACTAGAAACAGTGAGTAGTTAGCAGAAAAACCAAAAAACACGAAAATCAATGCCAAAAAAAAGCCTCTGCCAGTAGAGTCTCGCATAAAATTTTTGACAGAGACACGCAAAGCTATTTCTATCTCATGTGAAACTATTTAGAGCATGTGCATAATTGTTTTCAGCCCGCACAAAATTCTTTTATTGCCCACGTGAAATCTTTCGCAGTGTCGTGCAAAGAAACAAGTTTTGCGCAAAATTATTTCAGGCTCGCGTGAAATTATTTTATGGTCTGCACGAAGAAAATAGGTGTAGTGCGAAGTTTCTTGTGATCAGGCACTTTCTCATGCGACAACAAAGAATCTTCATTCGAAGATTTAGAATCCTCACACAAAAATAAACAGTCTCTCACAAAGATTCCTGATTTTGTACGAAATAATACGAACAGAAAACATGAAAATGATTTAAAAAATGTAGAAAGAGGCCAGAAAAGTTGATTTTCTTGCTCCATGGTGGGCGCTAGAAATGTATACATGAATATGTGGCCTCTGTTAACACACACTTTTCAACACGGTCATTGTATGCAGATTCATCCTAGAATGAACATTGGATTGTTCAACTAAAAATCAGCTAGCAAAGTGACCTATTGTCTTCTATCTAAAGAGAATTGCTTGTCAGATATCCTCAAATTTGAGGTGTTTAAGCAACCAGACCCTATAAGAATGAAGGATTTGAAAGAAAATGCAACTAATCTATATGAGAATGCATATTAGTCTAGAATGGAGTATGCACGTTTAATCTAAGAACATGTAAAAGAAATTATACTAAATGTATGCGTATTAAATCTATATGAGAATTAAACTAGAAAATGAATATGAAAGTAGGGAGCTCAAATGAATGCACAATCCAACAGAAATTCGATGCAAATTCTCATTTAACCTCCCCTCAAAATGAAGAGATGAGGGTCTCTTAAATAGACTTTTCTGGAATCCATCAATGGTTGAGATCGATTTCAATCAACAGTCAGGATTAAAGGTGAAGTTCAGTCATAAAGGAAGATTCCCAAATTAAAGGGAGTTAACTAATTTAATTTGAGTAGAAAAAGGAGTTAACTAATTTAATTTGAGTAGAATAAGGAGTTAACTAATTTAATTCTTTTTTGATCAACAGTGAACTGAGAATTTCCTTTTTTGAACTGAAGAGAGATTTTGGTGAGATATTTAATTTAATAAAAATGAGATATGCTCTCATAATTACCTTTTCTAGTTAATTAAATAATTCTATTTAATTAATAAGAGACACTTTTCTTATTTAATTAAATAACTTCATTTAATTAATTAAGAATGGCTTCCCATTTAATTAAATAACTTTTTAAAATTAATTTAGAAGTAAGTTCTCCATTTAATTAAATAATTTCATTTAATTAATTAAAATAAGCACATTTATTAAATTAAATAAATTTAATTCCATAGTACATTAGCCTTAGGATATAATTTAATTTAATTAAAGTATAAATACTTAATAATTAAATTAAATATTAAACAATAGGTTTAATGTGACTAATATGAGTAAATACTATAGGAATTAAATAATAAGCACGATGAATGTAGATTTAGGTTTTTTGCATTTGACAATTAAGTGAAGTAGCGAGTAGCAGAATGAGAATTGCCTATTAGAATAGGTCTTAGGATTGATCAGAAATAGACCAGAATTGGTATCATGGCAATGAGCCAATTTTTGGGTATTACACCTACATTTAAGGAGAAGAAATATAGATCCATCATTGGAAGTTTGCAATATTTGACTCAGACTAGACTAGATATAGAAAATATAGTTTGGATTGTAGCTCTATTTTAATCTGATCCTAAGGAGTATCCATATGTAGTAGGGAAATGGGTATTCAAACATTTGAAAGGAACATCTGAATATGGAATTTCATATGATAGATCAAGTGATTTCAATTTATGTGGATATACTAATGTGGATTGGGAAGGTAGTATGGATGAAAAAAAGTGCACTAGTGGTGGAATATTTTTTCTTGGAGGACGATTGGTTTCTTGGCTTTTCAAGAGATTGGATTGTATTTCACAATGTAGGGCTGAGGTAGAGTATGTTATTGCAGAAAAAAATTGTAATCAAGTGATGTGGGTGAAATAGATGTTGAAGGATATTAAGATTGAGTTTACAAAACCCATTATCATATACTATGATAACACAAGTACTGTAAGTATGTCTAAGAGTCATGTATTGCATTCTAAGACTAAGCATATATCTATTAAATAGCATGTCTTGAGAGAGAAGGCGAAAAAAAAAGAAGCTTAGACTTGAATATGTGACTACTCAAGATCACATTATAGATATCTTTATGAAGTCCTTACCTAAAGATACATTTGAGTACCTAAGAAGTATGCTTGCGGTCATGCCCCTGCCTACTTCTGAGTAGATGATGTAGAGATTGCATCAATCCAGTCATATAGAGAACTATTATTAGAATTGACTGAATGTTGATGCTTCCTAGATGGGGGAGTATTTGTGATGAGCTGAGTCATTAAGGGCTCTTTCTATTTAGTCTTGAATAGTGTCTTTGAACACTTGATTTGGTTTAAGACTTAGATCAATTAATTAAAATAAGGAGGCCTTTATCATTGATGTCAATGGGGGATAACATGCATGAAAAACATCTCCTAAGTATATATGGGGAGAGTGCATGGAAGTCTCTACTTTATTAGGGAGATTTAGAAAGATTCATGTAAAGGAGGAATATCTCTATGGGGGAGATATGTAGTGTAAGGATTTTGATGTATGGTGAGTCGTTTACTATGAACAACTATTGTTGATCCTAAAGAAGAAGAAGAACATAGTAGTGTTCCAAAGGATTTTAGATTTTATTGATGAAGATGATTTGAGAAGATGAGAACAAAAGAAGTAGAGTAGTATTTGGTATTCTTGGAACTTTATATGTTCTTCATCTATGTTTCCATCAATGCCAAAGGGGGAGATTATTAGCATGAATGTATATTGGGGGATTATGCTAAGCATTGGAGGGTATTGACATGTTGCATTCATGACTGTATTTGTCATTGATGTCAACATAGCGATAAGTCTATGAAGACTGGTAGAGTAGCAGACATATTTATTAGTTTTATGGACAAGGTTTTGTTTGTCTGGTGATGTATGTTCATGGACATGTTCAATCCAGTTTACTAATGTGAAGGTTGAATATGCAACACGTATGTCAAAGACTTAATGAAGTTGTACTTGATTTATAGAGACAAAGTACCTAAGAAGCTATTTATGATGTTTGCATTATGTCCTTTGAATGTGATATAATCTAGTGATGCATGGCCAACCAGTGACTTATGATAGTCTAATGATGATATCAATGGATGTGCAAGCCCTAGTGTCACACATATGAGAAGTTATATAGACTATGAACTGATAGTTCTATTGTAATTGTAAATTAATTAATTATCTTCTTATAATTAACTAGAAAATCCTCAAGGCTGACTTAAGGAATTATTTTGAAGATATGGTATAAAGGAAAGATGTTTTCCTTGTTTTTAAAGAGTATCCATTATTATATTTAGTACAAAGTGTGAAAAGGAGTAGAGTGTTTATTGAATGTTGATCCAAGGGATTATTGGATGTGTGTTTGACATCTAGTTACACAATTAGAAGTAGTAGAGGTTTGATAGATAGGAAAAAGGAAGGAAATGCAATTTATTTCTTACTATCTTACAAAACTCTTAACAAGGATTAAAAGTCTCCTAAAACGTATTGATATGGACTTAATGTTTCTATTGACTCCTAATAGTGTCCATCCTCTAACAAGGAATATTTATATTAGTACATCATCTTGTGGGTACCATCTCCACCAGGATTTTCCCTTTGATCAAGGGTTTCCCTAGTTAACATATATGGTGTTATTGTGCATGAGTATCTTGTTGTGGTTTCTAATTATATTTCTCATATGGTTAAAGTTTAATAAGGTTGATAATTGTGATATTTTTTGGATAACTAATTCACCCCCATCCCCCCCTCTTACTTATATTGGTGGACTATATATTCTAGCATAATATACGTAGCTCAACATAAATAGAATGGCTTGCTCATAGTGGTGACAGATGTACTCTACCATATGAATAACTAAGTGTTTGATAGTAATATATAACATACCTTAAGGATCAATAGTGTGTTGAGATATATAAAGGATTAGTGTATATTTGAAGATTTTTATTAGGAGGTACTAAAAATTTGTTCCCACTATCAGGATTATCAACACACAAATTATTGGAATCAATCAAGTCTTGAATCTTATTTTGGGATTTATAATACTTTTTAGTATCATCACTAGGATGATGATGATATTGACAAAAGATATCATAATCAAAGTACATGCTCAATGTAGTAAAATGAAGGAGTTTTCTAATAGGAGAAAGTGTAATAATATCATCATTTACTAACCTTCCTATAATAGAATAAAAATATTCAAAGAGAGGAGTAATCTTATGATTCATTAAAAAGACAAAGGGAGAAGCAGTGGAATCTTTGGATGCAACAATGTCTACTTGTTTCTCTATTATATTCATGGATTTGTTGATCTTGATATTGTCATTATGTTTATAAAACATTCTTTTTCTAGGTATGGCATCACTCTTATTCATGGATATAGGAGACATGGAAATTTTTCTCTCAAACTATACCACTTTTAATTAATAGTGATGAAGTATGATACAAAGTTGTGTAAAAGAAGTAAATTTAGTGATTAGAATCTTGTCTATAATGTATATTTTTAAATTGGCAATAAACATATGTTGAATATCAATATCAAGCAGACGATAAAAATCATGCAAATTCTTAAATCTATCAATAAAATTAGTCACATGTTCCTTAGTACCTTGTTTACAATGCATTAAATAAGTCAAGGACACTTGAGGGCCTATGTTTCTTTGAAATTTCTAGATAAAAGAATCAAAACATTTGTGAAAGGAATGAATAAAATAAGGTGCAAAAGATAAATATCATTGAAAGGACTTGTCACAAAATGTGTGAGAAAAAGAATAGATAAAATCCTATGGTCATGGGCATAATCACTACATTGGACTTGAAAAGTCTTCACATGAGTCATAGGATTTCTCTTATCATTATAAGTATCAAGGCAAGGCCTATCATCTTTTTGAGGGGTAATGCCACAGATAATGTCTAAGGACAAAGGATTACTCGTGTCAAATGTAGGGAAATTAAACTTAGATTGAGATAAAGAAGCAAGTTGTTTCTATAGAGAAGAAAACAATTAAGAAAGGATAATGATGGTGTAATCATTGGAGGAAATAATTTGCAATAACACATTGACTATACTAGTAAGAAAGTGTGAACTAGTAGGAATTATAGTTGCTACTAGTGGAACACTAGAAACCATAGTAGTAGGGGGAGTACAATAATGTGAGGGACACTATTGTATGAAGGTTATCATGTAGGAAATAAAATAGTAAGAATAGTCACAGGAAGAGATGGAATAGGAAGACTCTAGAAAGGAAGTTTGGAAGTTTGAATAGATGTGGCCACAATAGGAGGAACATAGGGAGCAGTGCTAGATATAGGAGAGGAAATTTAATGCCTTTCCCGAAGATCCTTGGAAAAAGGATTCAATACAAGCCAAGATTAAAAAAAAAATTAAAACAAGCATGGATGTACATGACACTCAACATACGAGGATCAGTAAGACCACAACAAAATACTTAACTACAATCTCAATAGCCAATGAATCTCCAAGCACCACTATTAAACTAACACACAAAAATAGAAGCAAAGACTAAATATGACTACAAAAAAAACTATCTCAGATCTATCAAAGCATGGAAAATTAAGTGAACCCAAAGGGTACTTAAAACACCAAATTGCAATCTCTAAAAACTAGTAGAGATGTCCCCTATTTTTTGCATGAGGACAACAATAGAAAGAATTCTCACGCAAGGAAGTATAGAAAGACACACGAGAAACTACCTTTCATGTGAGGAAATGCACCAAATAGAACGAGGAAGTAATTGGACCAATAGCCAAAAAACCTACAACTAGTGTGGGATTTCACATGGTGAAGTACCTAGAATTGCATGAGAAAACCTAGCACACCACATAAAATTTTGCACTCTTGCATTAGAAAGTACAATTTTTCACAAGGATCCAAAATAGCACACAAGAAAACATAAAGTTAAAAACCTAAGAAATGAATTTCCTCCACACTTGGGAGTACTAGATCCACAAATTGAGGCATACAAACTCAAACACTAAATTGTAAGACAAAAACTAAAAAAAAATTTCAAATAAAGCAATGAAAGAATGTACTTGAAGTAACATCACAATGTATAGAAACAACATCACAATGAACTAAAACAACCAAACTAAGTGTGCAGTTCCTCCCAACCATAATAGCATCATGAGACCTTGGAGACCCTAGCCATTGTCCATGGATAACATCCAAAACTGCCAACTAGATTGTCAAAGCTATCTTATAAGGACATCACTACTAAAGCATACTAACACTATAAGGATAGGAAATCTAAAATGCTAAACCAAAAGCATTAGATACTCCAACTAAGCAGATAACATCATCAAATCATATGCTAAACATCATAATAAGAAAATGTGTCAATACTAACATCATTTAAAAATGATATACAAGCATTCCAATGAGAACATAAATCATAAGAAAACATACTTTAGAACTCCAAGTACCAAGTGAAAATATTTAGCAACAGTCACACTAGAACAATAGGTTGTCTCTATACATTGATCCCCAGTACTAGTGAAGGTATCTACGCCTCCCAACCACATGAAACCCATAGGTCCACTCTTGCCGTGCTAATGGAGATAATGATCTAACCACAAATACACACAAAACACAACATCCATTTCTAACACTCACACCATTTAGTAATGATGACTGAAACAAAGAACATGAGACAATGTAAGTACTATAATTCTTAGTTAGACACTTTGTGTGTACCTATGTAGGGGCTATAGTGGAGACTAATGTTCTTGGTACTCCCAAGCTAAACCAAATGTGGAAACAACCTCAAGGGACTCCCTTGGAGGACATTACACTAATGTAGACACTCACTCAAGGGACTCCCTTCAAGGCCAATACATAGTGTCCTCAGAGTTAAACCATAGGATAATGCTTTTTATTATCTTATTTTTATTACCCCATAATTTAATTAGTTATCACTTGTTTATAAACTCCTTCAGGCCAACCCTCTAGGAAATGGTCACTAAGGATATGAGAGAAGCCCCTCCACTACCTACCATACCTACCCATGATCATCACACAATGAGTGCTTGTAGGCATCCATATTCACAACCCAACCTCAACAAGCATAACTCCAATAGAACACAACTAGGAGATTAGGCCTTGTAAGTCACCTGAAAAATGCATGTACGCGCATGCTCATGTGTGACACACCATCGTCATGAAGATCATAACACAAGGGTTGGATGAGAACACAACCAAAAGATCACTCAACTGAAAAAAAAATAGGAGGATGAATGCAACACACATCCCAATGTAATAGAAAAAGTGTAACTATGGTCATATTGACATCCAAATAGATGATCTAGGTCCATGAGTATCATCATGCCAAGAAAACTTGAGAAAATAGGGAGGCACTCAAAATGAGGTAGAAACCCCAAAAACTAGAAAACTTCAAAATAAAACCCATTTGGTCTTTGGGCACAAAAGCCTAAAAAATCCAATAAAATTTGGGTTTGTACACCATTTCTAAAAATGACCAGCATAATGGTATGAAACCCCAACCCCTCATCACAAAAATTGGGAAAATGTTCATACCTAACCAACTTGGTAGAACCAACAAATAGAAAAAAAGGGAAAACTAGTTCTCAGCCTCCAAACAAATAACTACCAGAAAGAGATATAGAAATTGAGCTGAAATAAGAAAATGGGAGAGCCCTACCTAACACCAAAAAGGCCTAAAATAGAAAATAACTAGGTAAAATAAATTACCCATAGATATAGCCAAAGTGATGATAAAGCAAGGTATCCGTGAGCTGGATCTAGTGAGTTTGACCTCACAAAGATCTCACACTTGTAGCTCCCATAATGAATAGAAAACCAATCCTTTTGAAAAGGACTTTAGAAAAATCTCTCAATTTTCCAAATTACAAAAAGTGAAAAGTAAATTCCTCTTTCAATACTTATTCACTTTTCAAGTCAATAATCGATTAGGGCAAATAGCCAATTAGACTAGCTAGACTTTGAATTGACCCAAATGAAAATAGGTCATTCCTAGAAATAGGAATTCTTCTATGGAAAAGTTTCCAGAAATTAAATTTAGTAAAATTTAAAGCTCGAAAAGCCAAAAATCACAAAAATTTCCTTAATAGCTTTCGCAATAGTGTGAACCTCTAAATGCACAGACACACTCACTAATCTAATCACATAATGCAAATGAGTCTAGATTCAACGAATCACTAGAAGCTTTAATTAAACATTAAAATAAGGTACATTGACCATATAGGGATGACATTGGTAAAATATGAATGGTTGAATCACTAAATCCATGTGCCACTACTAGGGATATAAATCTTACACAGTAAAACACGTGATCAAGAGCTATTGCATATAATAACACAGCCGAAGAATTAAATTAATTAAATACCTAATTTAACCACTTATTCAATTATACTAAAATAATCCATTTACATCAATCACATTCGCACATAGAAAAATGAAACAAAAATGAAGTAAATATCCATAGCATAAAATCCATCACATAATAGAATCAAAGATATGTCTAAATTATACTAGATAACTAGATATCATCATAGACCTATTGTCATCTCAAAATGGCATCAACATGCAAATATGATAAACTGAATAGCATAGTAGTGATACATCTATGCTATTGAAATAAAAGTATAACATCTAACCCTTAGGTCATCTCAAAAGTAACATAACATGAGTATCAAGTATCTCATGGATCAAAATATAAAAAGGTTCAGAATGCAAACATGAGAGGCACTACAAGAAATAGGAAAGGTTTTAGGGTATCCCCAGATTCATTTACCAAGTCAAATATTTTGTCTCATGTCATCCCTAATTCAATACATCAACTTTGATGGAAGACTAAAAGATCTTTTAAGTTTTTAAAATCTCATTGTTTTAGGTTTAGGGTTTAGATTGTTTGTTGTTTAGAGTTACATAAAGACTAGAAAATCAGATCCAATATTCAACCTTATTCTTCAAGTTAAGTCCATTATTTTATTTCTTCATTTTATCATAGTTACTTTCCATATATATATATATAGTCTTAATTTAATTACATATGTCTTGCTACATTAGAGTTTTAAGGCTCTTGCATTCTTTAACTATTTCTATTATAATTGGATCTTTGCCTGCATTAGTGCTTCTTCATCATTTGTTTCTCCCTAATTTTCTTAGATATTGTTAGCTTAGAGTTGGAATTAAAAGTATCAATTTCCTTAACTACCCTTTGACATATAAGGTTAATAAACCCCCAAAATATGGAGTAGTTGAACTCTACATTGATTGCTTCACATTTTACCTTATACATTTTGGTGAACCTGAGATGAAATGCAACCAATATTCCACCTCATTAATCAAGATAAGTCTATTATTTTCTTTCCTCTTTTTTCACATTATTTTTCCATATCTATAGTCTTAATTGTATTACATAAATCTTATTACATTAGGGATTTAAATTTCTTGAATTCTTTCTCTAATTCTATAATCCTGAGAAATTTTCTTACATCAATGCTCCTTCATCATATGTTTGGCACTAATTTTCTTAGATCTTATCATCTTGGAATTGGAATTGAAATGATCATTTTCCTTAACTCCGCTTTGAGGTATAATATTAATCAAATCCCAAATATGGATTAATTGAACCTTATTTTATAAATAAACATATATAAAACATGGCAAGAGGGATGCAAATCACAACAAAAAAATAAACAAAAGATACTATAGTAGATCAATCAATCAAGTGCATCGACCACCTCTCCAATCTTAGTATGTATCATAACTGATTGGTATATTTAATTTGTCAAAATATTGAACATCTATCAAATTAAAGATTTAAAGATTGATCACCAAACCAGACAAAGAATAATAAAGGGAAGAAATTTTTTGATTTAGAAATAGTAGGGAATGAGATGAGCAAGATATGGACAAAGTAAGAAGATAGAAAAGAAGAATTGAAGATAGAGAATCAAGACCCATCAAACTATGTTATTATCTAGAGTACTTAAATTAATATCATTAATTAATACATAGAGGTATGGAAAGTCATTTAAAATTTGTACAAAAATATTTTATGTGATGATTAGAACTTAGAGTGATAAGATGAATGGTTGTAAAGAATTCACAAAGTTGTATCATTAAAAGGTAGGAATAGGTGAGAGGTTATAATGGTTAAAATTTTTTAGCTGATGAAAAGTGTTGTTGTTTACCATTGAAAGAGGTGCACAAACTAATTTTGTAAGCTTGGTCACACAACTACCTAAGGTTGAATCTGATTCAAGATCCATGAGAATTAATAGAATGATTAAAATAATTGAGAGGGCGGTGAATCAATCATCATAAGGTACAGATGTACCAATTAAATTTTCAACAACTTCAAAAAACTTATTCAAACTCATAAAACCACTTATCCAATATATAAACTCATCAAAAAATCAACTTATTTATTCATCACTTAACTCTATTAAGTACATGTTGGCTAACAAAAATACATAACACTAAACAATATGAAACATTAAAATAACATTAAAACATGTGATACACTAGGATTTAATGTGGAAACCCAATTTGGGAAAAAACACCAACTAAGATGCTACCATTGTTTGACTCTTCTAAAGTGATATCGATTAAAATCCAACCTAGTTAAAGGTTACAAAATAAATTGTTAGGTGTAAACCTATTAGAGGAATTAATCACCCCTTTTAGAAATAGCTTGGTTAGAGATATTTAGATCATTCCATTAGAATGTCACCTTGATTAAAGGATTTATAAATGGTTGTTAGGCCAACCTTGATTAAAGTATTTTGACTCCTATAATAGGTAGAAAGTAATATTTAGTTTTCATATGTTATGATACAACTCACTTTGCTAATTTAGATCTCCATTCAACTCATTTTGGTTCATTGATTGAAATTCATCATACTCTCCATCTCTTGTCTACTTGGAAACTCTTTAAGAAATCATAATTCACCAATCTTCTCACTTATCCTCTGCAATTGTGTTTTTTACTTTCTTTCAAAAATTCACAATTGAACTAGGAAACAACCAACATAAAAAAAAATTTGTACCTCCTTACATGGGTATCTTTGAATCTTTTTCTTCTTAAACATCAGGGTAGATCATAGGGTTTGATTAGGTCCATTGAATTTTTCCAACATCTTGTCATTCTATTTATTTTATGAAACTTCTCAAAACTTCTTCTTCAATCCTTTCCTTTGATTTATTTAAAATCTTAATTCTTGCATTAAATACACCATCTCATCAATCCTTATCTTTCATGCATTTTAACCAATTTGAAAATTCAACTTATATGTCAGCATCAAATCTCAATTCTTTCTATAAAAAAAAATTCTTGACCCTCAATTATGCATGTGTTTCTTGGTCTCTATTGTTATGTCCACCACTTGGCTTACACTAGCCCACTTAGTATTTGTATGCGTGAATATGCAGCCTCTACTAACACACACACTTCAACACGGTCATTGTATGCAGATTCATCCCAGAATGAACATTGGATTGTTCATTCAAAAATCAGCCAGCAAGATGACCTGTTGCCTTCTATCTAAAGAGAATTGCTTATTAGATAACCTTAGATTTGAGGTGTTTAAGCAACTAGACCCTCTACGAAAGAAGGATTTGAAAGAAAATGCGACTAATCTATATGAGAGTGCAGATTAATCTAGAATGGAGTATGCATGTTTAATCTAAAAATATGTAAAAGAAAGCTATGCTAAAATGTATGCATATTATGCTAAATGAGATTAAGCTAGAAAATGAATATCTTATGAAAGTAAGGAGCTCAAATGAATGCACAATCCAACAGCAATTCAATGCAAATTCTCATACAACCTCTCTCAAAATGAAGAGATGAGGGTCTCTTAAATAGACTTTCCTAGAATCCATCAATGGTTGAGATTAATTTCAATCAACAGTCAGGATTGAAGATGAAGTTCAGTCATAAAGGAAGATTCCCAAATTAAAGGGAATTAACTGATTTAATTTGAGTAGAAAAAGGGGTTAACTGATTTAATTCTTTTCTGATCAATAGTGAACTGAGAATTTCCCTTTTTGAACTGAAGAAGGATTTTGGAGAGATATTTAATTTAATAAAATGAGTTATGCTCTCATAATTACCTTTTCTAATTAATTAAATAATCCTTTAATTAATTAGAGACACTTTTCTTATTTTATTAAATAACTCCAGTTAATTAATTAGGAATGGCTTCCTATTTAATTAAATAACTTTGTTTAATTAATTAGAAGTAAGTACTCCATTTAATTAAATAATTTTCTTTAATTGCTTAGAAATACCTTTCCCATTTAATTAATCAAGATAGGCATATTTATTAAATTAAATAAATTTAATTCCATAGTACATTAGCCTTAAGATATAATTTAATTAATTAAAGTATAAATACTTAGTAATTAAATTAAATATTAATCAATAGGTTTAATGTGACTAATATGAGTAAATACTATAGGAATTCAATAATAAGCATGATGAATGCAGATTAGGTTTTTTTGCATCTGACAATTAAGTCAAGTAGCGAATAGTAGAATAAGAATTTGCCTAGTGGAATAGGACTTTAGGATTGGTCAGAAATAGACCAAAATTGGTTGAGATGGCAATGAGCCAATTTTGGGGTATTACATGTTGCCCCTCTTTGAATGAATGTGCAAGAAACATGTTCAATTCAAAGATAATCAAAAAGCATGATCCAAACATGAGATTGGTTCCAAAGTTGATTACACGAAGACCAATTGATAAGCTTTTAAGGATTATCTCTAGAACAGAGCTTAATCCCAAGAAATCCAAGTAGAGCACTTAGATACCTAAGATCAATAGCATTTAAAAGACTATCTCTAGAATGAAGCATAATCTTTAAGGATCCAGACAGAACATCTAGATACCTAAAATTAATAAGCATTTAGAAGATTATCTCCAGAACGGAGTTTAATCTTCAAGGATCCAGATAGAACACCTAGATACCTAAGATTGATAGCATTTAAAAGACTATCTCCAGAACAAAGCATAATCTTTAAGGATCTAGATAGAACATCTAGATACTTGAAATTGAAAGCATTTAGAAGACTATCTCCAGAATGGAGCTTACCCTTCAAGGATCTTGATAGAACACCTAGATACTTAAGATTGAAAAAAAAGATAACAAGGTCCAATCATGAGTCATAGAATCATCCCAAGAACGAGGCTTGATCCTCAGGAGTCAGGATTTAGATTGTCCCAATACCTATCCATCAAACTCTGAGAAGAGTTGTTATAAGGTTGATCAATTGATGAAAAGAAAAGATAGGTAGCAAAGATGCCAAATAGAAGGCAACAAGGTGCCCCGAGTGATGAGATGCCCCAAGTGATAAGGACATAAGATGGGAACCAGATGCCCCAAGCAATAGGTATTTAATGATGTTTTAATATCTTGCCCCCTTGGGAGCGAAATCAAAAGATGACACACCAGAAATATGATTCGAAGTAGTATATCATGAGATATAGGAAAAATCTAAGATTCAGTAGAATATAGAAGAGACCAGAACGATTGAAAGAAGATTCTAGGTTGATTTGAAATGATTGTGAAGTTGCAAAGACCAAGTTTGACCAAATGTTGACCAAATTTAGCCATAGTTGACTTGAGTTGACTATTTTCAAAATGAATTTTGAAAATATGGAGAATGTAAAATTGAAAGGATTCCAAGAATCACAAAGTATCAGAAAGATTTGGGCTACACAAGTGTTCAATCGTGTCGGTCCCTAAAATTTTAAAATGCATTTTTGAGGCTCTTAGGTGTCATATTTTGAATTTGATCCTGAAAATGGATCTAGCATGGTCTAATTAGCTAGGGGTGTGATTTTTGCGCAAATCTGAGCACTTTGAAAAATTTGGGTCAACAGTTATATAAGGGCTCAAGGGGTCATTTTCAATTCATTTGTGCTTTTTGTCTTTTATTGATTTGAGCTTTGAGAGAGACATGGCAGTCAGCGTGAGACATCATCAATTCAAGAACTCCAGATGTCACGGCTGCCTAGCAGACTACAAACCACCAATGAGTCAGCGAGTCCCTTCCTTCATACTTTTGTTTTCACGCATTTCAATGTTTTAGCATGTTTTAGGATTATCAATTCGATCTTTGTGAGAGGCCTATATCTTCTCATGCCAAGATCTTCTTTCTTCGCACGAAGAAACAGGGTGCGTTGTTTCTTTGCACACGGGCTGAGGATCTTCACGCGAGACGTAATAGGTTTCACATGAAGATTTAGATTCTTTGGGCAAGGCGATTTGTTTCTCATGTGAGAATCTCTTTTCTCACACGAATAGATCTTTTTTCACATGAGTAGCTCTTCTTTTGCACGATGGTGAGATTCTTCGCACAAAGAAATAATGATTTCATGCGAAACTAGAGAGCTTCGCGCGAGATTTCACAAATCTCGCATGAAATTCTGTGACAATTTTCTTTTAAAATTTGATTTTCGTACTCAAAATTTTCTTTTTAATTAGTTTTGGTGCATTGTTTCGACTTGATACTAATCATTTCGTTTGTTGTTTGTTGTTTGTGCATGCAGGAGGTCTTTGGTGACATTTCATTCAGATCACACTATCTGCAATATGGAGAGTTATTGTGGAGTCTTGATGATGTAGATCGGGCTCACATTGCCCGATTGGGTTTGTCCTCTCTATGCAGGATTTTAGCCATGATGGTAAATCACGACTTACTCACAACTTTGGTGGAGCATTTCCATTCGGAGACGAACACCTTCCACTTGTCGATGGGCGAGGTGACCATCACTTCGGAGGACATCTGGAGGATTCTAAGGATTCCTTTTCATGGTGCTTGGGTCATCTATGATACAGTGCCCTGAGCAGGGACAGAGGCATTATCTGTTGTTTTCAGGAGAGAGTTACTGAGGGGCAGAGCCATCAGCTGGGATGAGCTGATGCATACCTATGGTCCGACACACAAGATGGCATCCATGCTGGGTATATTTTTGAGCTTCTTCTTATGTCCTGATAGAAGACAACATGGGTTGGAGTGCGGATGGGGTGCCATTCTTCGCAAGATGCTGGAGGTACCAGAGATCTTCGAGGTGGGGTTAGTGCATGTTGGCCCACCTTTTCCATGAGATGCATGAGGTCATCTTCCATGAGAAGAATACCATGGCAACAGGGGTATATATATTACAGATCTGGACCTAAGAGCATCTTCCCATATGTCAACCAATTTTTGAGGATGCCAGAGAGCCCATGGAGCTATACATATGCAGATATCAAGGGCGTATTACCCAGGCCCACCTAGGTAAGACTGAGCACTGGCAAACACATCTTGATGACCTAGTGTCCATTGTATGGTGACCCTTGAGAGAGACAGAGGACTGGGATGATACCCCCAAAGAGCTGCCATGGATGTTTAGTTCTCGACCTCTGGCGGGCAAGATGACATCAGTTATCAAGAGATTTGCTATTTCATGAGTGTGGTGGTAGTATAGCCATCCCCAAGGCATTTCACATGAGTACTGTGCCTATGCCATGGTGTAGAAGGATATTGAACAGGGATAGCCACCATGAATGGATCCAGGGTGATCCATGATAGATATTCGTAGTCTAGCTGTAGTTCAGTGGGACTACCTGCCAGAGGTAGTAGATGCAGGGATGATGCCTACATATCAAGAATTTTTGATCAGCCATCCATTCCCATGCTTCACAAATCCACTAGGGATGGCAGGGCAGGTATAGAAATAGGTGCCCCAGCTATAGCAAGTACAACCACAACCACCAAGTCAGCCACAGATTCTACCATAGGTCCAGCACTAGGTACAAAAGATGCCTATTCCCCCTTGTTAGATGGGATCAGACCCAAGTGCCGGGGGCAGTGGGATAGGACACAGTCGACGGAGGAGGTAGAGGATAGAGGAGTAGGCCCCTGAGTAGGAGATATCGCAGCAGTAGACAACACCATAGCTAGAGGCACCACCACAGTGGCAGACACCAGAGATTCTTGATGAGGATATGCCAGATCAGCCGACAGGTGGCGTGTAGGACATGGTACGGTGGTATTGTGAGCGAGTTCATCAAGCCTCCTGACAGTTGGGAGTGTTGCAGATTGTAGTAGTAGTCTGAGATGCACAGCTGGTGGAGAGACAGTGGGAGACAGATCAATAGAGGGAGCATGCAGAGACTGTAGAGCAGAAGTTGGAGTTGGCGCAAGATGAGATCCGCTTTCAGTCAGCTAGGGCCGCTTATTATTATGCTACATATACCAGTGCAGTACCAGATGAGACATTGTAGGTTCAACACTTGTCTTAGTAAGCGCAAGAGTATAGGGGCGCACAACCTCCTATCAGGCCAAATATGCCACCGCCGCCTCCGCCACCTGCTGCCCCTGCTCCTCTTGGAGGCGAGGGTTTGGGACAGAGTTAGACGCTCTGTGCCTAATTTTTTTTTTATCCCTAGCTATGTATCAATTGGTGTACCGGCACCACATGTATCATTTTTGATTGATTGCACTCGAGTAGCACCCATTTTATACTGATTCATTCTTTTGATATATATATATATATGAGATTTTGAGCTGAGTATTCTTGTGTATATGTCATTGTCTTTTTTGTTTTACTTTGATGTATATGAGATGTGTGTTGTATTTAGATAGAATGCATACGTATGAACTAACATCTCACATAGTGTTGCATGTTTTTGCTTGATAGTCACAGGTTATTCATTGAGGAGCATGGATCGATGAATCAAATGCTTGTACAGTTGTGGAGGAATCTGATGTATGTGGAGTATGAATAGAATGACCATCAAATTATGTGCTAATGCAAATGAATTATGTAATGCAAGACTATGTTAAATCCAACCCTAGGTCTGGTTACCAAGCCTCGATATTTAATCATCACTAGATATAAAATAAATCTCATATGTTATACAATTCTCACTAACATTGTAATCATGGAAATATGAATATAACATACGTTATTGGTTTGTCAAGATTAAATGTAAGTATTCGAGGCACAAGAAGCCAAAATGACCAGAACATTTATCTCTTTTAATGTAGCAAGTTAACATAAGCATCAAAGCATAAATGCTAGGATGACTTGAATGTTTCTTGCATGATAGGCACACCAAACACATGGGAAATCCCTCTTATGCTAAGTATTTAGTATTCGTTCTATCTGCAATGACCCTTGCATTCATAACCTAAGATAGAAGTGTGCTAGGTATACTCGCAATGACCCGTACGTTCACTTAATAGGATGAATATCAGTATTTAATATAGCATGAAGATTTCACTCCAACAAACAAGGAGAAGAACCAACATTATTGGTGTATTCATATAAAAGGAGTCGAGGTACACACAGCCATCCAATACGAGATGGAGGCTCTTATAGTGGACACCCCTCTTATAGGAATATATCAACTTATTAAAACTAAACCACAAATAGAAAGCAAAGAAAAGATCATGCCCCCATTCGTTACCTCTCTAGTCGAAGATGACATCATCAAATTGGTCGTGGGGATATGATAAAGAAAAAAAAGAAAAAAAAGAAAATGCTCAGCATATCCAAACAACTATATCTTTTTTTTTTGAGTTCAATGTTTTGGGATTGATGCCAAGTGTCAATGTCCAGAACATGTTTGTAAGAAATCTCTTCAATAGGGTGACGAAAGTAGGCAGACGCAGTTAGAACAACTAGTGACTAAGGTCAAAGAGGAAACTTCACGATGAAGAACCTAAAGAGGACTAAGCGATAGTAGACAAACATAGCCAGGATGACTGGTGATCAATGCAAGAGAGATTTTTGAAAAGGAATCTGGAGACATGACCTTAGCAATAGTAGGTAGACATAGCTGAAACAACTGGTGACTATTGTAAAAGAGATCCTATGAGAAGGATCTCGAAATGAGTGACACTGACGATAGTAGGCAGACACAGTGAGGACCACTGGTGATTATCACGAATGAGATTCTATGAGGAGAACCTCAAAAAGAGTGACACTAGCAATAGTAGGTAGACATAGTGAGGACCATTGGTGACTGTTGCAAAAGAGATTCTATGAGGAGAATATTGAAAAGAGTGACACTAGCGACAATAGGTAGACGCAGTGAGGACCACTGGTGACTTTCGTGAAGGAGATTCTATGAGAAGTATCTCAAAAATAGTGGCACTAGTAACAGTAGGCAAACATAGTGAGGACCATTGGTGACTATTACGAAAGAGATTCTATGAGGAGAATCTCGAAAAGAGAGTGACACTAGCGACAATAGGCAGACACAGTGAGGACCACTGGTGACTGTCGCAAAGGAGATTCTATGAGGAGAACCTCAAAAGAGTGACACTAAAGGGGGAATGCCCCTGAGCTATGACAAGACTCAATCCATTGATACATGAACGAAAAAGTAGGAAAGCAAAAGCATGAAAGTGATTGTATAGAATAGCCAGAAGATGCACTGCAAGATGAAGCATTGGGAACAAGAGGCACCTGTTTACTAGGTTTTCACATTCTTGGAAAGATTTTCCTTTTTTTGCTACCATGATGCCTATTTCTAGGTTTTCATCAATGGCACTATTTTTGGCTTTCAATTTTTTTGTATTTTTCTCTTTTTTACTTTTTAAAATTTTTGAGATTTTTCACTTTTTTTTGGTGTTACCAAGGTGCCTATTGCTAGGTTTTCACCAGGGTAACAATTTTTTCAAGACTTTTTCTAATTTTTAGATTTTTTTCAAGACATATAGATATGTACAAAGAACTTGCTGATGTTAAATCAACTGTAAAACCAATTTAGGTGGAGAGTGTTGATAGGCTCTTTAAGCACTTCTCCTTTGATCGTGGAAAGCTGATAAGTGCCAGATCCATTTATTGTAGTGATGATGTACAGACCTAGCCAGTTTGGTTTGAACTTTCCCTTTTGCACTCGCTGTTGTTGATTCTTAGGGTTTTCTCTCAGGATGAGGTCACCCAACTGGAAGTCACGTGGCCTGATTCTCTGATTGTAGCTTCATGCCATTCTTTGTTGATATGCTTGTAGATGATCACATGCCACTTGTCGTCATTCATCTAGTAACACAAGCTCTTGAAGCTAAGCTATCTTGTAGTCATTATCAGTGATAAGGCCTTTCATGGAGATTCTCAAGGTAGGAATATCGACCTCTATTGGAAGCACAACATCTGCCCCATACACCAATGCAAAAGGAGTCATGCCCATTGGAGTTCTAATGCTTGTCCTATATGCCCACAAGGCTGGGTTGATCTAGAGATGCTAGTCTCTCCCTGACTTACTGACTATGCGATGAAGAATTTTGAGGATGGCCTTATTGGATGCCTTAGCTTGGCCATTACCCTGGGGGTAATAAATGGAAGACAAATTTTGTGTGATCTTGAATTTCTTGCGCAATTCCTTGAGGTCTTTACTCTTGAACTGTCCTCCATTGTCAGTAATGATTGAGGATGGTACACCATATCTATAGATGATGTGGTTTGTGATGAAAAGCACTACATTTTTGCCATCAGCAACTATGAGAGGGACTACCTCTACCCATTTTGTGAAATAATCTGTAGCCGTGGTAATGAACTTATGTCCATTGGAAGAGGTTGGGTGAATCTGCCCCACCAAGTTGAAGGCCCATTGTTGAAATGGCCATGTTGTAGTTGAGGGAATTAGCTCTCTGGCTGGAGCATGAATGAGATTCCCATGTAATTGACATTGCTTGTAGGACCTAGCATACTTAATAGCTTCTTGCTCCATTTTAGGCCAGTAGTAACCAGCACAAAAGAGTTTGCAAGCTAGTGTCAAGCCATTGGAATGAGATCTGCAAATGCCTTCATGAACATTAATTAATGTGTGTTTGGACTCGTCGGATTCAAAAAACCTAAGGAGTGTTCCGTCGAGACCTCTCCTATACAGATCGTTAGCAATAATGACATAATGTGAAGCATTGTAGATTAGGTAGCGTTTCTCATTCTGGGTCAGACCTTTCGAAATGGTTTGATTATGAAGGTAGGAATAGATATGATGGTAGCGGGATAATTCTTTCCCTATAATAGAATAGATCGTCCTAGAATTAGGTGTGTCATAGGCTAGGTAGTGTAATGCTTCCACCAAGAACTCATGTCGGAGATCATTTTTTGGCATTTGAAGCAGGAAGGCCAAAGTGGCCATGGCATTTGCCACTTTATTATCTGTACATGGAACTTGTTGGAAGGTGATGTGTGAAAAATACTTCACCAAGTCATCAACCATGCATTTTTAAGGAATTAGTTTCTCATCCTTTGTTTGATACACATCATTTACTTGGTTGATAACAAGCTAAGAGTCACCGAAGATGTCTAACTGATCTACTCTCCATTCAGCTGCAATTTTCATACCATTGATCAAAGCTTCATATTCAGAAATGTTATTTGTACAAGGAAACATAATCTTGTATGCTTTGGGCAATGAGTATCTCTGTGGTGTAATGAAGAGTAATCCAGCACCTGATCCTTGTTGTGTGAAGGACCCATCGAAGAACATAACCCATGTATGGTGAGTGAGTGTAAGAATTGACTCATCTGGGAAATCAATGTTCATTGGTAGAAGACTTTGTATGGGTGCCTCAGCTAGCTGGTCTGGAATTTCCTATCCCTTTATGCTCACTTAGTATCATGACCCATTTAGCCAATCTTCCTGTTAGAGCTGCCTTACTGAGCAAGTATTTTAATGGATCTATTTTAGCCACAAGCCGTGTAGTGTGGGCAAGCATGTAGTGTCTCAACTTTTGGGAAGCAAAGACAACTGCCAAGCAAGATTTCTCAATAATACTGTATTTTTTCTCATGAGAGACCAATGTTCAGCTCAAGTAATAAATAGCTCTTTCTTTGTTGTCATTATCTTCCTGAGCCAACAAGATTCCCAAAGATGTTTCAATGGCTGAAATGTATAAAGAAAAGGCTTCCCATGCATAGGAGGCATCAGGATTGGTGGATTGACAAGATATTGTTTTATCTATGTTAAGCTTTGCTCACAATCCTGGCTCCAATTGAATTTCACACCCTTATGTAAGGTCTTTGTGAAGGGTTGTGATTTATCCACCAATTGTGAAATGAACCTGTGAATAGATTGAAGCCTTCCCTGTAGTCCTCTCATCTGATTGATGTTCTGAGGTGGTGGCATGTCCCTTATTGCTTGTACTTTTTCTAGATCTACTTTAATTCCCTTTGCAGAAACAATATATACCAACAATTTTTCCAATGTGACACCAAATGCGCATTTCTTAGGATTGGGCCGAAGACTAAATTTTTCCATACGATCTAGGATGGGACCCAAATCTTGTAGATGAGTATTGTGTTTAGCACTTTTGATCAAGGTATCATCAACGTAGTCCTCCATGGTTTGATGCATCATGTCATGGAAAATTGTAGTAACAGCCCGTTGATATGTAGCACCAGCATTCTTTAAACCAAATGGCATCACATTCCAACAAAAGGTTCCCCATGCACATGTGAAAGTAGTTTTCTCCTGGTCTTCTGGCACAATTTTTATCTGATTGTATCTAGAAAAACCATCCATAAGTGAGTACATCTCATAGCCAGTCGTCATGTCTATGATCATATCAATATTAGGGAGCAAAAAGTCATCTTTAGGACATGCCAAGTTAAGATCATGGAAGTTTGTACAAACTCTAATAGATTTATCGTTCTTGGAAATAGGAACAATATTGGATATCCATTCAGCATAATCAATTGCATGGATGAAACTAGCCTTTAGAAGTTTCTCCAATTCGACTTTGATGAGCAATGCAATGTGAGGGTGCATTTTCTGAAGCTTCTATTTAACTAGTTTGATGCTTGGTGCTATGGACAAGTGATGCATGATAAGATCAGGATCCAATCCTAGCATGTTAGAATATGTCCAGGCAAAATTTATTTTCTTTTCCCTTAAAAAGGAAATGAATTGTTCCTTCTGTTCAGGTGATAGTGACTGGGCCAAATGTATCACATGAGGATGTTCTTCTATGCCCAGGTTAATTGGCTACGTTAGATCTATTAACACTGATGATCGCTCCTGAAAGTGACTGGGAAGGACATTAAATATCTCATCTGTGGGTGCCTCAGAGAGGTTTTCACCCTTGGATACGTCTTTTGTTTTTACTTTTTTGGGATCCAACACTACCACAATGTGGTTTTCACCATCAGACCTCTTGCATTTTTTCCTTTTAATTGTGTGACTGAGATATTTGATTTCAACCTCAATCATGTTGATACTCTTCTCATTGGTGGAAGATGTTACAGGTTTGATAATGTTTAGGTAACAGGCGAGAGCATAGTCATTCTGGAATGTGGGGACTTTGTTAGATGCATTGGGGTTCTAGTCTATAAGCTCGAGATGTGTGAGCGAGAGAGTACTGGCTGGTTCAATTGCATTCATAGTATAGTCATTAAGTGCATGGACCAACAATTTGAGACCTACGACGACCTCATCCACAGGTGTATTCATATGCCTTGGAATACTAACGTCAGGAATTGATGACTCTAGGACACTAGTTGGATCAGACCCCTATGACCTAACCCTAGACGTTTCACCCACTTCGATTCAATTTTCATAGACATGCACTTGGTTTATGTCTTTATCAGTAGTCGCTTCTAAAATATTGCCAAACTCATATTTATGAGAATCGGTGCTACATGGTGAGAGACTATAAAACTCCCCAATAGCGATAGGGACATACTCTCCTTTAGCCTTTGGATTCTTACACAAATACTCAATACGACATGATTGACTAGATTCTTCCTTTTCTGAATGATATTTGAATTGCTCAGTATTGTCCTCAAAAGAATCACTAGTATCATCCACGATGCTAACATGTGGCACAAACTCATCTGGCTCAGCAAAGAATTTAGCGAGATCATAAGGAATAAGATGAGGGTAGGAATCCTCATCATCTGATTCTTCCTCTTGAGTATCTTACTCAGCTTGTGACTCATTTTCAGATGGACTCTTGGGTTTAGGGATGAATTGATTTGATCCCAGATGGAAAGGGACCTTCTTAAACCCTAGGCTAGTTGCATCAATGTTTCTTTGAGCTTTTTCTTTGATAGGATCAATTAGGCCATTATTATTGTACCCAATAGGGCCAGTTCCCTTGTAACCAAAACGCTTCATAAGCCTAAGACTAGGTCCATATTTCTTAGGAGTGATTTCTTGAGCTTGTTCTGTTAGGTCCACTGGAGCCTCTTCTTTGTAAAGCCATGTAGCAATGGCTCTGTTTTCACTTTCATCTTCTAAAGGAACTATATCCTTAACGAAAGCACCATTATACTTGGTCTGAGGTGTCAGCCTGAATGACTTCTTTCCCTCTGAGTGTCTCCCAAAATGTCAAGGGGACTCTAGGAGAGACTTTAATGATAGCACTGGTTCAATGTGGTACTCTCCCATACTAGTTTCTTTCAATTTGAATGACTGCTCAATTTGTTTCAGCTTATTATCATGACAATCAGTGGACTCACGATTAGCAGGGACGAAAGTTTCAGCAGCTTTGAGCATATTGTAGGTGTAGCTAGTAGTGGTAGGAATAGTGACTTTGGACACTTGAAATGGGAATTTGATGCATTGGTGGTATGTGGATGGCACAACACGCATCTCATGTATCCATGGCCATCCCAATAGAATGTTTTAGGCTAAGGGAATGTCAAGCACCTAACAGGTGACATCCCTTTCGATAGGACCGATGTGAATTGGTAAAACCACAAGACCTAGTGACTTTTGTTCCACTTCATATTATGCTTTAATAGTGATCTTCCATTGAGGATCAATAGAGTCCTCAAAATAATCCAATTGTCTAAGCAGAGTAGTAGAGACAATATTTGGGCCAACACCATTGTCAATAAGTACCTGACGAACACATGTTTGCTGGATCATAACCTCAATATGTAGAGGTTGATTGTGTGGGTGATTCAATGAGTTGCCATCCTCCTCGGAGAAGGTCATAAGATAAGGTGAGGTTAGGTGACCTACCATAGATTGAAATTGCTCAAGATCAAGATCTTGAGGAACGTTTGCCTCAGTGAGGGCTTTTTCTAGAATTTTCCTATGAGCAGGAGAGATTTTAAGTAGCTCAAAGATGGAAATCTGAGCATTAGTTCGTTTCAACTATTTGAGAACACTATAATTGGTTGCAGTCAAGTTTGTTGTGTGTTTTGCACCTTTACTGGATGGACCAGCAAGGGCTTTGTCTTTATGTTGTTCAGGATTTGAAATAGGAGGTGCAGGGCCTTTGATTACCAACTTCATATGAGAGCGAGTAACAACGTTAGCATAGTGTTGTGAAGACACATAATCCATCTTATTGGAAGTAGGGCCTCTCAAGACAAATGGTGTCTTGGGTTTGTCATTATCTTGCTTCCCCTTTATGGTGATAACGTCGCAGTATTCAGAATCTATAGGTTCAACCATCTGAATGACATTGTCATCATTGGAATATGTATACTTGACCTTATTGTAGGGTTCTAGTTTTGAAGTCTCTCCTTTTTCATAAGCTGGGAAAGGCTCTTTGAATGCCTTGTGGTCCAAGTTTTTGTTATGTCCATCTACCACAAGATCATCAACATCAATCATGTCCTAGACTTTATGATGCAAGTTTATACAGTTGCTGGTTTTGTGTCCCTTGTTTTGGTGATACTCAAAAAATGAGGTCTCATTCCACAATGGTGGACGAGGTTGTGGATCATAGGGACGAGGGTTATCCATTGGTGAGATAAGCTTGTGTTGTAGCAATGTTTTGTAAACCACATCCAAAGGTTCCCCCAAAGGCATATACTCTCAGTTGGATCGTGTTGTCCATGAGTTTCTCAATTTGTTCCCAGATGCCTTATTGTTAGGGGGAGGCTTCTCAACATTTTTGGCCACTTTGAGGCAGTTTGTGAGATTAAATATCATTTTAGCAGGTTTGGGTGTGACATTGTCAACAACCCCATCATGTACAATTTTGCAATTCTTGTTGACATGTTTGGTTTTATCCCTGTTGGAAGTGGAACCTTGTTTTGTGTCTCTCTAAAGAGTGAGCTCACCTTTCTTGACCATAAATTCTTCGATAGAGATAGCCTATGTAATCATGTCTTCAAAGGTACGTTGACCTTGCAGTTGGACTCTATACCCAATATCAAGTAAGAGGTTATCAGTAAAAATGTCAAGCTTCTTTGTTTCTGGGATTTTATGGGAATAGTTAGTGTATAGTTGTCTCCACCATTAGAGGAAAGTGAGAAAAGGCTCACGAACCTTCTGTTTAAGGTTGCATAGATCTCAAATATTGACATGGTGTTGAATATTATGAGAATATTGCTGAACAAATGAATTGGCAATTTTGTCAAATGTCTTGATACCATGAGGTAAATGTGAGAACCACTCCAAAGCCTGACCACCTAGGCTTCTAGGGAATAAATGCATGAGGTATGTTTGATTGTGTATAAACTCCATAGACAAAGCACCAAATTCCCACAAGTGATCTTGGGGATTAGTAGTACCAAATTACTTGTCATATTTAGGTAGTTCTATGCCTCGTGGGAAAGGCGGCATGTTTATGCTTTTGTCAAATGGAAATGAACAAAGAGCATCCAATGTGTATGTCTTTGTAGGTTTCTCCTTCTCATGCATCATCTATGCCAACTGGTCTTGCATAATTTTCAATTTTTTTTGGAGTTTGGAGGTCTCAGTTTCTTCTTCAGTTTTGACAATGGTTTCTAAATTGAAATGAGAAGGTAACTTTGCTCCCTCTTGGGCAGGTTTGAGAAATTATTTTTCTTTCTCTTCGTCGATTAGGATTCCCATGACCTTCTGAAAGTTTTTGTCTCTTCGGCATTTTGCTCTGTGTTTAGGGAGGATTTCAACCTCTTCGTGTTCCTCATCAGTGTCATATTCTTTCTCTTTCTCTTTGTCATACCTAGGTGGTTCTTGATATCGACTATGACTACCATGTTCAGGTTCATGATTAGTCATTACAGGAACGTGTTCAGTTTTCGTATGTTGTGTTATAAAAGGGTCTGTGGAGAAAGGATCATCCATTGTATTTGGGAATTTAGGACCTCTACCTATCTCAGTATCCTCTTTGTAAAAAGGATTCCTAATTTGTTGCAAATTGGAAAATGTTCATTGAACTCAAGATGACCTGATAGGTGAGGAAGACCGTGAAGATGCCTCACTAGCCAAACTGGATACAGATTGCATAACGAAAGGTAAGCGACCTCTGTTGCGATTATGACCCCTAGCATGACCACTTCTAAGGTTATCAGGATAAAACACATTGCCACTTCTTGTTGTGGCAGTCATAGGCAAGGACAAGAAGCTAGAAGCTTGACAAGGACTATACTAAGACTGAGTCTCAAAAAGGACAAGATAATAGTAAGAATGTTGTTTACTAAGGCACAAATGGTCTAATTTAAAGGCTAGAACAACTAGAGATTATGACCAATGTGACACAAAGTATGGCAAGCATTAAGACAAAGACCAAACAAATTACTTATGAGATGATACTAGTCAAGGTGTAAGACACAAGTCTTAAGCTAAGCGAAGTGTCGCTGTTTCAAGACTATTTGCAAATTAACGCAAAAAAGGATAGCGTGCAGGCCAGAAATAGCTAAAATAGACCCAAATTGGCAATGATGACACAAGATCTCGCGTGAAAAACTTTTACGCGCTGCACAAAAAAGTTTTACAGGCCATGCGAAGAAGTTTTCATCTTGCACAAAGGTCAGTAATTGTAGTTTAATTTCGCATGAAGAAGTTTATAGGGCCACACGAAGACTCATAACAAAAATTTAATTTTGTGTGAGAAAAAAATGATGCCGCACGAGGACTAGATTATTTTGCACGAGACCAAAATGATTTCACATGAGAAGGGATACCAGTTTTACAACAGCAACTAATTTTGACAAATTTTGATCGTTTCAATAACCAGGCAAATAAATAGGCACGTAGAACAACAAGCAGGTGATTTCAAGCACGTCTGAAAACAATGAGTAAGGACAAAAGAAACCTTGTGCATGAACAATCAAGTGACTTAGTTTGTGCTAATCCTTAGGAGAGCTATTTGTGTATGTTTTCAAATAGTTTTGCAATCATTTGACACATTCATAGAAAATGAAAAGTTTGGCCTCTCTAAGGTTTTTAGTAATGTTTTGACTCTGCAACTTTTATGACTCTAGGGGTGACCTCCAATCCTGGCGCACAAAGGTTTTAATACAGTTCAAGAACTTAATCTTCAAGAGCTGCTAGGGAGATCTGACAACCGACAATTAATCACACCTATGGAGATTTCTTCCACAAGGACATTTATATAGCGATTGTCACTACCACGTCAAAAATGGCTATTACCGCTCGAGGTTTCGTCAACACAGTTTGCCCTATAGAGACATTGTATTCTATGGTTAACCCTCTCTAAAGGTGACTGACTCAAAATAGTGTACCACAAGGGGACTTAGCTTCTAGATTCAAGGTTTTGACACCTTTTCACTTTTAGCCCAATCAAAGCAGATAGATTAATCTAACACACTAAACTAAGAGTATCTCTTAAAGATCTATGATATCAACTTCTAGTGATCTATCAACCTCTCTGGAGAAAGGATGCCTCAATCAACAAGTTGAAGATTCATCTATCTATAAGATGCTCAAAGTATCCTCCCCACCTACAAGGAATCCATCGTAGAGAGGAGTTTCACTAGGAACCCACTCTCTCAAGATTCACGAATAGTGTTCATGGGGGTCTAATTACTATGTGTGTACAGATGTTAATTCTTGAAAGCAAATCTATCCAAAAGTAATCAAAGAGCACAAGATGGTACACTTAACACCTTAACTAATGTGAAGGGAGTCCAAAGATGTGGAACATTTAACCCCTCACACAAGCCATAATGAGTCCACAACTCAAAAACTAATGAGTTCTAGAAAGTACAAAAGGGTTGCCTAGTCGAGCATTTAACGCTTCTTTCTTATAGACCCCTCCCCTTTAATGTGGTGCTGATCTTGCAACCACAGGGTGAAATGAGGGGCTGATGGATTAGCGAGTCTAATTACCCAAGATAGCTAATTAGATCTATCACTAATAACTAAGCCTGCTAGATGAAACTAATAGAGATCAGAACCTAGTATCAAATTATACATATGTTGTAAAATGAGAACATGGAAGGAAATACACACAAGCTTGACACAAGAAAATTTCATTTTAGCTCCAAATGAAGGGTTATCAATCAAAGAGAATTGCCTGGGAATCCTCACAATAAGCTTAGTAGATGTTTTACCTATTTTTAGCAACTTTATCACTCTTTTCCAATTGTATCGCAAACCGCTATTATGTTGTTCCAAAAAATCAAAAAACACAGAAAAACTAGGAATCGTGAGTAGTTAGCAAAAAAACTAGAAAAAATGAAAATCAATGCAAAAATAGCCTCTGTCAGCAGAGTCTCATGTGAAATTCTTGACAATCCATGCGAAGAAGTTTTACGAGCCATGTGAAATTATGTTCGGCCCACGCGAAGAAATAGGTTTCGCGCAAAATTTCACGTACTCAGACAATTTCTTGCGCCATACGTAAAGAATCTTTGCATAAAGATTTTGGATCCTCATGTGAAAATGAACAGTTTCACGCAAAGATTCTCGAATTTGTATAGAATAGTATGGATAAAGAACAAAAAAATGATTTAAAAATGCAGAAAGAGGCCAGAAAAATTGATTTTCTTTGCCCCATGGTGGGCGCCAGAAATGTATGCGTGAATATGCAGCCTCTGCTAACACACACACTTCAACACGGTCATTGTATGTGGATTCATCTCGGAATGAACATTGGATTGTTCATCCAAAAAATAGCCAGCAAGATGACCCGTTGCCTTTTATCTAAAGGGAATTACTTGTTAGATATTCTCAAATTTGAGGTGTTTAAGCAACCAGACCCTCTATGAACGAAGGATTTGAAAGAAAATGCGACTAATCTATATGAGAATGCAGATTAATCTAGAATGGAGTATGCACGTTTAATCTAAAAACATGTAAAAGAAAGCTATGCTAAAATGTATGCATATTATGCTAAATGAGATTAAGCTAGAAAATGAATATCTTATGAAAGTAAGGAGCTGAAATGAATGCACAAACCAATAGCAATTCGATGCAAATTCTCATACAACCTCTCTCAAAATGATGAGATGAGGGTCTCTTAAATAGACTTTCCTGGAATCCATCAACGGTTGAGATTGATTTCAATCAATGGTAAGGATTGAAGATGAAGTTTAGTCATAAAGGAAGATTCCCAAATTAAAGGGAGTCAACTGATTTAATTTGAGTAGAAAAAGGAGTTAATTGATTTAATTTGAATAGAATAAGGAGTTAACTGATTTAATTCCCTTTTGATCAACAGTGAATTGAGAATTTCCCTTTTTGAACTGAAGAAGGAATTTGGAGAGATATTTAATTTAATAAAATGAGATATGCTCTCATAATTACCTTTTCTAATTAATTAAATAATCCTTTAATTAATTAGAGACACTTTTCTTATTTAATTAAATAACTCCATTTAATTAATTAGGAATGGCTTCCCATTTAATTAAATAATTTTATTTAATTAATTAGAAGTAAGTACTCCATTTAATTAAATAATTTTCTTTAATTTCTTAGAAATACCTTTCGCATTTAATTAAATAATTACATTTAATTAATCAAGATAGGCATATTTATTAAATTAAATAAATTTAATTCCATAGTACATTAGCCTTAAGATATAATTTAATTTAATTAAAGTATAAATACTTAGTAATTAAATTAAATATTAATCAATAGGTTTAATGTGACTAATATGAGTAAATACTATAGGAATTCAATAATAAGCATGATGAATGCAGATTAGGGTTTTCTGCATCTGACAATTAAGTCAAGTAGCGAGTAGTAGAATAAGAATTTGCCTAGTGGAATAGGACTTTAGGACTGGTCAGAAATAGACCAAAATTGGTTGAGATGGAAATGAGCCAATTTTGGGGTGTTACAGTATTCACTATGCTTGGTCACTATTTCATTTTATCTTTCTCTTTCTTGGTCACAACCATAACTTGGCTAATGTTCTACTCAACTTCTACTTAAGTTCCTTAATCTTCTTCTTGATTGATCTTGTAAACTGGTACTCGGTCAAACTTGTGTTTAAGTTAGCTTCTTTACTTTCTTTAATCATTCCTTCTATACTTCAACTCAATTTTATTCTACACTTCATATGATTATTATACACCATGTTGTGTTTTCAAATACTAATTAATCAATTGCCCATTGTAATTCCATTATACTTTCTTCTGTTCACTCAAATTCACTAGTTAATCTAGTTATCTCTCCTTTCAAATCCTCTTCATCAAGAAACAAATATTGCACGCTACACTATTAGTAAATGTCTTACCAATAAGGTTTGGCATTAATGACAATATAATAATTGTTCCAATAGTAGTTTCCAACAATCTCCCTCTTTGGAATTGATGGAAACACCTCAAGTTACCATACAAATGGAAAAGACTTTCTCATGATTATTTCTTATCAACTCCTTCTAGATTCTATATCAGATCTTCATTAATATCATTTGTTTCATTTTTATTAACATCTTCATAGATGCATTCTCACTCTAATTTTTATAGCTACATGGATCTCTGACACCAATTATAATATCAACTTTATTTACTACACCTTTCACTAGATGGTAAGTTCATAGAGTTTCTCCCTCTTTGTCACTAGATTTGGATGGTAGCACAACACATTCTTATCTACCTCATGGAAACTATCACACTTCTCCTTCTCTGACAACAATGTGAAAGAAATCATCCACTCTATCACTTTATTCTCATTGGTTTCTCTACAAACTAATTTTTGAATAATCACCCCCTCTATCATCTTTATTCATGAATGCTTCCAACCTTATTTTCTTACCTTGTTTTCACAACTTTAGGAAATTCCTAAAGTATGACTCCTACATCAATTTGTAAGATATTATAATCATAACAATTGATATGATGTTGCATCTCTTCTTATTTTTCTTTAGGTATGGCAATGACCCCTAGATTACATCTTAGATACACATATACATCCTTAAGTATTACCTTTGTGAATATATCAACTATCTTCACCTTTATGTTCACATATTTGAGTCTCACATTTTTTTCTTGTACTAACTTTCTCAAGTAATGATAATTGATAGAAATGTGTTTTATCTTTGTATGCATCATTCAATTCTTAGATATGTTTATAGAACTAGTTTTATTGCAATATATCACCACAAGTATAGTGATCTTCTCCTTCATACCTTTCAATAGTTTCTTGATTTGAACAATGTTTAACTATTAACTATTACATCAACATATTTAATCTCTCTCATAGATTTAGAAATAAAAATTTTCCTCTTGCTTGTCCATGAAATCAATCTCTTTCCTAGAAACATCGTTCCTCTACTTGTATTTTGTATGCCATCAATTTTGCATCCTAATCAACATCCATGTATACTTTCAATTCAAACATGCCACTCTTCTTATACCTTAAACCATAGTCATTTATTCCTTCTAAATATATCAATATCCTTTTTACAACCATAATGTGATTCTCTCAAGCATTAAACAAATCTAGCAAAAATAACAACAACTAATACAAAGCTAGATCTTCTATGTACAATAGATTGTAATTTTCCAATCATTGACTTATACAATGTTTGATTTACTTCAGAAGAATCATCATCAATTTAAATTTTATGTCTGGTTATTATAGGTGTTCCAATTGGTCTTTAATATGTTGATATGTCTTAATGGAAAGAGTGCTTCTGAGAGGGGGGGTGAATCAGAAGTACTGGCCTTTTTCTTTTTATTTTAAATCCTTAATAACATATAACTAAAATTAACATGCATGCATATAAACATTAAACAATCATGAGAAGCAAACATGCATCACCACATAACACTTGAGATTTTGGTGACCCAAAAACCCTCTAGGAATAAGAAGGTAAAACTGGGGTGGGGATGATACCCACAAAATTACTACAGCAATTGATTTCAACCACTTCTGATGGTTTTCCCTGCTAAAGGCCTACCCTATTAAAGGCTACAACATACTATTAAATGTGACCCTGTTAAAGGATTTCTACACCCTGTTAGGAGTGTGCCTTGTTAGAGGACGTAAGAACATTCAACTCAATAGGATTTCCAAACTCCTAATAGAATTGTGAGAGAGGATTAGAATGATACACTTGATCTAATGCAATCTCTGATGCTGATCTCAAGTACTTGATCTACTCTTCTATCACTGATCTCTACTAGATTTGATATGTTGACTGTGTTCCTTGTTCTGTTATGATTAACTAGATGTGTAAATGCCATTCTTTCCACTAAATCTTTGACACCAATGTTCTGCACACGACCTTAATAATAGGCTCTTCTTTTCCTTCTTCTCATGACTCCTCTTGCATCTATTTTTAATGGTTTCAAGACTCCCTTATATAGAGATTAGTGGTTCGTTATGCATTCTAGATTCAAACGCTCCTTCTCAAACCCTTGAAATTCACCTATAGGCTGCATGCAGTCTCCAATTTTCTGATTCGCTGCATGAGGATTGCATAGGTGATTGGGAGGATTTGATCTTATCCTTTTATCCTATCATGAGTAATGCATAACTATTTTACATCTTGGCTTGCGATTGCACAAACTTTCATGCAGATCCTACATTTCTCGACACATGAAGTAATATTGGTGGTCGACACCATCTATTCTAGATTGCTTGACATCCACTATGTTTCCTGGTTACTCGGCTCCTATAAAATTCCTATGTTACTCGGCACCTATAGAATTCTTGTGTCACTCAACACCTATTGAATTCCTACATTACTCAACACCTATAGAATTCTTGTGTTACTCGGCACCTATTGAATCCTAGTTGACTCTGCCAAATGAAGGGAATTCCTTCATTACATAGAAGAACATGCATACCAACACTAATCCAAATTTGCATTGTGCTCCCTTAGACTTTCTAATAGCTCCAAGATTTTCATTAATCTATTGCAACATGAGCTCTGCTAGGTCATATGTATGATCCTTCTTTATCAGTTTGTATGCAACATCAATAGCTATACAAGGCACACTATTTAATCTGCTGGACTGATAAAATTTGTGTGATATGATCCTCATAGAAAAATCTAGAAGGGGATTAGTTATGGTGTCTATGGTCATGCCTCTATTATTCCATTTTGCACCTATGTTCTTTTCTATTGTTTCCTTTTTGTCACTTCTTAGTGTCTTTGGCCAATCTAAGGTTGGAAAACCTATGACCCTATGAACCATCTTCTTGGTAATCTTGACTAGTCCTTGCTCTAACCAGAATGATCCCTCATGAATTTTGCTAAGCACTATGTGTATCCACTTAGTTTTGAATACGATTGGAAAGACTAGGGCTTTGGTTAAACCCTTCTTCTCTACAATTGAAAATTCATCCTTCAATATTCTATCATCATAGAGTTTGTTGTAGGCATTGTAGATTTCTAGGTCTCCTATGGCTCCAATCTTACAATTGTAATAGTTACGCATGTCTTGGACCATAATGAATTTTTTTTGAATCATTGATAATGCACCCGTGGGATTCTTTTTGTATGCTACCTCTAGTATGGGCCTAAACTTAGGTTGTTTAACCTCATTGCTAACAAGTTGAATCTCATGGCTTTCCTTCCTTTGGGTGAACTTTGAACCAGATGCCATTTTGACTAACCTAGGGTTTAACTTTAAAGTAAAATTCACAAATTGTACAACTTGGCACCTAAGGGAAATACCTGGTTAAATGCTTAAATCACATGGGTTGATGCTGAATCACTACAAATTGCTGGTTGAATGCTTGAAAATTGCTCAATCATTCTCTTGGTAATCACTCTTCATTTGAATGGCTCAAAATGAATCAATTTTTACCTTTAAGTTGCTCAAAAACCTTGCATTTAATGCATTCTTGTACCTTCACCTGTCACTCGGCTTCCAAAGGTTTTCAACTTGGCATCTTCTATTTCACTCGACATTTACTGACTTTGTTAATAACTCAGCAACCACTGCAGCTTTTACTCAACTTCCACTAAAATTCTTAACTCCACTTCCAAAGCAGTTTCACTCAGCAACCAAAGACAACTCGGCATCATTATTCAAATTTTATCTTCACATCTTATCTCATGCATATTTATACTTTGTGGTGCTTCTTCACTATTTAGGGCTAATGTATGATACTTCCTTATATGTATCAGCCCATAGGCTCATCTTGTGATTAGTTGGATGGGATATGATCACTTGACCTCTTGGGTGAAGTGACCCTTTCATTGGATGTACTTGGTTCATCTTTTTTTCACCATGTCTTCTTCATGTTTGTTCTAATGTGTTCCATATCAAACTTTTCTTTTCCCTTATTTACTTTAGTCTTGGGTGCCTTGGCCTTTTTTGGACAATTCCTGCTGACATGTCCAATTTTCAAGCAACTAAAACAAGTAGTTTGGTTCAACCATCTTTTATAGTTCCCTTTGAAGTGTGTTCTTATGTAGTTCTAGGGTATATGTCCATACTCTTGACAATAGTGATAGCTTTGCCTTGTATTCTAGTCCCAATTGTAATGGTGTACATAGTTGTCCCTCCTTACATGTTGATTTGGTGTCCACACAGGATTTGATCTACATTCAAAGGCTTTATGTGCATACTTCTTACAATTATGGTAGTGTCCATCAAATCTTTGTGTCCTTGTGACTTTAGACCTGCAGTCTTGTGTCATGTGACCTTGCATGTTGCACTTGTGATAGTAACCCTTGCTTTTGGGTATATTTGGCTGATTAATCCTTCTACTCCTACAAACATTAGCAGTATGCCCCTTTTTATTATAGTAATGACAAGTGGGTTTAGAATCCTTACCTTTGTCACTTCTTTGCTCAACACTCTTTGATGATTCACCAACTTCAGTGTTGGTGTATCAAAGTCCTGATGTATCATGGGTTGATCTTGGGGATTTCAGCAACTATTCAAATTACTTGATAGCTTTACTTGACTTGTTGAGATTCTCTGTTATTTATTTTTCTCTCTCCAATTAATTCTACAATTGTTCATTCTGCATCCTCAAAGTAGAGATCTCAATATCTTTGATATTGAGTTCATGATGAAGGTTCATCAGTTGGGCAAGTGTACCCATCTAGATGTTTGAGATCCTTGTTAGTTCAGTAGACTTTTCTTCAAGTCTATTTGCAAGATATATTTTGTCATCTTTAAGCATGACTCTGTCTTCAACTACTCTTTTATTTCTCTCGGTGATTTCACATAACATTATGGCCTATGATTCATGCTCTATCTTAAAAGTTCTTGTCTCTTCTACTTGAACTCTATTTTTCTCCATCAGTTCTGCTATTGCTGCATCAAATTCTTTGGAATCTCCTTTGGAAAATACTTGTGTGGTGTCAATCTCCTTGTATTGAATATCATTTTCGGCTATAGCTATTTCCTTCCTTCTTTTTAAGGATTTTCTTAATTCCTCTCTAGCTTCCTCTACCTTGTGTAGAGTGAGATGCACATTTATCACCTGGTTCTCAATGATCTTCCCAAGTGTGAAGACTTCCATCTTCAGATCTTTTCCTCCAAGCTATTAGGGTTCTTCTTGAGATAACTTGGCTCTAATACCAATTGTTGGAATGTCTTAATGGAAAGAGTGCTTCTGAGGGGGGGGTGAATCAAAGGTACTGACCTTTTTCTTTTTATTTTAAATCCTTAATAACATATAACTAAAATTAACATGCATGCATATAAACATTAAACAATCATGAGAAGCAAACATGCATCACCACATAGCACTTGAGATTTTGGTGACCCAAAAACCCTCTAGGAATAAGAAGGTAAAATTGGGGTGGGGATGATACCCACAAAATTATAGCAACAATTGATTTCAACCACTTCTGATAGTTTGCCCTGTTAAAGGCCTGCCCTGTTAAAGGCTACAACACACTGTTAAATGTGACCCTGTTAAAGGATTTCTACACCCTATTAGGAGTGTGCCTTGTTAGAGGACTTAAGAACATTCAACTTAGAATGCCACCCTGTTAAAAGATTTACATAGGGTTCTTAAATCCACCTAACTCAATAGGATTTCCAAACTCTTAATACAATTGTGAGAGAGTATTAGAATGATACACTTGATCTAATGCAATCTCTAATGTTGATCTCAGGTACTTGATCCACTCTTCTATCACTAATCTTTGATAGATCTAATCTACTAATTGTGTTCCTTGTTCTTTTCTGATCAACTAGATGTGTAAATGTTGTTCTTTCCACTAAATCTTTGACACCAATGTTCTGCAATGACCTTAATAATAGGCTCTACTTTTCCTTCTTCTCATGAATCCTCTCACATCTATGTTTAATGGTGTCAAGACTCCCTTATAAAGAGATTAGTGGTTCGTTATGCAACCTAGATTCAAATGTTCCCGCTCAAACCCTTGAAATTCACCTATAGGCTACATGGTGTCTCCAATTTTCTGATTGGCTACATGAGAATTACATAGGTGATTGGGAGGATTTGATCTTATCCTTTTATCTTGTCATGAGTCATGCATAACCATTTTAAATCTTGGCTTGCGATTGCACAAAATTTCATGCTGATCCTACATTGCTCGGCACATGAAGTAATACTGATGCTCGGTACCATCTATTTTGGATTGCTCAACATCTATTGTGTTTCCTAGTTACTTAGCTCCTATAGAATTCATGTGTTACTCGACACCTATAGAATTCCTGCATTACTCAACACCTATTGAATTCTTGTGTTAGTTGGCACATACTATCTTCTGATCTACTCGACACTATCTATGACTTGGCATGTGTTAGAGTTCTGGCTTAGATTCCATTGTTTAGTCGGCATGTATAGTGAAGATGATTAAGTGTGTTGAAACTCATTTGTCAATCTTACTTATTTGATGAATAGAATATTCTATTCCAACTTTTTGGTTTTCAATATTTCCTTGATATACTTCGATTGTGTAATGTAATTTCTTCTCTTCATCTGAAAATCTTGCAAACTAAAAAAAAATTTAATCTCTCCAAAAATTGACATCTCAAATTATTTCTTCATCTGATTAGCAGATTATTTTCACATCATATCTTATCCTCCAAATATGATATTATCAACAAATATTTCAGTTAGCAATATCTTATCATCATATTCACTTTTCAAATACACATTATTGTTTTCATTAGTTCTTTCAAAACTAATTTCACCAAATATGTATAAAAACTTTCATATCATTCCCTAGGATATTAATTCAAACCATGTAAGGAATTATGCAACTTATATACCATATTCTTATTGTTCAAATCAACACATCCTTTAGATTGTTCAAGATAGACTTCTTCTTCAAAGATTCCATTTAGAAATGTAGATTTTGCATTGATTTGGTAAACTTTGAATCATTTTTAAGTAGCATATGCAAGAAATGTTCTTACTCATTCTGACCTTACAACTGTGGAAAATGTCTATCCATAGTCAATTCCTCCCTCTTATACATATCCCTTACGAACTAGTCTTTCTTTGTTCCTTGTGACTCCACCTTTCTCATTTTCTTTTCTTCTGAAGACCCACATGGTTCTAATCACTTTCTTATCCTTTGGCCTAGGTACTAATGGTAATTTCTTATTCTTCTCTATTTGGTCAATTTCCTAATTCATTTCCTTAATCCTATATTTATTTTTGAAAGCATATTTTATAGATTTACACTCAAACTCATAGAATAAATATGTTTCATTCTTCAACTTTCTTCTTGTCATGACTTCTGAATATTTTTCTCCAATTATTTGATCATTTGTATGGTTCCTTCTTAAATATTTTGCTAAGACATGTTTAGATCTTCTTTCTTCTTGTTGTAGTTCACTTGTTCTAGCTTTTTCAACTTCTTCAAGTATCTTTAGTTGCAACTTTGCATTTTTTTGTCTAATATTCGATTTCTTCTATATGAAATTTGGCTTCTTCTCTCCATGAATCAATTCCTATAGCTTGGTACTCAACAAAATTCATATTGATGCTTGAAAGATATTTTGTATTGAACCTTGACATTACCTACCTACTGATGCTTGATAGCTTCTTTCTCTAGTTGAGGTAATCTACTTTGTTCTCCCTTATAGATGTAGATGAAGTTTTTGTAATCTTCATGTTCTTTTTGTTTAAATATATAGTCCACCAATATAACTAAGAGGAGGGATGAAATAGTTACCCAACTAATATCATAATTATAAACCTCATTAAACTTTAACCATATGAGAAATATAATTAGAAATGACAACTAGATACTTGTTAGCACCTAATGTGGACATGATTTTAAAATTGGTTCGAAGTAGTTCAAACTGGTTCAAAGTAGTTCAATGGTTCAGTTGACTCATCCTACAGGTTCAATACAAATCAAAGTTTAGACTCTAGGTTCAAAATGTAGATTCGTTAATTTAGAAAAGTTAAAATCTCGATCCTAGTCCATGATTCAAGGTTCCTTAATTTAGAAGTTCAAAGTGGTTTGACTATTCAAATAGGTTTGAAAATGCAGAACTATCAACTCATAATGGTTCAGAGGCACAAGGTGGTTCACTGGTTCAACTTGTAGATTCATAATCCAAGTTAAAATTTTGTTAGTTCAGCACTTTCAAGGGTTCATTTTGCATTTCAAGTAAAGTAAGTGGTTCAATGTAACATCATAGGTATGTCTAGAAGATTATGCCTAGAATGTGCAAGATTATGGTATGAACCTCGAGTTCAATGGTCCACACTTTGGTGCTGAGACTTCCTTGCTCACGTTTTCCAAAACAACCCTAAGACATGTTTTAAATATGGACTCAGGGGTATGTAAATGCTATTCACATCTATCATTGTGAAAGAATAATGCTATATCAGCTCAAGATAAGTTGATAGGCTCAATACATTATGGGGCATGCAGAAGCTATCTTTAGAGTGGATTGTGAGAACTAAATTGGTGTTCAAAACCCAAGAGACCAAAGAATTTGGAAGGCCTGATCAATCTCAAGTGGTGCATGATGAGATTACATTATATCTTTGAAGTATTGTTTATTTCATAGAATTCTTAAAGTGGAATAAACATATAAAATCAAAGGAAACCCCGAATGCATGATGATGACAGGATCAAACTAGCAGGAATAAGATTGCAACTAAATGCCTCGATGCCAAATACATGGTGTAGATTTCATGATATCATGAATTCTAATACATCTTTTTTCATTATCAAGCCATGAAACTCCTTGCATTCCACATGGCTTAGTCCATGTTAAAGCTGTTTGAAGAACAAGGGGTGCTCGATTGCAAAGATAATAAAAAGTGAAGCTCACCATAAGAAGGAGTGAGGATTAGAATTAATCATCAGAAAGTGTTATTGGAAATGTTCAAATTGTTCATATAAATGCTTTAATTGAGATTCAAGACATGACTACAGCTTAAAGACAGATTCATATCTGTGCTAAACATAGTCCCCACCTCAAATTGATTGGATGACTGCCCGCATGAAGACATACTCTATGTTAATCATCCTCAATACAAATTAGTGATAATGAGCATCAGTTTCCTTAAGATATGCTACCTTGTTATCGAGTATGCTAGTGTTGATAGTTGGATGGATCCAGTGATTAAAGATCTGTGTTCTTGGAATAGTATTACCTTGCTAAAGAAAAGAAGAGTGGGTTGTTAGATAAACTACTCAACAAACATTGATGGCTATTATGCATCATTTAATAAGATATTTCAAAGGGAAGTAATGAGACTCCTGCATTT
The DNA here is from genome assembly GCA_028749045.1 of Cupressus sempervirens. Taxonomy (NCBI): domain Eukaryota; kingdom Viridiplantae; phylum Streptophyta; class Pinopsida; order Cupressales; family Cupressaceae; genus Cupressus; species Cupressus sempervirens. The sequence continues at coordinate 46,342,592 of CM053786.1, forward strand.
GTTGGGTTCACCAACAAAATGATAGCAGAGATATAATAGATTATTGATGAATATTAAAGAACATCGGGTATGCAGTAAAGTTGATAGGGCAACTGCACATAAAAGATGACACATAATGTCTATCGATAATAAGGATAGCCCATGAACCCAATTAAAATGTTTTGAACCTGCAATATGATTGTTACAATTATTATTCACTTTGAGGAATATCGAGCCTATTATATGGTGTTAGAAGTAGCCCGAGTCACCCCAAATTCATGTCTTTTTATATAACATGAACTCCTTGATATATGAAGAAATCGTGGGCCTATTTGCAGCCACATATATGCATGTGAAGATATACTTGAATGCATGTTTAGACATGGGAATTATAAAAATCAAGGCTTTCTTTTCTTTCCTCCAAATGTTGTTTCTACACCTCCATGGTCTTTTGTACACTAGCAACCACTACATCTTCATTGCCACAAAGGTAGGATTTAGTAGCAATAGATTATGAGGCAATTGATGATCTTTGTGAATTATGCATTGGCCATGGGGCTATGCCCATGTTAGAGCATGCTATTGCATTGAGAAGTATTGGATCTAGCATACAGAAAATAGATGTGAATCGGCACATAGAGCTAATGCTTTAGCCTATATCACAATTTGAAGACCAATACCATCATCATAACACATAATAATCAAAAGACATGAGGGCATCTTGAATGTAGCTTAAGCCTCAAGAAGACATTAGGCTTATTTCATACCCAACTAAACATTCTTACAAGATCCTAAGTAGTGGATGTTACCACATTTTGTTTTCCCCGCCAAGTTTCAAAATTCAAATGTTACTCATCCAATGGCCAGTTCCCACAGTTAGTATTATTTTAATGCCAAGCCCTATGTTATGTTTTGCGGCCCACAAAATTCTCTGCCATAAGATCGAGGCAGATCAATGAATGGCACCATCGCACTATGGGGAAGTTGCACAGGATTTACGATGGCAACATAACACCTTGATGACACGTTGCATTGGTGGGTCAACTTTCAGCGAATACGTCCCAGTGTTCGACGGCCGAAAAAGTTTTGCAGCACCATAGGCGCTATGTTGCTATCGCACGTTGGCTGAGAAATCTCCATAGCAACATAGCACCTGAAGGAAAAGGTTTCACGGGCCGGGCAATAGGTTTTGCAGCATGTCAAAAAAGTTTCTTGATGGACTGAAAAAGGTGTTTGGCAGGCGGTCAGTTTTGCAAACCAGAAAATCCAAAAGGCGACATGGTGCCATGTTTCCATCGAAAAACTCACGAGTTTTTCGGTAGTGACATAGCGCCCGCCCGACTAGAAGATGTTTTACGATGAGTCCTAGTATCAGTGGCAAGATTCGCAGTGACGAAAAAAATCAACGACAGGAACTTCAGGCAAGCAGTTGGGTCCCATTTGTACTTCACCTATATAGTCAAAAGCTTGGCGTCATGGTGGTGAATCAAAAGGAGCCATGTGCAAATCAGAGGACATGTCATCGGCTGGGTGCTATGGCGCTATAGGAATTTGACCTTGATTTTCTCATAAAAACATGGTGCCTAGCCGACACGTGGCCCCCCGTGGGGTCGAGTCTTGGAATCTGCCAAGTCGGTGCTCCAAATGACCAATCGAGAGATGTTGAGTGTATGAATTAGAACATAGTTGCATTGTGGGACCAGGTCATCAGTGTCATCAGTGTCGTTAGAGGTTAAGATCTCTATCGTCGGATCTATGAAGATCAATGGCAAGCGCCATCATGCTATCAAGAAATTGCACAATCTTTACGTTGGTGACATAGCGCCCTATTGATGCGTGTCTCACTGGCACATCAAGGCTGGCGATTAGCAGCTGGTGGTTATGGTTAATAATAACAGTTTGAAGGTGGTGCAGTTAGTTAAGTAAAGGTGGTCAACCACAAGAAGACTCCCCAGGTGGCAGAATAAAGAGAGATGATTGGCCCAGCTAGTTTGTATAGCCTAGTTGACTTTTTGACTTTGATAGATTCATGAGACCAGGAACGATAAGAGATCAAGTTTTTCCGTGAATCTGATCATGTGATTAATTGCCACCAACTTAGAATGAATACCAGATGCAGAAAGACACTCCATCCATCCAGTCGATCCATCTACTATGTCAAGATCATTCATTGGCACCGGTTCTGTCTACTCGAGGCATTTCTCAGAGGAATATCAGATTTTTACTCAAAACCACCAGATCTTTGATCAGATTTTTAGGGTGAGAAGTTATTACCAATAGTTGAGTAGTTAATGCAGAGCCAATGTCCTTAGTTATGCCTAAACTATAAAGGCAATTTTGTAATCATTTCCAAGGGTCGACTCTTTCTAATTTCTCTGATATTGCTCTGCAACTCTCAGTGTAACATTCCCTGTGCCTCTGAACTGAATGATTCTCTATTTTATCTCCTTCATCCATTAATGTGTATGTGCATCCCTTTTTCCTCTCATTGGTGTATTGTTGAGATCTGTAGCCTACATACTGTATCTATTTTTGCCTACTGGGTAATATATGAGTGAGATTCCTCATTCCTTGTGTTATTCAGTTTGGTTTCCTGATCTGCATGTGGTTATTAGATCAAAATAAGTTTGTATGTGTATATCCTTAGTTTCATTCTGGTTCAATAGTGCATACATGGGAAAAAAATGGGTCTGAACACTCTATTTTGGTGCATCACCTCCATAGTTTAGGTAGGGTAGAGTTGTTTTCTGCATCTCCTTCTTCCCCTTTTCCTTTCGAGAGTAGTTAGGTGCACCCTGATAGTAAGAGGAAGCCGGCCTTCTCTGTAGACTCAACCTCACAGTTCAAGTCCCACAGCTTGGAGGTTGTTTCCATGTTTCACTAGGTTGTCCTCACACATAGGCCTTGAACAAGGATGAAAACCTAAGTGACAATAATTTTTGGCACGCCTGGTGGGACCACAACAACAAGATCAAGCAAAGATTTAAATTCTACTGGTGTCAAAGAGGAAAGAGTTTCAAGATTAATACTGAAGAGGTAGTGTTGGCTTTAGTATTCAAGCCTTCAAGGTTGATTCTTCAAAGTACTTGGTGACTCTGAACATCAACAAATCTGGTTCCAGGCCAAAGTTGCAGAAATTCATGCCCAGAGCTAAAACAAGGGCGTCTTCTTGAGGTAAATTTCAATATCAAGATCTTTCTCTTTCAAATCCTAGAAGAAGGAGGATGAGAACTTCATTATCACTAGTTAGGGGTGTAATAACAGTTAATATACTTGTAAGGTCTGTCTCTACTCCTCCTACTGTTCGAATTCAGCCTAGATTGCCATCAACACTCATCAATAGAACACTTGTTTACATGGCATAGCCAAGGGTTCATGCCTTTGCCACCTTTAATGGTGGGATTCCTCTATTGTTAGCCCAAAGACATGATATACCAGTATCTGCACTAAAAAGTATACCTAATTTTACTGGTAAAACTTCCACCTCCCCTTTAGAACATATTCAAGAAGTAGCAAATGTCTGTAATATTCATGGTATTATAGAGGATGATGTTGTTGTCAGACTTCTAGCCTCATCTTTAAAAGGAAAAGCGTTACAGTGGTATAGAGGATTAGCTCATGGTTCTATAACTAATTGGGATGAACTAGGAGCAGGATTATGCAAACATTTTGAGGATAGAAGTGACTATATGTCACTTTTAGAGCAGTTGACTACAATAAAAAGAGCCCCCCATGAGTGTATGACTGATTTTAACTATAGATTTCAAAAGACATGGGATAGAATATCTACTACAGTGAAACCTACCCCTAGTAATGCCTTCTTGCATTACCTTAGAGCTTTTAATAGTGATATTGCCACTACAATCCAAACTATGGGAGGAGATACCTTGCCTAATGCTTATGAGATAGCCATAAAAGCTAAGAACATCCTAATACAAGGAGGAAAATTGGCTCCAAGGCCCCCTATCAGTTTCTTTCCTGATGTTTCTAACCACCAACCAGAAATGGCCCCTCTTCCTACAACTTCTACATCACAAGCCCTTACTCTAGTCCCTAAAGCTTCTACATCCTCAAATGGGATAGATGAGCTCAAAGAAATGCTCCAAGGTCTAGTGTTGAATACAGATAAAAGAGAGAAGACCCTGGATAAAAAATTGCAAGAGAAGGGGAGGGAGTTGAAGGACCAAGGAAAGAGATTAGATGATAGTTTTTCTCTAATACAAAAGATGAGTAACAAGGTGGTGGCCTTAGAAAGGCAGCAAGCTCAAAGTGGCAAGCCTCCCCAATTGCAATATCAAGCTCCAAGTGGTAGTAGGCCTCCTAATCAGTGGAATAGCCCTTTTGATTAGAGTAGGTAAAATAGTCATGCCTCTACTTCAAGCTCAAATCAGAACAAAGCTATAGTCCCTCAAAATAACTTGGCCCAAGATCAAGATTTCTGCCCTTCTTGCAACTATTCTTATACCTATTGCATGTGCCAGAAGACAGAATCTTATATGGCCCTAACTGTCCAAGAACCTGTAGCAAAGAAATCATACAAGGAGGATCATCCCAAGGAGGCCTCATATATTCAAGGACATGATGATTGCTCTTTCATGAATCATCAGGTTGGGGAGCATTGTAATGTAAACCAAGATTTCGTTGCTCATAACATAAGAAGCAAGAAGAGAGCTATGGAACATGTTGCCCCTCCTTCTCCTAAGAAGACCTCAACTTCAATTGCTACACCTCATATACATGCAGCAAGTGAACAAAAAAGTACTCCACAACAGAAAAAGCAAGATCCAAGAAGGAAGGATGTAGGTGATCCTTATGTTGCTCCATCTCAACCTCCTAGAAATACAGCTCCCAAAGTTTCCACCAAAGTTCCTAATACATCATTCAATGTGGTAGAGCAAATGAAGAAGACCAATGTGAATATTTCTATGTGGGATGCTATTGCTACCATACCAATGTAGAAGAGGATGCTGTAGCAAGAATTAGAGAAGATTGAACCCAAGGATCAGCCATCTACCATGGAGAGTGCCACAAGTCTAGTACAACCAGCAGGGGATATGGAGACAAACAAAAGGGTTAGACCTCCTCCATTCTATGTTTCTCTGATTATAGGAGGCAAATTAGTCCACAATTGTATGATAGATTCAGGGGCTAGTAGCTCAGTAATGCCTAGGTGTGTTTCTGATGCTTTAGGAATGAAATATGAGCCCATTGTTAGGGATGTGTTACAATTAGATGGTAGTACTATCAAAACTATAGGTATCCTTAGGAATGTGGAAATGGCCCTACATGCATGCCCTGGTTGCACTGTGATTCAAGACATATCTGTTGTTGAAGTCAAGCCCTATTTCTCTATTTGTCTTTCAAGGGATTTCACTACTCAAATTGGTGGATGAATATCTGCTGATTGGTCATATATGTCATTTAAGACCAGATATGGAGCCAATGCCTCAATTAGAGCAGAACCTCAAGCCCTTCATCACACTGAATCCTACACCCCCAACTTGATCAATATGAATTGCCCTATTCTAGAGATGGATGAAAATGACATAGTAAATGAGCCTATCACTTCCATAGTAGAGATTCCTGATTTCTTCTTGGATGAATGGGCAAACACATATCAGTTTGAGCCTATGTCAGAAACTCTTGAGACAGGCCTTAGTACATATTGCATAATAGAGAAAGATGCTCAAGTTCCTAATCTTGTTGGGACTAATGATGATATAAATGGAATATGGAGTATGTATTTTTATGGCTCAAGGAATAGAAATGGAGTAGGGGCTGGTGTTATGTTGGTCTCTCCTGCACAAATAAGATACTACTTCTCCTTTAGGCTCCAATTCAGTTGCACCAATAATGTGGCCGAGTATGAATCTTTGATTCAAGGTCTCTTACTTGCCCAAAGGAGAGGAATTCAAGTCTTGAAAGTATATGGAGATAGTGAGTTGGTAGTTACCAAGTGAGAAATCAGAATATCACCAAAAATGGCCTGCTCAAGTCTTACAAACATAAAGTCTAGGATTTGCTTGAGGGCTTCAATGCATTCAATATTCAAAGCATTCCTAGGAAAGGAAATAAACATGTTGATAGACTTGCAGTAGTGGGTGCATCTTATGATGTACCAAGGAATCTTGAGGAAGAAAAGAAGAAACAAATAAGGGTGGTAGTGAGGCCTGCCATCCCTGATAACAACACTCATTGGCAGGTGTTTGATTCTGATGAGCAAATTGTGGGTTTCTTGTAGAATGAGGCAAAATTCTCAGATAGAAATCAGTCAAGGCTGCAAGATCAATATGGTGACCAGCTCATTCACCTTAGTTCTAACAAGTTGCCCAAGGGTCTCATCACCTTGGAGAGTGTCTTTAATCCTAATGATCAAACAAGAGGCAAAGGAATGAATCTAGCTACAGAAAAGGATGATTATGCCCTAGTTACAATTGCTAATGGAAAATCTCTGAATATGGGGAAGGTATGTTCTGAAACTGAGCAAGAAAACTTCATTCATTTATGTCAAGAATTTAATGATGTATTTTCTTGGACATATGATGACTTAAAGGGGTTTGACCCTAGTTTGTTTTAGCATACCATAGATTTAGTTGATAAGGCCAAACCAGTAAGGCAAAAATAGAGACTAGTGAATCCTAAGATTGAGCCCCTAATGAGAAAAGAACTATCCAAGTTGATAGAGACCAATATAATATTTCCTATCAAACACTCATCATGGGTAGCTAACCTTGTCCCTATAAGGAAGAAGAATGGAGAAATCAGATTTTGTGTGGACTTTAGGGATCTCAATTAGGCTTCTCTTAAAGATCACCATCCTCTCCCTTCCATGGAGAAAATCCTGTCTAAGGTTAGTGGGTCAAGGAGATTCTCTTTTCTTGATGGATTTTCTAGTTATAATCAAGTGCTGGTTAAAGAATCTGACAGATATAAGACATCATTCACTACTAAATGGGGCACCTATGCTTATTGCAAGATGCCATTTGGACTAACAAATGCAGGTGCCACATTCTAGAAGGCAATGGAGATGGCCTTCAAAAAATTAATTGACAAGTTTGTCTTAGTATACCTTGATGGTATAACTGTATATTCAAAAAATGTAGAAGATCATTTTAATCATCTAAGGCAGGTATTTCTAAGATGTAGAGAGTTTGGGGTTTCCCTCAACCCAGCCAAGTGTGTCTTTGCTACAAGCCAAGGAAAATTATTGGGACACATTGTATCTGAGGATGGGCTAACCATTGATCCAGAAAGAACAAAGGCAATACTTGCCCTTCCTCTTCCTAAACACAAGAAGGGGCTGCAAAGTTTCCTTGGTAGAATAAATTTTGTAAGAAGGTTTATTCCTAATTTTTCTACCATGGTGAAACCTCTTACAGCCATGCTTAAGAAAGACATGGTCTTCTCATGGACTAAGGAGGGGAAGGAGAGTTTTGAAGAGATCAAGGTAGCCATAGCCTCAGCCCCTACTCTCATGAACCCAAATTTTGAGAAAGATTTCATCCTCTACACTTTAGGTGGTGAGTCAAGTATCTCTACTGTCTTGACTCAAACAAATGGCAAGGATGAGGAGCAGCCCATAGCCTTCTTCAGTGAAGGGATAAAGGAATATAAAGATAAGTATAGCTTTGTAGAGAAGCAAGCCCTTGTAGTCATCAGAGCCTTGAAGAAATTCAAGCACCTCTTATCCCACAATAGGATCCTTTTGTTGGTGCCCCATGCTAGTGTAAAAGATTTTTTGCTAAGCAAGGATATCAGTGAAAAAAGAGCTAGATGGATCACTAGGGTAATGGATTATGATGTTTATATTCAGATTACCAAGCTAGTAAGAGGGAGAGGATTGTGCAAAGAAATGTTATCAGGTGAGGACTCTGATGAAGAGGCTACTATGGTATTAACAGAGCAACAAGAAGTAAGAAATGTTGATGGTCCAAAGAGCTGGATAAATGATATGAAGAGCTTCTGATCAGGGGATGGATACCCTCAGGGATTGGACGGAGCTAAAAGAAGATAATATAGACTCCAGTCCATTCCCTATGTTTTAATTGATGGTATCCTATTCAGGAGGGATTTTAATGGGACTCTGTTGAGATGCATTGAAGAGGATCAAGCTGAAAGGATGATTAAAGAACTTCATGATGGCCCTGATGGCGGTCATTTATCTGCAAGAACAACTACCATGAAGATCATGAGGGCTAGTTATTATTGGCCATCTCTGTTCCATGATTGTTATAGGTATGTGAGAAAATGTGAAAAATGTGCTTTCTTTTCAGGAAAACAAAGGTTTGTAGCTCTCCCCCTTCATCCTATTTAGGTGGATCAGCCCTTTACCTAGTGGGGGTTGGATTTTATAGGCCCCATTAATCCTCCATCTAGTGTAGGTCATAAATGGATTTTGGCTACTACTGATTATTTCACTAGGTGGACAGAAGCAGTTGCCTTGAAGGATACCACAGAACCATCAGTTGTTGAATTCCTTGATGGGATTGTATCTAGGTTTGGTGCTCCTTCTACTATCATCTCAGACAATGCCAAGTCTTTTTTTGGAACCTAGATTTGTGCATGGGCAATGAATTACAATGTCTACCTGAGCACATCATCAAATTATTATCCCTAGGGTAATGGTTTGGCTGAGTCTTCCAACAAGAATTCGATCAGAATCATGAAGAGGACAATAGAAGACAATCAGAGGGTCTGACATAAAAAATTAAGATCTACTCTGTGGGCTGATAGGATAATGCCCAAGAGATCTGTTGGGAATTCGCCTTTTGTGCTGGTCTATGGTAGGGAGGCCAAACTCCCAATCTCATTGAAATTCCCATCCTTGGAGTTGGCTCATCAGCTATAATTAATTGAAGATAGTGCCATGTCAGTAAGAATGGTAGAGCTGATTGAACTAGAAGAAAAGAGAAACAAAGCCATGTAAACCCTGGAAATGCATCAGGAGTAGATGAAAAGGAGTTTTGATAAGAAGGCTAAGGTCAGAACCTTCAGAGAGGGAGATTTAGTCCTCAAGTGGGATTCAGACAGAGCAAAACCAGGAAGACATTCTAAGTTTGACCCACTATGGAGTGGCCCCTATCTGATTGCCAGTTGCAAACAAGCTAATGCATTCCAACTAAGCAAACCCAACGGTGAAGTTCTGCCCATCCCAGTCAATGGGATTTATCTTAAAGCTTACTTCTGATGAAGATTGTGAATCCATGTACATAGTTAGTCTAGTTTCTTTTCTATTATTTCCTACTTTTCAAGAAGTGCGCGTGCACAGGGTCCTCTTTTAGAGTTGCCAGCTTTCGAAGTTTTGACAGTCTCAGGTTGTAGAAGAAGTTCTATTTTTGTTTCCAGTTGTAGTTGCAGAGCTAGGGTTTTCAATCTCTCACAAGATGGGTTAGGGTTTTGCAGTTCTCAGATTCACACTTTTTGACCCTGTAGCCCAATGGAGTTTTTGCAGGCACTAGTCTTATGCATCGAGTAGGCTCATGCCCCCTGCGAGTCGCCAGAAATGTTACCACATTTTGTTTGCCCCACCAAGTTTCAAAATTCAAATGTTACTCGTCCAACAGCTAGTTCCCATAGTTAGTATTATTTTAATGCCAAGCCCTATGTTATGTTTTGTGGCCCGCAAAATTCTTTGTCATCGAATTGAGACAGATCAACGAATGGAACCATCGTGCTATGGTGAAGTTGTACAGGATTTACGATGATGACATAACACCTTGATGACATGTTGCGTTGGTGGGTCCACTTTCAGTGAATACGTCCTAGTGTTCGACGGCCAAAAAATTTTTGCGGCACCGTAGGCGCTATGTCGCTATCGCACGTTGGTCGAGAAATCTCCATAGCGACATAGCGCTCGACAAAAAAGGTTTCATGGGCCGAGCAATAGGTTTTGCGACGTGTCAAAAAAGTTTCATGATGGACCGAAAATGGTGTTCGGTAGGTGGTCAGTTTTGTGGACCAAAAAATCCAAAAGGCGACATGGTGCAATGTCGCCATTGGAAAACTCACGAGTTTTTCGATAGCAACATAGTGCTCGGCTGGCCAAAAGATTTTTTACGGTGAGTCCTAGTATCGGCGACAAGGTTCGCGGTGACAGAAAAAATCAGCGGCAAGAACTTTAGGCAAGCAGTTGGGTCCCATTTGTACTTCACCTGTACAGTTAGAAGCCCAGGACCATGGTGGAAAATTAGAAGGAGCCACATGAAAATTAGAGGACATGTCATCGGCTAGGCGCTATGGCGCTATGGGAATTTGACCTTGATTTTCTCATAGCGACATGGCACCTAGCCGACACGTGGCCCCCCATGGGGTCGAGTCTTGGAATTTTCCAGGTCGGCGCTTCAAATGACCAATCCAGAGATGCTGAGTGTATGAATCAGAACATAGTTGCATCATGGGACTAGGTCATCAGCATTGTCAGTGCCGTCAGAGGTTAAGATCTCTACCGTTGGATCCATGAAGATCAACGACAAGCACCATCGCGCTATGAAGAAACTGCACGGTCTTTACGTTGGCAACATAGCACCCTATTGATGCGTGTCTCACTAGCCCAGTCAAGGCTGGCAATTAGAGTTTGGCAGTTATGGTTAATAATAATAGTTTGAAGGTGGCGCAGTTAGTTAAGTAAAGGCGGTCAACTGCGAAAAGACTCCCCAGGTGGTAGAATAAAGAGAGATGATTGGCCCAGCTGGTTTGTATAGCCTGGTTGACTTTTTGACTTCGACAGATTCATGAGACCAGGAATGATAAGAGATTAAGTTTTGCCACAAATTTGATCATGTGATTAATTGCCACCAACTCAGAATGAATACCAGATGCAGAAAGACACTCCATCCATCCAGTGAATCCATCTACTTTGTCAGGATCATTCATTGGCGCCGCTTCTATCTACTCGAGGCATTTCTCAAAGGAATATCAGATTTTTACTCAAAACCACCAGATCTTTGATCAAATTTTGAGGGTGAGAAGTTATTACCAGTAGTTGAGTAGTTAATGCAGAGCCAATGTCCTCAGTTATGCCTGAACTATAAATGCAATTTTGTAATCTTTTCCAAGGGTCGACTCTTTCTGATTTCTTTGATATTGCTCTGCAACTCTCAATGTAACATTCCCTATACCTCTGAACTGAATGATTCTCTGTTTTATCTCCTTCAGCCATTAATGTGTATGTGCATCGCTTTTGCCTCTCATTGGTGTATTGTTGAGATCTGTAGCCTACATACTGTATCTATTTTTGCCTACTAGGTAATATATGAGTGATATTCCTCTTTCCTTGTGTTATTTAGTTTGGTTTCCTGATTTGCATGTGGTTATTAGATCAAAACAAGTCTGTATGTGTATATCCTTAGTTTCATTCTGGTTTAATAGTGCATACATGGGCAAAAATGGATCTGAACACTCTATTTTGGTGCATCACCTTTGTAGTTTAGGTAGGGTAGAGTTGTTTTCTGCATCTCCTTCTTCCCCTTTTCCTTTCAAGAGTAGTTAGGTGCGCCCTGATAGTAAGAGGAAGCTGGCCTTCTCAAGAGACTCAACCTCACAGTTCAAGTCCCATAGCTTGGAGGTTGTTTCCATATTTCACTAGGTTGTCCTCGCGCATAGGCCTTGGACAAGGGTGCAAACCTAAGTGACAACATTGGGCATTTGTTAGTCAAGTTTAATTCACATATATCTAGAGTCCATCTAATAAAGGAAATGTAAAGTCATAATATCATAAAATTATTCTAATGCCCTGAGCAAATAAAAAGATGGGTGCAGATAATCCCAAGAATCAGTTTTTTCAAACAGAATAGGAACCGATAGCAAAAAAGGATAAAAGAGCCAGCTAAAAAAAAGAGAGAGGGTTCCAATTTTTTGAGACTTTTGGCTTCCAAATTGTAGACTTTGGGTCTTCAGGCAAGGAAGGAGGAAATTTTGATAGAATAGTTTCATCTTCTTGAGGGGTTGAGAGAAGAAAAGTATGGGCATAGTTCCTTTCTTTTCAAAATTGTGTGTCTGAGATAGGGTTAGATTTTTTGATGTTTGATGTAATATGGTTGAAAGGATTTCTATTTTCTTGGAATAATTGTTGGATTATAATGTGTGAAAGAGGGTTTTTAACCTTTACATTCAGAGAAGGGAGGTTTGAGGTTAAATACATTTAACTTTGGCTATAATGTGTTTTTCCTTCCATTGAATTTGAACTTTGAGTCATTTTTAGTTTTCCCTAAAAACTTACAATCTGATGTCATTGTTCCTTTATTATGTTGTCATTTCTAAATATCTTATGAGGCTCTGATTTTAATTCTCCCAAGAAGATGAAAGAAATAGTTTTATCCTTGTTACATAATGCAGCATTCAGCAAATGAACTTTGCATCATTTGTTGTTCTTTATTCTCTTTTTATGTAGTAGCATAGGTTTTCGCATCTACATTGTATTTATGGGTAGATGTATGATATCCTTTCGTGCTTTCTGGTAAAAGCACCCACATTTAATTCACTGAATATTTCATACAGGGAGCTACACCCAATAAAATTTAGAGGAAGGTTATCAATTCCATGATAACCTATCCATCTATTGGTGTTAGTTTGTCCTTTCATTTGGGCATTTAGGGTCAGATTTGCACACGTTTTCTCAGAGGACAATCTGTTCACTAACAATTTTTTGGTGAGTCTGCTAGGGAATCGAAAGCAAAGATCAGTATTAACATTGGTTTCCTGATTATCTTTGTGTACAAGAGATTGATGACTCTATTGCAAAGACCATTTCGACCATAAAAGTCATGAAGAGATTAAAGCCAAACCCTTCTCTCCCAAAACTTTATCAAATGGATGATAAAGTATTGCATGAGTTTGTGGACAACTTCAAAAAAAGCATTTCTCGGGGTGTCCAAAACCATATACCCATCGAAGATGATGACCTGCCTTGGCTGTTATGGAAAAATCTCTATGCTAGGTATCATAAGCTCAAAGATTTGGAAATATACAAGAGAAAATTTTGGCAGCTTGAAGAAGAATTGGATGTTGGCAACAAGGAAGCCCTAGTGATTTCATCTCATTTTATATCATGCAATTATTCAGTCTTTAGCAAAGAAGAAGTCCAACCAAAGTTACTCCAGCGTCATGTTGATCTAGTTTTTAAAAAGGAGAATACCCATGAAAACACCAGAGTAAGGGTAAGCAATAATGGTGAAATCTTGTCTCAAGGTCTTTCTTCATGTCATGCTGAAATTGTTACAGTAGAAGGTCATAGTGATTGTTCTTTTCCTCAGGTTTCTGTTGAAATATTTCCTCTGGGTGTCTTGTCTGAAAATGAATCTTTAAATGACACAAAAGATTGTGAGGGTATTATTCCTTTGAGGGGGAATGTGGAAAGAGATCCTATTCTTGAATCTTTCAATTTTAAAGATTTGGCAACAACAAACTTTGTGGGTAATACTATTTTTAATGGAGGTGTATTCAAATCTTTTTTCTCACATCCTAAGAGTTTTAGTTTAAAATATGTTGATAACCTCCCTATTTCAAAAGTTCCTATTGATGAGGAAGTTGACAATTTGCCTCTAGATTTTCAATCTTTCACCTTTCATGTTGATCAACTTTCTTTGAAAAATCTTCTTGATGAAAAGATTTAGGATTATATGCAGCCTGAGACTGAACTTCTTATTTCTATGACGAATGAAGATGATTCCTCATACTTGCAAACTAGTGACCAGCCCTTGCAAGAACCTTTTCCATTTGATGATGAAATATGTAACTATGACAAGGTGAAAGCATATAAAGAAACATTTCTTTCTCATTATGAGGATACTAAAATTAGCACTCAGTTTGTAAACTATTTGGGTGAAGCATGGAAAGAAACATCATTTGATCAACAAGAAGAGGGCATTTCCAAATTCTTATTATGTCTTCAGTTGAAAAACCTCTCTCAAACAAGTCCTTCTAATGGTGATTCAGTTCTTCATGGAGGTGAGACAAAGATGCCTCTAGACAAAGATGCCCGTGCTGAATTCCTAGTTGAGACAAGGAAATATGAAGTCGACTTCCAATTTGATGGTGATTCAGCTAATATGTTGGAGAAAGAAATTTTTAACAAAGAAGAAGAAATCATAGGTATGTTTTTGTCATCGCTCAAGTTGGATCATTTCTTTGATTTTTCCTTAGAAACCTATTCAAATCAGTTTCAGAATGAGGCCTTTATTGAAAACTTTTCTTCTCGTCCACCTATGCATAATATTGCTGATTTGGATTGTGAAAGTAATGCTAAGATGTGTAAAAGAACTCTGAGAAGAGAAGGGGATGGGATTTATGATATATTTGATGATAGTTGGTTCCTTGAAAAGAATGAAGAAGACATATATCCAAGGTCTGATCCTATGCTAAAGGAAGCATCATCATGGTTGTGAACTAATCATAACCATGCATAGGAATTGAATCTACATGACAATGTTCCTAAAGATTCTACATCATCTTTTGTTGAGGCCTTTCATTTCATATTTTTCAGCTTGAAGTGGAGTCCGACCCTGACAGTGTGAGAGATCAATTCTTAAGTGGAGATGAATACTATGATGAGTTATGGATCTTTGGAAAAGAGAGGTAGACCAACATATGCATGCACATTGTTAGTTTGAAGTTTGGCACTAAAAGAGCCTTCATCAGGCAATGGTTTGGAGCTGGTCCATTGAGGTACGCTCTGCTGATTCAGAAAGGCTCTTATTTCTCTCAATCGGTAAATGAATTCACTTAATTCCTTCTTTCTTTTGGTCTTTATGGTAGGTCCTTTCCTACCTTTTTAAATATTGTAAATAAGTTTTTGTTTTGCGTAGTGGTAGTTGGAATAATGTGCAAGCCTCATGCTTTCTGCTAGTTTAGGTGTTGGTTGTTAGTTTTGTTTGCTAGATTTTCCCTGCTCCCCTCTGCCCTCTCTACAAGTAGCTCCCGGTCTTCTCTTGTTGACTCTATTTTCCCAATGGATAAGGCATTGTTCTTTCCCAGAGATTGTCGGAGTTATCTACTTTTGACATCAAAATTAGTTCCGCAGTTAGAGCCCCTTCTAGCACCTAATGTGGACATAATTTTAAAACTTCAAGTGTAGAGTTTGAACCACTTCGAATTGAAGTTTGAAGTAGTTCAAACTAGTTCAAAGCAGTTCAATGGTTTAGCTAACTCATCCTACAGGTTCAATACAAATCAAAGTTTAGACTCTGGGTTCAAAATGTAGATTTGTTAATTTAGAAAAGTTCAAAGCTCGGCCCTAGTCCATGATTCAAGGTTCCTTAATTTAGAAGTTCAAAGTGGTTTGACTATTCCAATAGGTTTGAAAATGTAGAATTGTCAATTTAGAATGGTTCAGAGGCACGAGGTGGTTCACTGGTTCAACTTGCAGATTCATAATCCAAGTTCAAATTTTGTTAGTTCAGCACTTTCAAGGATTCATTTTGCATTTCAATTAAAGTCAGTGGTTCTATGTAACATCATAGGTATGTCAAGAAGACGATGCCTAGAATGTGCAAGATTATGGTATGAACCTCGAGTTCAATGATCCACACTTTGGTGCTGAGACTTCCTTGCTCCTGCTTTCCAAAACAAGCCTAAGACATGTTTTTAAATATGGACTCAGGGGTATGTAAATGCTATTCACATCTATCATTGTGAAAGAATAATGCTATATCAGCTCAAGATAAGTTGACAGGCTCAATACATTATGGGGCATGCAGAAGCTATCTTTAGAGTGGATTGTGAGAACTGAATTGGTGTTCAAAACCCAAGAGACCAGAGCATTTGGAAGGCTTGATCAATCTCAAGTGGCACACGATGAGATTACATTAGATTTTTGAAGCATTTTTTATTTCATAGAATTCTTAAAGTGGAATAAACATATACAAGCAAAGGAAACCTCAAATGCATGATGATGATAGGATCAAACCAAAAGGAATAAGATTACAGCTAAATGCCCTGATGCCAAATACATGGTGTAGATTACATGATATCACGAATTCTAATACATCTATTTTCATTATCAAGCCACGACACCTATAAAGACATAGGGACACCTCGCATTCCATGTGGCTTAGTCCATGTTAAATCTATTTGAAGAAAAAGGGGTGCCCGATTGCAAAGATAATAACAAGTGAAGGTCACCACAAGAAGGAGTGAGGATCAGAATTAATCATCGAGAAGTATTATTGGAAATGTTCAAATTGTTCATATAAATGCTTTAATTGAGTTTGAAGACACGAATACAGCTTAAAGACAGATTCATATCTGCGCTAAACATAGTCCCCACCTCAAATTGATTGGATGACTGCCCGCATGAAGACATACTCTATGTTAATCATCCTCAATACAAATTAGTAATAATGAGCATTGGTTTCCTTAAGATATGATGCCTTGTTATCGAGTATGCTAGCGTTGATAGTTGGATGAATTCAGTGACTAAAGATCCGTGTTCTTGCAATAGTATCATCTTGCTAAAGGAAAGAAGAGTGGACTATTAGATAAACTGCTCGACAAACATTGATGGCTATTATGCATCATTTAATAAGATGTTTCAAAGGGAAGTAATGAGACTCTTGTATTCATCAAGTTCACCAACAAAATGATAGAAGAGATATAATAGATTATTGATGAATATTAAAGAACATTGGGTATGCAGTAAAGTTGACAGGGCAACTGCACGCAAAAGCTGATACGTAATGTCTATTGACAATAAGGATAGCCCATGAACTGGATTAAAATGTTTTGAATCTGTAATATGATTGTTACAATTATTATTCACTTTGAGGAATATCGAGCCTATTATATGGTGTTAGAAGTAGCTCGAGTCACCACAAATTCATGTCTTTTTATATAATGTGCACTCCTTGATATATGAAGAAACCACAGGTCTATCTACAACTGCATATATGCACGTGAGGAGATACTTGAATGCATGTTTAGAAATGGGCATTATAAAGATGAAGGCTTTCTTTTCTTTCCTACAAATGTTGTTTTTGCACCTCCATGGTCTTTTGTACACTAGCAACCACTGCATCTTCATTGCCACAAAGGCAAGATTCAGTAGCAATAGATTATGGGACAATTGACGATCTTTGCGAATTATGCATTGGCCATGGGGCTATGCCCATGTTAGAGCATGTTATTGCATTTAGAAGTATTGGATCTAGGATACAGAAAATAGATGTGAATCGGCACATAGAGCTAATGCTTTAGCATGTATCACGATTTGAAGACCAATACCATCATCGTAACACATAATAATCAAAAGACATGAGGGCATCCCAAATGTAGCTTAAGCCTCAAGAAGACATTAGGCTTATTTCATACCCAACTAAACATTCATACAAGATTCTAAGTAGTGGACATCTGTCAGTCAAGTTTAATTCACATATATCTAGAGTCTATCTAATAACAAAAATGTAAAGTCATAATATCATAAAATTATTCCAATGCCCCAGGGAGATAAAAATATGGGTGGAGATAATCCCAAGAATCAATTTTTTCAAACGAAATAGGAACCGATAGCAAAAAAGGATAAAAGAGCCAGCAAAAAAAAAGAGAGAGCGTTCCAATTTTTCGGGACTTCTAGCTTCCAAACTATAGACTTTGGGGCTTCAAGTAAGGAAGGATGAAATTTTGACAGAATAGTTTCATCTTCTTGAGGGGTCGAGAGAAGCAAAGTATGGGCATAGTTCCTTTCTTTTCAGAACTGTGTTTCTGAGATAGGGTCAGATTTTTTGATGTTTGATGTAATATGGTTGAAAGGATTTCTATTTTCTTTGAATAATGGTTGGATTGTAATGTGTGAAAGAGGATTTGTAACCTCTATAGTCAGGGAAGGGAGGTTGGAGGTTAAATACATTTAATTTTGGCTATAATGTGTTTTTCCTTCCACTGAATTCAAACTTTGAGTCATTTTCAGTTTTCATTGAAAAGTTACAGTCTGATGTCATTTCTAAATATCTTATGAGGCTCTAATTTTAATTCTCCCAAGAAGATGAAAGACATAGTTTTATCCTTGTTACATAATGTAGCATTCAGCAAATGAACTTTGCATCATTTGTTGTTCTTTATTCTCTTTTTATGCAGTAGTGTAGGTTTTTGTATCTACATTGTATTTACAGGTAGATGTCTAATATGCTTTCGTGCTTTTTGGTAAAAGAACCCACATTTAATTCACTAAATATTTCATATGGGGAGTTGTACCCGATAAAATTCAGAGGAAGGTTATCAATTCCATGATAACCTATCCAACTATTGGTGTTAGTTTGTCCTTTATTTTGGGCATTCAAGGTTAGATTTGCACATGTTTTCTCAAAGGACAATCAATTTACTAACAATACTCATGCACAATAACATCAAATATGTTAACTCAGGAAACCCTCAATCAAAGGAAAAACCCTAGTGGGGATGGTACCCATAAGATGATGTACTAATATAAATATTCCGTGTTAGAGAATGGACTCTATGAGGAGTCAATAATAAAATTCAATATATATTAGTCCCTATGAGGATACTTTGAATCCATGTTAGAAGATTCAAACCCTATTAGGAGTTGTGCTAACCCTTTTAGGAGTTTTCAAAGACAATTGAGCCCACTACCCAAAAAGCTTCAAGTGAAAGATCAATGAACCCACTATCCAAAATATCTTTGTATTATACCTTGCAAAATAATAGAAATGAATAGTATTGTTCTTTCCTCTTTCTATCATGTCAACTAGACTTTTGATCTTGTAACTAGATCTCAAATCTTGCATCCAATAATCAGTTGGAGCATTTACTCGCATTCACTAAACACTCTACTCCTTTTCACACTTTGTATACACTTCAATCTTCTTATTTTATTACAAAGAAGGAAAACATCTTTCCTTTATAACATATCTTCAAAATAATTCCTCGACTTAGCCTTGAGGCTTTCCCAATTAATTATAATATAATAATTAATTAGTTTACGATTACAATAGCATTGTTGGCTCACAATCTATACAACTTCTCGCATGAGTGACACTAAGGTTTGTGCATCTATTGAGATCATCATTAGAATGTCATCAGTCACTAGATGACTGCACATCAATAGATTATATCACTACCAAAGGATATAATAAAAACATCAAAAATCACTTCTCAAGTATTCTGTCTCTACACTACTCTTTGTAAATTAGGTACAACTTGCATACTTCTTTGACTTGTGTACTACACATTGTACCTTCACATCAAGACACTTTACTAATCATGTCCATGAATGTGCATCACCAGATAATCAAAACATTGTCTGTACAACTAGGATATTTGTCTGCTACTCTATAAATCATCACATACTTACTACTATGTTGACATCAATGACAAACACAATCATGAATGTAACAAGTCAATACTCTCCAATGCTTAGGATACTTTCCCAAAGGCATATCATTAATATTCATGCTAACAATCTCCCCCTTTGGCATTAATGGAAACATAAATGAAAAGCATCTAAGTTCCAAGAATACCAAATAGTACTTTATTGTTGTTTATGTTGCTCTCATCTTCTCAAATCCTCTTCATCAATTAGATATGAAATCCTTTTGAACACTACTTTTTTCTTCTCCTCTTTAAGATCAGCAATAGTTGTTCATACTAGACAACTCACCATACCTCAGGATTCCTTATACTACATATCTCCCCCATAGAGATATTCCTCCTATTTATTTACATGAATCTTTCTAAATATCCCTAATAAAGTAGAGCTTTATCATGCACTCTTCTCCCCATACATATAGGAGACTTTTTCATGCATATTCTGCCCCATTGACATGAATGAAAAAGCCTCATTATGTCAATTTAAGGCTCCAAGTCTTCAAACAACTCAAGTATACAAAGACATTGTTCAAGATCAAATACCAAGAGTCCTTAATGACTCAACTCATCATAGATACTCCCTCATATAGGAAGCATAAACATTTAGTCTAGTTTAACAATAGTGCTCTATACCATTGGACTGATGCACTCTCTACATCATCTACTTAGAAGTAGGTTGGGGCATAACCCCAAGAATACCTCTCAAGTACTCTAATGTATCTTTGGGTAGGGGGTTCGTAAAAATATCTACAATCTAATCTTTAGTACTCACATATTCCAATCTAATCTCTTTTTATGTTTCCTTCTTTGTCAAGACATGATACTTAATAGATATGCTTAGTCTTAGAATGCAATACTAGATTCTTAGACATAATTACAGTACTTGTGTTATCAAGTATGTGATAACAAGTTTTGCAAACTCAATCCTGATATCCTTCAACATCTATTTCATCCACATCACTTGATTACAATTGTTTGCTACCACAACACACTCTGCCTCAGCTATACTTTGTGAAATACAATCTTAATTCTTGCTCAGCCAAGAAACCAATCTTCCTCCAAGAAAAAATGTTCCACTACAGGTGCACTTTTTTTCATCCATACTTACTTCCTAATCCACATTAGTATATCTGTTGGTGTAAATATGTATTTACCATTTACACTTATTGAAGTTTACTTAGGTTAATGCATTATTTTATTATTTTATTTTGTGAGACACTTAGGAGTTTGCACACCTTTTTGAGTTGTCATGTTGACAACACAAGAGAAAACAACTCTATTTTGGCACATGGTGTCTACAACAGTAATTTTCATGTTACTCCCTTTTAGGCTTATCCTCTCATCACCACACTTACTTTCATGCTTAATGGAGGATAACCCATATCCGATGGACATGTGCCTAGTTGTATGACTTATCATGTAGCTGATTACGAGGCATTCTAGACGTATCTTAGAGACCTTTATATACAGGCACTCCTAGTGTACTCTTAGCATGGCATATTGAATGAATATATCATCATTTAGATCATATTCTCTCTTTTTGGTCTACAGTTGTGCTTGTGTTTGAGTTCTTAATTTTTTGGTAAATTTTTTCCTAGGAAAAATTCTTACAATAACCACATAAAGTGAAATCACTCAATCTATCATACAAAATTCTATAGTGAGATGTTCCTTTCAAATGTCTAAATATCCTCTTTACTGTTACATAATGACACTCTTTAAGATCATCTTGAAATTTAGCTACAATCCAAGCTACATTTTCTATATCATGTCTAGTATGAGTGAGATATTGCAAACCTTCAATCATGGATCTATGCTTCTTCTAATCAACTATAGGTGTCTCATCTTTGCAAGATAACTTATGACCAGTTATCATAGTTGTACCTATTAGGATTAAACTACAAATAGAAATAAAAATTATATGCAAATATAAACAATATCATTAAATAATAGATCACACAGAAGACAACACAAGACACCAAGATTTAACATGATTCACCCAAACCCTAGGCTATGTCCACCAAACAATAAGTCCAATATTATAATTATCAAGTGATTACAACTTGATTACAATCCATAATCCCTTACAACTCAATACTACCACATGAAGCATTTTTTACATCACACATAATGAAAACACCTAACCCCAAGCTCTTTTAATATAAGAATTTTTATCACTTTATGGTTATAATTAATAATTACATGTCGGCCCAAAATCCTTATAAAATTGGGACCAAAATTATTTTTTGGACCAATGCCCTGAGCCCCAAATAATTATGAAGTATATATAGTACTTCCCTAATTAGTCACCACAAACTAACAATCTCCCGCTTGGAGACTAATCAAACTCCACACTAGACAACAATCTTCCACTTGGAGATTGATCCTATAGAAATACCACTATCACAAGGGGCTCCCATTGAATCAAACCACCCTAGACTCTTTTTTTTTTTTTTTGTTTAATCTAGAAGACCAACCAAAGTTGAAGAGGAGTTCATCTTCTCTCTTGTCACTATCTTTCTAAACATATCTATTGGATTGTCATCTATATGTATCTTTTCTAGCTTTAACTATCCATAATACAAAACTGATTGAATGAAATGGTACTAAAACTGGATGTGTTTTGTCTTTGAATGTAGAGCTGAATTCTTTGCAAGTTGAATGACACTCCAACTATCTATAAACAAATAATCATCCTTCTGAGATTGTCCCAATTCTTCCAAGAAGAATTGAAGCCATATCATCTCCTAGGTTGCCTTTGTAGTAGCAACATACTCTACCTCTATATTGGAATAAGCATTAACCTTCTACAAATGAGAAACCTAGCTCACCACTACCCCTCCAATAGTAAATACATAACTTGTAGTACTCTACCTGGTATCAATATCCCCTACCAAATATGAGTCAACATATCCCTATAAGTTAGTAGTATATCCTTGAAAGTGTAAACATGTACTAGATGTACCTCTCAGAAATCTAAGAATCCATTTTACTACATTCCAATGCTTAATTCCTAGATGACTAATATACCTTCTAATGACTTCCACTACATATGTAATATTTGGCCTTGTACATACCATAACTAATGCAGAAGCATCTAGTGGTGCAAGGGCAATCTTTTATCACCCAAAAATATACTTAGATATAGTTTTTTTTTATGTGGTTTCATTTCAAGATACTCATTTGGGTCAAATATAGGTTCCAACTCTCATAGTTCCACTATTAATTTTTTGGGTTAGAGTTTTATTAATTTTTAAGCACCTTGGGATATGTGTAAATGTAAAAAATGAGTTATTTTATAATCAAGCCAAAATTATGATGGGTTAGAGGGTATAATTTGGAGGGATGATTGTACTTGTAATTTAAAACACCCCATAAAAAGAATTAGGTCAAAAGGCTTTACGATTAGAAAGTTATTGTAGTTTTACTTTTCCTAGAGACCTCCTAAAAGTGCTTCAAAGTTGAAAATGGAGCACTAAATAACCTCATACAGGACCAAAAAATGGGGGTGAGAAAAGCTAGTCCATAAGGCTAAAGAGCACTTTGAGAGCTTTCCAAAAATGTAAACAATTCATCAATCAAAGTTACGGTTCAAAAGTTATGCCTCCTAGAAGTTGGACTACCATTTATAGATTCTTCTAATTTTACACTAACTTCTAACATGATTTTTGGAACCTTCTATTTTGGAAGTGGATGCCAACTGGCATATTCTAGAATGTATGCCTAGCCCTAAACCATTTGGGCCTTATTTAAGAACATTTTTGACATTCTAAAAGCACCTCTTAGTTGAGTTAGAGAGAAGGTACTATGTGGAGGATTTCTTTCTCTAGAATCATACTATTGTAAGCCCATAGGGCATTTTACATTGATAATAATATTTTTCTTTTCCTGTGTGTTAATTCTCATCTTTGGTTGTGTCTCCATCAAGTTGTATCAGATCCAAGTTTTCCCGAGTGTGTAGACAAAGTGCCAACTATAAGGCAATTTACACCAAAATTGTGTGTTGTTGGTTTGAGACAAGAAGATGCCTCCATGAAGGGAATGTAGTGGAAGGGCCAGAGTTGTTACTCTTAAGGTTAGAGCCCTCTAGAGACAAGTTCAAACATTGGAAGAGGAGATCTGTAGATGATTAAATGTTGCCATAGGCAACGAAAGTAAGGAAGAAAATGAAGAAGAAGAAGATATTGGACAGGAAGGGAAAGATGAAGGGGAAGTCCTAAATTAGGTAGAGGAGAGGCTTTTTAGGGCCATTTTTAAGCCATGAAAAAGACCTAAAATTGATGTGAGTATGTTTTCAAGAACCTTAAACCTAGATGAGTTGATCAATTGGATCAATGAACTAGAGGAGTATTTTGAGTATGAGGATATCAAAGACCCTAAGAGGGTTAAATTTGCAAAGGCCAAAATGAAGGCCATGCCAAAATCTAGTGGTAAGAGGTTTAGTTGGAAAGTAATAGAAGAGAAAAGAAGAAAATCACAAGGTGGGATTGCATAGTGGACAAACTAAAGAAGTAGTTCATTCCTATTGATTACGAGCTTGATTTTTTCAAGAAAATGCAAGGGTTAAAGCAAGAAAAAAAAATCTATCTAGGAATATACAGAGGAATTTTATCGACTTCTTATTAGCGTAGGCCATGCAGAAGCTAATAAGGAGAAGGTTGCCCATTACCTCAATATGTTACGACCTAGCATTTAGGAGGAGTTAAGTCTGGTTAGAATGAATAGCATTAAAGAGGCATACCAATTTTCCCTGTGAGTTGAAGAGAAGCTAAACAAAAATTTTGACAGAAGGCGAAGAGGGTGTAGTCAAGGAGGAATGGGCAATGGTAGATTATTTGGAGGCCAAAATGAGACCCAAAAGAAAAATGAAGATATGGGTACTAGTGAGAACTAGAGGAACAAGGGTTTCAACCACTCTCATGATCAAAACTTTGGAGATTAGAGAGGAAGAGGTAGAGGATGTGGATAAGGATTAGGAAGAGGAGTCTTCTATGGTACCTATTTTCATTGCAATGAAGAAGGTCATTGTGCCTTTGAATGCCCTCAATGACAAGAAAGGATAGATAGGAGAGTTCATGGTTAAGCAATGGTTTCTCGTGTGGATGAGGATGCATAGTCATCACATTCTAAGGATGTAGAAAAGGAGAGGTTCTCATAAATGAAAGGGTCTTACTAAGTGATGAGACTAAACCTGGACAAAGGAGGAGTTTGTTTCATACTAGGTGTAAGTGCGAGGATAGGTGTTGTGATGTGATTATTGATGGTGACAGAACTAAAAATTTGGTGTGTGAGGAGATGGTCACTAAGATAAAGCTCAACAGGGATAAACACCCCCAACCCTATCAAATTGCTTAAGTGAAGGATGATCATAAGGTCTTGGTCAGTGAACAGTGTTTGGTGAAGTTCAAGATTGGGAGTTACCATGATGAAATTCTTTGTGAAATTGTTCTAATGGATGTCTGTCATTTATTGTTGGGAAGACCATGGCTATTTGATAGACATGTTGTACATGATGGTCATGTAAATACATACTCTCTCACAAAGGATGGATTTCACCACAAATTCAAGCCCATGATAAAGGAAGGTGAAAAGTTATGTAGTAGTGCTAGGATATGTCGTGTTGATGGAAGAAAATTTTTGGATATTATGAAACATCAACAAATGTGTTATGCTTTGATTCCTAGAAGAGATAAGGAAGGTAGTAGTGAAATTCTACCTAAATTTTTAGGCATATTAAGTGAGTATGGAGATGTCATCTTTGATAATGTTCTAGAAGGGTTGCCACAAGTAAGGCAGATCATTTATTAGATAGATCTAACCCCTAGAGCTAGTTTGCCTAACCAGGCTACTCATAGGATGACTCCTACTGAAATTGAGGAGTTAAATAGACAAGCTCATGAACTATTGAGGAAGGGTTTGATTCGAGAGAGCCTGAGTCCATGTGTAGTACCTACAATACTGGCACCAAAGAAGGATGGAGAGTGGAGAATATGCACAGACTCTTGACCTATAAATAGAATAGCCATCAAGTATCAATTTCTTTTGCCAAGAATGGATGATATTATGGACTATTTGAGTGGAGCACAGTACTTCAAAAAGATAGATCTCAAGAGTAGCTATCACCAGATATTGATATGAGAGGGAGATGAGTGGAAGACTGCATTCAAGACCAAGGAGGGTCTATATGAGTGGTTAGTCATGCGTTGTGGACTAACCAATGTGCCAAGCACCTTCATGCAGCTTATGAATGAGGTATTAAAGAAATTATTGGAAAAAATTGTTATTTTCTATTCAGATGATATTTTAATTTTTAACAATACTTTGGATGAACATTTATTGCACATTCATAGAGTCCTTGAAAGGTTGAGGGAAGAAAAAAATGTTGATTAATTTGAAGAAATGTGGCTTTATAAAAAAAGAGTTACTCTACTTGGGGTTTGTTGTTTTATTTGAAGGTCTTAAAATGGATCTAGAGAAGGAAAAGACCATCTTGGAAAGGCGTATGTGCACCCTTGACTGAAACAATAAGGGGGGATAGGAAAGAGTTCAAGTGGACTACATCAGCTGCAAGGAGTTTTGAATTGTTGAAGAAGAAAGTGACAGAGCAACTTGTGTTGACACTTCTAGATTTTAGTAAAGTGTTCTAGGTAGATTATGATGCTAGTAGTAGTGCTCTTGAGGTTGTATTGAGCCAAGAAGGTAAGCCTATTGCATATTTTAGTGAAAAATTGAATGATGCAAAGAAGAATTATTCTGTTTATGATCAGGAGTTCTATGCAATCATTTAGACCTTAAAGAAATGGAGGCATTATTTATTGCCAAAATGATTTGTCTTGTATACTAATCACTAGGCATTGTAGTACCTAAATAGCCAAGGTAAATTGAACTAGAGACATCTGAAGTGGGTAGAGTTCTTGCAGAGCTATACATTTGTGTTGAAACATAGAAGTGGAAGGTCTAATAGGATTGCAAATGTATTAAGTAGAAGATATTTATTGTTTATAGTGATGCAAGTTGAAGTGGTTGGGTTTGGTGAACTCAAGAATTTTTACCCTGAGAATCTTGACTTTGTTGAAGCATGGAAGGCTTGCAAAGAACCTATTACTATAGATAGAACCAGCTGGCTAGATTATTTGATTTAGGAAGGTATGTTGTTCAAGGGCAGTCAATTATGCATTCCAAGGAGTTCCATGAGGGAAAACTTGAACAAAGAGAAACATAGTGGGGGAATGGCAAGACACTTTGGTCAAGATAAGACCATTGCCATTCTTAGAGAACATTATTTTTGGCCTCAAATTTCACAAGATGTGAAGAAATTTGTGCAGAGTTGTCAAGTATGTCAAGCAACCAAAAGATTTAGTCACAATACTGGACTTTATCAGCCATTGCCTATTCCATCAAAGCCATGGGAGGACATAAGTATGGATTTTGTTCTTAGATTGCCAAGGAAACAAAGGGGTAATGACTCAATATTTGTGGTGGTTGATAGGTTCTCCAAGATGACACATTTCATTCCATGCCACAAGACTCATGATGTTGTACATATTGTAGATTTTTTTTTCAAAGAGGTGGTGAGACTACATGGTCTCCCAAAGAGTATTTTTTCTAATAGAGATACTAAATTTGTCAAGTATTTCTAGAGGACTTTATGGAAGAAGTTGAGGATGGAATTGAAGTTTAGTTCTACACATCATCCATAGATTGATGGATAGATAGAAGTTGTAAATAGAAGTCTTGGCAATTTGTTGAGGTATTTAGTTGGAGATAACCCTAAGGGATGGGATTTGATTCTACCATAGGCAGAATTTTCTTATAATAATTTTGTAAATCAAAGTACTGGTACATCACCATTCCAAATTGTGTATGGAAGTGGCCCAAGGACTACACCAGAATTAAGGAAGATGGGCAAGGGGAGAGGACACGTGCCAAGGCAAAAGAATTTGCTAAACATATCAAGAGCCTATATGGGGAGTTCCATGCACACATTACCAAGATGAATCAATAGTATAAAGCTAGGGTAGATCAAAGGAGGAGACATAAGAAATTCCAAGTAGGGGATATGGTTATGGTACACTTAAACAAAGAATGGTTTCCATGGGTACTTACAACAAGCTGAAAGTGAAAAAAAATTCTCGTGCAAAATTTTGATGAAACATGATTTGAGAAATGGATATGAGGTGGAGTTGCCAGATGGTATTCATATTTCTCCTATCTTCAACATTGCAGACTTAATAGAATATCGTGATGATGGTGTAGATGAAGGGTTGATGTTGGAGCCATGTTCAATTCTTACTTCTAAGGAGGATATAGAAGAGACTATGAATAGTTGTGTGGGTAGGAGTACTAGAAATAGACAATATGAAGAGAACTTGGTGAAGTGGAAAGGATGACATATAGAGGACTCAACTTGAATATCAATAATGGAGGTTGCCCATTTGGGTATTGCTCTACCATAAAGTGATAAGGTCACTTTTTAATCTACACTGGGAGTCTAATGTAGGAGCATCTAATGGTGTAAGCGAAATCCTATATCACCCAAAAATATGCTTAGAGATAGTTTTTGTCTGATGTGTTTTCATTTCTAGATACTCATTTGAGTCAAATAAAGGTTCCAACTCTAATAGCTCCACTATTAGTTTTTTGGGTCAGAGTTTTATTAGTTTTTTAGCACCTTGGGATATGTGTAAATGTAGAAAATGAGTTATTTTGTAATTGACCAAAAATTATGATGAGTTAGAGTTTTTAATTTTTAAGGTTGATTGTACTTGTAATTTAAAACACTCCGAAAAAAGAATCAGGTCAAAAGGCTTTATAGCTAGAAAGTTATTCTAGTCTTAATTTTCTTGGAGACCTTTTAAGGGTGCTTTAAAGTTAGATATGGGGCACTAAATGGCCTCCTATGGGGCCAAAAAAT
Organism: Cupressus sempervirens; assembly: GCA_028749045.1. NCBI lineage: Eukaryota > Viridiplantae > Streptophyta > Pinopsida > Cupressales > Cupressaceae > Cupressus > Cupressus sempervirens. The sequence goes on from CM053786.1 coordinate 46,370,796, forward strand.
GGGGGACAAGCAAAGCTGGTCCAAAGGGTTGTAGAAAGCTTTGAGAGCTTTCTAGAAATGTAAATAGTTCATCAATCAGCGTTACGGTTCAAAAGTTATGCCTTCTAGAAGTTGGACTACCATTTTTGGATTCTTCTAATTTTACATTGACTTCTGACATGATTTCTAGAACCTTTTGTTTTGGCGGTGGATGCCAACTAGCATATTCTAGAATGTATTCCTAACCCTAAACCATTTGGAGCTTATTTAAGAACACTTTCGGCATTGTAAATTTAGCTCTTAGTGGAGTTAGAGGGAAGGTATTGTGTGGAGGATTTCTTTCTCCAGAATCATACTATTGTAAGCCCATAGGGCATTTTACATTGATAATAATATTTCCCTTTTCCTGTGTGTTCATTCTGGTCTTTGATTGTGTCTCAATCAATAACATACATCAAGATTCCTATAGCTAAAACATTAGGTACCTTAGACATCTTATCCTCTTCTTTTGTCTTGGGACACATCTCCTAAGTCAACTTCAAATGACTAGGTAAACATGTGCTGACAAGTTTAGCATTCTCCACAGAGAAACATTGCAACACCTTCTCAATATAATCAGCCTGAGATAAAGTCAATTTCGTATTCTTCCTATCTCTAAAAATCTTTCTACCAAAGATTTGTTTTCTCTCCCAAATCCTTCATAGAAAATACATGTGCTAACTAGAGTTTCAGCCCCATAATGTGATCCATGTTGGACCCAACTACAAGCATATCATCAGCATATAAACATAAAATAATGTAGCTATCATCAGTCAACCTCTTAAATTAAACACAATGATTTGAATGAAACTTACTATATCCATGCTCATGCATAAAATTGTCAAATTTCAAATACCATTACCAAGGTGCTTTCTTCAAACCATATAAATTTTTTTTCAATCTACACACTAAATTCTCCTTACCATTTTGAATAAATCCCTATGGTTGAGCCATATATATCTCTTTATCCAAATCACCATAAATGAAGTTTATTTTAACATCAAGCTACTCGAAATGTAAATTCTCAGTAGCCACAATACTTAAAATAGTGTGAATAGAAGTCATCTTAACAACAGGAGAGAATATCTCATCAAAATCAATGTCTTTTTTGTGTGAAAATCCTTTTACAACTAACCTAGGTTTAAATATTTTCTTACCTCCATCCTCTTATTTCAACTTGTAAACCCACTTATTCTATGAAGCCCTTTTACCTGCAGACAACTTGCATAAATTCCATCCCTTATTTTTCAGCAAAGAGTCCATTTTACCTTTCATTGTAAACTCCCACTAAATCTTAGTATCCACCCACATTTCTTCATCATAAGATTCAGATTAACCAACATCAGTTAGTAAAATAGAATGCAAAGAGGGAGAAAATCTTTTTGGAGGTCTACTTAGTGTTGTTGACCATCTAACATTCACTAGTGTGTATGGTATTTTTTGTTGTGGTTGTTACACATCATGCAAAATTGCTAGAACATCATCTTTTGGAGTATCATTTAGAACTACATAATCATCTTCTTTCATCTCATGTTTCTACAATAGATCCTTGTACAACACTTTCTCATTGAATATTTCTTGGACTTAGCTTCTATCTTGTTTCTATTTTCAGAATCTATATGAGGAAATGCTTCACAACCAAAGGTTTTGAGAAAAGAATAACTCACCTTCTTACTAGTCCATGCTTCCTCTGGAATACCATAGCCCAAAGGAGTAGAGGGAACTCTATTAATCAAATATATAGTACTATTGATAGCCTCCACCCACATGTTTAAGGGTAACCAAACATGTAACCTCATGCTCCTTGCACACTCCATTATTGTCTTGTGCATGCATTCAACCACTCCATTTTCCTATGGAGTCCTTGGAACGAATTTTTATCTATAACTACTATTAGTGGAACAATAATCTTCAAATTCATGACTCCAATACTCACCACCATTATTATATCTAAGAAATTTTGTAATGCCTACCCCTACTTGACTTTTTTGATTGTATTGTCGAATTCTTTTAGGCTAGTCTTTTGATTTCATTTTATGATTAGTAGTGATGAATTACCTAAATTGATTAATTGTATTTCATATTTAGTTAATATATGTGTTGAGTTACTTTAGTACTAGTTATTTCAGTTATTTCATGACTATTTCGATGATGATATATATGTTCATTTAATGATTTTTAGTTATTTAATGATGTTAGTTAGACAAATAATTTTTATGTGGATACTTACTCCATACTTGCATGTGTATGGTGTATATGTGTGTGTATGTTTTCTTTATATTTGACGTTTCTGACGTGGTTGAGGAAGGGAGTCATAGTCGCCCACTAGTTGGGATCTACACGATGTACCACTTCCTCCCATTGCCTATTTAGTTTAGAATATTGTGTTTGTACATGCATGGATTTTATACAAATTATAGGTACCGAGTATTGACTTCCCTAAATTGCCAAGATGAGTTTACCCTATCACAGTATTTCAATGGTATAAGTGGGGAGATAACTATTAAGTCCAAATCTTAAAACCTAAGCCAATTGTCATAGAAAATAGGACAAGTAGCTGAGTTAGTTTCACCTTTCTTAATTCATCAAGTGACATGAATTCATGACTTTGACCCTAGAGTTTGACTTTGTTCTTTGACTTTCAATTGAGTTGTAGTATTTGGTTTTGTGGGTCTATGATGATTTTCTATTTTAATTAAATCATATTAAAAGATAATTTAATGATTTAATTTTAATAGAAATTTTATAAAGAAATTCAATATTTAATTATATTTAATTAATTGAGAAATTAATTAAATAAAAGATTTTATTAAAGTTCTATTTTTGATGTATTTATATTTATTTAATTTAATGATAATTATTAAGGAGTTTTATTTTAATATTAAATTCTAAATAATGTTATTAATTGAGTTAATTTAATATATTAGTGAAAAACCATCTCGTGAATTTATTTAAATAAGAGAATGAAAATTTAAAGATAAAGTTATGGTTCTAATTGTGGCATAGTTATATTTATTTAATTTAATGATATATTTTAGGAGCTTTATTTTAATAATAAACTCTAAATAATATTATTGATTAAATTAATAAATATATTATTAAAAATGCTTCAAATATTAATAAGGGTGAGAAAGCTTTAATTTAAATAAACTTATTTTTAATGCATTAAGTATGTGCATGAAAATTAAAATATAATAGTTAAATACAAAGACTTTTTGCATGATTGCATGACCAAAGCCCTAATTTGGGGGAGAAAATCTTTATTAAGGAAATTAGAGCTCATTTCTAGACACATTGGTTTGGAGGAGCCAATTTTTGAAAAGAGGAATTTCAAAGGAAAAGGAAAATTATCGCATGTTTGTACGTCCATTGTTTTAGCATCAGATCTAGGTAGGATCTTGTGAGTTTGTGCAGTAGTTGCTCATTCTTCGAATTCTTGTCTTCTTCATGTTTGTTGTGTTTATGTTTTTAGAATTTCTTTGGGTTGAACCCTTGTTTGATAAAATTGTTTTCTATTCTAGAATTTTCTGTGATTTAATCTAAGAACCTTCAATAAATAATGAGGTTTAGCATTTTCAAAACCTAATGAATTATGAAATTCACTTTTGTATGTACTATAATTTTTATGATGTGTGATTTTACTGTCAAGTGTCAAGTTGATGTAACTTTGACTAGTTAGGTTTTATTACTAGAGGCTTGGGAGTTTTGTCTATGATGTCATGATGATGTGTTGTATATGATCTTTTATACTCAACCATGGTAATCTGTCTAGCATGCTCTATGATGTGTGTTGATCTATTAATTGTTATTGCTTTCTAATGTTCTTGTGTGAAACTGAGGTGAATGGTGTGACCTATCTAATATAACCTTTGAGTCTTCAATCAGTTGTATTTGGATTGCTTTCCAGTCACTTTTATAGGATTGAGGGATTTTGGGATCAGTCTTGTTAGAATGGTTGTATTGGTGGAATCCATGATTATAATCAATGTTTTTTAATACTTATCAGTTGCTTGTTTAAAAACTGAGGTATGGTATGTGGTCTTTGGTGATCTTTTGATTTTACTAAGCTTAGGATAGGTTATCTATACATTATGTTGGGAAGTGAATTGCAATGGAGGTCGGTGCCCAAAGTGGTTGCCAAGGTAACCCACTGTAGGTTATTTAATAAGTGACAAAATTTCATTAAATGGGTTTAAAATGAATTAACAAGATATTGGTATGTCTAAAAGTCACTAATGGGCTAAAGCATTAAAAGGCTAGAAAGGTAACTTTAGAGTTTACTCATTAGTATGTCTTGTCAGTACAAAATGATACTAGTGCTACATAGAGTCACTAGGGGTTGGAGAATTAAAAGACTAGCCAGGTAACCCTAGAGTTGGTTTGTGCAAGGACACTTTCCCACTTGTATAGTAGATTTCCTACATGTCTGTGTTCCCTCTAAGATTAGTTGATACTTGTGTCTTGGTACCTTTTGAGATAGTTTTCTTTTAGGTGATTCCTTGAACCTAGATGTTGGTTTTTGACTTTTGAGTTTGTTATCCTATTTGGAACCTGAGACTATCTCCTCAATGTGGTGGGAGTGGACCTTTTTGGGTTCACAAGGTTGGGTGATAGTGCTTTTTCTTGTGCCATTGAGATCCGATAGTTAGATGTCATTGCTGGATGTGTTTGTGCAGATGTTCCTTTCTATTTGTTCTTGTATTCTATGATGGATGGTTGTACTATTGTATTGTGTTTGATTTCATAATATCTTAAGAGATGATGTAATTTATTTCATGATGTATATTATTTCAGCCTTTCATACCCTATGACCTATATAGTGGATGATTGTGCATTATGTTTATTTCCAAGTGGCTTCATACATAATTGTATATTATTTAAATGGATTCATATTGGTATATTATTATTTGATGTGGATTTATTATACATTAGATTTATTATTAATTAAACTCAAATGTGATTCAATGTCATGGGACCCTTAAGAATTGTAATCTATTATATGGTATGTGTTTATGTGAATGTTAATTGCTTCTGCTACTCTATAATTGTTGTTCTTAAGTTATTATCTTTAACTTTAAAAAAAATGGTTGTCAAACTTACTAAAACTTTACCTTAACTTCTTTTGGGTTCCCTAGTGGGGTGTTACACATTTTAATTTCTTGCCAATCTCATTTTCAACCAATCATTTCCATTTCTCAAAGTTTTCAATTATATTTGATTTTTGTCTAAGGAAATAAACTCATACTTTTCTAGTTGAATCATCAATAAAAGTAACATAATAATGAGAGTCACCAAGGGGAGATACCTAAGTTAGTCCCCATACATCTATATGCATAAGCTCTAATCCCTCACTTTTCTTTTCCTTCCCAGTCTTGACAAAACTCACTCTCTTTTATTTTCAATACAAATGACTTTCACAAAAATCCATATTAACATATTTTAGACTTGATAAAACTTTCTTTGAATGAAGCACTTTCATGCCTTTCTCACTTATGTGCCTAAGTCTATTGTGCCACAACACTATATCAAAATCTATAGTAGTTATTTATTCTCTCTACTCAACTGTAGCAACTATTCCTAAACATTCATTTTTCTCTGAAACAATTAAAGTTTAAGGAATAATATGACCTGTATAAAGATATAAGGTTCCTACTTTCACACCTTTTAGTACTATAAGGGAGCCTTTTGAAACCTTCCAATTTTTATCATTAAATGTAACTACACAATCCTCATCACCAAATTGCCTTGCTAAAATTAAATTCCTATTCAGTCTTGGAACATGTCTTACCTCATGTAGTAGCCAATGGTTCTCATTCTACAACTTAATCTTAACTTTTCCATTTCCAACAATCTAGTAAGGTTCATTATCCCCCAAATAAACAAGTCCAAAATCTCCTTGGACATAATCAATGAAAAAACATGTATGAGGTGTAGAATGAAATGAAGCACTAGGATCTAAAACCCATGAATCATCAACACTTTCTAAAGATAGAAGAAAACCATCCTCTTTGGATTTATTACTTGCCACATTTTCCTCCTTGTTCCCTTTCAATTTATTTCCTATAGGAGTTGGAGCTTGGAAAAACCCCTAAATGGACTTGAGAGAGAACATATTGCAAAACAATGAAAATGTATTTACATTGAAAATGTGATGTGAAAATACAATGAGAGAGCTTGAATATAAAGGCCTCATGGAAGCTTGTAAAACAAGCTAGAAAGTGGTAGAATATAAGGTTGATAACTAAGCACGCTTCCACAAAAAGGTGCAACATGCTAGAAGGGAACAAACTCTTGTGTTCTCAACAACTCATCAGTACACCAATTAACTACTAAATATTAAATAAATGCATTAACCTAAGTAAGATTAAGTAAATAGAATAAATAATTAATTATTAATTATTTACTCTAACACCTCCCCTTAAGTGCAACTTAGGCGAATGCCTTAAGCTCACAATAACTAAGATGAAAATGCAAGATGGGCCCTAGCAACAAGGCCATGTTAGGTACCCATGTACAATGCAAAGAGATGCAGCCTCTAAAAATGGGGAAAGAGAGAAAACCACATGGGAAAAATCCTCTCCCAAAAGGAGGTAAGAACCTAGTGAAGAACTGAAGACGCCTCCAACTAGTGGAATGTCCCCATAAAATAGGAACATGCAGTGATTATGAAGAGCATCACTAAAGCATAAAGGAGCCACAAAATCTACCATTTGAAAGAAACTACTAATCTAAAGAACCTCCATGAAAGAAGAAGGCATGAACCAAGCATGTCTATATGATAGATGATCCATCTCACCAAAATGCATAGGTAGCCAACTACAGTAATTGCCTTCTATATAGGATCAACCACTAAATACATAGCTCAAACTATCAAACCATCAAACCATAGATGCATTAGAACAACAACATAACCCCACGTTGATGCAAATAGGGTGAGATGACAGGCAATTGAGAAGGTGGGCCAAAATCCTCTATAGAAAAAATCAAGAATGATGAGAAGGGAAGAGGTACAAACACCTATAAAGACATAGTCACATTGATGATTCATGGAAAAACAAAAGGAAGAAGGCCTAAAATAGAAAATAACTATCCCCCCATGGTGTTTTATAAAAAGAGAGCAAGTACAACTATCTCAAAACAATGTTCATGAACCCAAAATGCAATAGTGGCACTTTATCTTAGTGTGTATATATAAAAGTACTTACAAATGATGTCTACAGTGATTAGAAAAGGATAAAACCTAACATACAAGATAGTACAATCTGAAACAAAAGAAACCATGCTAGGAAAATGATCCTTGGACTTGAAACACCCAAAATATCCACCATAGAGAAAAAATGCCAAAACAATGATAGGAAGAGCATGGGCTAGAATCTAAGAAGAAAAATAGCATTTCCAAAATGATGACAAAACTAGTTTTCCAAAAGTATAATGTTTTCAAAAAATGAACATGGGATGCAAAAGATATGCATGTCAGAGTCAAAAATAGAACTTTGGACTTTAACTACAAAAATGAGCAACTAAACTACATCAAAACCTTGAAATACCTACACCAATTTCTTTGTCTTGGAACCAATTTTTTGACACTTCTTTTGGATAAGAAAAATACCTTTGTAGGTTCAAGATATGGCCAAAAGACCACAAGTAGGTCAAAATGACCCTAGAGAGACTGTAGGGGTGTTGATGCAGGACGTCATGTTGATGTCAATAGACTACTAGTTTGAAATTGACAGCTTCCAAGCCATTGCAAAAAAAAAATAGCCACGTGGATGCCAAATGGCAGGTGGCTAAGATGGTGAGTGATGTGGCAGGGTTTTTCATGCCATCGTGGCACCCATGCCACATATCACTCATAGGTTGTGCCAAATGTGCAGAGTCTACAATAAAACCTTTCATGTGGGCACTGACTGTGTGGGGTCATAAAGCAATGGAGCATAGGAGGTTACCATCGATAGTAGTGGTTGAAGTAGAGGTAGACATCGACTGGGGCAGAGTAAGGGCGGCACTGGCATGGCTGGAGGGTGGTGGTTGCTGGCTAGTTGCACTATAGTGGTTGGAAGGAGGCGCGGCTGGCTATGGCAATGCACTAGTAGCATGGTTGTAGTGCCACAATGGCCACTAGGTGTGGTTCTAGTGGTACGCCCAAAAATATTTTTTATTTTTTGATCAAATTCATCTGTATGATCATACAACAGGGCCTGCAACCAAATTTTTTTTGCCTCTTGGAGCTTTGTCTCCAAAATTGACAAATTTTATATAAATCTTGACTATAAATGACCTTTTGGATCCAATAGCAGCATTTTTTTGGGCCCAAAGTGCTCCAAAAAATTTCTCTACTACCAAATTGAAGAAAAAAAGCACAAACAAACTAGGGTTTGTGTCTCCAAATCACATATTTGAAAATCTTTCAAATAAGAAGTAGTAGGGAGGCTCTAATACCATGTAGGAGTTGATGAAATCTAACTCCATAGCTCACCAAGATCACCTGCATGCAAATAACCTATCAAAGGGAAAACAAGAAGGAAGAGGTGGAGCTTGGAAAAATATTTAATATACTTGAGAGAGAACATATTGCAAAATGATGAAAATGTATTTACAATGAAAATGAGATGTGAAACTACAATAAGAGAGCCCAAATATAAAGGCCTCATAGAAGTTTGTAGAACAAGTTGGAAAGTGGTAGAAGATAAGGTTGACAACTAAGCATACTTCCACAAAAAGGTGGAACATGCTAGAAGAGAACAAACTCCTGTGTTGTCAAGAACTCATCACTACAACAATTAACTACCAAATATTAAATAAATGCATTAACCTAAGTAAACTTAAGTAAATAGAATAAATTATTAATTATTAATTATTTACTCTAACATTTTCTTCATTGTTCTTTTGAGTCCAAAATATTTCTTCTTATGCCATAGTTTTCCATAGTAGCAACAACCTCTTGGTCATCTAGATTGAGACCTCTTCCCCTTTGACTTTCCTCTTGATTTTTCATGATTTCTAGAATTATTTCTTCTCTTAGTCATTCTATCTCTACTTTGTGCTTTCAAAAAACTTCCTCATGTAGATCCGCTTGAGATTTTCCTATGAGTTTCTTGCCTCAAAATAACACTAATCACATCATCATATTTTAGAGTATTAGATCCAAAAAAGGAAGTACTCGTAGCCATTACCAAGCCATTCCAACTTTCAGGAAAAGAACACAAAATCATGAGAACCCTAATTTCTTCATAAAAATTAATACACACAAAAGATAACTAACTAGTAATAGTACTAAACTCATTTAAATGATCTACAATAGATCCACTTTCTACCATTTTCATATTAAATAAACACGTCATGAGAAATACCTTATTTGAAGTGGAAGACTTTTCATACAATTTTGCTAGGGTTTCCATAAACTCTTCCATCATTTTTGTTTTTGTAATATTAAATGCCACTAATGGTGCCAAACATAATTGAATGCTTCCAAGTGTATTTCTTTGTAGAAGATTCCAGTCATTATTTGTCATAGATCCTTAATTTTGGTTTTTCCTTCCAATGGCTTTCATAAATCCTTTTGACAAAGATAGTCTTCCATTTGCATCTTCCATAACTAAAAGTTCTACCCATTAAACTTGTCAATCCTAAACTTACCCTCATCTACCATCACTCCCACTCAACCATGAGACTTTTCTATAGAGGATAACTAAAAAATAACATCTTTGATACCACTTGTTAGGATTAAACCATAGACAAAAATAACAATTACATGCAAATATAAACAATATCAGAAAATAATAGATTGCACAAAAGAGAACACAACACACCAAGATTTAACATGGTTCACTCAAACCTTGGGCTATGTCCACCAAACATCAAGTCCAATATTATTATGATCCAATGATTACAACCTGATTACAATTTGTAATCCCTTACAGCTCAATACTACCACAAGAAGCAATTTTTACATTACACATAATGAAAACCCCTAACCCTAAGCTCTTTTTATACAATAATTTTTATCGCTTTAGGGTTATAATTAATAATTACAAGTCAGCCCAAAATCCCAATAAAATAGGACCCAAAAAATAAATTCAAGTTGACGCTGTGAGCCCCAATGTATGTACAATACTTCCCTAATGAGTCACCACAAACTAACAGTACCAATAGGCTTACAACTTTCCAATCCAAATCTCTTCAACTGGTAGTACTTAGCTTGTGAAATGAAAATACCATCACTATTTTGTACAATCTACAACCCAAAGAAAAACTTCATTTCTCCTATCATATTCACCACAAATTCATTCCTCACTTTTTCATCAAATTTATCAATTGTTTCATCAATAACTCCAAATATGATATCATCAAAAAATATTACTATTATCAACAAACCATTCTCCATTTCTTCAAATACAAGTTACTATCTGTCATACATTTAGTAAATCCAGGTTTTGCCAAATAGTTGTCCAACCTTGCATACCAGGTTCTTGGTGCTTACTTGAGTTCATATAGAATTTTTTTAGTGCGCATACCATATTTTTGTCTTTTTTTAGAGGGAAACCTTTAGGATGCTCAATAAATACCCCTTCTCAAAATTCTCCATTTAGGAAAGTTAATTTAACATCCATCTGATATACTTTGAACTTCTTATTCATTGCATAAGCCAAGAATATTCTTCTTGCTTCCATTCTGGATATAGGGGCATATGTTTCCTTATAGTCTATGCCTTCTTGCTATAAGTATCCTTTGCATGCAAGTCTGGCATTATTTCTCACAACTTCACCATGTTCATTCATCTTGTTTCTAAATACCCATTTGGTTCTTATCATATTGTTGTCTTTAGGTCTAGGAACTAACTCCCATTTTTCATTCTTCACAATTTGATCCAATTCTTCCTTCATTGCTTGAATCCAATGATCATCTGTATAGGTTTCATCAGCACTTTTAGGTTCAACTTCAGAAATCAAATATATCTCTTTATTAACTTTGTTTCTTACCATCACACATTTGTCTTTAATTTGAATTATCTAATCTCGAGGGTTGTTCTTTGTCATGTTTCTAATAGAGATAAGAGTTGCCAAATCAAGTCTTATCTCATCTCATGGTTTAGATCTTCGTTCTCCTCTTTGAATAATAGATTGAACATCATTCTGTACATTATTGTTAATCTCAAATAAAACTTCTACATTTTATCTAATATTTCTAGAATTATGTTCTTCTTCATTTGAATTGTATAATCTAACATTTTTTCTTGAGTTCTAAACTTTTTGTCAATCTTTACATTTGCACATTGAACTATTGTCTTGGTTCTATAATTAAAACATATATATGCTTTATTTTTAATGAATAGCCAATAAACATACCTTCATCACTTCTTGGATCAAACTTACCAATATCATCATCTCTCTTATTATAACATTTCTTTCCAAATATTTTGAAATACTTAACTGATGGTAAATGACCAAACCATAATTCATAAGGGGTCTTTTGCATACCTTTTCTAATCTATACATTGTTCATAGTGTACACTATTGTATTGATTACTTCTCTCCAAAATGTCTTGGATACATCATTCTCAAACAATATCACTCTTGTTGCCTGTCATACTTTTTTTCTTTCTTTATTTTCGCAAGCCCATTCTATTTAGGTGTCCTAGGTGAAGATAATTGTCTCTTGATTCCATTCTCTTTACAAAACATATTAAAATATCTAGAGTTGAACTCTCCTCCTCTATCAGATCTTAACAATTTTATATTGACACCAAATTCACTCTCAACTTTATTCTTAAATACTTTAAACTTCTCAATAGCTTCAAATTTCTCTTTACAAAATTCTTACCATGTCATTCTAGTGAAATCATCAAAACAAATCATGAAATACCTTTCACCATAGAAACCTCTTGTTCTAGAGGGATCACTTAGATCTATATGAACGATATTCAACTTCTCTGTAGTTTTGAACTTCTTGCAAGGAAATGATACCTTCTTTTGCTTAGCCAAAAGGCATTCTTTGCAAACAACATTAGTAGTCTTTATTAGCTTAGGCAAATATCTAACTATAAAAGTGCTAGAAACTTTTACAATATTATCAAAGTTTATATGATAGAATTTCCTATGCCATAACAATCTTCTATCCACTTTAACAACCAAACATATTATTTTCAGTGTGATTCAACTGAAATACATTATCTCTAGACCTAGTTCTAGTTTTAATCATCTTACCATCTTTATTCTTGACAGTTCAAGTATTTTCTTTGAATTGCAACTGATACCCTTTGTCCACCAAATGCTCACCACTCAACAAATTATGCTTTAATCCATCAACAAAATAAAGATTATCAATGCTATTTCTTCCATCTAATGTAATGGATCCAATCCTTGTAATATGTTAGGTTACATTATGAACAACTCTAACGATACATCTATCATAGTTTCTAAACTTAACAAACTTATTCATATCACTAGTCATGTGATGCGATAAACCATTTTCTATTATCCATTTAGATTTCTTTTCAACTTGGGAAACTAGAACCTTTTCTTGTCTCATTTCTCTAACAAGATCATCTTCCTTAATAGCGACAAATCCTAGTTCATTATCACTTTCACTCTAAATTTTTTCATTAGATTCTTCTTCTTAATTAGCATATAGGAAATTCCTAAGTCTCCTAGGATTGAACTTTCCTCTATACTTTTTCTCTCTTTTATGACATTTACATGCATAATGACCAAAATCATTACATGTCCAACATATAAATATATTCTTACTATTTTTTATCTTCTCACAAGAAGTGTTATAATACCTTCTTCAATATTCTTGTCTTCATTAGATCTAGTTCTGCTACTACTAGAAAAATATCCATGTGTACTTAAGCTTCTAAAAAGTCTTCCCAAATATTTAGGGCACTGAAGGTTGTCTCAACTATAGTTAGATCTCTAGATTTTCTCAAACCTACATGTTATGCTTCCAATCTTTCAAGAAATGTCTCCCTAAAAAATTTCTTAGTACAGGGAATTAGTAGTTCAATCATCTAAGCTACTTGCTTGAAGGTGGTGTTAAGGTTTTCACAATCTTCCACACCACTTCATCTTCTTCCTTGGTTCTACCATGACTTGATTCCTACAATAATTTTTGATATCCTACCAATATAGCTTCTTACATATTCATCTTCCAACATATTAGTATGTTGAAATGTACCTATCTAATTCTCCAATCTTACTCTTTTTTTATGTGTATCACCTTCAAAAATAGATTCTAAAGTTATCCAAATCTTATGAGATGTTTGAATTGACTTTACCTAGTTGTATTCATTCTATAGAAGAGCTAATAGTAAATCTTCTCGATATCTGATGTTGCACATAAACAATCCTCTCTCTACTTCACTACTTTCTTCAATTTTCCCTTCTTTGACAATTATCTTTTCACTCTTTGTCAAGAGCCAATAACCTAGACCCTTACAAATTAGATGATTCTTCATCTTCACCTTCCAACTTTCATAGATGGCTTGATCAAATATAGGACTATCCTTTCTAAAAAGATTTTTCATCGATCTCCCAAAGCTATTAAGCTTATCCTTCAAGGACTTGATGCTTTGATATCGATTGTTAGAATATATAGTCTACCAATATAATTGAGACGAGGGGGGTGAATGAGTTGTCCAACTAATATCACAATTACCAACCTTATTAAACTTTGACCATATGAAAAATATAATCCAAAACTATAATAAGATACTCAAGCACAATAACACCAGATATGATAACTATAGAAACCCTTGATCAAAGGAAAAACCATGGTGGGGATGGTACCCACAAGATAATGTACTGATGTGAATATTCCTTGTTAGAGGATGGAAACTATGAGGAGTCAATAAAAAGATTCAATACATATCACTCCCTATTAGGAGACTTTGAATCCCTGCTAGGAGTTATGGAAGACATCTAGGCCCACTACCCAAACAACTTGAAGGGAAAAATCAATCAATCCACTATCCAAATGATCTCTATATTATATCTTGTAGAATAATAGAAATGAATACCACTTCTCCTTCCTATTTTTGTCTTTTCAACCAGACTTCTACTCCTTCTGATCTTGTAACCAATTTTTTTTGCATCCAATAATCCCATAGATTGCTTGCTCACATTCAATAAAAAATGTCTCCTTTTCACACTTTGCATACACTTAAATCTTCTTATTTTATTACAAACAAGGAAAAAATCTTTCCTTTGTATCATATCTTTAAAATAATTCCTTGAGTTAGTCTTGAGGCTTTCCCAATTAATTATAATAAGATAATTAAATAATTTATAAGTACAATAGCACTATCAGCTCGACAATAGGGCTTGTGCACCCACTGGCATCATTATCATCATCAAACTATCATCAGTCAATAGTTACACATTAATAGATTGTATCACTACTAAAGGATATAATGCAAATATCCAAAATAATTTTTTAGGTACTTTGTCTCTATACTTCTCTCTATAAATCAGACATAACTTTGATACTTCTTCGAAGTATGTTATATACATTGAACCTTCATGTTAGGACATTGTACCAAACTTGTCCATGAATGTGCATCACCAAAAAATTAAAACATTATCCATACAACTAATATCTATGTCTGCTTCTCTATCAATCTTCATAGACTTACTACTATGTTGACATCACTGAAAAGCATAGCCATGAATACAACATGCGAATAATCTCCAACATTTAGGATACTTCTCAAAGGAATATCATCAAAATTCTTACTCTCCAACACTTAGGATACTTCCCAAAGGAATATCATCAAAATTCATGCTAACACTTTCTTGCATTCCTCTTCATTCTTTTGTACAAATTCATCAACTCTAACATTTGTACTTTCCACAAGTTTTTGAATGTTAGAATCAAAGACTTGTATTTCCTTGCTTTAGGGTAATATCCTTTAAATAGTCCTTAGTCACTTTTTGCATAAAGGTTTCCCTTCCTTCAATCTTTCAATATGGAACACTTTCTTTCAAAGACTTTTAAATAATTGACATTAGGTTCATATCCATATCAATGTTTAGAAGGGGTTTTGTTTGTATTTTGTTGGTATCTCTAACTATTATTTTCTATTAGTGTCAAAAACTTAGTCATTTACTAGGCAAAGTTAGATGGTCATACGTGTGACCAAGCTACTCTATATAGGTTAAGTCATGCATAAAAGTATGTATGTATCAAGCTCTATAGCAGCCAAGAAAGTATGTGGACACTGAGTATTTCATATACAAGTTGAGTTCAATACCTACCAAGTAGTTTGAAAATACAAGTGTCAAGTTACATAGAAATTTTCAAGCATAGTACAAATTGAGCATCAACAACATACCGAGTGTCAGAGACAGTAAGGGCCAAGCAACACAGAGTTTACATGCAAGTTTAAAATGATACAAACTTTGAGGTAAAATATTTTCAAGAAAACATGGAAAGAAGATTTAATATTTGTAGATGTTTTTATAAAGGATATAAGTATTGTGATGTGAATCATAGTTCCCTATGTTCTGTTATTAATGACTCAGATGAAGAGGTCAGATAAGGAAGCATCTAAAAAGCTCTTTATGGAATTATGTAACTAGAGAAGGTTCTAACCTAGATTGTGTGTGTGAGAAAAGAGAAAAGGATATAATGAGATAATGTGTAATAGATGATACATGTGAATAGTTAAGAGAAGGATCAAGATTGGATCAAGAAGATAAGTAGAAGTGTTATGTTATTTCATAGCAAAAAAATGTTAGAAACAATAGTCCACCAAGATAACTAAGAGAGGGGGTGGCGGGCGAATCAATTATCCAACAATTAAAATATTTATCTTCTTTAAACAAGCTTAACCATTCAACCAAGTAAACAACAACCATACAAAGATGCATGTAGAAAATTACACTAGATATGTTGACTAGGGAAACCCTTGATTAGAGGGAAAACCCCAATGGGAATGATGCCCACAAGATGATGTACTAATATAAATATTCCTTGTTAGAGGATGGACCCTATTAGGAGTCTATTACAACATTTTGTACAATGAGTCCCTATTAGGAGACTTTGAATCCTTGTTAGGAGATTCCAACCTTATTAGGATTTGTGCCAACCCTATTAGGAGTTGTGGTATGATGTATGCAAGAAGAGCCCACTACCCAACCATGCAATTTAAACTATAAGAAGAGCTCACTACCCAAACAATTAATTTACTATTATCTTTCTTCTTTCCTCTATCCTTTACTCTTTCCTGTCAACTAGACCAATCATTATCAGACCTTGTAGACTAGGTCACGAACCTCAAATCCAAATAGCAAACCTCAGATCACTCAGCAAAACCTTAGCAATGAAGTTTCCTTCACTTCCACACTTCTTTGCATAACTTTGCATTCGACACTTTATGTTACTTATCATTGATCATTCAATCATATCCTCACATACCATGATAAAGGAAAATTTCCTTCCTTTATACCAAGTCCATAAAACAATTCCCTGAGTCAGTTGATAGTCCTTCTCAATTAATTATTATAGGACCACATTAAGAACATGTTACACATAGCAATAACATAAATCTTCTACCTTGCAACTTGAATAACTTTTGGTACATGCAATATTATGATGAGTGAGCTTAGCTACATCATCACCAACATGTCTTCTTCATGTCCTCAACCTCGATCCTCAAGATATCAAATCTACTAAGAGATATAACGAGTTTACTATGTAGTGCCTGCCCCTAGTTCACATTTTTGTTTTCATTGTTGATCTCTTTTAGACCAATTTTATGCATGATGTTTAGTAGCATTACTCTCAGATTATCAGATATTGTTTTACATTCAGTTGATTATATGATGAGATTATTTAATACTCTATACTTCATGTATGTATGATGATTATCACAGTGTTTACGGTTATTGATGATGATTAGCTAGATGGTTATTGTACATATTTTCTTATGAATACTTACCCCATACTTTCATGTGTATGGTGTGCGTGTTTTTTTTCTTTATATATGGCATTTCGAATGTGGTTAAGGAAGGGAGTCGTAGTCACCTGCTAGTCGAGATCGACACGATGCACCACTTCCTACCATTGCTTGTTTAGCTTAGAATATTGTGTCTTTACATGCGTGGATTTTATGCAATTTGCAGGTACTAGGTATCGACTTCCCTGAATTGCCAGGATGAGCATACCTTATCGCATTTGTCCTAATTGAAAATTAGGACAAGCATCTGAGTCAGTACACTCTGAATGTGTCGAATGACGTTAATTCATGATTCTAACCCTTTTGTTTGATTTGGTATGTGTTTTGCAATGATGGGTTTTCATATGTTGTTTTATGAGTCTTTTTTGTATTTGCTATTAATTAAGTCTAATTAAAAGATTAATTAATGATTTATTCTCATAGAAAAATTATTATGACATTTTAATATTTAATTATATTTAATTAATTGAGAAATTAGTTAAATAAAAAGAATTAAATTTGGAGATAAAAGTTAAAAGTTTAAATTTAGAATGTGATAATATTTATTTAATTTAATAATAAAATATTCAGAGTTCATTTTTAAATAAATGCTAAATATTATTATTAATTGAATTAATAAATATTTTATCAATTAAGTTTCTAAAATGAATTAAGAAGTGGAAAAGATATTAAATTATTAAAAAGATTTTACATTGCATGATGCATGCATAAGTTTAAAATAAAAGAAATTAATTAAAAATATAAACTAAGTGAAAATAATACAGATATATTTAATTAATAAAGTGTGCATGAGATTAAAGTAATAAAGATCAAAAATTGTAGTCAAGTGGCAAATTAAATAAAGTTATCTAATAATCTGGTTAATGTGCATGAAAAGATAAAGCAAAGATTAATAAAAGTTAATTTAGAGTTTGAGTCTTGTGAGCAAAGAGTTCTCTAGGGTGAACGCACAATTAGTGCCCCAATTTGAGGACAAAACTCCTTATCACAACTTTGGGGTTCATTTTGAGGGACCGCTGATTTTGGACATGAACTTTTATGAACGAAACTTGGAGATGAATTTTAGAGGAGATTTCAGAGACGAATTTTAGGAGCGAACCTTCTCAAAATTTATGGTTGGTTGTGTGTTAGCATTAGGTTGATGTAGGATCTGGTGTTGTGATCACTGATTGAATTATGCAATTTGATATTCCTATCTACTTCATGATTGTAAGAACTTGTCTTCTTGAATGTGTCAATTCTTCGTTCGAGATCTATTGTTATTCAATTTCATCTGTAAACCTAGATTGAAATACTATTAAGGAAAAACCCATCTTATAGACTAAAGGAAATAGGATTTAATTAAGGACGGATCAAAGTTAAGGGTGAAATTCTAAATTAAGAATTTGGATGTTGGTAGTTTTCTCTCTATCAGAATAAAGACGAAAAATAATTAAAAATAAAATAAAATAAAATAAATATTAAGTAGAAGTTATTTTAAATAAACGTTATATAATTATAAATTTCATAATGACATGTGAAAGAAAGTATTTGATTATGTTAAAATTATATAAAACAAGATTTATAGAATACATTTAAAGTATCTTAAATGGAACTATATTTTTACACTTAAGTTTTGAATTGACCTCATATAATAAACTTTATTATATAAAAATATGTATTTATAAAAATAAAAATAATAAAAAACTAAGTCAAAGTGGGAAGTACCCCACTATCTGCAGCCGTACGCTGTACGTCGTAGACTGCGAATTCATTATCGCTAGGTATACTATAGTTAATGGTTGTAAGGCACCGATTTGGTAATTCGCATGAAAAGTTTTATAAAAACTTTATTACATGTCCTATTTAATATAATGAACTTTGATTTAGGTGTTAATCATATAAATTCATATTTTAAACTTATACTATGTTTTAAATAAAGAAGATACATAAGTTTTTTATAAACTTTTATTATTAATTTAAGATACTTAAAAGTTTCTTTTCATAAACTTGTATTAATTAAAATATGTTTAGAGTTCTTTTTAAGAATTTATAAGTTTACGTAATTTTAAACTTTTTTAAAAAGTTATATAATATAAAATTATTATAATTTAGATAACTTTTTAATTAAAATGATAAGTTTATTATTATTTAATAATTTCTATTAATAGATTTTAATACTAAATATATTATTAATTAATAATACTTAATTAATAAGATTTTTTTAATGTAAACTTAGTATTATATTTATTGACAGATTTTATTATTATTTGTTCATTTAAGTATTAATGCTTTTTTAATATAGCTTTTGTAATTATTAATTTATTAATAGTTTTTGGTTAAATATTAATAAATTGATAATTAATGAAGATATTAATATAAGTTTTTAGATCAGTAATTGTTAATTAATTTAATTAAAAATAGTTTAATTAAAGTTAATTAATAACGGATATTATTTGATAAAATTGTAGAATTATATTATTGATTTAAAACATGATGGGAGGGTAATTCTAGTTTCATTCAAATAAGTGATTGGGTCAACTTGTAGGGTTATCTAGAAATCTTTTGAACTTGAATCATACCTTGAAACTAAAACTGAAACATTACATTAACTCAATAGTATTTTATCAATCAAACCAAAACTTGATACCTACGTTCTATTTTATGTATGGTGTTTGTGTTTTGGGGTTCTTGGGGTTGTATTAGCTTGACCAGTCCTAGGTTGTTACCAGAGGCTCAAGGGTTTGTGAATGTGAGGTTATGATGATTTGTTCTCGATCTTTTCAAACCAACCAAGGTAATATGATAGTATGCTTAATGATGGATGTATTTACTATTTGTTATTGCTTTTCAATTTCTTTGTGTGAAGCTGAGGTGTATGTATATGATATACCTGACTTAATCATTTTTAAGTCATCGATCAGTTATATTTGATTTGCCTTCTAGTTGCTTTGAGAGGACTAAGATGTTTTGGATGATTTGTTCTTGATGATGTCATGTTGTGACATGTACCACTTGACCATTTTGGAGTCTTCAATCAGTATTGTGATTTATTATTCAGATACTTTCTAGTTGCTCATTGGAGAACCATTGGATATTGTGATTTATCATTGATGCCTTCAGTTGCTAATAGAGAACTGTTGTGATCAATATGATTATTTGATGCTTCTCAGTTGCTCATGGAGAACTGATATGATTATTGTGGATTATATTTATGATATTTTTCAGTCACTTGTATAGGACTGAGGTGATTTTATTATGATTCTTTGATTTGAGATTTCATGAGCCTAGGGTAGGTTATCTATGTGTAGTGTTGGGAAGTGGCTTGTAATGGGGGTCAGGGCCCTAAGAGGCTACCTGGAGAAACCCATTGTAAGTTGTTTTAATAAGTGATAACATTTACACTAAATGGGGACTAAAATGAACCTAATAAGATAATTGTATGTTCTCTCCCATGCCTTGAGTGCTAGTAGAGACTAGGATGTGTAGAGAGAACACTTGGTTGTGACCTTGCATTCTGTAGTATGCCTCGTCAGTACGAGAGGATACTAGTGGCCAAAAGAACATAGGGGACCTGAGATTCCCAGGGGATTGCTCGGGTAACTTCCAACATGATTCGTGCGATGACGCTTTCCCGCTTGCATACTAGGTTTCTTAAATGTCTTTATGGTGCCTCTGGGTCTAGATATCAATCTATGTGTTGGAACCTTTGAGTTAGTATACTTTTGGGATTTCTTGGACTTAGAGAGTACTTATGATTATGTAATTTGATATCCTATTTGGGATTTGAGACTATCTCCTCAGTGCGGTGGGTGTGGACCATTTAGGTTCCACGCGGTCAGGTGGTAGTATTTTTTCACAATCACCATTTGAGATCCGTCCATTGCTACCATGGTTGGAGCTTCTTGGGATGTTTGTTCATCATGTTTAGGTGATGATATATACTTTGGAGGATCATCTTATGCTTTATTCTTGCATGTTAGATTTCTTTATGCGCATGCGGTAGCATTTTAGATTTCTTTATGCATATGATGTAGTATGTTTTACGAGTGATGTCCCTATTACTATAGTACCAATGATCTCTTTGGTGACTTGAGATATTATGCATGGGGGATGGCTAGGACCCATGATGGTCTAATGATGCTATTGATGGTTGGGAGGAACCACGCACTTGATTAGTTGTGTTTTATGATAGATGGATAGTTGTATTTCATGTTGGATGTTTATATTTTTTATGATAGATGGATGTATCATGTATGGCATATGGTTTCTATAGACACCTAAAAACCTTTAGAAAATAAAGTATTTTAATTTTCTGAAAAAATTCCTGATGACATCATTATTAATTAATTAATTATTTAATTAATTAATTAATTAATTTTTATACCATTAAATCCCTTTATCTTAATTAAAAATATTTAATTAAGGAATCCCTCCCTAAAATGTTTAAATCTTATTTAAACATTATTTCCTTATTTATTAATTATTTAATTAATAAATTGACCAAAAATCCTAAAATAAATAAAAAAATTATTTTTTACCCAAAACTTTGCCAATTTCCTTATGACCAATAACCTCTTCCAAAATCTTCTAATCCTTCTTTAATTTTGATTAAAGGTTAATCCCATCATTTCCTACCCCTAATCCCAACTCAAAATATTTAATTAAGATTAAATATTAATCCTCATGTTTATTAAAAAAGTTTTAATAAATATCTCCTCAACCCAAACCTTTGAAATAAATAAAACTTTATTTATTTGCTAAAAATCTAATTTATCCTCATCCTAAGAAGTTCTAGACTCTTCTAGAAAGTCTACATCCTCATCCTAAGAAATTCTAGACTATTCTAGAAAGTCTTTATCCTCATCCAAAGTCTAGACTCTTCTAGAAGATGTCTTTAAACCTAATCCTAATCCCCTCCTAACCTTTTCATATTCCCTAAACATGGGTTAAAACTTACTAACCCAAGCCAAAGTTAACAAATATCTCCTCCTTCACTCACCCTCATTAAATGCCATCCACTTGCCTATCCCTAAGCTAATCCTAAACCATCCTAATCCATCCTCTAATCATTTGCACAAGCCTAAACAAGCTTAAAACCTTCCTAATCAAGTCCAAGTCAAAATTGCTCTCATCACCCTCAAAATATCTCAACCATAAAACTTTATGAAGTCCACTACGTCATAAATGACTCTTACAAGCCCTTTAATTGCTCTTACAAGTCATTATGAGGGTCTCTATGAAGATTTTATCCCTTGAGCCTCTTTTGTTGACTCATCCTTCCCCTTTCCTCCATCCTCTCACCATGTGACATGTGTCACTCCTTGATTGGCTATAAGGAAGCACAATCCATGTGCTCTCCTCTCATGCAATCTGAGCCCTCCATAAGCTTTTTTCCATCCTTGCATCTTAGCCCTCAATCCCTCAAGCCTCTTGCCTATAAATTGGATCCTTCCCCTTTGCAAAATAACACAATCCATGAAGTAAAGTTATAATGCTATTTTGAGAGCCAAATCCATACTAAAGCCATCTATCCATACCAAAAATCCACAATCATCCATTGAAGCCTTTGGAAGCATATTGAGCATACATCCTATCCATTTAGATAAAGCTACTCAACAAGAGAGCTTATTATTGAGAGAGTCCATTAATGGCTCATATTCTCAATTGAGAGCTCATCTTAGTCTATCTTGAAGTTTATGAATTTTGTTTAGTTTGTAGAAGCTTTATTTTAATTTGGTTTCTATTAGCATACTAACATTGCTCATATACATTTTGGCATGCCCGGTGGGACCCCGCATGGGTCATATTCATTAGCTTTTTTAGTCAAGTTTTGTATTTCATTTGCTGATTTTGGCTAATTTTACTTGTTTTTGTGATTGGTAGGATTGTATAAATTGGTTTTGTAGGTCCACATGAGCACGAAGAAGACAAAGGAACTCATAATCTATCTCATAGTGTTTGCAGATTTTTCAAGCTTATAGGTGGACAAAGAACTTGAAATTCTTCTTCCTCTTCTTGTCTATATTCTTCTTATTCCATCTACTTCTTCTTCTTCTTCTTGTGGGAGATCTTGGCCATTTTTTTTAAGGAAGCAAAATCATACACACTTCTTTTTAGTGCTTAAAATGAACCCCCAAATCATACTCAAATCCATTGAAAAATTAAAAATTTTCAAAAAAGAAAAAATCTTTTAACAAGTGAAACTAAACCAATATAATCATTTGCATCCTTGCAACATCAAGGTTTTAGATGCATTCATGAAAAATTAGGAACACTTCTTTTTTGAGAATTTAAAAAGAACTTCAAGTTTCCATTTCAAAAGGTTCAAAATCAACACTAAGTGCACACTAAAGTTCTTTTAAAAAATCTCATGAAAACTAAGAGTCCTAAATGGTTGCCAAAAATTGTCCTAAAAGCTTTGTTATTTGTTCCAAACAAATGTCTTATTGCAAAATCTTGAATGTTTCTTAGGTTTTTCATGCATCAAAACAATCTAGGAATATCATTTTTGGGCTTAAAACATGCAAACTAGAACACAAAATCTTGAATAAAAACCAAAGTCCAAAGAGTCATTTTGACTTTTGAGTCCAAAACAATCTTGAATGATCTAAGGTTAAAACAAATCACTTCAAAGTTCTTAAAACAACACACAAAATCTCAAACTTGAATGCTCAAAAGAAAACACTTGAATGTTTAACCACTTGTCTTTGAATGCATGTTGCTAAAATCACTCTTGAATGTCATGGATTAAAATCAAATTTTCCTTTAATGCATGATTAAAACAAAAAATCTAATCTTGAATTCTAAGGATCAATTAACCATTGCAATATCAAACACTTCATTTGGAGCTTCTAAAAATTGAACAAAACAAATCTCTTTTCCACATGCAATCTAGGTAAAGTTTGATTTTTGGACATTTAAGAAACCTTTTTAAGTTAAAATAAAAATTTGCAAAAATCAATTTGAGTAGTTCCTTGGACTCACCTCTTTTCTAATCATCCATCAAATATTAACCATTGGTTGCAATCTCAATGCTATTTATGGGGATGGGTCTACTTGAAAAAGGTGTTAAATGTTCCACAATCTAACTCAATCACTTGGTCTTTGAATGTTTGCTTTAACTTTATCAAAATTCTTAAATGATCAAAAATCTAGATTAAATCAATCACACTTCAAGTTTGGGCACTAAAATTTAACAACAACTGATGTGGAGAGCCTCCAGGCGCACGCTTGAAATCGAATCTCACACACTTTTGTTTTGGGCTTAAAACAAACTCACACTCAATCTTGAATGCCTTAAAGAAAATTAATCGATACTTGACGTGGAGGGCCTCTGGGCGCGTGAGTTTTCTTTTGTTGACCCTAACTCTTCTTATTGTTTGCATTCTTCGATTGATTTACTTTTGTTGGTGCTTCAAGTTGGAATTGAACATTGTCTCTTAAACATGAGTGCTTGCAAAGTCTAGATTAGCACACATAAGAGTCAGTTGGTAAAGAACAAGCATGTTTTTTAGCCTGAGGTCATCCAAGTCTTCTCTCCCCTTGTCGTCTTTCGAGGCCATCTTGGGTGCATAAGATTAGGATCCAAAACTTTGTTTCTTTTTAGGAGGCCTGCTTGGGGATTCCATCACCCCTTGGATGACCTCAACTCTAGCGTTCTAGCAGAGTATAAGAATCGGGAGGTGAATCGAAAGACACCTCTCTTGGGATCAAGATTTTGTCACTCGGGCTAAGCCTCAAGGAACTTTATACCCTTGAGAATTGAAAGAGGAGAAGTGGGTTACCGCTCCTCTCGGCTGTGTGACATCTTTTTGGTCTCATCTACAGATTTGGGCCTCACGTACCTTGGGTATATCGAGGACTCCTTAGCTAAACCAACTATCAACCTTGTAGACAACCATCTAGGATCTTAATGTGTTTGAGGTGACTGATCGAAACATTTGTAGAATATACACACTCCTTGGCGCAAGTATATCTTTTTGAGAATCAAAAACTTCTATCTGGTTGTTTCTATCTATTGCTTGATCTTTTATTTGTTGAATGAATGTTTGCCAAACTTGGTCAATCCTAGCTTAGGGCATACTTAGCGTAGTCACTGCCTATTCCAAAAGTTGAACGAGTTGAAGCAAAACAACCAAGATCTCTCAAAGCCAAGCAGATTCAGAAATTGATGTCAAAGCAACCCAAAC
This sequence comes from Cupressus sempervirens, assembly GCA_028749045.1. Lineage (NCBI taxonomy): Eukaryota > Viridiplantae > Streptophyta > Pinopsida > Cupressales > Cupressaceae > Cupressus > Cupressus sempervirens. Next base: position 46,395,942 of record CM053786.1, read on the forward strand.
CCAAACAGAAGTTCCACAAAGTTAAACTCAAACCATCTCTAGCATACCAAGAACTTTCAGCCAAGATAAAAGAAATAACACCAAGCCCACGAATTGCCAAACTCCACAAAGCAGAGGACAAAGCTATCGACGAAGCACTTCAAGAGGCCTGGTTAGAGCACAACATCAAATTTAGGCAACATCCAGGAGTTAATCCTACTTATGCCTTACCAACTAGGCATGATTTCTATGATTAGACACCCTTGTTTCTCCACATCTTCTTGGATAAGCTTCACTTTAGAGTCATCTTTTTAGAAAAGCCAGCCATCTTAGGTTATCCCCTTAAGCATCATTAGCTCATCCATCTCATTTAGAATCAAACCATCTAGCCAACAATCAAAACCTCACATCCAAGCCTTCAAAATTGTTGTCACTTTTGCCAAAAGTTTTCCACTCCTAAAATCTTCCAAATCCATCAATCTCACCAAGGTTATCCCTTTGACAGAGCTTTGTCTAGGGTAATCCAGCTTTGTCACTTGTTATCCCTCATCACCTTGAGCTAAAGGTTGGGATCCACAAGTGGTCAATCTCATGTTCTTCCTAAAGGATCATCAGTCTATCCTTAAGTTGACACAATCACCACCAAGCTTGCACATAGGAAAGCAGACCTTTCATGCTTTGGCAACATATCTTTGAAGTTAGAATCTCCAACCCAATCCTCCTTAAGTTTTGTCATATAGCTTTGCCTTAACCTAGGAAATCATTTGCATAGAGAAGCCTTCCCCCTTTTGCATCCATCAGCATTATTGCATCTCATCCCTAGGAGCATTTTTCATGCCACCCGTCACTCGCTTAGCCAAGAAGAAAGAAACAATGGAGCCCTATCATTTGGATAGAACAGCCTCACCCCCCTTGAGCACTCAGCCATCCTTCAGCCCTGAGAAAGCTATGCCATCATGTACTAACATTGAAGCTTTCATGGACCAACCAGGAAATGCAGTATTGGTAAATGACATTATAGACAAGAACAAAGAGACAATCATAGCTAATTTTCGAAGGGAAAATGTAGGAACCTTTTACTTTGGAAGACCCCCTCCATTATCAGATCCATCTCACCCATTGTTTGGGCAGCTACCACCACCCATAGGCTCTTATGATCCAAATTATCCTCAATATATGCCAAAAGAAGAGCCTCCAGCCAATCCATATGATCCAATAGACCCAAACATACCATCATCCACCCAAGTTGAAATCTCCATGCCGCAAGCCAACCCAGCCACCACCACTCCATCCTTGGTTCATACCTCTCTGCTCTGAACCCCCTTTACCCAAAACAGCCCACCATTCACCCCCTTCACTATTGCTGCTGCTGCTCCCCAACTCAGCCTTCCAAATCCACCCATCTCCCAAATCAGTGCTAGCATCTTTGGCCAACCTTAAAAATATACAATAGGGATGCCACCCATGGGGCCAAGTAATCAACCTTTCATCACCCCCAGCTTGTTCACTGCAGCCCAAAGCACAATCCCCATCATTTCCATTAGGTCTTGGGAGCTCAATACCATTAGCCACAAATCTACAAGCTACTACCCTCACTCCACAAAGCTATCAAATCCCACAAGCTACTACCAATTTTCTACCAAGCTCCCAAGTGACCCCAGCCCCTGCCACCACTCTACCAAGCTTCAAAATCTAACCACAAAGCTATCGAACCCCATCAGTTCCATTCCCAAGCTTTCAATTCCCACCACCTCCACCACCAACTAATCCATTACCTCCAATTACCAACTACTTTTCAATGCCACTTCTGGGAGGTAATCCACCACCCCAGCCAACCACCAATTATTTGTAGATACCATCCAAAATGGGGGCACAACCCACATATATTGGTCAAACCCCACAAGCCCCCCGATCCTTTCCCCAAGCCTCTCAACCTTCTTATACCTTACCTCCACAAAGCAATCCATTTATCCAACAGCCAGCTTATGTTCCTCAATCCCAACCTCAAATCCCATATCAACAGCAAGCCTCGTAGCACATGCAACAATATGTCCATCTCCCCCTCAGCAACTTGTCATCCACCATGCAGCTGCCCAAACAATGTACAATCCCTATCAGAAAATCCCTCATAGCCATCCATATTCAGTGGCCCCATCCAGTACATACCTACCTCAAGGCACTCCTACATTGGGGGCACCCCAGCCATCACCTATCAATTCAGAATGGGAGCAAATGAAGATAGCTCTGAAAGCCATCCAAGAAGGGAATGATCTGAAGACATTCAAGTTTGAGAATGTGTGTCCTTACCCATTTGACAGAGCCATTACCATGACACCATTTCCCAAACACTTTGAGGTACCCAAATTTGACAAATTCAGAGGAAAAGGAGACCCTATCACACATATCAAAGAATTTTACATGCATTGCCAAGACATAGCATACAATGATGTCTTCCTCTTGCACCTTTTTCCCAAAAGCTTGGCTGGACCAGCTCTTGAATGGTTTTATAGAATCCCCTATGGCACAATTAAAAACTTTGCTGAATTATCTGAGGCATTTGTAGCCCAATATGCCCATCTTGTTGAAACAGAGCTATCAATAGTTGATCTTGTCCACACAAAGCAAAAAGGTGGAGAAAGCCTTGCCAAATACCTGCAAAGATGGCAAACCCTTACCACCCACATATCCTGCACCTTGCCAGAATGCCATGTGGTGAAAATGTTTATTGATAATGCCCATCCTAGCTTGGCTCACCACATGACCATGAATTGTTTGCAGACCTACAAAGATATCAAAGAAAAAGGAATGATCCTTGAGCAAGGACTCATTAAAGATGGTGTGGTCAAGATTTACAAGGAAGCCAACCAAAATCAATCACATTCCAATGACAAGTCTAGGCATTGGAACAAAAACAAGCACATTGCAACAGATGGCATCACTAACACCAGACATGTGAATATTTTTGGTCCTTCTCACAACCAGTCCAACCCACCATATCAACCAAAAAATCAACAAGCTATCAACTACCAACAACAGAATAACCAAAGCTATCAAAACCACAATCCAAGACCCAACTTCCAAGGGTCTAGCAATCAAGCTAATGCCATCAATGTAGCTGCAGGACAAAAGTCTAGATTCCAACCTACACCTAGAAACTATACACCCCTTGGTGAGCCATTGGATGTCATTTTTGAGAAATTAGTCAAGGAAAACCTCATCAAATTTCCTCCTACCTAGCAAATTGACCCAAGACAATCCAAAGCTGCATGGTACAAAGATAATGAGTACTGCAAATTTCATAGGGTAAAAGGTCACACTACCCTCAGATGCATGAAACTGAAAGACTATGTGCAGGACCTCATTGATCGGAAGGAAATCATTGTTGGTGCCCAAACCTCTCCCAATGCAGGCTTACAGATCTATCAAAATGCTTTTCCTCCACACCACAACCAAAATCCTGGAAAAGCACCTATCCAAACCAACAACAACAACACCAACAACTGTCAGCCAAACCAACAGCATGGGAAGAACAATGACCACACTTCATCCTATATAGACTATGGTAGCCTTATAGGTTGTATATTTGAGAAAGAGCCTTCCGTCAATGTTATCAATATCCAAGGTCCAAACAATGAGTGTGCAGTCACCACTCAAAGAGTGCAATTTAACGTCGCAGACCCACCTATTACACCACCACTATCAGCTCCATGAAAAAGCCAGTACAATATCTTGGAACACCTTGGGAACATGCCAGCCCAAATATCCATTTTAGACCTTCTTCACACTAGTCCTGTGTACAAGAACATCCTTGATAGTGCTCTCATAGAATCTCATGTCCCTTGTGATATCAATGCTACTGATTCTCATAATCTTTTTGGACACCTCTCATCCTCATGTGCCCTATCGTTCAAACCCACCGACATACCCGTGGTCGAGCCAGATCACACCCTTCCGCTTCGCATAACCATCATGGTATCCAACTTTGTTGTGAAAAGAGTAATCATAGATAATGGATCAGCCTTGAATATTTGCACCCTAAAATTCATAAAACAAGCTGGGTATACTGAGGCAGATATCATCAGTGAGGTTATCACCATCAAAGCTTATGACAACTTGGAAAGAACCACAGAAGGAACTATTTTGCTGCCTATCAAGGTTGGGCTAGTCATCCAAGAGACATTCTTCCATGTTATTGATATAAACCTACCATTTAACATCCTCCTCGGTCGCCCATGGATTCATGCCATGAAAGCCGTTCCATCCACTTACCATCAGTGCGTCAAATTTTCACATCAAGGCAATGAGGTAACCATCCATGCCGGTCCAGAACCCTTTGCTTACTGCAATGCAGTTGAAGCTTCATATACAAACCATTGCCCTAGAATTGATATCAGCACATCCATCTCCAGCTCATCCCACACTTATAATGACCCAAAAACCATCCTCGCCTCTACCTTGTCTACCGTGAAGATCAATAACAAAGGTTGTGGAGAGTATAGTCTGTCAAATGCATTTGCTGTCGGGGCACTCCCACTTGAACCACATGCCCATGGATGACTGACATATCACAAAGCTAAGGAGATTCCACCTCCTCGATACAAACAGTTTGGCCCAACAACCTTTGTATCCTCGAAAATCCCTCTTCATGAGGAGCTCACTCCAGATATCAACAAATGGTTACATAAGGATGCACCTCAAAGAATTCAAGCACACCTTGATCACTTCAGCCAAAAGTATCCCCAAGAACATAAGCTCATCACTAACAAATGGAACTATCAAGGTGGTGGTCTAGGACCAGAAGAAAGAGGCATGCAGTGCCCCATCAACGCACACAAGTGGGAATCGAAGTCAGGTCTTGGTTTTGGCATACCCACAACTGGGGGCACCAATGAGAACGGTCACGCTTTTTCGAACATTCACCGCAACCTTGTCGAAATCGAAGACATTCCTGAGGAAGTTGAAAAGAGAGCCTACGACGATATCCTAGACCAAATCTCCCTCGGAGACTCTGTTCTCCAAGAACTATCCATCCACCTCATTGACCTACCACTCACCCATCCATAACTCATAGATTGGGATTAACCAAGTGTCATACACATCAATGAGTTCACATCAGAGGAGGCACTTCTAAGATTCATGGGAGTTGAAACTCCTCACAAGAAAACAAAGCCATATTCTCCCTATATCTACAAGCTAGACCCCAAGGGGTATTTTGGATAAAATCCCCAACCTAGTTCCGATACACCCAAAACTGGAACTAAGGTGAATCTGAGACTAGCTAAGGCAACGAAGAGAACCCCTCAGCAAGAAAATCCAGAGCCACAAGAAGAACATGAGGATTTAGTATTGCCTCCTCAAGATAATCGACCAGAGGTGTCTTCTATTCTAATTGAGGATACTCGAGAAGTCAACATTAATTCTTCAGAGATCCCCAAACTTGTTCACATTGCTACATCCCTATCACAAGCCCAAGTTGACCTCCTCTTTGAGGTCTTAAGAGAGAACATTGGCCGATTTGCATGGTCATATCAGGACATGCCATGACTTGATCCAAAGCTTGTAGTTCATCATCTTGCAGTTGATCCAAAGATCAAGCTCGTCAGACAAAAGCTTAGAAAAATGCACCCCAAGGTGGCATTATTGGTCAAAGCTGAATTAGAAAGAATGTTAGCTTCTAAGGTTATCTGACCTATCGACTACTCAGAGTGGATCTCCAACATGGTCCCTGTCACTAAACCTTCCGGCAACATGAAAATCTGCACTGATTTTAGAGATCTTAACAAAGCTTGTCCAAAAGATGATTTTCCCTTGCCCAACATAGATATGATTATAGATCTTACAGCTGGACATGAAATTTTGTCCCTCATGGATGGATTTTCTGGGTATAATCAAATTAAGATTGCAGAAGAGGATCAGCATAAGACAACATTCACTACCCCTTGGGTAACCTTTTGCTACAACATGATGCCTTTTGGCCTAAAGAATGCTCGGGCTACCTATCAAAGAGCTATGATAGCCATTTTTCATGATCTCATCCATACCATTTTGGAGGATTATGTGGATGATATCTTGTTCAAGGATCATCTTGTTGACCTGGAAAAAGTCTTTGATAGGTTAGCCAAATATCATCTCATGCTGAATCCCAAGAAATGTGTCTTTGGGGTAACATCTGGAAAGCTTCTAGGCTTCATATTTTTTAAACGAGGTATAGAGATCGACCCCAAGAAGGTCAAGGCTATCTTAGACATGCCTCCTCCCCAGACACTGCGACAGCTTCGCTCTCTTCAAGGAAAGCTCCAATCTATTCGGTGCTTCATCTGCCATCTTGTAGATAAGTGTACACCATTTTCACATTTACTAAAGAAGGATGAGAACTTCAAGTGGGATCATTTATGTCAGTGCAGCTTTGACCATCTCAAGCAGTATCTCATCAATCCCCCTATCTTGGTTCCACCAGTTCCTAGTCGTCCCCTGATTTTGTACATATCAGCAACACCTACTGCTCTAGGGGCACTTCTAGCACAACTTGATGACTACAACAGAGAAAGAACCATCTACTACATCAGTAGAACCCTAGTTGGTTATGAACTCAATTACACTCCTATGGAAAAAGCTTGTTTGGTAGTTGTTTTCTCAACTCAAAAGCTTCACCATTACATGCTAAGTCATACCATCCAACTAGTCTCCAAGATTGACCCTCTCAAGCATATGCTCTCTAGAACAGCTCTTACAAGTTGTTTGGCCAAATGGGTTATGCTCCTTAGTGAATTTGACATCCAGTATGTGGATAGAAAGGCAATCAAAGGGCAAGCTAGAGCAGATCACCTAGCTGATGCACCTCTAATAGATGCTTATCCATTGATCACAAAATTTTTAGATGAGCATATCTGTCTAATTGAAGAACAACCCCCATGGAAACTTTATTTTGATGGCTCATACACATCTCATGGATCAGGGGCAGGAATATTGTTGGTCACACCTCAAGGAGATTACATTCCAAAAGCCTTCAAGCTACAATTCCCTAGCACCAACAATATAGCTGAATATGAGGCCCTCATAGCAGGATTAAAGATAGCTGCAGAATGGAACATTGTTGAGCTACAAATCTTTGGCAATTCTCAGCTCATCATCAAGCAAGCCCTAAATGAATATCAAACCAAAGATGAAAAGCTATTACCCTACAAAGAGCTAGTTGATCAGCTAACCCAACATTTTACAAAGCTTCAGTTTACACAAGTGCCTCGAATACAGAACAAAGCAGCAGATGTTATGGCTAATATAGGCTCTCTCTTGGAAATTCCCCAAGCAGCTACATAGTATAAGTTTTTAGTGGAGCAGCTCCTCACACCCACCTATGCGAATGAGGATTCAAATTGTGTTTGTATCTTGGTTGGTCCCCAATCCCCTTGGTACCATGAGATTCACGCTTACCTTAACGATGGTATCATATCCCCTCACCTCACATGTACCTAACGCAAGAACCTCATCCAAAAATCATCTCGCTATGTTATCATAGCCAATACCCTATATCGTCAGGGTTATCACGATACTCTCTCTCGATGTTTAGACCAAAATGAGGCCGCGATGGTGTTAAAGGAAGTACACTCTGGACTTTGCGGTGCCCACACGAGTGGTATTGTCCTAGCACGACAAATCCTTAGAGCAAACTACTATTGGCCTACCATTGAAGAAGACTCCTGTGACTTTGTCAGAAAGTGTCTCCCATGTCAGCAGCATGCAAATCTTGTGCACGCTCCAGCACAGGATCTACAGCCTATTGCACCACCTTGGCCTTTCGCTTGTTGGGGCCTTGATCTAGTTGGAACTATCACACCCCTCTCATCTGATGGACATAAATGGATAATAATAGCTACAAACTATTTCACTAAATGGGTGGAAGCAGTCCCCCTAGTCTCAGCTACAGGAGTTCAGGTCTCCAAGTTCATCTTGTACCACATTGTTTGCCGCTTCGGCATCCCATCCACCATCTTCACAGACCACGGAGGTAACTTTGAAAATCTCAACATGGAAGAATTATGCACTTCCCTCCGCATCCATCACCACTTTTCTAGCCCATATTTTCCACAAGGTAACGGCTAGGCAGAGGCAACTAACAAAACCCTCCTCCAAATTCTAAAGAAAGTTGTCAATGATTTCGGCCGTGATTGGCACCTACAAATAAATCCAGCCCTATGGGCCTATCGAACTTCCTTCCGTACATCCACAAGCACAACTCCATACTCCCTAGTCTATGGTGCCGAAGAGGTAATACCTATAGAGGTTGAACTTCCCTCCTTGCGCATATCTTTGCAAGGGCAAATATCAGATGAAGAATATAGAGTAGCTCGACTCGCCCAGCTAGATCTCTTAGATGAGAAGCGACAACAAGCCTATGATCATCTCACAGTCTATCAAACTCGTCTCAAAAGGAATTTCAACAAGAAGGTGCTTCCACGAAACTTTCAACCAGGTGACATGGTCCTCAAAGAGAACATGAAAGTCCAAGTAGATCGAGAAAAGAAAGGCAAGTTTGAACCTACATGGCTTGGTCCTTATGTTGTCATTGCTTCCTTTGGCTCCGGAGCTTATCAGCTATCTACACCAGAAGGAGAACTCTTGAATGATCCTACTAACATCATTCATCTCAAGAAGTTCTATGCTTGAAGATCCTTGGCATACCCAGCTTTTGAAAAATACAAAAGAAAAAAATAGTAAAGAGAAATAAGCATCCAATGGTGAAAAGCGACAAAATCTGGCAAGCTTTGGGGTCACATCTGGCAAGCTTCTAGGCTTCATAGTTTCTAAACGAGGTATAGAGATTGACCCCAAGAAGGTCAAGGCTATCTTAGACATGCCTCCTCCCCAGACACTGCGACAGCTTCGCTCTCTTCAAGGAAAGCTCCAATCTGTTCGACGCTTCATCTCCCAGCTTGCAGATAAGTGTACACCATTTTCACATTTACTGAAGAAGGATGATAACTTCAAGTGGGATCCTTTATGTCAGTGCAGCTTTGACCATCTCAAGCAGTATCTCATCAATCCCCCTATCTTGGTTCCACCAGTTGCATATCTGTCTAATTGAAGAACAACCCCCATGGAAACTTTATTTTGATGGCTCATACACATCTCATGGATCAGGGGTAGGAATATTGTTGGTCACACCTCAAGGAGATTACATTCCAAAAGCCTTCAAGCTACAATTCCCTAGCACCAACAATATAGCTGAATATGAGGCCCTCATAGTAGGATTAAAGATAGCTACAGAATGGAACATTGTTGAGCTACAAATCTTTGGTGATTCTTAGCTCATCATCAAGCAAGCCCTAAATGAATATCAAACCAAAGATGAAAAGCTATTACCCTACAAAGAGCTAGTTTATCAGCTAACGCAACATTTTACAAAGCTTTAGTTTACACAAGTGCCTCGAATACAGAACAAAGCAGCAGATGCTATGGCTACTATAGGCTCACTCTTGGAAATTCCCCAAGTAGCTACACATTATGAGTTTTTAGTGGAGCAGCTCCTCACACCCGCCTATGTGAATGAGGATTCAAACTGTGTTTGTATCTTGGTTGGTCCCCAATCCCCTTGGTACCATGAGATTTGCGCTTACCTTAACGATGGTATCATATCCCCTCACCTCACACGTACCCAATGCCAAAACCTCATCCGAAAATCATCCCGCTATGTTATCATAGCCAATACCCTATATCGTCGGGGTTATCACGATACTCTCTCTCGATGTTCAGACCAAAATGAGGCCACGATGGTGTTAAAGGAAGTACACTCTGGACTTTGCAGTGCCCACATGAGTGGTATTGTCCTAGCGTGAAAAATCCTTAAAGTAGGCTACTATTGGCCTACCATTGAAGAAGACTCCTATGACTTTGTCAGAAAGTGTCTCCCATGTTAGCAGCATGCAAATCTTGTGGATGCTCCAACACAAGATCTACAACCTATTGCACCACCTTGGCCTTTCGCTTGTTGGGGCCTTGATCTAGTTGGAACTATCACACCCCTCTCATCTGATGGACATAAATGGATTATAACAGCTATAGACTATTTCACTAAATGGGTGGAAGTAGTCCCCCTAGTCTCAGCTACAGGAGTTCAGGTCTCCAAGTTCATCTTGTACCACATTGTTTGCCGCTTCGGCATCCCATCCACCATCTTCACCGACCACGGAGGTAACTTTGAAAATCTCAACATGGAAAAATTATGCACTTCCCTCCGCATCCATCACCGCTTTTCTAGCCCATATTTCCCACAAGATAACGGTCAGGCAGAGGCAACTAACAAAACCCTCCTCAAAATTCTAAAGAAAGTTGTCAATGATTCTGGCCGTGATTGGCACCTACAAATAAATCCAACCCTATGGGCCTATCGAACTTCCTTCTGTACATCCACAGGCACAACTCCATACTCCCTAGTCTATGGTGCCAAAGCGGTACTACCTATAGAGGTTGAACTTCCCTCCTTGCGCATATCTTTGCAAGGGCAAATATCAGATGAAGAATATAGAGTAGCTCAACTCACCCTGCTAGATCTCTTAGATGAGAAGCGACAACAAGCCTATGATCATCTCACAGTCTATCAAACTTGTCTCAAAAGGAATTTCAACAAGAAGGTGCTTCCACAACACTTTCAGCCAGGTGACATGGTCCTCAAAGAGAACATGAAAGTCCAAGTAGATCGAGAAAAGAAAGGCAAGTTTGAACCTACATGGCTTGGTCCTTATGTTGTCACTGCTTCCTTTGGCTCCGGAGCTTATCAGCTATCTACACTAGAAGGAGAACTCCTGAATGATCCTACTAACATCATTCATCTCAAGAATTTCTATGCTTGAAGATCCTTGGTATACCCAGCTTTTGAAAAATACAAAAGAAAAAAATAGTAAAGAGAAATAAGCGTCCCATGGTGAAAACTTGGCAATTCAAGCACCTTGGATAGGTACCTTGGTGAAAACCTGGTAATTCAGGCACCTTGTGTACTAAAGACTAATCCATTATCTATCACTATCCTATCCCTCATCCATTCACCCACCATCCCATAAGACACACTTGCTTGTTCCCTTGGTGTTCCAACCAAATATCCAAAATCTGATGAAGCTTATAAATACCTCCTATACAGCTTGTAAATCTTGTACCAAAGCTTGTATTATACCTTGTAAATCTTGTACCATACCTTGTCTATCCGAATCTTGTCCAAGGTTTGTACCATATTCCAGCCTATAAAAAATCTTGTATCCTAGCTTGTATACTATCACGTGCACACACAAAACCCCATTTTCACTTAATCTTTTTGCAAACCATCTACCTATCCACCTATCACCTATTATAGACATCCCATCCTTCACAAACATTTCCATCTCACAAAAACCAAAACATGAACAAACTTGTACATTTGTAACATATCTTGGTCCATCAGCTTGTACATCTTCTTTAGCTTAGTACCATTGTATCTATCCAGCGTTGGTGTCAGTTCGTCCTTGATCAGCATCTTGCACCCATCACACATCTTGGTTAGCTATTCCAACACATCCTTTAGCTAGATTTCTTTTCACCAAAGTGTTATCTTTCTTAGTTCATCTTGCCAGATGCATCACTCATCCAAATCCACTAGCTTCGGTGATCTCCGATAGGTCCTTGCAGGATATAGCTTTCCTCATGTCTGATCTTGGTCCGTTAGTACCTTATCCTACCCATCTCGTTGGCAAACGGCTCTCTTTTGGATTTTCACTTTCTTTTGATTTGGGATCTTCCCTTTTGGGTCTTGCAGTATCTTTTCCAAGAAATCTCCTTGTTCCCTCCTCAAGGTTGCCACGATCTTCCATATCATGGTATGCTACGAATGGGGCAATTAGAGCGTAAGGTCTTGATCAGGTCTTTCATTTGTTTTTCTTTTCTGCTTGTGGGTTCTCTAGTGTTGTTTCCACGCTGCTTCCTCTAGGATTCATGTGTGATGCTGGGGCAATCCTTGCATGTTTGTTTTGAGTTAGTTTGTCAGTCCTTTGGATGGTTGGTGAAAAGGCCTTGATGTTCTTGGTAACCTTGGCAATTAACCAATAGTCCTATAGCAAATCTAGTGCTCAACTACATGGTGGTACTTCTCTTTGAAGTATCCCCCGCTCAAAAAGCTTCAATGGTTTTCCTTCATCTCCATTATTCCCCATCCATATCCAACATCCGTCTCTCCTACCCCAGCTTATGCATCAGTATCTCTTTGAATCACTCATCACTCTTAGCTTTAGGGATCCACCAATCCAAATCAATCCACCAAGCCTCATCTTTCGAGATCCACAATCCTAGTCCTAGGGATCTCTGAAACCCATCTTCCACCAATCTAACTCTTTGAAATCCTATTGCATCAGCTTTTTAATCCCCTCATCCATCTCCCTATCCTGGACTCCTTTTTATAGCGCTCTGCTCCTTTATCCTCCACCTTCCCTAAAGTCTTAAGCTTGCTTCCTCTTATGCATCTGATTCTCCTTTGTCATTCTCCCATAGTGAGAGTTTGAGCTAATTCAGCCCCTTCTCTTAGGAGTGATGTCCCTATTACTATAGTACCGATGATCTCTTCAGTGACTTGAGATATTATGCATGGGGGATGGCTAGGACCCATGATGGTCTAATGATGCTATTGATGGTTGGGAGGAACCACACACTCGATTAGTTGTGTTTTATGATAGATGGATAGTTGTATTTCATGTTGGATGTTTATATTTTTTATGATGGATGGATGTATCATGTATGGCATATGGTTTCTGTAGACACCTAAAAACCTTTAGAAAATAAAGTATTTTAATTTTCTGAAAAAATCTCTGATGACATCATCATTTCTTAATTAATTATTTAATTAATTAATTAATTAATTTTTATGCCATTAAATCCCTTTATCTTAATTAAAAATATTTAATTAAGGAATCCCTCCCTCAAATGTTTAAATCTTATTTAAACATTATTTCCTTATTTATTAATTATTTAATTAATAAATTGACCAAAAATCCTAAAATAAAATAAAAAATTTATTTTTTGCCCAAAACTTGGCCAATTTCCTTATGACCAATAACCTCTTCCAAAATCTTCTAATCCTTCTTTAATTTCGATTAAAGGCTAATCCCATCATTTCCTACCCCTAATCCCAACTAAAAATATTTAATTAAGATTAAATATTAATCCTCATGTTTATTAAAAAAGTTTTAATAAATATCTCCTCAACCCAAACCCTTGAAATAAATAAAACTTTATTTGTTTCCTAAAAATCTAATTTATCCTCATCCTAAGAAGTTCTAGACTCTTCTAGAAAGTCTTCATCCTCATCCTAGGAAATTCTAGACTATTCTAGAAAGTCTTTATCCTCATCCAAAGTCTAGACTCTTCTAGAAGATGTCTTTAAACCTAATCCTAATCCCCTCCTCACCTTGTCACATTCCCTAAACATGGGTTAAAACTTACTAACCCAAGCCAAAGTTAACAAATATCTCCTCCTTCACCCACCCTCATTAAATGTCATCCACTTGCCTATCCCTAAGCTAATCCTAAACCATCCTAATCCATCCTCTAATCATTTGCACAAGTCTAAACACGCTTAAAACCTTCCTAATCAAGTCCAAGTCGAAATTGCTCTCATCACCCTCAAAATATCTCAACCATAAAACTTTATGAAGTCCACTAGGTCATAAATGACTCTTACAAGCCCTTTTATTGCTCTTACAAGTCATTATGAGGGTCTTTATGAAGATTTTATCCCTTGAGCCTCCTTTGTTGACTCATCCTTCCCCTTTCCTCCATCCTCTCACCATGTGACATGTGTCACTCCTTGATTGGCTATAAGGAAGCACAATCCATGTGCTCTCCTCTCATGCAATCTGAGCCCTCCATAAGCTTTTTCCCATCCTTGCATCTTAGCCCTCAATCCCTCAAGCCTCTTTCCTATAAATTGGATCCTTCCCCTTTGCAAAATAACACGATCCATGAAGTAAAGTTATAATGTTATTTTGAGAGCCAAATCCATACTAAAGCCATCTATCCACACCAAAAATCCACAATCATCCATTGAAGCCTTTGGAAGCATATTGAGCATACATCCTATCCATTTAGATAAAGCTACTCAACAAGAGAGCTTCTTATTGAGAGAGTCCATTAATGGCTCATATTCTCAATTGAGAGCTCATCTTAGTCTATCTTGAAGTTTATGAATTTTGTTTAGTTTGTAGAAGCTTTATTTAAATTTGGTTTCTATTAGCATACTAACATTGCTCATATACAGTTTCATTTATTTTACCGTACTTTGTATCATGGATTCTTGGAGGATGATGTATCTTTATTTCTACTTATGTATATTCTTTTATCCTTTCATACCCTGTGACATGTACAGTGGATGATTGAGCATTCTGAATTAATTTGCCAAGAGGCATTTGGAACAAATGTATATTAAATGGACATTGGACTTTCTTATTATTCTTTCATGTGGATGTGGTAGTTGTTAGACTTAGAATTAATTAAATTTAAATGTGACTCAACGTCTTGGGATCCTTAAGGAATGTAACTTGTTATGTATGTTTGTTGATGATTACATGTTATTGCTTCCACTACTATGTGTTTAATGTGAATGATCTATCTTTATTACTTTTTTTAAAAAAAATGTTTAGCAAACCTAGTAAAACTTTAGGTTAATTCTTTTGGATCCCTTGGTAGGGCGTTACATACTAGAACATTCCTCTGCAAACTCTATCTTAGAACAAACATCACCAAAATTTACATAACTTCTTTTAGACTTATCCTTTCTTCTTCTAATATTAACTGCATATGCCAGATACATAGAGGTATCTCCCATAACCTCAGGTGGTCATAATGCTCAATTAGTCATCTGTACCAACTTGATCTTTCCACTATTTTTCTCTTAGATTCCACAAAAAACTTGCTATGTAGACATTAAACATGTTTAATTTGACATTAATGACAAACTTAGTCATGAATGCAATATTATCATCATTGTAGTACTCCCCCATAGGAATATCATTAGTATTCATGCTTCCAACCAATGTTCCAACAATCTCCCCAATCTTCCAACAAGAAAGAGACCTAATTAGTGTAGTGCAAGGGGAAGAAAACATTTAAAAAATCAAGAGAGGATCAGTTTGCAAAGAGGAGACTCAAAATTAGTTTATAGAGAAAATTGAGAGTTGGGTATTAAATGAGTTTTAATTAACTTTAATTAGGGTAAATCTCTTAACAGAGTGGTCTTAATTTGAAGTTGGAGTTGCTATTTCAAATCTTGGATCCACTAAAGATTTTGAGCTTTGTTCCTGCCTGGGCTCTCCCTCATTCTACAAATCATTATTAGTCTAAATAAATAACTCATCATTCCTTGGCTTAGTAACAACATCATCATCTAAATTGTAATCAACTATTGTCTCTTGTATTCTGAAATTCTCATCAATTCTCACATTTGCAATTTCTATAATAGTCTTAGTTCTCTAATTATAACATCTATAAGCCTTGCTTTGTAATGAATAACCAAGAAATATACTTTCATCACTTCTAGCATCAAACTTACTGATGTCATCATCTCTCTTTATGTAGCAATGGCTTCCAAATATTCTAAAATACTTAACTATAGGTGACTGACCAAACCATAGTTCATAAGGTGTCTTGTTTGTGTCCTTCCTGACTTGTACTCTGTTCATAGTGTAGATTGTCGTATTCATAACTTCTCTCCAAAAATGTCTTGGATACATCATTCTCTACTAACATAGCTTTTGTAGCCTTCATAACTCACTTGTTCCTTCTTTCTACAATGCCATTTTGTTCAAGGGTTCTCGGAGCTGATGGCTATCTTTTAATTCCATTTTCTTCACAAAACATGTTAAACTCATTTGAAGTAAATTCTCCTCCTCTATCTAATCTTAAACATTTAATCTTCATACTAGACTCATTCTCAACTCTATTCTTAAATATCTTGAACTTGTCAAATACCTTAGAATTCTCTTTATGAAATGCAACCCAAATTATTCTAGAAAAATCATCAACTAGAATCATGAAATACATTTCACCATAGAATCCTCTAGTCTTTGTAGGATCATTGAGATCTTTGTGTACAATCACCAACTTTGTTGTAGTGGTCAACTTCTTGCTAGGAAAAGAAGTTATTTTATTCTTTGCCAAAACACATTCCTTGCAAATTGTGTTAGTAGGCTTTACAATCTTTGGTAAAACTCAAACAAAAAACATAATCTCTAACAAAAAACATTCTACTAGTCCTTATAATACTATCAAAGTTTATATGATAGAATCTCTAATTCCATAACCAAATGTCATCTACCTCTGCAACCAAACATGTCATTTCAGTAGGATTCAACTAAAATATATTACTTCTAGATCTAGTTCCTATTCCAAATACCTTTCCATCTTTATCTCTAATCATGCATGTCTTTTCTGCGATCTGCAACTGATAACATTTTTCTACTAGTTGTCCAACACTAAAAATATTGTGATTTAAACCATCAAAAAAGTACATACATCCTCAATATTAGTTTTTATCATCAAGAGTTATAGATCCAATATCTTTTACTTGGCATGCTACTTGTTTCCAACTCTAACAATTCCTCTTTCCTGACGTTTGAAGTCAAAAAACTTGTTCATGTCACCAATCATATGATGTGAACAACCATTGTCAATTATCCAATTAGATTTCTTCTCAACCCATAATACCAAAGCTACCTTCTCTGGACTTTCTTCTTTAATTGCCACAAATCAAATTTCATCATCACTAATACTTAATGTTTGTTCATCAAAATCATTATCTTCATTTGCATGCAAAAAATCTCTATCTTTTCTAGGCTTATGATTTCCCTTATACTTTTTCTCCCCTTTAGGACACTTAGATGCATAATAACCATATTCATCACAAGTCCAACATTTAACGATTTTCTTACCTCCTTTTTCTCTTCTTACTAGAAGGGTCATTCCTTCTTCAATCTTTATGTCTTCCTTAGATCTACTTCTGCTAGCAAAATCTCCTCTATCACTTGTGCTCCTTGATAAGTTAGGTCGAATATTCAAGGCACTAAAAGTTGTCTCTGTTCTAGTCAATTCTCTAGAGTTTCTAAGTTCATTCTCAACTACTTCAATTCTTCCAAGAAACGTCTCCTTTGTGAAATCTTTGGTACATGATACCAACAACTACATCATCTAAATTGTTGACTTAAATGGTGGTGTTAGAGTCTTCAATATATTCCATATAACCTCATCATCTTCTTTGGTTCCTCCTTGAGCTTTAATAATTGCAGTAATTTCTAATATCCTACCTATATATGTTCTTATAGATTCATCTTCTATCATTTTAGCATCTTGAAATGCACAAATCCAACTTTGTAGCCTGAACTTCTTAGAATGTGCATCACCTTCAAAATTATTTTCCAAAGCTTTCCAAATCAAATGTGAAGTAGCAAGTGATTTTATTTGATTGTACTCAATTTTAGGAAGTGTATTTAGCAATGCTTCCCTAGCTCCCATGTCACACGTGAAAAGATCTCTTTCTACCTCAATGAAAATTTCCAAATCCTTTTCTTAAATGATTTTCTTCACTAATTTTGTCAAGATCCAATATCCCAGACCCATACACATCAAATGTGTCTTCATCTTTTCCTTCTAACTATCATAGTTTATTCCATCAAATTTTGGACTATCTTTCTTGACCATGTTCACCATGGATCTCCTAAAGCTATTAAATTTTTTCATCAAGGACCTGATGCTCTAGTACCTATTGTTAGGAAAAATAGTCCACCAAGATAACTAAGAGGCCGGGGGGGTGAATTAGTTATGCAACAATTAAAAAATTTATCTTCTTTAAAAAAACTTAACCATTCAACCAAATTAAACAACAACCATACAAAGATGCACATAGACAATTACAGTAGATGTGTTGACTAGGAAAACCCTTGATAAGAGGGAAAACCCTAGTGGGAATGATGCCCACAAGATGATGTACTAATATAAATAATCCTTGTTAGAAGATGGACCCTGCTAGGATTCTATTACAAAATTTAGTACAATGAGTCTCTATTAGGAGATTCCAACCCTGTTAGAAGTTGTGGTACAATGCATGCAAGAAGAGCCTACTGTCCAAACATGCAATTTCAACTACAAGAAGAGCTCACTACTCAAACAAGTAATTTACTATTATCTTTTTTCTTTCATCTATCCTTTCAGACCTTGTAGACTAGGTCACAAACCTCAGATCCAATACCAAACCTTGGATCACTCAACAAAACCTCAGCAATGAACTTTCCTTCACTTCTACACTATTCTGCTCAACTTCACATTTTGCACTCTCTATTGCTTATCATCGATCATTCAATCATATCCTCACATACCATGGTAAAGAAAAAATTTCTTCCTGTATACTGATTTCATAAAACAATTCCCTAAGTTGACTGTTAGTCCTTCTCAATTAATTATTATAGGACCACACTAAGAACACATTGCACATAGTGTTAAAATAAATCTTCAACCTTGCAACTTGAATAACTTATCATACATGCAATATTAGCCATGTCATCACCAACATGTCTTCTTCATGTCCTGAACCTCAATCCTGAAGATATCATCTCTGCTAAGAGATATAAAAAAATTTCCAAAACATTCCTATGTAAACTCTATCTCAGAACATACATCACCAAAACTTACATAGCTTCTTCTAGACTTATCCTTACTTCTTATGATGTTAACTGCATATACAAAATACATAGAGGTGTCTCCCATAACCTTGGGTGGTTATAATGTTCAACTAGTCATTGTTACTAACTTGATCTTTCTGCAATGCTTCTATCGGATTCCATAGAAAACTTGAAATGTAGACATCATACATGTTGTGTTGACATCAATGAAAAACTCAATCATGAATGTAATATATCATCCTAGCAGTACTCCCCCATAGGAATATCATCAGTATTCATGCTTCCAACCTATATTCCAACAAGACAGAGACCTAATTAGTGTAGTGCAAGGGGAAGAAAAGATTTATCATATCAAGAGAGGATTAGTTTGCAAAGAGGAGACTCAAAATTATCTTATAGAGAAAATTGAGAGTCGGGTACTAAATTACTTTTAATTAACTTGAATTAGGGTAAATTTGTAAATTTCTTAACAAAGTCCTTACTTTATTGTAAGTGTTAAATCCTCTAACAGGGTCAAATCTAACAATCTCAAAAGCTTTTAACAGGAAGACCCATCATAGGGTAGATCATATATTATGGTCAAACATTAGAACCCTAATAGGATACCTTTATTACTACAATTTTGAAGATTTGTGGGTGTCATCCCCACCCTTTTTTAACCCTGACCTTGATGGGTTTCAGGGTAACCAAATATTGAGTAATGTATTTATTTTCATGCATATGATAGATTAGATCCACATGTTACAACAAGTATACTTTTACAAGTTTTACATGCATAAGACAACTAGTGAATGTGTGAATGAATTGCTGAAATAAAAAAGTGTTTAAGATTCTGATTCACCCCCTCCTCCCCTTTCGGTATATTTTTTTCCTATATATACTTCCATCAATCAATAATTGATATCAAAGCTTCTGGTTCTCTTGGAGAAGCTTAATCACTTGGGGATTAGATCTTGGATATGGATTCTTATAAATTGGACAAGGTTATTGATAATCAGCTTATTTACATCCAACTCATACTACAAAAACTTGAGAAAGCAAGAAAAGATCTCAAAAAATCCCTAAAAAGAAGAAAGGAATTGGAAATCTAGGAAAAAAAAATTTCTTATGAAGAATTTGTGACTAAAGGACTATTTGAATCAAGCATCCCAAATGACAAAGCATTTTCAAATATACTTGAAACAAATAAACTCTTAAATGAAGAAATAAGAGGATTGAAAAAGGAACATGAAATCAAATTAGTAAGACTATGTGAAGTAACCAAACAAAAAAGAAAGTTGAAGAAGACAAGGTTATGGTTGAGGAAGACAAAAGTGTGATGGCTACTAGACTTAAAGAAAGGATACCATATGTACAAAAGATCACAAAAACTCAAATGGATAGGATGAATCAACTGATGCTTGCAAATCAAGATTTAAACCAAAAGGGTGTAAAAATAAAAAAATCTTAGATCATAGAAGGACATGCTAAAGAATGAACTAAAAACAAAGAAAGAACTTATGGAAAGATTCAAAAAATCTAATGCAAAAATGAAATACATTGAAGAACTTATGAATTCATTTGCCAATACTAATGGTTCAGGATATGCATGCATCGAGCAAGGAGAATCATCCAAATGTGGTGAACTGAATAATGCAAAGGAAAAAGGAAAACCAATATTCTATCAGTGTAGGAAACTTGGTCATACTATTTAAAATTTTGTCAATGTAAACATGGTATGCAAAATTCTAAATCCAACTTTACTTTTTAATTATTTTTGCTAAAAGAAACAATGACATCAAATACATGAGTGTAGGTCAAGAATGAGGAATGCACCTACTGCACCTAGATTTGAAGGATATTGGTACAACTTTTAGAAGTATGGACATAGAGCATATGAATGCAAATCATAGACAAGACCCTATTGGGCAAATAAGAGGTAGAATTGTGCACCTAACAGTCCGTGTTCAAAATGTCACAAGTTTGGACAATTAAGAAAGAATTGTAGGACTCAAGTACCATCAACAAATCACATCAAAGACATAGGTAAAGGAAAAGTGGACATTGAACAATTAAGAAGGAGATGGAAATAATGAAAAAGAAAGAAAAATATAGAAATATTTGAGCAACTAGAATTCAAGTCGCCCAATCCAATGTAGAAGGTGATCATATCATCTCAAACTAAGCAAAAGAGGCATTTTTGGAACTATACATTTAATTGATATATCATACATCAATTCCTAACATGAAAAGTACCAAAGTTCATATTTGCATAAGTAAAGATGCATGAGAATAAATCTATGAAAGGAAAAGTATAAAAAGAATCATTATACAATCACTTTCAAACATCATCAAAATTGTCTATGTTAACCAAGCATTATAACATGGACTGAGCATTTCAAAACTAAATTGGTTAGAGGGTGAGTTAGATAGTAGAATCTGAGTTAAATGGAAGAGACCAAGCTATATAGTGAAGATCTAGTACGAAGGCACCGATATTGATCAAGAGAGATGACTTCCACCTACTTGAGTACACAACATTAATGGAGACCCTAAATAAATCAAAAGAAAATATATATCAAAATGTGAAGACATAATCTCACACCTTGCATATAAATTTCAAGAGCATAGAGGAAATTTGGTAATTTGGAGCAAATCTAAGATGAGAAGGTTAATTGAGTGAAGATTTTAGTTGTGACAAGTAATTCTAAGGAGAGAAAAGTTTTCAAACCCTAAAAAGGAGAAAATGGTAGCTTTGTCCACTATAAGAATGGGCCAAGAGGTTAGTAAAATTCAATTGGTAAAGAGCAATTTTTGTCCTCTACCAAAGGTTTGTGCAATTCCATAAATTTTAATAAAAGGAGATTAAATGGGTGTGTTATCCTCCATACTATCCAAATTTATTCTAATTAATGATGTAAGGAGTTGTTATATGTGGAAGATCAAAGAAGTAGGAGATTATGAAATGAGAGAAGCATATGATAATTTATGAAATGAATGAATCTTGAAGGATGAATCTAAAGTTGTTGAAAGGATATGGTTAACTTGTAACCTAGAGTTTCCATGAAATTTCAAAATTGAGTGGATCAAAATTATTCTAAGAAGGATTCATGACATGATTTTTTGGTTATAGAATGGACCTATAGAGATCACAAATAAAATTATTCACAATATAATTATTCTATCCAACCCTAGACAAGAAGAAAACCATATGTTGCCTTAGTTGAGAGGAAATTGAGGAAAACACTAGTGCCAAGTGCAATTGATGTGGTTTTTCCATTACAAACATTTTTTATCTATTAATTGAATTTGCAGTGAGGGTTATAGCTCAAAAATTTTACTAGTCGAGAAAAATCAATAGTGTGTTGTGTATGGTAGTAGATCAAGCATGAAAAATAGTGATGAAAGATCATGAATATGATCTTGGAAAGGTTCAAAGAATGCAATTGGAAAAAAAAAATTGGCATCAGTTAGGAAAGCAAAGAGTTTAATGTGTAAGTTTGGATCCCTCATTATATTTATTTTGTTTTATATATAAAAATATTTTCTTGGATTTCATGATATTATTTGGGATTAGAACAAACTAGTGACAAGGAAAAAAAGTGAATGCATTACTTAATTAGGAGAAGATTTTGAGAACTTAATGAATGCTTATTTTGAGGAATTCAAGCAAAGAATGAGAATAATTAAAGAATTGGTAACTAGGTATTACAATGATATATATTTATTTGTAGATATAGATAATAAATTTGTATAGGTAGTCAAGCCAAGGAAGGCTTGGTTACAAATTTTTTATTATGAAATTGATAGTGACTTAGTAAATGCAAACATTGCTACATTATTGAAGGAAGAGATAAACACTAAGGTTGAACCTTTTGGAAAATATGAGGAAGCTAAGACCAAAATAATTGTAAATATAAAGATAGATTTTAAGGAGAATGAAACAAAGAGAATGATTTTATGAAAGTCAAGCTTGTAATCCATGGTTCTCCTCTCCATAGATTCCATTGTCTTTACTAGAAGCCTCTAATATGTAGGCCATTCTTCTTCCTCCAACTCAAGGGGTTCTTCATCACTCCATTGTGTAACTTCTTTAGAGTTTTTCTCAATTTTTTTAATGAAGCTCTTCCCTAAGATTTTCCATCCCATGCCTCACTAACTGCATTTCCCTGTCTCTTTTTTCACCTTGCTTCTACATTTTCTCTCTAAGGTACTTTACTCTCCTCTCATTCATCATGCTTGTTGACAACCCTCCTTCATGTTCTCCATCCATGGTGCTTTTACTCTAAGGATCTTAGATACCACTTGATATAGAGCTCTCCCCTTGGTATGGAAATTTGATGTGGTATGACCTAAGGTATCTTCTCTACACCCAATTAGACTTGGAAGAAATCTCCACACCTTCACAAGATCAACCAATCAAACATCAAAATACACTATCCTCCTAGAGGATTCCAAGTCTTCTTTCAAATCAATTTAATCTTACTTGGTTTTCACATAAAATAGGAACCTTGATATTGTAAGGGGATGGAAATTTTCCTAAAAACTCATAATTCTCTAAAAGAACTTATTTACAACCTTAAAAAGTATCTGAGGAATTAGACAAGCAACTCTAGCTTTTAGGCCTTCCTGGCTTATAGCCCTACCAAATGAGTTTTTGGGACTTAGCTTGAAAACTCCCTAAATGACCCAAAAAATAGTTGATATATTAGAGAGCCCTTTCAGAGTTATATCAAACCCCACAATTATAGGTTCCCAAATTGAAAGGAAGGACCCAAATGCTTAATGTTGCAATAGGCTTAATTAGGCCTAAAAGGCTTGATTTCTTAAGAAATTCCTCATTAGTCAAAATCCTTAGGCTAGCTACTAGTTGGAATTCTTAAAGGGACCTCTTAGATACCAAAATCCACCATCATTTTTTTTTTCCATCGCCAAAGTGCTATTGTTAGTTCATTCTTCTCTAGGTTGAACCAAGCACATAGAGATGCTTGGTTTAGGGCTTGTTAGAAAAAATATCAAACACATTCCCCCTCTCCCAAGCTTCTATAATCTTGAATTACATTGACCCTTCTTGCATTCTCTTAAGGAATTACCACATTGGGAAAGCAAGTTAGGGCATGATTTCACAAAAACTACCAAATTAGGAGGGTTTTAGTGCACCTAAGGGAGTTTTTCCTATAACTTTTGACTCTAATATTTAAATTGCTAAAAAAAATATCAATAGTTCCCCAAATTATCCTATAATTTAACTCAAACAATCATTTTCTTCCTTCAGTCTATATCAGTCCATACACATACAATTTGTAGCAAAAATCTAGGGGAAATAGGGAATTTTATTGATTTTAATTACCAAATTACGTTCTCTATTTTCCACCCATATAAAAGGGAAATTTGAATACCTTTCCCAATGAATAAAAATAATTTTTGAAGGTTTTGAACATTTGGAGGTAATGAAATTATGTTTAGCAAGTTTTTGTAAAATTTGTTCAACAACATTTCTTGCAAAATTTCAATTTTTCCCTACTACGACCTATGTCTAAGATCTTAAGAATCATTATTAAATTGAAATATGATTAAAAGAAAATATAAGAACCTACCTAGACTTATCTAGACACAAAAAATTCCAATTGACCATAGTCAAAGCCCAAGGTTTATAAAGACACCAACGGTGACTAGGCCTTACAAGCTAGCTTATTGATAACTCTTGAAGTGTTCTAGGTAACCCTTAGGAATGAAGGCACTTAAATGAATTATTTTGAAGACCCTTGAAGGATATATTTTTTGAAGGGTGAAGGGAGGTGCTCCTACACCACAAGATAGTTTTTAGTGTTGAGTAGATTGAAAAACAAAGATTAGTAGAGATGACTAAACCTAGTGGATCTAAACCAAAGAGAATGAGGTTGGTCAAAGGACCACCCATAGGGGAAAAAAAATAAATTGATGAGATATTTGCATGTCTTAGAAGATCTAAAAAATTATCTAGTTTTAGATTTGTAAAATATGATACATTGGATATTATTGGTAGAACCAAAGTTGAGGAGGCTATGATAGATATGATTGAAAATCATAAGTTAGCTCCAACCGAAGTTGAAAAGAAAACACCCACATATTTTTATAATAGATTGGAAAGGAGGTGCTAAGAAGTAGAAGAAGAAGAGAAAAAGATAAGAACTAACACTTTAGTCATATTTATGCCTAATCTATCTCAAGATCAGAAGAAAACATTTTTGGAGAGATATAGGAGCATAATTGTTACTATGTATAGAATTTTTATTATTATTACAAAATAAAATGGAAATTGTAGCACATCAAGATGAATTGCTTTGGAAAAAAGAAATTGGTTATCCAACAAAGAAGTAGATAGAGACAAAGGAACTAAGATGGTGGCCATCAAAGATGATCATAGTAGTGGATAAATTTTAGGTGTGCAGAGTCTACAAGGAAGCATGTCACCAATACATGTTGACACCCTTAACACTCTAGAGGCTGAACAATCAAGGCTCACTCTTAAAGAGGTAGAGACCAAGATAAAGGACATTAGTGTAGATAGTCAAACTATTTCAGCACCTCACATTGAGGTAAATAGAGAGGTGAGTAGAGTTTAACTAAGTGCTACCATTTTTGTCTTGAGCATCAATGCTAGTGAAACCCCCTCACCAACTCCCAAAGTAGTGTTGAGCAACAACACTCCTTCACCCAAAAAAGATACATCAATAATTGACACCTCACTAGATATTGAAGTTAATATGGATGAAATAATTGAAATTCCAAAATTAGACATTGGCTAAACTTACATTGGAGAAGACAATTTTGTTACAATAAATTTTGGCAAAAAATAAGAAGCAAGAAGAACTAAGAAGAGATCACAAACAAAAGAATGTGCTATATGATCTAATTTTTTTTTTTGTTGGAGCCTTTGATATTCAAAATTTTGATGGAGATGTACCAATTATTTCAAAGCTTGTTATATTTTCGAAATAATAACTATCAATGATATTGAATCCAATGAGAAATTAATGGATTGGTCAGTGAGAAAATTTGAGAATAAGATTGTGGATAAAGTTTCAATAGCAATTGTCAAAAAAAAACTTCAATTACAAAAGCCATTATAGAATCTAACATAAATTATCCAAAAAGTACATCATTTATACAATATTTTGTTTGATTTACCCATATTACAAATGATATTTAGGCATAAACTCAACATATTCATGGTGAGATGTAGAGATTCAGTAACATTATTTTGTAGTCAACAGACTCCAGTATTGAAAACTACAATAAGCTATTGAATGCTCAAGGCACATTGGCCATGCTTTAGGTAGCTAACAAAAACATGAGATCCAAATTGATCTCTATTCAATCAATGTTGATACCCATTTGGAGGTCATGCAAAAGGAAATGCAATCAGTCCGAAATCTTATTAAAGAGGACCACAATCTTTCTATGGTAGATAGCTTAATTGACTTGGAAACACAATTATAATTGCATAATCACATCTTTGAGGTAGTAAGAACCACTTGGGATCATGAAATTTTCATGATCACTCAAGTTAATCAAACATTTGTTGATAAATATAGGTTGCTTCCACCCATTCAACTCCAGAAGTTTTGACATAAGTGTCAAAAATAAGGGGGAATGATTGTCATACAGAGAAAGTAGAAAAGGAGGAATTGACATATGAATGGGAAATGGACTTAGAGTTATCTAGGTAAATAGGGTATGACACTGAGATATCAGACTATCTAGAATCATGTTTATTTATACCTTGTTTATTTATTATTCATTTGGCATAAGTCATAAGATTTAGGGGATGTATCCATATAAGATTGTATTTCTAATGATATAATCATGAAAAAGTGTTTTTGCAACTAATGTGAAATGGGGAGATTTTTGTATATCTCTAATTATTTTTGTCTCTTAGTTTCAAACACTTACTCATTTACTAGGTAGAGTTAGACGGTCATCACTGCGATTGAGTACTCTATATAGGCTACGTCATGTACAAAATTATGTGTTGGAATATTCAAATGGGAAGAGTACTTTTGAGTGGACGGGGTGAATTAGAAGTACCACAACTTTTTAACCTCCTTTTTTTAAATTACATAATTGAAAAACAAATTGCATGCATGTAAACATATAAAAGAACATAAAATCAATCACATGCAATAACACATAACACCATAATTGATAGCCCAGAAACCCTTCATGAATAATAATGTAAAATTGGGGTGGCAATGATACCCAAAAAATCACTGCAGAAATTAATGTTCAACCACTTCTGATGGTCTACCTTGTGAAAGGCCTACCCTGTTAAAGGCTTTAAACTATGTCAATAGTGACCTGGTTAGAGGATTTACAAACACTTACATGAAGTGCCACTCTATTAAAGGATTTAAAATATGTTGTTAAACCCACATAATACATAGGATTTTCATTCACCTTCTTCAAAGGTTCGCCTACCTAGCCATTAGGCTAACCTATCAACATATGATTTCAACCTCTAATACAATTGTGAGAGAGTATTAGAACATTTGACTTGATAGAGTGCAATCTTCAATTGCTTGGTTTAGGTACTAGATCTACTCTTCTTGTTCTGATCCTTCCTTGATCTGATCTCTAAATATATCCCCTACTTTGTTCTGATCAACTAGATATGAAATTGTTGCTTTGTTCCTCTAAGTCTTTCCTTCTTCTCACTGAAATTTCACTATAATCTCCCCATACACTATTTTCATCTCTATATGCAATGGTTTTTCATCCTCCTTTTAAAGATTGTAAAGACTTAGGGTTAGGTATGGATCTATGATCCACATTAAATCTTCAAATTCTCACTCATACCTTGCATTTTTTTCATTGGTTGCATGCCTTCTCCATTTTTCTAATTAGTTGCATGTAGATTGCATAGGGAATGTAAATGATTCATCCTTATCCTTTTTCCTTTTTGAAGTATCTTTATGTTAGCTCTAAAAATGGTTTATATATTAGTTTTTGATGGCACAAACTCTTATGCTCATCCTGAGTTACTCAACACAGATTGTATTGTGATATTGCTATCATTGTTTAATTGTGTGATTCTTGAGTCAAACACATTGACCCATGTTTCACAAGTAGTGATTCAACATGAATCCATCTCTCATGAGAATAAATGGAACACTTAGCACTCATTGGATCTAGGTGATTCTCTTAAGGGGCTTAAGGGGCTTTCTAATAAATGCTTCATAAGGCACAACACTTGGTGAAGGTTTTTCAAATTGGGTTGCAAGCTTTGGGTTTAACCATGGAGGAAACTTCGTAGTTAAGTGCGCTCATGCTGGAGTAGTACTGGGATGGGTGACCTCCTGGGAAGTCCTAGCGCTTCACCCCTATGAGCATCACCTAGATAAAATGAGTGCTAAGTTTTCCATTTATTCTCATGAGAGATGGATTCATGTTGAATCACTAATCATGAAACATGGGTCAATATGTTTGACTCAAAAATCACATAGTTAAATCTTGATAGCAATATCACAATTTGACTCGTTGTGGAAATTATCTCCTACTTATCAATTGATGAGCTTAAGGGGCTTTCTAATGAATGGTTCATAAGGCACAACACTTGGTGAAGGTTTTTTAAATGGTGTTGCAAGCTTTGGGTTTAACCATAGAGGGAACTTCATAGTTAAGCACGCTTAGGCTGGAGTAGTACTGGGATGGGTGACCTCCCGAGAAGTCTCGGTGCTTCACCCCTGTGAGCATCACCTAGATCCAATGAGTGTTAAGTGTTCCATTTATTCTCATGAGAGATGGATCCAAGTTGAATCACTACTCATGAAGCATGGGTCAATGTGTTTAACTCAAAAATCACATAGTTAAATCTTGATAGCAATATCACAATTTGACTCACTGTGGAAATTGTCTCCTACTTATCAATTGATGAGCTTAAGGGGTTTTCTAATGAATGGTTCATAAGGCACAAAACTTGGTGAAATTTTTTCAAATGGGGTTACAAGATTTGGGTTTAACCATGGAGGAAACTTCATAGTACATACTATTTCTAGATTGCTTAGCATCTACTACATTTTTGGTTTGCGCAACCTATGTTATATCCTAGTTTTCTTGACATCTATCATATCTTATATTGCTCAACACCTATTATATCTTTCTTGGCACATGAATGTTCCTGGATCACTTGATATACATTGTGTACTCAGCATATATAGTGAAAATGGTTAAGTGTGTTGACACTTAATTGTCAAGATTATTCTCTTGACCAACAATCTCCCCCTTTGACATGAGTGTCAAAAACACTTAACTAAGCATTTATGAACTTAACCTTATTGGGTACAATCTTTATTTTCTTGGCATTCATGCAAAATATAGTGAGTAACAATATGCCTTATGACTCCCCTATTTTCATTATGCCTTGTCCAATCTTGAAATTGAAATTATGTGTTTAAGTGTCTGATACTCTCTGTCCTTCATCCTATTTCTGCATTATTAGCCTGTATGCTACATCTGATCTATGTGAAGTTCAAAATTTTGAATCTCCCCCTTTCTCCTTATTACTTGACTTCCCCTTTTATGGCTATTTACAAAATTTCCACTCTATTCTTGAAATTAATGAAAGAATGTAATAAAAAATGAGCAAAATTTTTTAAAATTTAGTATTCTCCAATACATATCTCCTTATTTCTTCTCTTATACATATTTCTCCCCCTTTTTGACACTAATGTTAAAGGGTTCTATAAAGTAATACCATGTTTAGCCAAAAATGTGTTACTTACCTCTATAAGTATCTTCAAAGCTGCATCCCAATTTGCTAGTGCAATGTCTAGTGACTTATGTTGGATGGAAATCTCTGCTACTAGATGTACAAATCCATCTAAGGTACAAGGATTTGAATCTTTCTTGAGGACTATTTATGCATACATTTGATCCTTATAGAGTACCTCCAAGTGAGGGGTTATAGAGGACTTGATTTGCATCAACTTAGCTTTTTTATTAGCCTCCTCTGCTATTAATACATGTAATTCTCTTTGAGTGTGAAGCATTTGAGCAAAATGCTTCTCACTTTGAGCTAGATTGGTGTGGAGTTGAATACTAGAAATATTTAGATTTCTTTCCAAGTTCATTATTTTCTGGCTAGTCTCTTGTGTGAAATTGGAAAAATCACACAACTTGTTCTATAGGGAGAATATATTCCCAAGTACAATCTTTACTCTTTCCAATTTCTTAGCCAACTCAACTTGAGATAGTACTATATCATCAGATATCTTCTCATTAACTTGGAAATTCCTCTCTGACCATTCCAATAATTTGGCATTTGTATCATGATCTTCATCTGTCACCTGGTCAACTATGTTAGATAGTTGCTCTACTATTGGCCTTGACTCATCAGGTGTTTGCAAGCTGAAGGCATCCATAAAGATGTCCTTTATCCCATTCAATGTTTTCTATATTTATATTATTTTCTTAATACATCTTGTCTCCTTCTTCTATCCAATGCACTCTATATATCATTAATCTTTTCCTCAGTGAGGGTGCTAGATTCATAATAGGGTATTTTGATTTCTTCATCTAGCTCAGGAATTCCATAATGAAGTCCCCTGGCTACCCTTGTTGAGCTTGAGCTTGGTGTTCTAACTTGCAATGCTAGCATTTCAGTGTTTGACTTCTGAAGAGTTTGAGTGCGAGTACCTATTTTGGGTAGTTGAACCAAAGTTTGTATTGCAAATTCCTCCTCTTCTCTTGTGTCTTCCTTCTCTCCTATTTGTCTCACTTTTTCACTATCAATGGTTGAGGTTGTTCTTACTAACTATTATAATTTTTCTTTGTCTTCCCTTGCTACTACACTTGGCAATTGAAGTTCATCTATAAATGCTTTCGGTGGAGACGGTGGAGGAAGGAATAGGAGTTCATTAGTTTAAGTGGTCGACCTTGACTTCCTTTGATTTTGTTACTGACTTTTGCAACTCATCAACATTGACAAGTATATGATTTGTATATAGTCTAGCTGCTTGGGTTGGTTGGTCAAGGATCTTTGTGAGATCCTCTACAATCAATGGATTGATGTTTTGACAAGAACTATTAGTAACATCCTTTATTTTGATACTCTCTACAGGTGTGATAATAGCATGAGGAGGGCTAGGAGGTGACAGTTGTGTGTCTTGCACACTTTGTTCTTGCTGTTCATCTATACCCTTTTCTTCCACTTTCTCCTCTTTATGCTCCTCTTCATCTTTCTTTTCTTCTTCCACTATCCTCTCTTCCTCAATCTTATTCTCTTCTTCCATCTTTTCTACTCCTTGCTTTCCTATTGTTTTTATTTCCTTTATCTTGGCACTTTCTTTTTCCTTGTATTGCTCATCAAAAACATCATCAATTTTCTTATAAATTATTTCCACAACTGTGTGAATTTGCTCACAACATTTTCAATTTTATTCTACAAAATACTAAATTCCCTATGCTTTGGAGTAAATCTACTATTTTTCCTCTTGACTACATTAGTTATTTGACCCTTAGTCAAATTAGGAAACAATCTAGCTAAAGTAGACTCCCTTATTTCCTTTTCCATTTGCAAGAAAAAATTCCATTTGTCTTCTACTATTTTATACAACTCTTTGGGCATTAAGCCATCTAGCTCTAGAGAGGTGTGTTTGTACTTTTCCATCATTGTATACACAAATTCCTCTATTTTATTTTTCTCTTCCTTTGTGAGCTTATTGAAATCCAAATTCTTCAAATCTTTTAAGTCTCCATTCCTAATTTTTGCACATAATTTATCCATTGAAGACTTAGGTGGATGACTTACCACTTTGAATTGACTATTATCATCTGACTCTATCTTTTCTTCTTCTGAGTTAGGTTGAGCTACATATTTTCTTCTCTTGCTTGGCTCCTCATCATTCTTCTTGGTTCTTCTTCTTTTCTGCCTCTTCTTTAGCCTTTTGAGTAGTGGCTCTAGTGGTGGCTCTGGTAGTAGGCTTCTTTGCTACAAGTTTTGTCACTTTCTTTGCCTTGGGTTGAGGAGCAGGTTGAGCTTTATCCTTTCTTTTAGTGACCTTGGTTCTGCTAGGTGCTTCCTCAGCTTCTTCTTCCTCTGCACCTTCTTCCTTGTCCTCACCTAGGCCTTGTGTAAGTTGTAGAGACTCTTGTTTAGGCTCATCTTCTTCATTTTCACTATCATCCTCTTCTTCTTCTACTTCCTCTTCCTCTACTATGCCTACTACTTCAACACCAAATCTCTTCTTGATCTTCTTGATCAATTTGTCCTTATTCTTCATTGTTGTGGCTATTTTAAGGTCTATGACCACTCTAGATTTAACAACGTCATAAGTTCCAAAATGTTTTCCTGCCTTGTTAGTATCTTCTACAAGTAGTGTTGTTATTGCTACTAAGGCCTAATCAACATCAATTTCATAACCTAGTGGCCTAAGCCATCTCACTCTAGGTATGACTACTTGTATATAAGTGTAATCAATATCCACAAGAAAGAAAATGTCCTTTACATGCTACTCAACCAGTGAGACTGGTATCCTCATCCTCTATTTCATGTACTTCTTGAAGTCCTCAAAGTAACTTGTCATCTAAGCATCAATATTGTCTCCCATTTGATCAATGAAGCCATTGACTTGTGTGACAATTGTCTTGTTAGGATCCCATCTAACCTTTCCAACTGATGGAAATTCCTTCATAACATAGAATTATATGCAGATCAAAAGTGATCCAAATTTTCATTGAGCTCCTTTTGATTTCCTTATGGTTCCCAAATTTTCATTAATTAGTTGTAGGATGAGCTCTGCTAGATCATATGTGTGGTCTTTCTTTACAAGTTTATATGCAACATCTACTGCTATGCATGACACACTATTCAATCTGCTTGATTGATAGAATTTATGAGATATGACTCTAATAGTGAAATCAAGTAGTCGATTAGTAATGGTATCAATGTTCATTCCCCTATTATTCCATTTGGCACCAGTGTTCTTCTCTATGGCCTCCTTTTTATCACTTCTCAAGGTCTTGGACCAATCTAGGGTTGGGAACCTAGCAACCCTATGAACAATTTTCTTTATAACCTTCACTAGACCTATTTCTAACCAAAATTACCCATCATGAATTTGACTCAACACTATATGAACCTATTCATTCTTAAACATAGTGGGAAAAACTAGGGCTTTAGTTAAACCCTTCTTTTTAACTATTTGAAACTCATCCTTCAATATACCTCTGTCACATAGCTTATCAAAGGCATTGAAAATCTCTAAGTCACCTATGGCTCCAATCTTATAGTTATAGTATTTCCTGATATCTTGAACCATTACAATTTTGTCTGGAATGACTGACAAAGCACCAACAAGGTCAGTTTTATACGCAACTTCAGGGATAGGCCTAAACTCTAGCTATTCGACTTCATTACTAACAAGTTGAATTTCATGACTTTCTTTCCCCTTAGTGGTTTTTGACCTAGATGCCATTGTTTATTGAACTAGGGTTTGAAATTAAATAAACTTTCAAATTCTACGTAGCTCAACACTTGAGTGAAATACCTATTGATCGATGTATTGGAGTTGAATCATGGTTCAAATCACTACAAATCACTACTAAATCACAATGTGATTTCCTATTCACTCTGCTTGACTTCACTCTTTTTTAAAATGACTTTAAAATGAATGATTTTCACTTTTGTTAGGTTCAAAAACATAGCATTTATTAAATTTGTGCTTACAGCTATACACTCAACTTCTAAAGATTTTATCAACTTGTCTTCCATTGAAGTTCATCTACTCGACAGCTACTAACATCTCTTACTCGGCATCCACTAGTTTGTTCAACTCAGCATGTACTTGAAGTTTTACTCAGCAACCAAAGGTAGCCTGGCATCATCTTCTAACTTTTAACTTGACATCTTTTCTCATGCATTTTTCTTCTTTGCAATACTTCTATGTTTTCTTGGGTTGATCTATGATACATCTTTATATGTATCAACCCCATGTATCTATCTTGTGCTTAATTGGATGAGGTGTGATCACTTGATCTCTTCGCTGAAGTGATCTCTCCATTTCATGTGTTGCATTCACCTTTGTTCTTCCATGTCTTGTTCACTTGTCCTCTTATTTGTTCAACATCAATCTTCTCTTTTCCTTTGTTGACTTCATTCTTTGGTGTTTTTGACTTTGTAGGATAGTTTCTAGTGATATGACCAATCTTCAAACAACTAAAACATGTATTTTGGTTCAGCCACATGCTATAACTTCCCTTGAAATGTATCCTTATGCAATTTTCAGGAATAGATCCATACTCTCGACAATAGTGACAACTATACATCGTATTGTAATACCAATTGTAGTGATGTGGATGATTGATTCCTCTTGTAGGTTAATTAGGTTACCATATAGGCTTTGATCTACATTTGAATGCTCTATGTCCATACTTTTTGTAGTTGTAGTAGTGACCTTCAAATCTAGGTGTCCTCATGGTCTTGGTTCTACAGTCTTGTGTTGAATGACCTTGTTATTCACATTTGTGACAAAAGTTTACATTTGTAGGCTTATCATGCTAATGACTATTCTTGCTTCTGCACACATTAGAGGTATGTTCCTTTTTACGATCAAAATAACAAGTAGGTTTAGTGTTCTTACCTTTTTTCTTCCTTCCTCTACAATCTTGGATGATTCTCCTTGTTCAATGCTGATGTAGCCAAGTCTTGAAGTATCATTACTAGCCTTTGGTGATTTCAACAATTTCTCAAAGTACTTGATGGCCTCATTGAGTTTTTTGTAACTTTTTTCTATTTCCTTCTTTCTCTTTAATTCATTCTACAATTGTTCATTCTATATCTTCAAGGGAGAGATCTCAATGTCCTTCATGTTTAGTTCATGATGAGCATTCATCATTTGGCTTAAGGTGTCTAGTTGTATGTTTGAGATCTTTTCAAATTCAATTGTCTTCTCTTCCAACCTATTGATAATATTTCTCTTGTCATCTTCTATCACGGCCTTGTCTTCAATAGCTATTTTCTTTTGTTCAGTCATTTCACAAAGTATTATGGTTTGTGATTATTGTTCAAGCTTGAGTAATCTAATTTCTTCAGCTTGTGCTCTATTTTTCTCCAATAATTCTATTATTGTTGAATCAAATTTCTTAGAATCTCCATTGGAAAACACTTGTTTGGTATCAATATCCTTGTAGTGTATGTCATTTTCAGCTATGGCTATCTCCTTCCTTCTTTTCAAGGATTTTCTTAGTTTCTCCCTTGCTTCCTCTACTTTGTGTAGAGCTAGTTGCACATCAATCACCTAATTGTCAATGATCTTCCCAAGTTTGAAGATTTTCATCTTCTGACCATTTTGTCCAAGCTGTTAGGCTTCTTCTTGTGAGAACCAGTGCTATGATACCAATTGTTTCAATATTCAAATGGGAAGAGTACTTTTGAGGCGGGGGGGGGGGGGTGAATTATAAGTACCACACTTTTTTAACCTCCTTTTTTTTTAATCATATAATTGAAAAACAAATTGCATGCATGTAAACATATAAAAGAACAAAAAATCAATCACATGCAATAACACATAACACCAGAATTGATAACCCAAAAACCCTCCATGAATAAGAAGGTAACATTGGGGTGGGGATGATACCCACAAAAATTACTACAACAATTAATGTTCAACAACTTGTGATGGTCTACCCTATTAAAGGCTTTACACTGTGTCAATACTGACCTGGTTAGAGGATTTACAAACACTTACATGAAGTGCCACACTATTAAAGGATTTACAATAGGTTGTTAAACCCACCTAATACATAGGATTTTCATTCACCTTCTCCAAAGGTTCTCCTACCTAGCTATTAAGCTAACCTATCAACATAGGATCTCAACCTCTAATACAATTGTGAGAGAGTATTAGAACAATTTAGCTGATAGAGTACAATCTTCAATTGTTGGGTTCAAGTACTAGATTTACTCTTCTTGTTCTGATCTTTGATTGATCTGATCTCTGAATGTATCCCCTGCTCTATTTTGATCAACTAGATATGAAATTGTTGCTTTGTTCCTCTAAGTTTTTCCTTCTTCTCACTAAATTTTTTCTATAATCTCCCCATACACTATTTTCATCTCTATATGCAATGGGTTTTCATCCTCCTTTTAAAGATTGCAAAGACTTAGGGTTAGGTATGGATCTACAAACCCCATTGAATCTTCAAATTCCCACTCATACCTTGCATTTTTCTCATTGGTTGCATGCCTTCTCCATTTTTCTAATTGGTTCCATGCAGATTGCATAGGGAATGTAAATGATTCGTCCTTATCATTTTTCCTTTTAAAAGTCTGTCTATGTCAGCTCCAAAAATGGTTTACATAGTAGTTTATGATGGTACAAACTCTTATGTTGATTCTGAGTTACTTGACACATATTATATTCCTGATGCTTGGCACATATTACTTCTGGATTTCTTAGCATCTACTACATTTCTGGTTTTCTTGGCACTTGTTATATCCTAGTTTTCTCAACACATGAATGTTCCTAGATCACTTGATATACATTGTGTACTCGGCATATATAGTGAAAATGGTTAAGTGTGTTGACACTAAATTGTCAAGATTATTCTTTTGACCAACATTACGTATGTACTAAGCTCTATAGGAGCCAAGAAAGTATGTGGATGTCTATTATTTCTTATACATGTTGAGTTCAATGCCTACTAAGTGGTTCAAGCATAGTACAAATTAAGCATCAACAACATGCCAAGTATTAGATATAGTAAGTGCCAAGCAACATAGAGTTTACATATGAGTTTAAAATGATACAAACTTTAAGGTAAAAAAATTTCAAGTTGACATGGAAGGAACATTAAATATTTGTAGAGGTTGTTATAGAGGTTATG
This sequence comes from Cupressus sempervirens, assembly GCA_028749045.1. Taxonomy (NCBI): domain Eukaryota; kingdom Viridiplantae; phylum Streptophyta; class Pinopsida; order Cupressales; family Cupressaceae; genus Cupressus; species Cupressus sempervirens. Next base: position 46,432,445 of record CM053786.1, read on the forward strand.
TATTTTCTGATGTGGATCACATATCCCTATGTTTGTGATTAATGACTCAAATGTAGAGGCAAGATAAGGAAGCATCTATAAAATGATTTATGGAATTATTTAAATAGAGAAAGTTTTAACCTAGATTGTGTGTGTGAGAAAAGAGTGAAGGATCAAATAAGCTAGGTGTAATAAATAATATATACAAATAGTTAAGTGAAGCATCAAGATCAAAACAAGAAGGCAAGTTGAAGTGTTATGTTATTTCATAGCAGAGAAAGTGACCTAATCAATGCATTAAAAGGGGAAGAAAACCTTTATTAGATCAAGAGAGGATCAGTTTGCAAAGAGGAGACTTGAAATTAGCTTACAAAGAAAATCAAGAGTCTGGTACTAAAACAATTTTAATCAATTTGAATCAAGATAAATCTCTTAATAGAGTAGTCTTAACAAATCAATGCAAATCTCCTAATAGAGTCCTTACTTTATTATAATTTTTAATCCTCTAACTAGGTGGGACCTAAGAGTCTTAAAATCTTTTAACAGGCTAGACCCCTTATAGGGTAGGTCATATATTAGTGTCAAATATTGTAACCCTAATAGGTTAACTTTATTACTATAGTAGAAAAGATTTGTGAGTGTCATCCCCACCCCTCTTTTACCTTCACCTTGGAGGGTTTCTAGGTAATCAAATATTGTGTTATATCTTTATTTACATGCATGTGATATATTAGATCTACATGTTACAACAAGTTTACTTTTATAAATTTTACATGCATAAGACAATTTTTGAAATGAAAAAGTGTTTAAAGATCACAAGACTCATATTATTGACATTAAGGTCCAATCATTTTTTAATTAGTAACTTAATGCTTTAATTCAAATTGACCAATGAAACTTGTACTTTAATTCACCAATAAAATCTTCACAATATATCTAATCTAGTTCCATGCATGAAAGGTTGAAAGCAATAAAACATTCATAACACTTCACACAATATTTGGTAACCCAAAAACCTTCCAAATAGAAAGTAAAACTGGGGTGGGGATGATATCCTCAAGTTTTATTACTATAATATAAATTTAGTATGTTAAAGCTTACAATTGATCACTTCTAGTGATCTTTCCTATTAGGAGCAATAATGAATATTAGGTTCACCTTGTGAAAATATTTACAACATACAATTAAGTATGCACTTGGTTAGGAGATTTGGAAAATACTATTAAGTCCACCTTGTTAGAGGATTTGACTAATGCACCTATTAGGATGAATCATTGGCTAATCTCTTATCTATAACTTAGTTTTTTGAATGAGATTCTTTTGAAATACAATGATCACCTTGTTGTGATAGATAAGACTATGCTTTTCCTTATACTACTTATAGCCTTATTAATTTGTATTCATACTTTGTCTTTCTTTACACACTTTGATGTAATAGATATGATAACATGTATTACATATATACCAATCCAAAAAATTACATTTTGGAGTCAACTACAACACCTAATTCAAACAATCTTGACTAAGTCATCTTACTATTGTAACTTAGGTTTTGAAGACCACTCGGGTGATATTCTAACACTCGACAACATTGTCAACTCAGAAAACTATGGAATTCATTTGACACTTGTGCTCAATCCACATTAATCACTCTAGAGTAGCAGGAATTTAGTTAGTAATGATGACTTGGTGAATACTGAAGAACTTGGTAGACTTGGTTGACACTGAAGCTTGGTCAACACTACCTTCACTTTTCTTTGTTAACATTGTAGCTCAGTACTCATTGATGGATTTGGTAGACACTACAGATCTCATTTAACACAAAAGTCTTCATTGATTATACAATTGAACTCAGTAGCAACTAATATATACTTTTGGAGCTTAGTAGACTTTGCTAAGCTCAAGAGACTCTTCTTTCTGCACATGGAGCTTGATAGCAATTGTGAACAACTGACTAAGTGTTAATTCACTAATGGGTGATCCCACAATAATGGATTCCACATTTGACCATTTTTTACACTAAAATCAATATTTTTGAAACATACCTCATATTCGAGTGACTATCTCTAAAACTATGAAATATTTAAAGATGACATAAACTAGTGATTTCTAGTACTTTGTTCCTACTTTGTAACCATATTTTTTTAAAAAGTTTAAGAAAAATTATTTAACTCAAATTTTTCTTCTCCTCTAAAAAGTGGTGCATATGAAAAATCTACATTTTTAAAGAGTGACAGTCTATTTGACACACATAAATTTTTTCTAGAAATGATAATGAGGTAATTCTTTCAGTGTTGGATTTCTAATAAAGGATGCATTTCATTTAATTCAATTTGGTTGAATATTGTATAGTTAATGAAGTTTTGAAGTGACATCATTCATAATTCAAACATACGTTCATTTTGACACAGATAATTTGAACTCAATTTATCATAAATATAATTTTACTTTTTTTAATAGGAAGCTATCTTAACAACCTATTTCTTATATATTTTTCAAAAAACTTTGACCTAATTTACAAATTTTACCAAAGTGTCAAAGTTAGTTGATGTTCAACCAATAATGAACCTATAATGAGTTAAACTCATATTTGAAATTCTTAATGAATATAATACCTATTAAAATTATAGTTGTTGGTAAGCTTGCTCTGAGCAGCACAAATTAGCATTTTTATTTTATAGTAGGAGATCATTCAATCTCAATTTTGGGTGTCAAAACACCATTTTTTTCTTATTTTTTAAAGAAAATAGATTTTTTTTTAAAAAAACATATGTTCGTGGGAACATATGTTTGCATGAACATATGTTTTCTAAAAATGACAATTTTATGATGAAAATAGTAACTTTTGTATGTTCACAAAAATATGTATAGCACTTATGTTTGTGTGAATGTGCCTATTTATATTTATTTATGTTTGCCCAAACATAAATGTAGGTAATGTTCGCACAAACATTTCCTTAATGTTCGTATGAACAATTAAAAATTGGAAATTTGAAATTTCCATCCATTTCTAATTTTTTTCATGCCACAAAAGTGTCACCTAGTATTGTGAGCATCACCCTGATTGACAAATGATTTGACCTTAATGTCAAAAATATGAATCTTATGATCTTTAGCTAAAGTTCCTTTAAACATCTTTCTCTAGGCACTTTGGTACAATACCAATTGTTAGATAACTAAGAGGGGAGGTGAATCAATTATGTCCAATTATCCTACAATCCCTTCAAACATTTAAATACTAAAAAACCTTCATAAACATCAAAATAAAACACTTAGTGATCACATTTAACTTCTCAATTCATACATATAATCATTTTCCATCAAACTATTTATTCATTATTTTTGGTACTAACAATTTTTACTAATAAAAATTCCTTGTTACCAAGTTGTAGTACATATAAATAACCTGCAAATCAACTTGCAATATAACAACAATCACACATTTGGCACCAATATTTTTAATGTGGAAACCCACTAAAGGTGGAAACCACCTTGGATGTGAAACCAAGAAATGTCACTCTTCTAAAGTGAGGTCTTCTTGGATATAGCATTGCTAAATTTTTACATACAAATTATTAATGTGACCTAGTTAGAGGAGTTACACCAAAGATCACCTAGATGTTATCACTCCTTAATTTTATTTGATAATTGGCATGGTATAAAGCACTTAAAAACATCATTAATTGATGTTACCATATATGATATCACATAATCATTAGGTCCACTTGATTAATGATATTTTCTACTACAATGATTAAAAGGTAACAATATAAATTGATCTATTATTAGGTGTAGCACTATATTTCTTATTTAGATCTCCTTTTTTCTCTTTCTATCTTTGATATCTATCCTCTGATATCATTACCTGTTAAAATATTTAGAATAACTGAGAGGGGGTGAATTAGTTATCCTAGGTCTAGATGTACCAATTAAACAAGGAAACACTTAAACACCTTTAGATCTTATCATTACATTACTCGATCTTTGTAGTCAACTATTAGTAACATCTATTAGTTGTCCACTATCCTAAATATAACAAAATTGCAAACTATAAACAAAAATTAGTATAAAATCATGTTAGAAGCAATAATCCACCAAGATAATGGAGAGGGGGAGGGGGGTGAATTAGTTATCTAATAATTAAAACATTTATCAACCTTAAACAATCTTATCCATTCAACCAAAGTAAACAACAACCATAAGAAGAAGCACATAAAAAATTACACCAGATATGTTAACTACGGAAACCCTTGATCAGAGGGAAAATGCCAATGCGAATGATGTTGACAAGATGATTTACTAATATAAATATTCCTTGTTAGAGGATGGACCTTGTTAGGAGTCTATTACAAAATTTAGTACATATGAGTCCCTATTAGGACACTTTGAATCCTTGTTAGAAGATTCCAACTCTGTTAGGAGTTGTAGAAGATAAAAGGATGGTCCACTATCCAAAAACCTTCTAGATAAATATCACTAAACTCACTATCTAATTGATCTCTCAATTATTCCTTGTAGAATAATCATGTGTACTATACTTTACCTTCTTTCCTCTACCTTATCAACCAGACCAATCATTTTTAGACCTTGTAGAGTAGGTCACGGACCTTGGATCCAAGTATTCAACTTTGGATCGCACAATAAAACCTCAGAAATGAAGCTTCCTTCACTTTTGCTTTGCCCTTCTTATCTTCAAATTCTGCTCTTTGTATTTCTTAAAATCGTTAACACTCTTGCATAAATCCTCATCATGATAAAGGAAAATGTCCTTCCTTTATACTGAATCCATAAAATAATTCCCTAAGTCAATTTTTACACCTTCTCAATTAATTATTATAGAACCACCTTAAGGACATGTTACACTTAGCAATAACAATAATCTTTTGACTTACAAATTGAATAACTTACTATATATGTAACATTATGATGAGTAAGCTTAGCCACATTATAAGCAACATGTCTTCTTCACATCTTTAACTCCAGCTTCTTAGAGTAACAACTTTGCTAAGAGATATAACAAGTTTACCAGAACATGCCTCTATAAACTCTATGTTAGAATAGTCTTCATCGAAACTTACATAAGTTCTTCCAAAATTAATATCTTATGCTTCCAAGGTTAAATATGTATACTAGACATATAGTATAATCTTCCTTTAACCTTGCTATTGAAAGTACTCAATTATTTGTCTGTACCAACTTTATCTTTACTATTGTTCTTCTATTAGATACCATAGAAAATTGCTATGTTGATGTCAATGGAAAACACAATCATGAATGTAACATATCATCGTGATAATGATCTAATCATGTTTCTAAAATACTCCCCCATAGGAATGTCATCAGCATTCATACTTCCAACAAATCATAAATAACATCTACACAAGTTTAACACTAGAATTTAATATGCAAGCCCATTTTGGGAAAACCACTTACAACATGTCACTAATTTTCACTCTTCTGAAGTAAGCTCTGCTAGGAGCCAATACTATTAAAGGTTACAAAACACATTGTTAAATGTTACTTTGTTAAAGGATTTAATTACCCTATTAGGAGTGGCCTTGTTAGAGGACTTTAAAGAATTCCCTTAAAATGTCACCCTATTAGAGAATTTATATATGACTATTAGGTCAACCTTAATTAAAAGATTAAAATATTTTTTACAATGGTTAGAAAGTAACATTTGGTTTTGATCTATTGAATACAACTCACTTTTCATGTACAAATCTCTATTTTGATCATAAGTTGATTCACTGATAGGCACTCATTTTCATCTCTATGTTTGATTCTGTTGGCAACCCTTCAAGAAATCATACTTTAGTTCTTCTCAAATCATCTCACCCTTCTACTTAGATTCTCTAGTCATTAACATCAATAATTTCTCCAACAATCAAACTCCCTAGAACATCAACTCTCTAGGCATCTTGAAAGTTTTCCCTTGTACCACCTTAAATAGGTAATTCTAGTATTTTTCCTCTTAATCATTGTTGTGGTTTCACAACCCACACCCCATTTCTCCTTGAAAGTTTCAACTTAAAAATTTGAGCAGAAGACCTCAAGAAAAGCAAGTTAAAAGATCTAGAAAACCTTGTTAAAAAAGATATGAAAATTTTTAAAACATTTGATCATTCTGGATAATCTGGATCATGTGCCCTTTGACCGAGAAAGATTGGTTAGTTGGAGAGAATAAAAGATCAAAGATACAGAGGTCAAACACATGAACTAGAATAGGTTCCTCATCTTATGCAACTATTAATGACAAGATTCAACATAAGTGCCTTGGAATTTTAGGTAGAAGAAGCAGAAGGAGTTCAAGTGTGTGAAAGTATTTTTATTTAAAGAGGGTAAATAATCAAAATGATCAAATTAAGTACACAAAATTGATCCCATACCACATCTAAAAAAAACCCAAAATCCATTTTTTAAATAGAGAACTTTGATTTTTTAGTGAATTGAACACCTTGCACAGTTCTCTGAAGGTGCGTGGGTGCACAATTTGAAGGTTTGGTGAAAGAATTATCTCTTAAGGTGAAAAGTTGCACATATTTCAAACATCTAGAGGCCCCCTAAGGTTTTGAACATTACCATGGCTTCCTTTTCTTCTATAGCAGCTAAGATCACACTTAAACCCATGAATTTCAAATTTTACGGAATGACCAAGAAATCACACTTCATGATTTCCACAAGGAAGTGAGGGTAAAGTATGAAGCTTTAGACTTATTATCTCCTCAATAAATCACCTCTCCTATCCAAAAGTTCAAAGGGAAACATCCACACATCATTTTGATTCAAGGTCAATAAGACCCACAAGTTAAAAAACTTGAAACACATGGAAAATTATGAAGTTGGAAAAAATTCTAACTCTGGAAAATTTTGAAGTAGAAAAAAATCTAACTCTAGAAAATTTTGATGTTGAAAAAAATTCTAACTCTAGAAAATTCTAAATTTGAAAAAAAAAAATTCTAACTCTGGAAAATTCTAAAGTTGAAAGAAATTCTAACTCTAGAAAATTGTGATGTTGTAAAAAAAATTCTAACTCTGGAAAATTGACACTTAGAAGATTTTTTTGGAATTTTTGAGATTTTGAGGTGTGCTTCTTCTAAAAGTGTTTGGCTATAAAGAGGGTATAAATCATCAAAAAGGGGAAAAGTAAGTATACTAGAGTACTCCAAGACTTTGTCTAAGAAAAACCCAGAAACAATTTTGAAAACTAAGAACTTTGATTTTTTGGCGAATTGAGCTTCCAAGCTTTTGAGTTTCCAAGGTGTGCCAGAATTTTTTGAAGAAGTCAAAGGTGTACAAATAGTTAACTGCCAATTCTAAATTTAGAGCTTTCCATGCACCAAAAATGCATTTTGATGATAGTTTAACTCCTACAAATATCCAGAGAAGGTTGAGCTTCTATTTTTGGCACCTCTAGAGATTCCTACATCATCTAATGGCTTTCTTCTTCATATTTTCTCATGCTTTCTTTGATTTAAGACATGTAAAGGCTCATGCATCCATTTAATGATATAAATAAGGATGGAGTCCTACTTAAGACCATTTAGAGAGCCAGTGTGTACATAAATAGATTTTTTTTATTAGTTTACAAGCATATATTTGTATAAAGAGATCTCTCACTCTCAACACAAATTGAGGAGAAATTTTTTTACAAATTGAGGGATTAAACATGTATTCCAAGTCATCGTTATTTTGATGCAATAATATATGCTCTTGGTGCTCACATTTGGAGTGTAGTGATTCTTGCCTAAATGTGTTATATTTTATGATGTTCATGGAATGTAATTGAGCCAATAGTTTCATTGCATTATTTTGATTGTGTGATCTTTTAATTTTGGTTTTTTTTATAGTTTTACAAATCTAGCTAACATACCTAGTTTGAGAAGAGATCATCCATTTTTTTCTTGCATAGCTTTTTGTCTGGCATGAGCACACTTTTCATGGCATTGCAATTTGATGAAAAGTGAAACATCTTACTGTTATTGAATTCCCATTGACAATTGCATCAATGGAGTTAAGGAAGCATTGCTCCTATTTTCATTGGTTACCTACCAATCTTTTCAAAGGCTTAACTCATAGACATGTTTTTTTCATAGCTTATGACCATTAGGAATTTCCTTTCCATGTTATTTCCTTTCATCTTTCATTTCCTTATCTTGATTATTTTATTTCCTAACCCTTGGTTAAATTAGGAATTCATATAGTTGCATTGTCAGATTGCATTCATATAAAAATAGTAAATACCAAAAAATATATCTCTTTTTGTGGTTAAGTTGGAAACAACAAGTAGATTGGTCATCTTATCCAAAATTAGTTCGAACCAACAAAGACCTCCTTTTGAACACTCACATTTATCTTCTACTAAGCAGATTCCAATAGGTCACAAGATCACTTGAAACCTTGGGGTTGATACTAGATTAGCTTTTCAAGGGAGGAGTTCAAATAGATTCCTACCATTAAGCATGATGCAAAATGACAACTTAAAAATCATCATCGAAGATCTTAGGTATTATGATTAGATTCATCACATATAATGTACACGATCATGATTTTCTTTATCCTCTTCTTTTCTAGAAACTTCTCTTGGAATCCATTCCTTTGTTCATTTACCTAATCCTCTCCTAGTATTAAATGATCCAACTCATCGATCAATATCTTCAACATGCTTTCCATATTCCAAAAAATCAATAATTAAAAATGTTATTCCTTGGCCAAGACTATGTTCTGACACTTAGTCATTGTTGGGTTACTCGATCAATACTATATTTCTTGCTTGGGACATTAACTATCACTCAGACAGACTAATGCTTGGTCAACTCTAATTTTTCTCAACTTGTTCTGACACTCAGTCGACACTAGCATCACTTGGCATGTACTTCAAAATTCTTTAGTCTTTTACTATGTTAGTTCGTCAAACCTATGCATTCAATCTATCTTTGTTCACACTTTAAAGACTTGAGCATTACTATCTTCTCCACTTGTAACATGATTTTTAAAAATACTTTATCTTGCCAAAGTCCAACTAATCAAGTGTCCATTTGTAGTTTCCTCTTCATAACTCAACCTTTCCTCTAGATACTTCTATTATGAACAAATTCAAATCCTCTTCATCAATGGAACAGATATGAAACTTAGATCATATAGAAAATTGTATCCCCAATAGGTTTGACATCAATGACAATTTAATAATTATTCAAATTATAGTCTCCAACAATCTCCCTCTTTGAGATTGGTGGAAACACCTCTGAAATACTTCAAGTTGCTATGCAATCCAAAACTTTTACTTTCTTTGAGAAACACCCTCAATGTATCATACCTTCATTAATATCCTTAGTTTCATTTTGATTCTCATCTCTATAAATGTATGAACTCCCTCTTAGGAATCTCTTCCTCCTTCATAGATATCTCTGCCAGCTTTCTTTTTGTACATAACAACTTACACTATCTCCCATATTCATTGCGATCTTCTCTAAATAATCTCCTTCAATAATATCTCCCTATTTGTAACTAGATAATCTCTACCTATTTGATTACAATGCCAAAGATGACTCTAACTCTTGCATCTTTCTTATGTAGAATTCATCTTCATTTGTTTTTCTCTATATGAGTGATCCATCATTATGTTCTTCTTCACTACTTCCTTAGGAAAACTCCTAAAATACAACTATCTACATCAATATGTAACATACTATGATTAGCACAATTGATGCAAAGCACCATCTTTGCTTAAGCAACTTTATCTAGGAGAATAACTCCTAGTTTACCTCTAAGATATTCACAAGTATCTTTAGGTAAAGCTTTACTCAATACGTCACCTATTTTCTCCTTATTATTTACATATTCCAATTTCACTTCTTTTTCTTGAACTACCTCTCTCAAGTAAACATACTTGATAGAAATGTGCTTTTTCCTTTTGTGCATTATAGGATTCTTTGATATATTAATAGCACTAATCTTATCACAATAGATAAACATTGGATCAATTTTTTTCTTCCTTCATACCTTTCAACAATTTACTATAGCTTCTACATACTCAACTTCATCTATTGATTGGGAAATGTCATTCTTCTTCTTACTTGTCCATGTAATTAGTCTCTATCCTAGAAATAATGCACCTCCACTTGTGCTTTTTCTATCATCAACATTTCCTGTCCAATTAGAAATAGTAAATACATTAAGTTAAAACTTTTCATTCTTCTTGTAACACAATCCATAGTGTTATATTCCTTTCAGGTATCTTAGTATTCTTTTCACTACCATTGTATGGTTTTCCTTAGAACTTTTAAAAAATCTTGTAACTATCCCGACTACTAATGCAATATCAGGTCTTCTCTGAACAACATATTATAGTTTTCTAATTATTGATATGCATTATGTCTAGTTCACATAAGTAGAATCATCATTCTTAGATAACTTATGTCCAATAAGCATAGGTGTACTCACTAGTCTTGAATCTTCCATTCCAAAATCCCTTAGTATCTTCTTGATATATTTGGATTGAGTAATGAAGATACCTTACTTCATTTGATATACTTGTAAGCCAACAAAGAATTTGATCTCACCAAACACTGACATTTCAAATTCCTCCTTCATTTCATCAAAAAATGATTTTCATAATGCTTCCTTGCCTACAAAATGATATCATCAACAAACAATTTAGATACAAATTGTTGTTATCATTTATTTATACAAAACTAGTCTTCACTAAGTAGTTATGTAATCTTTCATACCATGCTTTAGGGGATTATTTCAAACCATATAAAGCTTTTTGTAGCTTACACACCATATTTTTCTTGCTAGGATCCAAAAATCCTTCAAACTGCTCCATATATACTTCTTCTTCAAGTATCCCATTTGCAAATGTAGATTTGACATCCATTTGATATACCTTAAATCCTTTATAAGTAGAAAATGCAAGCAGTGTTCTAACTCCTAGTCTTGCTACATGGGAAAATGTTTCTCCATAGTCAACAACTTCTTCTTGTTCATGTCCTTTGAATACAAATCTATCCTTGTTCCTTGTGACTTCACTTTTTTCACTAAGCTTGTTCCTGAATATCCACTTTGTCCAAATAACATTTTTTTCATAAGATTAGGGTACTAGGGTCCATTTATTATTCTTTTCAATAATCTTAATTTCTCTATTCATTTCTTATCATAACACTATTTTTTTATACTTTCAAAATCTTTTATGGATTTGGGCTCAAACTCATAAAGTAAGCACATATCACTTCAAAGAATTTTTCTTTTCATAACACCAAATTTTTTTAGGTGCATGATGTCTTCTCACATATTTTTCTAATATAGTTCTTTTCTTCTTTGTTCTTCAATAGGTTCATCTTGAAAAATGATTCCAAGCTCATTATCTCTCTCTTGTTTGGGTCTGGTTCAAATTTTGGTTCATGTTTTGCATGCTCAGATTTTTCTTTCCTGATGTTTGGGTTCCCTTAACTATTACTTAGCATCCTTTACCTATTTCTCAACATCCAAAATCTATTGTTCAACATCTAGCTATTGCAACTTGGCATTCCTAGTCTGTTGAGGAACTATAGCTTTGTTTTCTTATTCAAGTCGAATGCTAGGAGCACTATCATTCACATATACAAATGAAGTTTAGTCTTTAGGTTCTATCTTGAATTCAACATCATTCTTTTATGTATATTCATTAAATTTCACATTTACACTTTCCACAACTTTGTTATTGTTAGAGTTCAAATACTTATAAGTTCTTCTCTTAGTGTAATATCCTAAGAATATTCCTTCATCACTTTTAGTATAAAGTTTTTCATTTCTATTATCTTTAAGTGTGTAATATTTTATTCCAAAAACTTTGAAATACTTAACATTAGGTGCATATCCATACCACAATTCAAAAGGTGTATCATTTGTATCTTTCTTGACTTGCACTCTATTCAGGGTATAAACAACTGTACTTACAACTTCTCTCTAGTATTTTTGTGACACATTTTTCTCCATCATCAATATTCTAGCATAGTCCATGATTGATCTATTTCTCCTTTCAGCTATTCCATTTTGAGGAGGACTCCTAGGTACTAACATCTATCCTTTTATTCCTTTGTCTTTGTAGAATATGTTGAATTAATTGGAAATGAGTTCACCACCTCTATCAAATCTCAAGTAATTCAAAATATTCCCTATATCCTTTTCAACTATGGCCAAATACCACATAAATAACTAAAAAGAATTTGATTTTTATTTAATAAACATCATAGTCATCATTTTAGAGTAGTCATCAACAAATAGAATGAAATATTTATCACCACTATAGCTTTGAACACCAATAGGTCCACATAAGTTAGTAATAACCAATTCCAAAATATCATTGGATGAGTATGCTTTTCTCTTGAAACTAAACTTTTTCATTTTTCCTAGTTCACATTGTTTACACATAGCACTGTTAGGTTTCTTGAATTTTGGTAGACCTCTCACTCTTTTCATTTTACTAATGCTAACCAGATTGTCAAAATCTACATGAACTAACCTCTTTTTCCATAAACAAATAGCTTCATGTTGTGCAAACACACATGTCTCATCAAATAAATTTGTATAGAACAAGTAACCTCTTGATTGATCACCACTTCCAATCAGTCTGCCATCAACATCAAATATATTGGTCTTGCTATGATGGAATTCAACTTGGTAACCTAATTTGTTTAACTGTAAAACACTCAATAGATTATAGTCAAATCCTACAACCCAAAAAACATTGTTGCATTTGATCTTATCAGTCAGTTGTATTGATCCTTTACCTTTCACAAGACATGGAACATCATTACCAAATTTAACATAGCTACCCTTGTATGGTCCAATGTTCTCAAATTTACTTCTATCACTAGTCATGTGATTAGAACAACCACTATCAATTTCCCATCTATGAATTTGGTTCACATATGAGATTAATACAGTTTTCTCATCTCCATCATAATCTTCTTTTATAGAAACATAGACTACTTCTTCATCATAACATTCAAATTCAGCATTAGTTTTTTCTTCATCAGTATAACAAGATTTCTTACCTTTGTCTTTCTAGTGCTTGTTCTTCTTGTAGTCTTGGTCATTTGTTCTTCCTTTATACTTTATTTCCTTTCTCTCATTGGTGTCTTCTCTTTCAAGGAATCTTGCAATAATATGACCAACTTTGTTACATGAAAAGAAGATTATGGAAAGTTTACCCGTGTATTTTTCTTTTCCTCTTTCATATCTCCTATCTATCAGTACCTTAAGTTCATCAAGCTCATCACTAGAAGTATCACTGTCACCTTTTAATATGTTTGTCTTTTCCTTTCTTGCTAAGAAAAAATTTGACTTAAAAGAATATTCAATAGTAGTATAAGTGTAATTATCAAAATTAGACATCTCAAAAGTAGTAAGCCTACCAATTACACCTTCTAGAGTTAGGTCATTACATGGCATACATCTTAGTTATTGTATTGCAAAATCCCTAATATAATAGCTAGGAAATAGATCTCTCAATACCTTGTTGATTATTGTTTCATCCTCAATCTTTCTATTAGCACCTCAAATAAGATTCATAACCTCTTTTATTATTGAACAAAACTGAACTATGTTTACACATTCTATCCTCATTTCATCAAATATACATCCTAGACTTTTTGATTTGGCTCTCAAGACATTATCATCTCCTCCATATATGGTCTTTAGTTTATCCCACATTTCCTTTGCATTCTTGCACTCTTTTATGTTGTCAAACATAGGATAGCTTAGGGTTGAGTAATCTCCAAGATTGTTTGATTGTGCTCTTGTTTTTTTTTCAATTGTTATGCAGTCAAAGGGATTATTGTAATATTAACATATGAATTCTCAAGAAAACCCAATGCAACATCACCAATACTAGCTATATGTAGCCTCATCAACATTTTCCATGCAAGAAAATTCACTTTGTTCAACTTTGGTACCTCATTTTTGTACATCATGATCTTTATCTTTGAGTATTGTTGGCTATTTTTCCACCATTTAGCCCATTACATATAACCAACCTAAGAGATCTTCAATGTGCTAGATTCTTTGGTGGATTAATAGATCTATTTTTAGTTGGTCTAGTGTGTTATCCCATGGCACTATTTCATAGAGGTTGTTTTTCCCTTTGAGAAATAGTGCCAATCATTGGATTTAAATCTTATCTTCATCAAAGGTTGGGTTTTAATCATTCATTAAGGGTTCTTCTGCTACATCTTGGCCATTCATTCAAACACGAAAGATCTTCATTGACAATCATCACTTTTCCTAGGAAAATCTAATCTTTTCCATGAGGGTTAACTCTATAGTTGACACAGGCAAGAATCTACAACGCATCGGTAAATTGTGAGCCTCTCATCAAGGAGGTCTTGAGTTTGAATCTACTCACAATTAACACATAATAATAATTAACCTTAATAATAATAAATAACCTATGATTCAACTATTTACCTATCAAAAAATAAAATCTATAGTTGACATGAGTGGGTTAAGGCTGTGTCTTATCCCATCTCGCATTTTTTGACAGCAGCACAATTTGATCTTTTGCGTCCAACACACATCACCAAGGGCATTTTATTTAATTTTGGGTGACTCCTGGGCCTTGTTTACATGACACCAATGTAATTCCATGCCTCTATAATTCATGGAATGATCAAATCTTTTGGATTGGATCTCCCTTATGGTTGGGTACATTCATTTTTTGTTTTCTTGTCATTTCAAACAACAAGTTACATTTCATTATCAGATTTCATACTAATATTTTATTATTTCTCTATCTAAAACTCTTAACTCCAATCTTGTTGGGGTTTGAACTTCAATTTTACATCTAAGTTTTTCTTGAATTCTTTAAAAAGAAAAGTTATAATTTTTTTTGGGTTCTTCTCTGTTTGCAGTTTTTGCAGCAGCAATATGCTTTTTAAAATGTATTACTTTTCCTTCGATTAATGAAAATTCTATTTTTTTACCCCTTCTTATCATTCATTCGTATGTACATTTTTATTACCTTTTTTTGAATGTTTCTTTTCTATTTTTTCATATTTGTATGTTCTGTTTATTTGCTAGCATTTGTTGCATAGGTGAAAACCCTTTTCCTTTTAGCATTTGGTCAATTTTGAACCTACATACAAGTTCTTGGAAGGTAGAATACAATTGAAATTGGTGTATTTGGGTATTTCATTTATGTTAAGTGCATTAATAGGAAGAGGTAGTAACCATGTTTCAATCGGGTGCATCAACCACTTTTATTTCATAATTTTAATTTTATGCAATCTTTCTCCTTTTTCCTTCAAAGTGGTATTTTAGATGCATCCTAATTGTAAAAAAATTAGTCTTCTTGGGAGATTCAACTAAAGAGTGCAAGTCCCACACTTGGAGGTTTTTTTTCCATGTTACAAAAGGTCACTTGAGGATCACCACAAGCAAGGGTTCAGACTTTTGTGTAAACAATTTTTGGCATGCCCAGTGAGATAGATAGTTTTAGCTACATGATTCTATTGGAAGCCAATCCAATCTATTCACTTAGAATTTGGGCATTATTCTTGGTATCATCATCCTTTGGGTGAATTTCATCAAATACATTGGTGACTCTAGTGCATATTTACTGGTTTCAAACAAACCTAGTGCTGGTATGTAAAGATCATTCTTGATCTTTTGTGGTTTTCAACATTTTCTATGAAATTACAACTTTTATGAAGTTCTAACCATGGATCCATTCGATAGAAATGAATACCATTCCCCCCATATAATGAAATTTTTTCCTCAGCCCTCATATTGCCAATTTCAATCTTAGCCTAAAGTTGGTTATACCCAATATGCTCAAAATTATTACTCTCCACCTACCCCTACTCCACTAGTCCCAACATCTCCATTCAAAAAGATTGAAGACATGATGTTGTAGTTATAAAAGAAAATTGACTTGAAATTTCATGAACAAAATGAGAAAATTGTCATGAAGTTTCATGAAAGAGAAGGAAAATGGACATGAAAATTCATGAATAAGGTAGGAAAGTGGACATGTGGTTCCATGAGAAAAATGAGAAATTACTGGCCTATGATAGGTAGCTTGACAAAATTGAGAGGTGATAAGAGATTGAGAAACAATAAGAGAAGATTGCATGCTAGGACTATCTCCAACAACAAGAAGAAGAGAGGGAGAAACAAAGACATCTTGACAAGAAAATTTCTATGCAAATTACTACAACAAAAGAGGAGGAAATTAGGCTTAATTCAACTCATTTTCAGACCAAAGAAGCAGAGGTAGCCCCTTCTCAAATATTTTCCATTTCAAGATTCAAGAAGCCCCCACCATTAAAAGAGCCTAATTTTATAACTTCTCCACTCCCTACACCAAAAAAGATGGCCCCATGAGTCTTCCATACCTATTACCATTTCACTCTTTGAGGGTGGACCGATTGTATGGACTCTTACTTGTCCAAACATGTCATTTTGGGAGAGTGAACCAAAGTCAAAAAAGATTCCATGGGAGAAGTTGCAACCTATCAAGTAGGAAAAAGAGGTAATGGTTGAGAAAAGGGAAGAGGATCCAATCCTTTTATGCAAAGATATTCCCTCTTTTATTGAGGAAGAAGAAGAAGAAAACAAAGTTGTTCCTTCTCTTGAGGAACAAATCATGACTTTTGAGCCTTCATAAGAAGATGATTTTTTGCTACAAGAAGAGGAAGAAGAAAATCATTTGTTGCAGTAGCCAACCCTCTATGATATGGAGGATGGAAAAGAGAGCCTCAAGGAGAGCTCTAGACTTAAGGAAGAACATATTGATATGCATGAGGTTGTCCCTCAACCTATGTATTTTACTATAGCAGAGCAAGAGGATTCTGATAGAGACAAATTTTGGGATGAGCTATAAATGTTTCATTCATCCTTTGACATAAGATGATGTGCCCCTTTATTAGATAATTATGAGTTTCAATAGCAATAAGTGAAGATTCACACCATACTAGTAGCTCCCAAGGAGGTGGCTCATAAGTAGCATGAGGATAAGATGAAGATTATTTCTTCATAAGAAAAGGATCCACTTCCAAAATAGTAGTATACCATCATTATAAGAAAAAAAAAATGAGGTTAAGGAAGATTTCTTAGACCTAAAACCATCAAGAGGATGGCCCATTGGGCATCTAGCTCTACAAAAAATCAACAAATTTCCCTTGGTCGTGCTTACTCTTGAGCATGAGGGTGAGTTTGAAAATAACGAGCAAGTAAGTCTTGCTCAAAGTGACAATGTCCCAATGGTGGGAAGCTTCATTGTTTTTAGTATTGGGAATAAGGTATTCCATGCAATAGTATGCCAATCATACTTGTTGATCCATTTGACTACCTACATGCATTAACTAAGAAATAAACTTATGAGGAAGGAAAACTACTTCAACAAGCCAATTAATGGTTTTATTTGATTCATTTTTTTTGTAAACACTTCTACATAGTAGAGTACCTATTTTTACCTTTACAAGAAGTGTATGTGCACACTTGTTCTCCTCTCTCAAAGCTTTCAAGAGCTGTCCTAAGCTTTTTGGAGCTCCCTAAAGCCTTTTTTGCATTTTAGTTGGTAGCAAAATTTTGTGAAGTTGTAGGTGGGATAACACGTCATTCTTGGTTGGTGACTTTATACTCAATGGATTTATTAAGGTTATTGATTTTATTTTTAGCAACCAAGCATCCTCGCTCAATTGCAAAGAATGTTGGCCATTTTTCCCCCATTCAGCCCATCACATATAATCAATCTAAGAGATCTTCAATGGGTTGGATTCTTTGGGGGGTTAACACATCAGTTGGTAGTTGGTCTTTCATGTTATCCCATTGTGTTATTTCATAAAGGTCATTTTTTCCTTTCTGAAATAGTTCCAACCATTGGATTTAAAGCTTATCTTCATCAAGGAGTGGATTTTAATCATTCATTGGGGGTTCTTATGCTACATCATGGTCATTCATTCAAATATGAAAGATCTCCATCGATGGTCATCACTTTTTATGGAAAATATAATATTTTCCATGTAGGTCAACTCTATAATTTATGCACGTGGGTTAAGGTTGCATGTTATCCCATCCTGTAGTTTTTGATAATGGCATGATTTGATCTTTTGCATCTAGCACACATCTCCAATATTATTTTCTTTAATATTGGATGAATTTTGGGCCTTTTTTGCATGACACCAATGCGTCTACATGCCTCTTTAATGCATGGAATCATCAAATCTTTTGGATTGGATCTGCCTTATGGCTGGGTACATTCATTTTTGCCTTTCCTATCATTTCAAATAGCAAGTTACATTTCATGATTAGATTCATACTGATATTTTTTTATCATTCTCTCTACAACTCTTAAGTCTACTTGTGTTGGGGTTTGAACTTTATGTTTAGATCTTAGTTATGCCTGAACTCTTTTAAAAGAAAAATTGTTAAGTTTTTTAAGGGTTCTTCTCTTTTTGCATTTTTTTGGAACAACAATATGCTATATAAAATGTATTCCTTTTCCTTCCATTAACAAAAATTCTATGTTTTTATCTCTTCTTTCCATTCATTACTATGTAAATTTTTATTGCATTGTTGCATATGTTTCTTTTCCATTTTCTCAGATTTGTATGTTGTGTTTATTTGTTGGCATTTTGTTGCATAAGTGAAAACACCTTTTCCTTTTAGTATTTGATCAATTTTCAAACTACATACAATTTCTTGGAAAGTAGAATAGAGTTCAGATTAGTGTTTTTGGGTGTTTCATTGATGTTAAGTGCATTAATAGGTAGAGGTACTAACCATGTTTCAACCTAGTGCATCACCTCCTTTAATTTCAACATTTTAATTTTATGTAATCTTTCTCCTTTTCCCCTCAAAATGATAGTTTAGCTGCATTTTGATTTAAAGGAAGCTAGCCTTCTCCAAAGATTCAAACTCAAAGCACAAGTCCCACACTTGTAAGTTTTTTCCATGTTATACAAGGTCACTTTAGGGTCATTCCTCAAGTAAGGGTGCAGAATTTTGTGTCAACAAGTAACTTTGAAAATCTCTCTACAAGCACCAACGCTCCAATACCAATTATTAGAATATTTAGAATAATTGAGAGAGGGGGTGAATCAGTTATCCAATGTCTAAATGTATAAATTGAACAAACAAACACTTAAACAACTTTAGATCTTATAATTCCATTTCTTAGTCTCTATAGTCAACTATTAGTAACATCAACTAGTTGTCCACTATCCTAAATATAACAGACTTGCAAATTGTAAACATTAATTAGTAAAACATCATAAATAACACCCACACAATTTTGCAACTAGGATTTAACATGTAAACCCAATTTAGGAAAAACTACCAGAAACATATTACTAATTTTCACTCTTCTACAGTGACTTTTATTAGGAGCCAACCATGTTAAAGGTTACAAAACACATTGTTAAATGTCATCTTGTTAAAGGATTCAATCACCCTATTAGGAGTGGTCTTGATAGAGGAATTTAGAAAATTCTCTTATGATGTCACCCTATTAGAGGATTTACATATGACTATTAGGTCAACCTTGATTAAATATTTCAAATATTGTTTACAAAGGTTAGAAAGTAGCATTAGGTTTTGATATGTTGAGTACAAATGGGCTTTTTTTCACAAAATCTTGCACCCTTGTCCAAATTCTTACCTAGGGACAACCTCATGAAACATGAAAAAAATCTCCAAGCTATGGGACTTGAAATATGAGGCCAAGTCTCTAGAGAAGGATGACTTCCTCTACTATTAAGATGCACTTAAACTATTCTTGAAGAGAAAAGGGAGAAGGAATACATGAAAGCAACTACCTAATCTATTCTAATGAGGTGATGCACCAAAATAGGGTGTTTAGACTAGTCTTTGTCCATACATGCATAGTACTATTATTATGATAGTCCAAAGATATACAAATTCAAACTTGTTTTAGTCTGTAAACTACATAAAGATTAGATCGACACATGAGTGTCACAAGGAAAAATGCTTCACTTCTATCATTCATGGGCCAAAGAGATATAGAAATAATAGATTAAAGATATTTACATTACATCAAATAGAGGTATGAAAGCTTGCATAGTACAATGATTGTTGAAAGAGATAAGGAAAACAATCATATAATTCAAAGGAAAAGAGGGAATTTTTATAGTAGTATGCCAAGGCAATACTAGGGAAAACAAAGAAGATCTAACCCTAAGAAAGAGTGTAATATTTTCATTTATAGTGCCAACATAACTTGGATAACTTCCCTCATATGATAAAAAATTAACCACTACAATCAAATCTTTAGATAATAATCACTACAAAACCAAAAAGATCTAATTATTGCATAAATCCATACATGAAAAGATCACTTCTTCAACAAAACTTTTTTTGAGAGGTTAGGAGCAATGGTCATTTAATCTCTGACTAAATGAATGGATCAACTAACGACAGTGGATTATCTCTTTATATTTATCAAGCCTAGGGATCAATGAAAGTTGTTATAGGAGATTGAAAAGATCAGATTCATCATTCAAGGAACTGCTTCCATTGCAACCAACTTCCAAATTGACCATGCCCTTTGGTCAAATAAGGTTTAACAATCAAGTCCTACTATGTGGACCAAACATTTCTTACCATTATGCCACTCTATTAGCGGTTCAACCTTTATGCCTTGTATTTGACCATTCGCAATTATAGCCTCACCACCACCTTTCCTTAATAACCATTACTGCTTGTGAAACCATGATCCACTAATCATCATTGCCTCGCAACCTACTCTTAGCATTCTTTACTAACTAGTGCAACCTTGTGAAGGTTGATTTTTGATCATATCCACACCATTGCTACTTTAAACCAAGGTTTCCTCCCAAACCCTTGTGACAAGTGAAACAAGGGGAACCACTTGATCGTAACTCAAAACTTAGTCAATTCTTGACTTGTGGTGATAATGCAATGGTCATAGATCTAGATGATCTAATGGTGCATGATATGTCTTTGAAGCATTGAAGATCTACCTTTTCTGCACCATCACAACTTAAACTACAACATGTTAAAATAACCATGTGATCAAAGGTAAACAAAGTAGTTGCACCGTCACCACCTTGACCCTAGTTGATGCTCAAAAAACTACAACTATGTGAATCACATATTCATGATTAAAACATTCCAAGGAATAATATAATATATAGAAAGTGCTTAATTCAAAGCCCTAGGTGACTGTTGGGTGATTTATCATTTAAATTTGATTCTTTGGTAGGAGGGCATTTTGGCTAACATTTCTAGCAACTTAGAGGGGATGCAAGCCTACTTAGCATATGACCAGTGACTATCAAAATATCCATTGGGATATGGAGTCTCTAAAACCATGGAACTCATCAATTTTATCATTTTGGCCAAATTTTGAGCTATAACATGCCTTCTTCTTCTACAACTTGCCAAAACGTAGAACCAAAACTCTCTACTACAAAACAAAACATGTGCCCACACACTTCTTGAAAATAGGAAAGAACGGGAAAGAAAAACTACTCTGACTATGTACACAAACACTTATCTCATAAAAAACAAGCTTGATATATATTCCATTGGCTAGAATAGGAAAGACTTCACCATTAGGCCTATTTAACTAAAAATCATTAGATTGTTTGCAACTGAAAATTACATAGGGACCACTTCTTAAAGCATCAAATTTTGAATGCATCCCTACCTTTTCTTTGTCTACATCCCATGTCAACACAAGATCACCTTCCCTAAAGCTTATGGCCTTAGCCTTCTTGTCAAAACTGCTCTTAATCTATTTTTGATGTATTTATGAGGTCTATATTGCTTGACCTCTTTTCTCCTCTAGCTCCATCAAATCTACCATTTTTATAGGCATGTCGTCATCTTTAATTAATTCTAACTGATGAGCCAACTCAAGAGTAGTAAAATCTAGTGAGATAGGAAGCCTAGCTTCCCTACCATATACTAACATGAAAGGAGAATTTCCTATGGCTCTCTTGGGTTTTTTTCTATCAGCCCAAAGGGCAATCTTTAATTTACAGTGCCAACACTTTTGGTTATCCTCAATAGTTCTCTTCATGATTCTAATAAAAAATTTATTGGATGACTTAGCTAAACCAATTCCCTAGGGATTCTAATTATAAGTTATTCTCAAGTAAGCGCCATGATTAATTACCCATGCACAAATTTGAGCTTCTACAAATGATATAGCATTATCTCATATTATGGTAGAAGCTACACTAAATCTTGTGACAATTTCATCAAGGAATTCTACAATTAAAGCTTTAGTAGAGTCTTCTAAGGCTATTTCCTATGTCCACCTTGTAAAATAATCCATAGTAGATAGAATTAATTTGTGACTAGAGCTAGAAGGTGGGTTCGTAGGACCAATAAAATATAATCCCCACTGGGTAAAATGTTGATCAACCTAGATGGGCTTAAGTTGAAGGGCTACAATTTTCTATTTACCTAAGAAGAAGGCACACATTTCACACTTCCTTACATGTCCATGGAAATCATAGAACAAAAATGGCCAATATTAACTAGCTCTCATGAGATTCATTTTAGTGGTTCTTGCTAAACAGTGGCCACCATCAAGACCATCATGAAGCTCTTTAACTATCCTCTCTACTTGATCTGCATCAATACATCTTAGCATGGTTGCATTAAAGTCTCTCCTAAATAGAACACCATCAATTATAGCATAAGGAATAGACTACAATCTGAACTTTATTTTCTTAGCTTTATCTAACCCTTAAGGACCTATGCTCCTTGTAGAACCAGAATCAGTATGCAAAGAACATTAACAAATGAAGTAAACATTCACAAACCAAAGACTAAATTCACATATATGCTTAGACTAAGAAAGAAAATAAGAAGTGCAAAACCTCACCAGAGAAAACACTCCATGCTTTCTTGATTCCGTAGATGTGTCCTTTTGCTGTGGATGTATGCTCAAGATGCTCAAAAGCTGCTTCAATGGAGATGGGTAATGGCAAATTGGTAGCTTTGTGAGCTCTCAATTTGGCATTATAAGGGTATGGTTGATGGCTTTGGTTCTCAAAATAGCATGGTAACTTTAGCTCAAAGATTGTTGATGAAATGGCTTGGTATGGGATTCAATTTATAGGCTAAGGGGTAGAGGGATGGAGGGCTTAGATGCAAGGATGGATGAAGGCTTAAGGAGGGCTAGGATGCACTCAAAGGAGAGCACATGGATTGTGCTTTTTTAGCACCAATGGGAAGGTGACACTTGTCACAAGGAGGATGAGTGTGAGAGGGTAGGGTTAAGGGTTGGTTAAAGTCATGATGAGTGGGGTTGAGTATGTAAGAGGGATGTAAGAGGAATGAGTGTGGAAGAGGGAAGAGTGTGTAAGATGGATGTAAGAGTCATGAGTGGGCTTGTAAGAGTCTTTATGTTTTGTAAGAGCACTCATGACTTAGTGGTTGGGTTTTTTTGAGGGGAGACTTTGGTTTGGATTAGGAAAGTCTTAAACTTGTTTAAGGAATGTGACAACATTAGGGGGTGGATTAGGCTTGGGTTTAGGATTAGATTAGGGATGTTAGAGATGTGCAAGTGGATGGCATTAATGAGGGTGGGTGAGTTAGTGGCTAAGCTTGGTTAGTATGGGTGGATGGGGTGGATTAGGCTAAATGGAGGATTAGAAATAGGTTAGGGGTTTTTGAATTTGAGGATTTCATTTATCAAATAGATTTATTTAATAAATGGGGATTTATGGAATTAGATAGAAGAATAGGATTTAATTGATAAATAATAGATTATTTGATTTATCAATTAGGACTATAGATGATTAATTAAATTAATCAACTAGGGGATGACAAAGGATTAATTAAATAGAAATTTAATAAATAATGCCTTTTTAGATAACTAAATAGGATTACTAAAATAGTGTAATCAAATTTAGGTGTCTACATTTTGCCCCTCTTTGACATAGTGTTGAGACAACACTATTTCAAAGAAGTTCGAATGAAGACGACACGAAGAAGATGTTTTAGCAACAAGGTTGCCCCAGTCTCGGATAAGAAGAGGAGAGACTAGACTTAGATGATGCCCCCTCAAGAAGGCGGCGGGGAGAGAAATGAGGCTCGATGACTTCTTGAAAAGTACAAGAAATTGAGACGAGCTGAGATGCAGGTTGGCGAAGAGAAGGGGCTGAATTAGCTCAAACTCTCACTACGGGAGAATGATAAAGGGAAATCAGAGGCACAATAGTAAAAGCAACCTTAAGACTTTCCAGGATTGGGGGGGGAGATGGAGGAGTGGAGCGCTATAAAAGGAATCCATTGAAGCTTTTTGAGCGGGGGGATACTTCAAAGAGAAGTACCACCATGTAGTTGAGCACTAGGTTTGCTATAGGACTGTTGGTTAATTGCCAAGGTTACCAAGAACATCAAGGCCTTTTCACCAATTGTCCAGAGGACTGACGAACTGACTCAAAACAAACACACAAGGATTGCCCCAGTATCACACATGAATCCCAGAGGAAGCAGCGTGGAAACGACACTAGGTAACCCACAAGCAGAAAAAGAAAACAAGCAAAAGACCTGATCAAGACCTTACGCTCTAATTGCCCCATTCGCAGCATACCATGATATGGAAGATCGTGGCAACCTTGAGGAGGAAACAAGGAGATTGCTTGGAAAAGATATTTCAAGACCCAAAAGGGAAGATCCCAAACCAAAAGAAAGCGAAAATCCAAAAGAGAACTGTTTGCCAATGAGATGGGTAGGACAAGGTACTAACGGAACAAGATTAGACATGAGGAAGGCTATATCCTGCAAGGACCTATCGGAGAGCACCTAAGCTGATGGATGGGGATGAGTAATGCATCTGGCAAGCTGAACTAAGAAGGATAGCACTTTGGTGACATGAGATCTAGCTAAAGGATGCATTGAAATAGCTAACCAATGTGTGTGATGTGTGCAAGATGTTGATCAAGGACAAACTGACACGAACGCTGGATAGATACAATGATACTAAGCTAAAGAGGATATACAAGCTGATAGACCAAGATATGTTACAAATGTACAAGTTTGTTCATGTTTTGTTTTTTTTTTTTGCGAGATGGAAATGTTTGTGAAGGATGGGGTGTCTATAATAGTTGATAGGTGGATAGGTAGATGGGTTGTGAAAAGCTTAAGGAAAATGGGATTCTGTGTGTGCATGTGATAGGATACAAGCTAGGATACAAGATCATTTACAAGATGGAATATGGTACAAGCTTTGGACAAGATTTGGATATATACAAGGTATGGTACAAGATTTACAAGGTATAATACAAGCTTTGGTACAAGATTTACAAGCTGTATAGGAGGTATTGACAAGCTCCATCAGATTTTGGATATTTGATTGGAACACCAAGGGAACAAGCAGGTGTTTTATGGGATGGTGGGTGGATGGATGAGGGATAGGATAGTGATAGATAATGGATTAGTCTTTAGCACACAAGGCGCCTGAATTACCAGGTTTTCACCAAGGTACCTATCCAAGGCACTTGAATTGCCAAGTTTTCACCATTGGATGCTTATTTCTCTTTACTATTTTTTTTTTTGTATTTTTTCAAAAGCTGGGTATACCAAGGATCTTCAAGCATAGAACTTCTTAAGATGAATGATGTTAGTGGGATCATTCAAGAGTTCTCCTTCTGGTGTAGATAATTGATAGGCTCCGGAGCCAAAGGAGGCAGTAACCACATAGGGACCAAGCCATGTAGGTTCAAACTTGCCTTTCTTTTCTCGATCTGCTTGGACTTTCATATTTTCTTTGAGGACCATGTCACCTGGCTAAAAGTGTCGTGGGAGCACCTTCTTGTTGAAACTCCTTTTGAGACGAGTTTGATAGACTGTGAGATGGTCATAGGCTTGTTGTCTCTTCTCGTCTAAGAGATCTAGCTGGGTGAGTCAAGCTATTCTGTATTCTTCATCTGAGATTTGCCCTCGCAAAGATATGCGTAGTGAGGGAAGTTCAACTTCTATAGGTAATACCGCTTCAGCACCATAGACTAGGGAGTATGGAGTTGTGCCTGTGGATGTACGAAAGGAAGTTCGATAGGCCCATAGAGCCGAATTTATTTGAAGGTGCCAATCACGGCCGGAATCATTGACAACTTTCTTTAGGATTTTGAGGAGGGTTTTATTAGTTGCCTCTGCCTGGCCGTTACCTTGTGGGAAATATGGGCTAGAAAAGCGGTGATGGATGCGGAGGGAAGTGCATAATTCTTCCATGTTAAGATTTTCAAAGTTACCTCCATGGTCAGTGAAGATGGTGGATGGGATGCCGAAGCGGCAAAAAATGTGGTACAAGATGAACTTGGAGACTTGAACTCCTGTAGCTGAGACTAGGGGGACTGCTTCCACCCACTTAGTGAAATAGTCCGTAGCTGTTATTATCCATTTATGTCCATCAAATGAGAGAGGGGTGATAGTTCCAACTAGATCAAGGCCCCAACAAGCGAAAGGCCAAGGTGGTGCAATAGGTTGTAGATCCTGTGCTGGAGCGTGCACAAGATTTGCATGCTGCTGACATGGGAGACACTTTCTGACAAAGTCACAAGAGTCTTCTTCAATGGTAGGCCAATAGTAGCCTGCTCTAAGGATTTTTCGTGCTAGGACAATACCACTCTTGTGGGCACCGCAAAGTCCTGAATGTACTTCTTTTAATGCCATCGCGGCCTCATTTTCATCTAAACATCGAGAGAGAGTATCGTGATAACCCCGATGATATAGGGTATTGGCTATGATAACATAACGGGATGATTTTTGGATGAGGTTCTGGCATTGGGTATGTGTGAGGTGAGGGGATATGATACGATCGTTAAGGTAAGCGTGAATTTCATGGTACCAAGGGGATTGGGGACCAACCAAGATACAAACACGGTTTGAATCCTCATTCGCATAGGCAGGTGTGAGGAGCTGCTCAACTAAAAACTCATACTGCATAGCTTCTTGGGGAATTTCCAAGAGCGAGCCGATAGTGGCCATGGCATCTGTTGCCTTGTTCTGCATTCGAGGCACTTGTGTAAATTGAAGCTTTGTAAAATGCTGGGTCAGTTGATCAACTAGCTCTTTGTAGGGTAATAGCTTTTCATCTTTGGTTTGATATTCATTTAAGACTTGTTTGATGATGAGTTGGGAATCACCAAAGACTTGTAACTCAGTGATATTCCATTTTGCAACTATCTTTAATCCTGCTATAAGAGCTTCATATTCTGCTATATTGTTGGTGCTAGGGAATTGTAGCTTGAAGGCCTTTGGAATGTAATCTCCTTGAGGTGTAACTAATAATATTCCTGCCCTTGATCCATGAGAGGTGTATGAGCCATCAAAATAAAGCTTCCATGGGGGCTGTTCTTCAATTAGGCAGATATGCTCATCTGGAAATTTTGTGAGCAAAGGATATGCATCTACTAGAGGTGCATCAGCTAGGTGATCTGCTATAGCTTGCCCTTTGATTGCCTTTCTATCCACATACTGGATGTCAAACTCACTTAGTAGCATAACCCATTTGGCCAAACGGCCTGTAAGTGCTGTTCTGGAGAGCATATACTTGAGAGGGTCAATCTTGGAGACTAGTTGGATGGTATGACTTAGCATGTAGTGGCGAAGCTTTTGAGTTGAGAAAACAACTGCCAAACAAGCTTTTTCCATAGGAGTGTAATTGAGTTCATAACCAACTAGGGTTCTACTGATATAGTAGATGGCTCTCTCTCTGCTATAATCATCATGTTGTGCTAGAAGTGCCCCTAGAGCAGTAGGTGTTGCTGATATATACAAGATCAAGGGACGACCAGGAACTGGTGAGATACTGCTTGAGCTGATCGAAGTTGCGTTGACATAAAAGATCCCACTTGAAGTTCTCATTCTTCTTTAGCAAGTGTGAAAATGGTGTACACTTATCTGCAAGTTGGGAGATGAAGCGCCGAACAGATTGAAGTTTTCCTTGAAGAGAGCGAAGCTGTCGTAGTGTCTGGGGAGGAGGCATGTCTAAGATAGCCTTGACTTTTTTGGGGTCGATCTCTATACCTCGTTTAGAAACTATGAAGCCTAGAAGCTTGCCAGATGTGACCCCAAAGACACACTTCTTGGGATTTAGCATGAGATAATATTGGGCCAACCTATCAAAGACTTTTTCTAGGTCAGCAAGATGATCCATGAAGGTGTGAGATTTGACCAGGATATCGTCCACATAATCTTCCAAAATGCTATGGATAAGATCATGAAAAATGGTTGTCATAGCTCTTTGATAGGTAGCCCCAGCATTCTTTAGGCCAAAAGGCATCATGGTGTAGCAAAAGGTTCCCCAGGGGGTAGTGAATGCTGTCTTATGCTAATCCTCTTCTGCAATCTTGATCTAATTATACCCAGAAAATCCATCCATAAGGGACAGGATTTCATGTCCAGCTGTAAGATCTACAATCATATCTATGTTGGGCAAGGGAAAATCATCCTTTGGACAAGCTTTGTTAAGATCTCTAAAATCAGTACAGATTCTGATGTCACTAGAAGGCTTAGTGACAAGGACCATGTTGGAGATCCATTCTGAGTAGTCGATAGGTCGGATAACCTTAGCAGCTAACATTCTTTCTAGTTCAGCTTTGACTAGTAATGCCATCTTGGGGTGCATTTTCCTAAGCTTTTGTCTGACGGGCTTGATCTTTGGATCGATTGCAAGATGATGAACTACAAGCTTTGGATCGAGTCCTGGCATGTCCTGATATGACCATGCAAATCGGCCAATGTTCTCTCGTAAAACCTCAAAGAGGAGGTCAGCTTGGTCTTGTGATAGGGATGCAGCAATGTGAACAATTCTAGGGATCTCTGAAGAACCAATGTTGACTTCTCTAGTATCCTCTATTAGAATAGAAGACACCTTTGGTCGATTATCTTGAGGAGGCAATACTAAATCCTCATGTTCTGCTTGTGGCTCTAGATTTTCTTGCTGAGGGGTTCTCTTCGCTGCCTCAGCTAGTCCCAGATTTACCTTAGTTCCAGTTTTGGGTGTATCGAAACTAGGTTGGGAATTTTCTCCAAAATACCCCTTAGGATCTAGCTTGTAGATGTAGGCAGAATCTGGCTTTGTCTTCTTATGAGGAGTTTTAGCTCCCATGAATCTTAGAAGCGCTTCCTCTGATGCGAACTCATCAATATGTATGACACTTGGTTGGTCCCAATCTATGAGTTGTGGATGAGCAAGTGGTAGGTCAATGAGATGGATGGATAGTTCTCGAAGAACAGAGTCTCCTAGGAAGATTTGGTCTGGGATATCGTCGTAGGCTCTCTTTTCAACTTCCTCAGGAATGTCTTCAATTTCGACAAGGTCGCGGTGGATCTTCGAAAAAGCGTGACCATTCTCGTTGGTGCCCCCAGTTGTGGGTATGCCAAAGCCAAGACCTGACTTTATTTCCCAATCATGTGCTTCAATGGGACATTGCATGCCCCTTTCTTCTGGTCCTAGTCCACCTCCTTGATAGTTCCATTTTTTAGTGACGAGCTTATGTTGTTGGGGATATTTTTGGCTAAAGTGATCAAGGCGTGCTTGATTTCTTGGAGGTGCATCCTTATGTAGCCAATTGTTGATATCTGGAGTGAGCTCCTCATGAAGAGGGGTTTTTGAGGACACAAAGGTGGTTGGGCCAAACTGTTTGTATCGAGGATGTGGAATCTCCTTAGCTTTGTGATATGTTGGCCGTCCATGGGTATGTGGATCAAGTGGGATTGCTCCGACAGCAAATGCATCTGATAGACTATATTCTCCACATCCTTTGTTGTTGATCTTTACAGTAGATAGGGTAGAGGCAAGGATGGTTTCTGCATCATTACAAGTGTGGGATGAGCTGGCGATGGCTGTGCCGATGTCTATTCCAGGGCAATGGTTTGTATATGAAGCTTCAACTGCATTGCAGTAAGCAAAGGGTTCTGGATCGGCATGGATGGTTACCTCAGTGCCTTGATGCAGAAATTTGATGCACTGATGGTAGGTGGATGGAACGGCCTTCATAGCATGAATCCATGGGCGACCGAGGAGGATGTTAAATGGTAGGTTTAGATCAACAACATGGCAAACTGTCTCTTGAATGACTGGCCCAACCTTGATTGGTAGCAAAATAATCCCTTCTGTGGTCCTTTCCAAGTTGTCATAAGCTTTGATGGTGATAACCTCACTGATCATATCTGCCTCAGTATACCCAGCTTGTTTTATGAATTTTAGGGTGCAAATGTTCAAGGCTGATCCATTATCTATCATTACTCTTTTCACGGCAAAATTGGATACCATGATGGCTATGCGAAGTGGAAGGGTGTGATCTGGCTCAACCGCGGGTATGTTGGTGGGTTTGAAAGATAGGGCACATGAGGATGAAAGGTGTCCAACAAGATTACGAAAATTAGTAGCATTGATATCAGAAGGGACACGGGATTCTATGAGAGCACTGTCAAGGATGTCTTTGTACACAGGACTAGTGTGGAGAAGGTCTAAAATGGATATTTTGGCTGGCATGTTCCCAAGGTCTTCCAAGATATTGTACCGGCTTTTTGATGGAGCTGATGGTGTTGATGAAACTGGTGGGCCTGCGATGTTAAATCGCGCTCTTCGAGTGGTGACCGCACACTCATTGTCTGGTCCTCGGATATTGATAACATTGACTGAAGGCTCTTTCTCAGATATACAACCTATAAGGATACCATAGTCTATATAGGATGAAGTGTGGTCATTGTTCTTCCCATGCTGTTGGTTTTGCTTGCGGTTGTTGGTGTTGTTTTGGATAGGTGCTTTTCCAAGATTTTGGTTGTTGTGTGGAGGAAAAGCATTTTGATAAATTTGTAAGCTTGCATTGGGAGAGTTTTGGGCACCAACAGTGATTTCCTTCTGATCAATGAGGTCTTGCACATAGTCTTTCAGTTTCATGCATCTGAGGGTGGTGTGACCATTTACCCTATGGAACTTGCAATACTCATTGTCCTTGTACCATGCAGCTTTGGATTGGCTTGGATCAATTTGCTGGGTAGGAGGAAATTTGATAAGGTTTTCCTTAGCCAATTTCTCAAAAATAACATCCAATGGCTCACCAAGGGGTGTATAGTTTCTAGGTGCAGGTTGGAATCTGGGCTTTTGCCCTGCAGCTACATTGATGGCATTAGCTTGATTGTTAGACCCTTGAAAGTTGGGTCTTGTATTGTGGTTTTGATAGCTTTGGTTATTTTTTTGTTGGTAATTGGTAGCTTGTTGGTTTTTTGTTTGATATGGTGGGTTAGACTGGTTTCGAGAAGGACCAATGATATTCACATGTCTGGTGTCAGTAACCCCATCTATTGCAACATGCTTGTTTTTGTTCCAATACCTAGACTTGTCATTGGAATGTGATTGATTTTGGTTGGCCTCTTTGTAAATCTTTACCACACCATCTTTGATGAGTCCTTGCTCAAGGATCATTCCTTTCTCTTTGATATCCTTATAGGTCTGCAAACAGTTCATGGTCATGTGGTGAGCCAAGCTGGGATGTGCATTATCAATAAACATTTTCACCACATGGCGTTCTGGCAAGGTGCAGGATATGCGGGTGGTAAGGGTTTGCCATCTTTGCAGGTATTCGGCAAGGCTTTCTCCACCTTTTTGCTTGGTGTGGACAAGATCAACTATTGATAGCTCTGTTTCAACAAGATGGGCATATTGGGCTACAAATGCCTCAGATAATTTAGAAAAGTTTTTAATTGTGCCATAGGGGATTCTATAAAACTATTCAAGAGCTGGTCCAGCCAAGCTTTTGGGAAAAAGGCGCAAGAGGAAGACATCATTGTATGCCACGTCCTGGCAATGCATGTAAAATTCTTTGATATGTGTGACAGGGTCTCCTTTTCCTCTGAACTTGTCAAATTTAGGTACCTCAAAGTGTTTGGGAAATGGTGTCGTGGTAATGGCTCTGTCAAATGGGTAAGGACACACATTCTCAAACTTGAATGTCTTTGGATCATTCCCTTCTTGGATGGCTTTCAGAGCTGTCTTCATTTGCTCCCATTCTGAATTGATAGGTGATGGTTGGGGTGCCCCCAATGTAGGAGTGCCTTGAGGTAGGTATGTGCTGGATGGGGCCATTGAATATGGATGGTTATGAGGGATTTGCTGATAGGGATTGTACATTGTTTGGGCAGCTGCATGGTGGATGATGGGTTGTTGAGGGGGAGGTGGCGCATATTGCTACATGTGCTGCGAGGCTTGCTGTTGATATGGGATTTGAGGTTGGGATTGAGGAACATAAGATGGCTGTGGGGTAAATGGATTGCTTTGTGGAGGTAAGGTATAAGATGGTTGTGAGGCTTGGGGAAAGGATCGGAAGGCTTGTGGGGTTTGACCAATATATGTGGGTTGTGCCCCCATTTGGGATGGCATCTGCAAATAATTGGTGGTTGGCTGGGGTGGTGGATTACCTCCTAGAAGTGGCATTGAAAAGTAGTTGGTAATTGGAGGTAATGGATTAGTTGGTGGTGGAGGTGGTGGGAATTGAAAGCTTGGGAATGGAATTGATGGGGTTTGATAGCTTGGTGGCTGGATTTGGAAGCTTGGTATAGTGGTGGTGGGAGCTGGGGTCACTTGGGAGCTTGGTAGAAGATTGGCAGTAGCTTGTGGGATTTGATAGCTTTGTGGAGTGAAGGTAGTAGCTTGTGGATTTGTGGCTGGTGGTATTGAGCTCCCGAGACCTAATGGAAATGATGGGATTGTGCTTTGGGCTGTGGTGAACAAGCTAGGGTCGCTTGTGGCATGGAGATTTCAACTTGGGTGGATGATGGTATGTTTGGGTCTGTTGGGTCATATGGATTGGCTGGAGGCTCTTCTTTTGGAATAAATTGAGGATAATTTGGATCATAAGAGCCTATGGGTGGTGGCAGCTGCCCAAACAATGGGTGAGATGGATCTAATAATGGAGGGGGTCTTCCAAAGTCAAAGGTTCCTACATTGTCCCTTCGAAAATTAGCCATGATTGTCTCTTTGTTTTTGTCTATAATGGCATTTACCAATACTGCATTTCCTGGTTGGTTCATGAAAGCTTCAATGTCAGTAGGTGATGGCATAGCTGGCTCTGGGCTGAAGGATGGCTGAGTGCTCAAGGGGGGTGAGGCTATTCGATCTAAATGATAGGGCTCCATTGTTTCTTTCTTCTTGGCTAAGCGAGTGACGGGTGGCATGAAAAATGCTCCTAGGGATGAGATGCAATAATGCTGATGGATGCAAAAGGGGGAAGGCTTTTCTATGCAAATGATTTCCTAGGTTGAGGCAAAGCTATATGAAAAAACCTAAAGAGGATTGGGTTGGGGATTCTAACTTCAAAGATATGTTGTCAAAGTACAAAAGGTCTGCTTTCCTATGTGCAAGCTTGGTGGTGATTGTGTCAACTTAAGGATAGACTGATGATCCTTTAGGAAGAACACGAGATTGACCACTTGCGAATCCCAACCTTTAGCTCAAGGTGATGAGGGATAACAAGTGACAAAGCTAGATTACCCTAGACAAAGCTCTGTCAAAGGGATAACCTTGGTGAGATTGGTGGATTTGGAAGATTTTAGGAATGGCAAACTTTTAGCAAGGTGACAACAATTTTGAAAGCTTAGATGTGCAGATTTTCGATTACTAGCTAGATGATATGATTCTAAATGAGATGGATGAGCTAATAATGCTTAAGGGGATAAGCTAAGATGGCTGGCTTTTCTACAAAGATGACTCTAGAGTGAAGCTTATCCAAGAAGATGTGGAGAAACAAGGGTGTCTAATCATAGAAATCATGCCTAGTTGGTAAGGCATAAGCAGGATTAACTCCTAGATGTTGGCTAAATTTGATGGTGCGCTCTAACCAGGCCTCTTGAAGTGCTTCGTCGGTAGCTTTTTCCTTTGCTTTGTGGAGTTTGGAAATTCGTGGGCTTGGTGTTATTGCTTTTCTCTTGGCTAAAAGTTCTTGGTATGCTAGAGATGGCTTGAGTTTGACCTTGTGAAACTTCTGTTTGGGTTTGGGTTTGGGTTGTTCCGACATAAATTCCTGAATCTGCTTGGCTTTGAAAAAAATCTCAGTTGTTTTGCTTCAACTTGTTCAACTTCCAAAATAGGCAGTGACTACGCTAAGTGTGCCCTAAGCTAGGATTGACCAAGTTTGGCAAACATTCATTCAACAAGTAAAATAAAAACAAGCAATAGATAGGAACACCCAGATAGAAGTTTGTGGTTCTCAGAATGTGGTACTTGAGCCAAGGAGTGTGTATGTTCTACAAATGTTTCGATCAGTCACTCCAAACACATTAACATCCTAGATGGTTTTCTGCAAGGCAGACAATTGGTTTAGCTAGGGAGTCCTCGATATACGCAAGGTACGTGAGGCCCAAATCCATAGATGAGACCAAAAGGATGTCACACAGCCGAGAGGAGCGGTAACCCACTTCTCCTCTTTCACTTCTCAAGGGTATAAAGTTCCTTGAGGCTTAGCCCGAATGACAAAATCTTGATCCCAAGAGAGGTGTCTTTCGATTCACCTCCCGATTCTTATACTCCGCCGGAACGCTGGAGTTGAGGTCGTCCAAGGGGTGATGAAATCCCCAAGCAGGCCTCCTAAAAAAGAAACAAGGTTTTGGATCCTAATCTTATGCACCCAAGATGGCCTCGAAAGATGACAAGGGGAGAGAAGACTTGGATGACCTTGGGCTAAAAAAAATGCTTGTTCTTTTACCAACTGACTCTTATGTGTGCTAATCTAGACTTTGAAAGCACTCATGTTTAAGAGACAATGTTCAATTCCAACTTGAAGCACCAACAAAAGTAAATTGATCGAAGAATGCACACAATAAGAAGAGTTAGGGTCAACAAAAGAAAACTCGCGCGCCCGGAGGCCCTCCACGTCAAGTATCGATTAATTTTCTTTAAGGCATTCAAGATTGAGTGTGAGTTTGTTTTAAGCCCAAAACAAAAGTGTGTGAGATTCAATTTCAAGCGCGCACCCGGAGGCTCTCCACGTCAGTTGTTGTTCAATTTTAGTGCCCAAACTTGAAGTGTGATCGATTTAATCTAGAGTTTTGCCCATTTAAGAATTTTGATAAAGTTAAACCAAACGTTCAAAGACCAAGTGAGTGAGTTAGATTGTGGAACATTTAACACCTTTTTCAAGTAGACCCATCCCCATAAATGGCGCTAAGATTGCAACCAATGGTTAATATTTGATGGGTGATTAGAAAAGAGGTGAGTCCAAGGAACTACTCAAATTGATTTTTGTAAATTTGTATTTTAACTTAACAAAGTTTCTTAAATGTCCAAAAATCAAACTTTACCTAGATTGCATGTGAAAAAGAGATTTGTAATGGTTAATTGATCCTTGGCATTCAAGATTGGATTTTTTTGTTTTAAGCATGCATTCCAAAGAAAGTTGATTTTAATCCATGACATTCAAGAGTGTGTTTTTGAGCAACATTCATTCAATGAAAAATGTGTTTAACCATTCAAGTTCATTTTTTTTTTAGCAACATGCATTCAAAGACCAATGGTTAAACATTCAAGTTCATTTTTTAGCAACATGAAAACCTGCAAGAAACATGGTTAGTGGTTCCATATGTGCTCCAACCTGCAATGAGACAAAAAAAAGCAATTTAGTTAGTTAGCCAAAATCTTCAAAAATGAGAGCTTAACTATGGGAAAAAAATTTTTAACTTTTTTTGTTGTTTTTTCTAAGCAAGCAGAGAACACAGTCTGCCAAAATACAAAGACACTGAACTATAGAGGCGCCAAAATACGAAGAGGACACTCCATGCTTTCTTGATTCTGTAGATGTGTCCTTTTGCTATGGATGTATGCTCAAGATGCTCAAAAGCTGCTTCAATGGAGATGGGTAATGGCAAATTGGTAGCTTTGTGAGCTCTCAATTTGGCATTATAAGGGTATGGTTGATGGCTTTGGTTCTCAAAATAGCATGGTAACTTTAGCTCAAAGATTGTTGATGAAATGGCTTGGTATGGGATTCAATTTATAGGCTAAGGGGTAGAGGGATGGAGGGCTTAGATGCAAGGATCGATGAAGTCTTAAGGAGGGCTAGGATGCACTCAAAGGAGAGAACATGGATTGTGCTTGTTTAGCACCAATGGGAAGGTGACACTTGTCACAAGGAGGATGAGTGTGAGAGGGTAGGGTTAAGGGTTGGTTAAAGTCATGATGAGTGGGGTTGAGTATGTAAGAGGGATGTAAGAGGAATGAGTGTGGAAGAGGGAAGAGTGTGTAAGATGGATGTAAGAGTCATGAGTGGGCTTGTAAGAGTCTTTATGTTTTGTAAGAGCACTCAAGACTTAGTGGTTGGGTTTTTTTGAGGGGAGACTTTGGTTTGGATTAGGAAAGTCTTAAACTTGTTTAAGGAATGTGACAACATTAGGGGGTGGATTAGGCTTGGGTTTAGGATTAGATTAGGGATGTTAGAGATGTGCAAGTGGATGGCATTAATGAGGGTGGCTGAGTTAGTGGCTAAGCTTGGTTAGTATGGGTGGATGGCGTGGATTAGGCTAAATGGAGGATTAGAAATAGGTTAGGGGTTTTTGAATTTGAGGATTTCATTTATCAAATAGATTTATTTAATAAATGGGGATTTTTGGAATTAGATAGAAGAATAGGATTTAATTGATAAATAATAGATTATTTGATTTATCAATTAGGACTATAGATGATTAATTAAATTAATCAACTAGGGGATGACAAAGGATTAATTAAATAGAAATTTAATAAATAATGCCTTTTTAGATAACTAAATAGGATTACTAAAATAGTGTAATCAAATTTAGGTGTCTACACTCCTAGCTAAGAAGGTCTTCATATCATCTATCCAACTCCTTGGACTACCATTTCTTGCCTCCTATTGTTCTACCAACACCAAGACAACTTCTTCATCAGGCTAATGAGATGAGATCATTTGTTCACACAATAATTTTCCTCTTATTAGTTTGGTGATTTGAATATCCACATCATACTCCATTGCCTTGGTGATCCAACCAAATATTTTCTCACTAATGTCTTTGCTTAACAAGAAATCCTTAACACTAGCATGAGGGACCAACAAATGGATTTTGTTATGAGATAACAAGTGTCTAAATTTCTTCAAGGCTCTTATGACTACAAGGGGATACTTTCCCATATAGCTATACTTATTTTCACATTATTTGATTCCTTCTCTAAAGAAAGTAATAGGTTGCTCTTAATTTTCATCATTTAGTTGATTCAAAACAATAGAAATATTTGACCCAGACCCTAAGGTGTAATGAATGAAATCCTTATCAAAATTTTGATTAATGAGATTAGGAGTTGAAGCTATGGATACTTTGATCTCTTTAAAATTTTCTTTCCCTTCCTTGGTCCATGAGAAGGCCATATCCTTTTTTAGCATAGTTGGAAGAGGTTTTACCATGGTAGCTAGGTTAGGAATAAATCTTCTCACAAAATTTATTCTACTAAGAAAACTTTGCAGACCTTTTTTGTGACTAGGAAGAGAAAGGGAAAGTATCACCTTTTCCCTCTCTAGATCAATAGTTAGACCATCCTTAGATACAATATGTCCTAATAATTTCCCTTGGTTATTGGAAAAGAGACCCTTGCTTGGATTCAAAGATACTTTGTACTCTCTATATATTACAAACACTTGTCTAAGATGACCAAAATGCTCCGCTACATCCTTTGAATATATTGTGATATCATCAAAGTAGACTAACACAAACCTCTCAATCATATTTTTTAAGGTCATATCCATTGCTTTTGAAAATGTGGCACCTACATTTGTTAGTCCAAAATGTATCTTACTATAGGCATAGGTGCCCCATTTAGTAGTGAAAGCAGTTTTTTATCTATCAGCTTCCTTGACTAACACTTGATTATAACTTTAGAATCCATCCAAGAAGGAGAATATCTCTAAATGACTAGCCTTGGACAATATTTTCTTCATGGAAGGGAGAGGATGATGATCTTTGAAGGAGGCTTGGTTAAGATTCCTAAAATCTACGCACAACCTAATATCTCCATTCTCTTTCCTAACAAGGACAAGGTTTTCCACCCAAGAGGAATGGTTGATAGGAAAAATGATTTTGGCCTCAATTAATTTGGATAGCACATTTATCATTAGTGGCTCAAGCTTGGGGTTACTAGCCTCTATTTTTTCCAATTAGGCTTGACATAATCCACCAGATCTATAGTATGTTGAAATAAACTAGGGTCAAACCCCTTTAAATCATCATATGTCCAAGAAAATATATTAGTAAATTCTTGACATAGATGAATAGAATTTTCTTGCTCAACCTTAGAACATACCTCCCCTATGCTTAATTTACTTTCATCAACAACTGTGATTGGTATATGGTCTCCTTTATTTATAGCTAGATTCATGCCTCTTTCCCTCACTTGATCATTATGATGGAAGAAACTCTCTAACATAATAAGACCCTTAGGTAAATTTTTGGAGCTGAGGTTGATGATTTGATCACCATATTGGTCATGCAATCTCAACTAATTTCTATCTGAGAATTCCACTTCATTCTACAAGAAACTCATAGTTTGTGCATCAGACTCAAAAACCTACCAATGGATATCATTATCAAGGACAACATGTCTGACCACCACTTTGATCTTCTACTTCTTCTCATGTTTGAGGCTCCTTAGGACATCATATGATGCACCTATTGCCACAAGTCTATCAGTGTGTCTATTTCGTCTTCTAGGGATACTCTGAATATTAAATGTATTGAAACCCTTAAGCAAATCCCACACTCTATGTTTATAAGACTTGAGAAAACTATTCTTGGTAAAATTTAGATTCCTCACATGAGTGATCACTAGCTCACTATCCCCATACACACTCAATGCTTGGATTCCTCATTTTTGAAAAAGTAAGAGACCTTGAATCAATGCCTCATATTTTGTCGCATTATTAGTACAAATGAATTGAAGCATAAATAAGAAGTAGTACCTCTTTAGTGTAGGAGAAACCAACATTATACCAACCCCTAACCAATTTTTATTTCTTGATACATCAAAATACATACTCCATATCCCACTTGTATCCACTTTAGTTTTTGTCAAATTAGGGACAAGAGCATCTCTTTTTGATATATAATAAATGCCCAAGTTGGTTGCTAAGGTTTTTGATATAGGATCAAATTGATAAGCATTAGCCCACTCATCCAAGAGGAAATCAAGTGTATTAGCTAAAGAAGTGGCAAGCTTTTTTTTTTTTTTTATCATTTTCATCTATCTCTAGTATGGTGCAATTCTTATTGATGAGATTGGGAGTGTAGGACTCAATATGATGGAGGGCTAATGGTTCTCCTCTAATTGAAGCTTTCATTACATGTCTTGTTCTAAAAAACATATAAAACCAATCAAAAGATATATAACCACCTATTTGAGTAGTGAAGTCTCTTAAAAAACAAATGGAAAAGTGTGGCTTGACCTCAACAATTGATATATCCTAAACTGTAGTACAACCCAGACATGCATGTAAGGCCATTTCAAAATTCCTAAGGATTCCCAAAGTCTCTATAGTACTACCATCTAACTGCAATACTACCTTAACAATATATTCATATTTTATTTCTAAGATATCAGCAACATACTTGGGCATTATTGAACTACTAGCCCCTAAATCAATCATGTAGTTGTGGACTAGCTTCTCTCCTATAATCAAAGGAACATAAAATGGAGGAGGTCTAACCTTTTTACTTATTTCTACCTCCTTTCATGGTTGTACAAGGCTTATAGCATCCTCCACACTAGATAGTTTATGTCTGAGTTCAATGCATTCCAACTCCTATTGCAATAACCTCCTTTGTGATGGTACAGTAGTTACAGTGTCCCACATAAAAATGTTTGCATTGGTCTTCCTCATCTATTCTACCACACTAAAAAGAGTATTAGATGTTTTGGTGGGATCCTCAGAAGTAGAAGCTTGAGGTGGGATAGTCTACAGATTATTCATATTATCTTTTTTTTCACCCCACCTTTGTTGTTGAGGGGCATTGATAGGCTAATTAAAATTGGGTTGTTAGGAAACTTCTTCTATATGAGGCACTGTACTTGAAGTGGAAATCTAATTAGGAGGTTGAGGAGAAACCTCTTCCATAACTCTTTTCTTGCTCCTAGTATTGTAAGCACAAGAATCCTAGTTTACATTACCATGTTCTTCCACTAAGTAGTTCATAGAAGAATACTCTGTTGGCTCCTATTTTAACAGTTTTACAAACAACCAAGAAACCAGACAAATGCATCTAAGGCTAGCAAATTCTTATGATGAATGCACCTGAATACAATCTTGAGCCAACTATAAGGCTTGACCCTTCTTCACTTCAGGCTCTGCAAGACCTAGGCGAGTTAACCTTCAGGTTCTAAGATATGGTACCAGTGCATTTAAAACATAAATATTAACCTAATTACTACAGATGAAAACCTTTATATATCCTAATAACTCATGAAAAGACATAGATCTACAATAGCTAAATGCAAATCTATGAATCTCATAAGTTGAGTGAGGGTTAATTCCTTTCAGCCCACTACAAGACACGAAAAACTAAAATGATTTTGATGAAAAGATTTTGTGCAAATAACATTCATATCAGCTTACATCTGATTTAATGATCAATGCCTTATCCATTGAAACATAGAGTCATTACCAACAAGATGACCTAACTTGTTTGCATTACAATCAAGTTTATCAACTAAAATCCCCAAATCCCATTCTTACAAAATATCCCCTTCATACACCCAAAAACCCTATCAAAACATTGAAGCATTTACCTAATCTCCTTGAGTCAAAAGCAACAATAGATCTGATACACAAATCATCCAAGTTATCTTAAATTGAATAAACCTTATTTATTCAATTACAAAGTTAATGGCATATGAAGAATTAGGAGACAGAATAAGAAAACCCAAATAATTCATTGTAAATCCCCTTTTGTATTTATCCTTGGAAAGACCAAATACACAAACTAGTAACAAAAAAAGTAAATTAAGATACTTCAAATAATCTAGCATCGATTTCTAGTATCTCAAAATGACAATACATGACATGAAATAAAAATCTGCACAAGGTGGATGTGTGGCCTTCACTACTAGAGCTCAGCTCAATAGTTAGGAAACAAAACTATCTACAATCCCAGTTTCAATAGTAGAACTAGAACCCTGCTGGTATTACCCAGAGAAAACTACCAACAACCTTGCAAAAGAGAAGAAGGAAGAAAGATATAGGAAGGAAGCCATTCTCAGAGTAAATCTATAATTGACAAGTGTCCCTTCAGAATTCCTTACCAAAAAAATGAAAAAATCCTCTCTCTACCTTCTCTCTATAACTGCCTATCAAATCCCCATGATTCTGACTTTCAAGTGCATCAAACATCTCAAAAATTTGGTAGAAAAGATAACTAATTTCTAATATCAAATTGAACTCAAAGTAAAAAGTAAAAATTAGTTAACTGGCCTTTAGAATGTAAGATAATCTTTTCCAGCTTACTTTTACCATAATCAAGCTTCAAAAAGTTTTTAAATCTACCCTGTAACCAACTTTGATGCTCAATGATCAAATTTTCTTATACTATCGCCAATACCCCTAGAAACACAAATTGACCTATAACACAAACTAGTGAAGACTTATGCACAAATTGACTTCAAAAATGGAAAATTCAGCTCGTTCCAGTTCTGGTGGTATGTTGGAGTGCTCATTTTTGATAAAAAAACATCTAGGTTATGCCCTTGTGAAGATCAGGCCTCTATCTCAGGTTTGCACATTGTTTTACAAAAATTTAAACTTTCATTAAAGTTTAAACTATATTAAAGTTCAGATACTTATTTAAATGATCTCTTGACTACACATGAAACCAACCACTGAGAGTATAAAAATGAATTTTATATTTGAAATTATTCATTTTTCTCTACCTTTTCAATTTAGGTCAAACTTGGTTGACCAACCTTGACACATGACGTATTCCAATTGGTTCTTGTCACTATACAACTAGGTGCCACATGTCACCCCATTATCTGTCATGCTCGTCACCACATTAGCACACCACCTCATACTCACCATGTCACTATACTAACAAGTGAGCAACTTCCCTTTGGCGATATAGTGACATTTGTTGGATCTACCACATGGCATGATCTAGTGTGTTCTTGAGACTTGCCTGCCATGTCACAACCTGCCTCAAATTTTGTGCCATGTGGCACCTTGTGATTAGTCCAAATTTTGCCACATCATTGCCTAGTCATCCAACCAATTGCCACTTGTCACATCTTGGTTCGTCAGGGGATCTATAGGTAGGACCCATGACAAAACCTACCAAATTCCAAGGTTTTTCGATGGGTCGCTATGTTGCTAGCCAAAAAACCTGAGATTTTTCCCCTAGCGAAGTAGTGACTAGCCAAATTTTTTGAATTTTTTGGCAAGTTTGACTATGCTAACATCATCACTTATGTGGCACACTCTTGGTCAAAATTTTCTTCATCTCTGCACCAGCTATCCCTCCATTGCAGGCCCCTCTTGCACACCATCACTTCCAAAAGCCTTTTCCCTTTATACATTTACCATTATGTAATGAGAAGTATTTAAAATACTTCAAATGAACCTCCACAAAGAATGTGGGATAAATCCCCTTTGCTATTCTTCACCTGTGCTACTTCTCTACTTGGTTTAGCCTTGTTTGTGCTAAATATACAATGAAAAGAAAAATATATATCCTACCCACCTTTAAAATGTGGATGTCCAGGACCTCAAAACTGTAGATCCCTCATTTGTCTGGCTACCATGAGAGCATTTTTGTTGGAAGAGTATTTTGCCCAGAAGTATCAGTCTCCATGACACCAACTATTTACTCCTTCTAGACCTAGGTAAAATGTATTCCAAACATTAACACACACAAAGGAATGGATACCCATGTGAGACAAAGCCCACCATTTACCCGATGTTCTACTCCATGAGATGTGCTTGCTTGATGAGAGATCAATGCTCTACCTTTGAAGATTGCTACAAACAAATCTGTTGCTCCATATGTGTGGTGATCTTCCATTTCATTTAGCTTTCTCACACTAATTTGCAAAATCCTTATAAAAAACTCATTATTTTTTAAGCCCAATTTTCAAGAGCTTGGGAAGATGGAGTGATCAAAGCCACACAATAACTATGGAATGGATCAACATGAACCACGATATTGTCCACATAATTACTTGTGGATAGAATTGCCTCCACTTTGCCCAAGGATGCGTATTCTCCATGTTGTAGTTTAACTATGTCCCTTTTCCAGTCAATAATCTCAAGGCAGCCATCAAGATGAACTTTTCCAATGTCTCTAGTTTTAGAAGTTGCACTTTGAATCAACTCTAGACGTGTATTCAACTTTCTTTATTGGTGATGGCTTCCACTTCCATTTATAAATGCTTTAATGCCATTCAATGTAAGACCAATATGGGGGGAGTCTGGCATGAAAAGTTCTTCATAAGTTTGAGCAGAAATTTTCACATCAAAAAAGAAATTAGAAGTATTATTATTTTTTTTCTTAGGCAGAAGACCCGACAATTATACCAAACATCATTCTTAATATATATTTTAATATAGATATAATGTCACTTGAAAAGGCTTTATATATTGTCATGTGACCATTATATATATCTCTTATTTTATCACCTACGAGTATTATGCATAATGTAGCTTCATTGATAAAACTAATCTTGAATTGTAAAACTCAATAAGTTTACTATTTGGTATATTAGAAATCTTAGATCCATTGATAAAACTCGACCCTAATTTGGAAAATCTCCTATAGATTTTCAACGTTCAATGCATTTTATGAACATGATTACCCATTTTCAGCATAAGATCTCTTGTACTCAATATCACTTCCAATTCTTGCCTTTTTAATCAATTCTGAAAATTGTGAATTTGTGTATGGAGGCCTGCTAGCTGGCCTTAAAAACTGATTCAATCAAGTAACCAAGCCATAAAAATTGACACAAGTG
The DNA here is from genome assembly GCA_028749045.1 of Cupressus sempervirens. NCBI lineage: Eukaryota > Viridiplantae > Streptophyta > Pinopsida > Cupressales > Cupressaceae > Cupressus > Cupressus sempervirens. The sequence continues at coordinate 46,476,402 of CM053786.1, forward strand.
CTCAATCCTATGTACTCTATCATACTGAAAATTCTTAGCCCCTGAAAAATTCCCAATCAGAAGATTTTAATTGTCGAACATCGATACTTCAATTATCCTACAAGCAAACAATGTTAGAAAAAACACAAAATGGGCTCGCGTTCAGCATTATAAATTGGGTTATTGATCACTTGGGATTCTAAAATCTAGGATATAGGTTCTTTGAAATGAGGAGAATATAATTCTATGGTTTGGGCTCATGATGAATCACAGGATGCATCTGGCGAATTTCTAAAAATAGGCACTTGGAAATTTGTAATTGGGAAATGTGTCAAAAGTAATTTTTGGCAAACAGACGAACATATAAAAGTATGCAAATGAATTTTTCATGACTTGGGAGCTAGCATACTTCAAGAATTTTTAGGACACAACATGATGGTATAATCCATTTAGGCTAACCAATCATATGATCAAAGATATAATGTGTCGAATAGGGCTACAAATCAATCCGGATACCTTAGCCGTAACAAAACAATATAAACTAGATTTTTAATCATGTTAGCGAATTGATCAAATGGATTCGTCATGATCTCAAAATTGGAACGTATGAAGTGTCTGACCCTTAGAACACAATGCAAAAATAATTTCTTCATTTGGATCAATTGGGTCAAAGATATAATTGGTCGAACAGGGCTTCTCAGAATTATGTGCAAAGTGCATAAGCATGAAAACAGTAAACTACCAACTTTGAGCAGTTCAAAACCTAGTCAAGTGGATTCAAAATGAATCAAAATCTAAAACATAGGTTCTTTGGTATGGACACTAGATACTCCCAAAGTGGTGAGTCATGAAACATTTCTGGGTGCAAGATATTCACTTGCAAACATGGCCCCCTGCCACTGTTTGATACTTGGGGTAAATACAGAATTGGAATTTGCTCAAAACAAGACTTCACGAAATGACTCAAAATCTCAATTTAACTTCATGGAACATGTGTACACACTAAATGGAAGGTGTCAGAAACATTAAACACCTCATGGAGCTCAAAGGTACAGCTGGGTACATAGGCATCAAAAAGCATTTATAGGGCTCAAATAGGTAGAATAGCATTGTGTTGTTGGGAAACCACTTGCTCTAGTATAGTTAAATCCAAGTAAGATTCTACCTTCTGACAGTTGCAATATCCATAGGAGTAGTTACAAGTAGGGAAAAAATCTTGATCTTGGGCAAGGTTGTTTTGAGGGGCTACAGCCCTATTTAGGCTGGTGTTCAAAGACTGGGGGTGGTTGATAGGTTTATTCTAATTGTAGGGGACATGACTCTAGTTTAGAGGTCTACCATGAATGGGACATTGAATCTAGAATTGGAGGGGCTTATTATTTTGAGCTTGTTGCCTCTTTATCATCACCAACTTAGTTCCCATTTTTTTCACTACTGAACTATTGTCCTCCATCTTCTTTTCTTGGTCTTGCATCCTCCTTTCTACATTCTACATTATTGTTTGCATCATAGACTCAATCCTATCAACCCCACCATAGCAAGAGGTTGACTTAGAGAAGAGACATGGATAGGGGCCATAGTAGGTTGATGATTAGGCATGTCGGTAAAGAAAGGCATTGGGGGCCTTGGAGCTAATTTTCTTCCTTGTATTAAAATATTCTCTTCTCTTATGGCAATCTCATAAGCATTTGGAAAAGTATCACCTCTCATAGATTGCAAGGTGGTAGCAATATCACTATTGAAGGTTCTGAGATAATACATGAATGCATTACCATGAGAGAGCTTCACTATAGTAGGTATCCTATACCAGGTCTTCTGAAACATTTATCTTCAAAATATTTGGATAATGCTGCCTCTAATCCATCCCAATTAGTAAAATATTTGTGAGGAAAACCTCTATACCACTGTAGCACCTTTCCTTTTATAGATGAGCTTAGAAGCCTATGTGCTACATCATCCTCGATGATTGCATGAATATTAAAAATATTAGACACCTCCTCGATATGTTCAATAGGAGAGCTAGAGGTCTCACCAGTAAACTCAAGTTCACTTTTAAGAGATAATACCGATATGTCATATCTTTGAGCCAATAGAAGGGGGCTCCCACCATTGAAAGTGGCAAAAGAATGAGCTTTACCCATGTAAACAAGTGATCTATTAATATGAGTAGACGGTATCCTAGGTTAAGACCTAACAATAGGAGGAGTGGAGATAGATCTTGTAGGGGTATGTATCACTACTATACTCCTAACTCGTGATAAGGATACCCTAGTCTTTCTTCTTGAACTTGAAAAAAGGAAGCTCTTGATATTGAAATTTACCTTTGGAGGACACTCTTGTATGTTTCTTGGCCATGAATCATGACAAATTTGGTTTGGAAATTGGATTGTTCTTGAAAGTAGAGTCGCCAAGTACCATTGAACAATTAGCCTCTGAAGGCTTAATACTAAAGGTAACATTATCATCTCACTATGAACATGGAATCTTTCTTCAATTGCAGCAAAATTTAAATATTTTAATATGATGTCCCATTAAGTGTGCCAAAAACTATTGTCACAATATCTTATACTATTGTCCAAAGTCTTACCTAAGAACAACCTCCAAGCTATGGGACTTGAACTATGAGGCCAAGTCTCCAGAGAAGGATGACTTCCTCTACTATTAGGATTCACTTAAACTCTTCTTGAAAAGAAAAGGGAGAACGAATAGATGAAAGCAATTACCTAATCTATAGTAATGAGGTGATGCACCAAAAATGGATATTCTAACTAGTCTCTACCCATACATGCACAATATTATTATTATGCCAGACCAAAGATATATGGATTCAAACTTTCTTTAATCTATAAACTACATAAAGATCAAACAACCACATGAGTGACATGAGGAAAAATGCTTCACTTCTTATCATTCATAGGGCAAAGAGATACAAAAAATGAAAATTACAGATATTCACAGTACATCAAAGAGAGGTAAGCAAGCTTACATAATACAATGATGATTGAAAGAGATAAGGAAGATAGTCATATAATTCAAAGGAAGAGAGGGAATTTTTATAGTACTATGTCAAGGCAATACTAGGGAAAATAGAGAATATTTGACCCTAACAAAGAGTACAATATTTTCCTTTATAGTACCAGCACAACTTGGATAAATTGCCTCATAAGATAAAAATCAATAACGACAATCAACTCTTTAGAGAATAATCACTGCAAAACTAAAAGAACTGATTATGGCATAAATCCATACATGAGAGGATCACTTCTTCACCAAAAAAACTTTGAGAGGTCAAGACTGATGGTCATTTAATCTCTAACTAAAAGAATGGATCAAATGATAGTGGTGGAGTATCTCTTTGCATTTATCAAGACTAGGGATCAATGAAAGAGGTTACAGAAGATCGGAAAGATCAGATTCATCATTCAAGGAACTTCTTCCTCTACCACCAACTTCCAAATTGATCATGACCCTTCATCAACTGATGTTCAACCATCAAGTCCTACTATGTGGACCAAACACTTTTTACCATTATGTCACTCTATCAGTGGTTCAATTTTTATGCATTGCATTTGACCATTCATGATCGTAGCCTCACCTCCACCTTTCCTTAATAACTATTACTTCTTGTGGAACTACGACCCATTGATCATCACTACCTCACAACCTACTCTTAGCATTCTTTACTAATCATCATGACCTTGTGAAGGTTTAATTTTGACTGCATCTGCATCATCACCACTTTAAACCAAGGTTTCCTCCCTAACCCTTGCAACCAAGTGAAACAAGGGGAACTGCTCAGTCAAAACTCAAAACTTAGCCAATTCTTAACTCATGGTAATCATGTGCTAGCCGTAGATCTAGTTGATCTAATGGTGCATGATATGTCTTTGAAGCACTAAAGATCTTCCTTTTCCACACTATCATAGCTTAAACTACAACATGCTAACATAACCATGTTATCAAATGAAAATAAAGCAATCACACCTTTGCCACCTTGACCTTGGTTGATGCTCAACAAATCATGACTATGTAAATTACATATTCATGATTAAAAAAATTCCAAGGCATAATATAACATATATCCAATGCTTAATTCAAAGCCCTAGATGACCATTGGGTGATTTATCATTTAAATTTGATTCTTTGGTGGGAGAAAATTTTGGCTAACAGGACCCTCATTTTCTTCTCTATCTTTGATTCACTTGGAAACTATTTAATCAATCACACTTCACTTATTTTCAACTTGTCTCAGCCTTCTACTTAGAACCACCAATCAATAACATCAACAACTACTTTAGGAATTAAACTCTCTAGAATATCAACTCTCTAGGCATCTTGAAAGCTTGTCCTTGTACCTCCTTAAATAGGTAATTTTTGTCTTTTTGCACTTTAATATCACCATAGATCTTAGGCTTTATGATTAGATTCATCACATATAATGTATCTAATCATCATCTTGTTTATCCTCTTCTTTTATGGAAACTTCTCTCAGAATCCATCCCTTAGGTCATTTACCTAATCCTCTCCTAGTATTAAATGATCCAATTCATTGATCCTTATCTTCAACACACTTTCCATATTCTAAGAAAATAACTTAGTCAGCTAGAAGTTATGATTTATTATAAGAGTTAAAATATTGTTCCTTTGTTAACACTATGTTCTGATACTTGGCCATCACTAGATTACTCAATCGCTACTAAATTTCTTGATCAATACATACAACATAATTTGGTCGATAGTGATGCTCACTCAACACTAATTTTCCTTGGCTTTTTTGGGTAATTGATCGAAACTAGAACCACTCAAAATGCACTTCAAAATTATTTACTGTTCTATTTTGTTTCTTGGTGAAGCCTATGCATTTGGTTAATCATTATTCACACTTTCAAGACTTGAAAATTCTTGTCTTCTCCATGTGTTACATGATTTAAATAATTGCTTTATCTTGTCAAAGTCCAACTAATCAAATGTTATGATTGGCTATGAACATAGATACTTTATTTATAAACAAATTCAAATCATCTTCATCAATCAAATAGATATGACTCTTATATAGAAAATAAAAATGTCTCACCAATTGGTTTGACATCAATGACAATATGACAATTATTCCAATTGTAGTTGCCAAAAATTTCTTGGTTGATTCACACCTTCACTCTTTTAATATTTCTCTTAGCTCGACTCTTACCTTCTCCTTCCTCTACTCACTTTTCTTGGCTCTTCTTGCTTCTTCAAATTTTCACTTTCATCTCCTTCTTAGCATTTGATTTGATTAGTATAATCAGTGAACTCCTCAACAACCAAAAAAAATTCTCAACTACTCTTTAAATAGTAGTCATTGTGCCTCCAAATTCTTCCAATTTGTTGGCCTAGCTTTTTACCTTCAAATTTTTTTTGAAAAATTATAGTGAAAGTCTAGTCTTATCGACAATAATTAAGGGTTGTGTGTTTTAAATTATGCTTGCCTAGGTAAAACCCTTAAATTATGTGTTGCCATAGTTTCTTTTATGTCCTATGTTTGAAATGTGGTTTACCCTACTTCAAACTATAAAATAAATGTTGTAAACCCTAGTAAATCCCTAAATACTTTGAGAAATGCCTTCTATTATAAATTTTCCTTGCCCCCTTTTGTTTTACTCCTTTAAAAATTTGTTACCTAGGAACGCGAGTCTTATCTTAACCTTGGTGGCTTTTGGTTAGTCTTCCTTATGTTTTCTCATTGATACCTTAACCCAAGTAGATCATGTCGACAATCATTGGGTCTTGAAAGAAAAATGATCATCACTTTCTCGCAAAAGGAAGATGTGTTATTTAAAAAAAGCGAGGAAGTGACTAAGTGACACCTATCCCAGTGGTTCCCTCTCAAACTTGCAAGTATTTTGTGAATATTTGATCTATTAGTGTTTTAAAAAGAAATTAAAAAATATTGAACAACAAAATGCTCAATACCAAGATGACATTACTCACACAATCTAAAGACCAACCAATTATTATTAACAATTGTATGTGCAAAGCATTTGGGCCCAACTTCAACAAAACCAAGGGTGGTTTTCTACTCTTCTAGCTCTGCAAAACTAGGGTGGGTATACCGAGGGATGATACAAGACTAGGAAAATTGTATGAGGATTATTTTAGTTTCATTCTGATTCTCATCTCAAATCCTCAAATACATACACAATTCTTGATAATTTGGTAAACACATCCCATATAAAAAATATGGCCAAAAATTCTTCTATAGATCTGTAGGTGGTCTCAACAATAGTGGCTAACTAAAGCTAAAACATTCCATGCAAACAAGTACTAGCCAACTTTGAAGATCTACAGGAAATAAAAGTAAAATTGATTTAATTCTACATTTTCGACAACCATTTGTGACACATTTCTCTTTCAGCTGGATCAAATTTGATCAGTGCCTAATCCATTGGGGTCTAGAGTCTACTACAAATTTCTAGATTTAATTTGTTTCCTTACAAAAAATTTCATCAGCAATTCTTATCAGAATTCATCATTCAAAATCCTTTCCACTAGTATAGCAACCTTATCAAATTCATCAAAGTTTTTACTTAATCCATTGAACTAATAGCATTGATGAATAGATATACAACCTAACTAAATTGCATTCAATTGCACAAGCCTTTACTCATACAACATCAAGATAACCAAATAATCAAAAGGAGACAAAGTTCAAAAAGAACTGATATGGGGACAGCTCATAATTAGTATTCATTTTCCTTGAAAATTGTATACAATTTACAGTAAACTCAGAATGACCTTCAGAAAGAAACACAAATCATTCTATATTCATGTATTCTCAAGATTTGATAGAGAAAATACACCACAATGTTTTTAGTCAAAACAATGGATCAAAAATAGACTAAGTATATCACTTAGAAAAATAGAATTTGGACCATTCTCTAGCCCTAGAATCTCACTTAAATAGTGTGAGATGCAACAAGCTTTAGGCTAAGAGAAAGTGATAGGTGTCCATTACAAGAAACATTTACATACACCTATCACAAAATGACAAAAATATGGGTAACAAAAGATATCAAAACATTCTTTTTGGCGGGTTAGCTTCTGTCACATCTTCTTTCACTGCTGAGTTGGCTATCATTCTGATCTCTCCTTGTATGCAACTACTAAATTAGCCGATGATGAAACTTGTTCTGATGATGGCACGTCAACCTCCACCTATGGGTTTTCACCATCTTTATCCTGTATGGTGGGAATAACTTCTACCTTTTCCCCTTCTTTGGTTGTATCAACATCCTATGGTCTCGGGTTTGCAATTGAAAGTGATAGATTATTCTTGTCTTCTTCTTCCAGTTGGGCCTGAGCAGTGATGAGGTCAATGATTTGGATCTCCTCACCCTGTACTTTATCATTGTCAATTTCATCTTCATCAAACTGTTCACCAGGAGCCATTTTCTCCTTCCACTTGTCAAATAATGTGCCATCTAGCCAATTAAAATGTAAAATATCCTTCTACCCTTTTAGTATATAATCAGCCTCATTATTAATATCAACAAATTCATCTTTTAAAGAATCAAAAAATATTTGGGCTTTCGCCATTTCTTCTATTGTGGTGGCCCACCATGCATGCCCTATTTCATTTATGACTTGATTCATTGTTAAACAAAATAAATCATCAAGTTCCTTTGCCCATTCCTCTTTGCTTTTCAAATTATTTTTCTTATCTAAGGCACAAGGAAATAAAATAAATTTTTGGCTCTTGTATTTGTTTAAGTAGCCTATTATTTTCTTTTGTAAATGAATCCTTTTGTTGTCAAAATCAGCAAGATCAGAAACAATGTCAGAGGTTTTTTCAATCTGATCATGAGAATTATTTATAACAGATAAACACAAAAAGGTCATTACTTTTTCCCTTTTTACCCATTTGTTCACAATAGGCTTTAGAGCCTCATCATTTGCTTTTAACTCCTCCTAGATATTAATCACATTGGCCAATTGATCATGGATTAGTGGTCATTCAAGTTTGTCCCCTAGATATGTGAGAGCTTTCCTTAGTTTATCTTCATATTTAGATTCCAGTTCCACATATAAGGCCCACAATTTACTCTTTTCTTATTCAAAATCCTCAGTAGTGTAGTACTATGGCCTTTGGGGTGTATTTGGCAATTCTATGAGAGGGGTAGATTTGAAAGGTTCAACTGGGGGGCGAGGGTATGTTATTCTAGGCCTGATGGATTGTCCCAATAGCTTATTCTCAAGCTCAATTCTCTTTTTTACCTCTTTATTATAATCATCCACCACTATCTCATACTTGCTCTGCAATTCAAACATGGCTTGTTCCTCCTTCTTAGCAGTGGCCAAAAGAAACTTAGAAGAATCCACATTTTAGTATGCTGCCTGTACATGGGAGGTGTCAGCAACCCTTCTCACAAGTATATTCCCATTAATCCAAACTCATTTGGTTGTGATGATGTGGCTCTAGATCCTCTCTTCAATGACCAACTGATCAATGTAGCTTGATCTTCAATAAATGCAGTGCCTTGGAAGTCCTTTTTATTTGTGTCTTGCAAATCCAATCTATTTGAAATAGAATTGAAAATGAATGCATCTGCAATATCCCAATTAGGAAACAATACTATGTTAGAAGTCTTTACCATTTTCCTTCCCTCTTCAGGGGTAATGTTCTAGAACTCTTGCATCATTTGTTCCTTTATTTGTTTTTGGATGGAGGCTTCATCCATTTCTGAATTCTCTATTTTCAATTTTTTGCACTTTTCCTCAAACATATTCATGTTTGCCCTCTAGGAAAACTACTGAAAAGCCCTAGATTTCACAAAACTATCATCAGCCAAATATTGATGACTTGCCTGTTCTAACACAGGGTCTAATTCCCTTCCTCTATAATCAAATATTTTTAGGTATAGACTAGGTAGAGGAGGCTCTAGAGAGTTACCTTCATCCAATTTTGCTTGAGTAATAAAAATACCTCCCTGTGATCCCATCTCCTCATCTTGCTCACCTATGAGCTATTCTTCTCCAATCCTCAAAGGAGATTGAGTGGGTGAATTTTCCTCAACTTGAGGCCTCTCTTCTCTTATTATCTTCTACCTCTTGGGACTAGGCTCATCAGGTCTCTCCTCTAGGGTTGTACTAGTGGATCCCATTATTTATTTGGCCTTATCTACAAGAGCCCTTTTATTTTGAATTATAGTGTAACCAGGCTTCCTATGTACAATTATTTGACTAGCTCCTATATTAGGAGTGAAAACCAACCTCCTCATGACATCTCTGGCCTTATCAGGATGAGAATCAAATTAAAAAAAATTCTTCTCATTCATTGCTTCCATTATTGTAGGGAAGTTACTCATGAGTTTATTTATTTTGTCAGCCTCTGTATTAGCATTATCTAAAGGACTATAATTCTGATCAAAACAATGAATGAATTCTAGGACCTGGGAGTAAACTCTCCATTTTTCTTTTTTGTTCTTGTTCCTATAATGAGAATTCATTTCTTATAATTTCCTCTGGATAATATGAATCATGTTTGATTGATTCCATCTTAATCCTATGCCTCAAAGTCTGATTGAAAAACCCCTTAGAATCACAAAAATGAGAATGGGAGATAGGCATCATATACTGATCCAAAATTTTATACAAAAAGAGCCAACCCCCTTTGGTAATTATGAATTGATGGGCCACTGTGCAAGTAGGGAAAATTGACCCTAGTTGCCTCTTCAACAAAAACATTTCTTCTATTCCTCCTAGTTGCCACAAGACTTCTGCCATTCCTACCTTTAAAGGTACTTGGTCAGGCAAGACATGAGGACTCCCCTTAAAACCATAGATTTTGAAAATAATAGAAACATGGCAAGGAATAATATCTCCCCAATTATGTGAAACTTTCAAATTATGGGGGTTATCCATAGGCCTAATGAGACTCATCAGTACCTTAGGGATTCTAGGATTGTCACTCAATATGAGACATCTCAATTTAGAAGCAAAATATCTATCAAATCTAACAAAACTGGCATTATTTGCATCCCAGGTCATATCTGCGCTCCACAACTAGACTGGTAGTGTTTCCCTATTTTCCTCTCTATTCAATTCCATCTCATTACTGAAATGTGTCACCCCCTTGAACAAGAACATATGCATCAATAGAGAGTAGTGGCCAAAAGTTTTCTCTACTTTGCCTCTCGCAATTCCAACCAAACAATTGTGAATTTCTTTAGCTAAAAGGGAGGCAAAATCAAAGATAACATCTGCACAAAAAGAATCAATTTGAACCATCATATACATAAGGCCAATGGGCATGAAACTCTGCTCATCCTCACCAACAATATGGCATAGGGTCCTGTATATCTCTACAGCCCAAGAAGTGAAAAGACTCTTCTTAAAAGGTTCTCTAGAGGCTGCAATAATTACTGGCAAAGTTCCTATAGTACCAATGTGTGCCCTCAGTGCTCCTCCCCTAATTACATCTCTCTTTGCTTTGTATTCTTTTTCTAATTCTAGCAAATTGATTGGCACATGGTAATCTGATAATGGTTCTAAGTGAAAAACTTCTCTAATTTCTTCAGGGCTAATTGAGACCAGAGGCACACCATCATTTCTTCTCACAACCCTAATTGCTTGATCATAATTTTTGGCAATGTCTTCTAGAAAATCATAATCCATGAAAACACTTGGAACTACTAGCTTTCTCAAATCAAAATTCCAAATATTAGCATGAGGGGCAAACAACTTCCAATTTGAAAACCACTTCTTAAACAAAACAAGGCCAGTTTGAGTAGTTACTACATCCCTAACCCAATTCCCCTTGTCATATAAGCCATTAGAAATTTTAAGCCTAGGGTTTAATGAAATTAACCTTTTGACCTGTGTAGACTCTATAGTGGATCCTAGGAGTAATTCTAACAAATCATCATGGACATTCCTGTCCATATAGTTAACTTGCCCAGAAAATGCTTTCTTAGGAGGCATCTTGATTGTAATAATGGGAACTGGAATGTCACAGAGGTTATGTGTGAGTACTTACTCTATTTTCCAGAATTATCCTTCCTTGAACTTCTTTAGTTGCTATCGAGCAGATGTGGGATTAGTTCACGTCTTTACCAAGCATAGCACAATATGATTGACAGGTTCTTATGCTCAGAAAACATGAAATCTTTGTTGGTGTGGGACAAGAATGAATGAAAATCATCTATATTATACTCTATTTTTTCACATGCGAAGCTTTCATTCATCATAAATGCATAGAATAGAAAAATAGAGTAGCATCACACTTCCTTTTAAATTTGCACCATTGATCCTTGAAAAATCCTACGATCCAAGAATGAAAACTAGGCTGACTCAATGTTCCTTTTAGCATGCTGGCAGTCAAACAAATAAACTGCCTCCATCTATATCTTTCCTTCAAAGTTGGCATTTCAAACTGGGCCCATGGATGACTGAGGACATGTGTCATCGACTCGCTAACTCACTATACTTATCTTTCGAGCACTTTTCCATAGCGAGCTAGCGATAACCACTGATCTTGCTTTGATCATATGGCAGATATTTGAAACAACTTTTAAGAAAACAATAGTGGCTCCCTCACTTGTTAACTCGCTATACTTATTCATCGCACATCTCTTCATAGCAAGTTAACGAGCACCGTCAATCAATACTTGATCTTGTGGATAGCAATTTACTGTAATAGTTGTGGGCCATCCCTCACTAACTCACTATACCTAACTTTCAAGCATTTTTCCATTGCAAATTAACAATGGCCTTTGATCCTGGTTTGATCTAACAATCAAAATTCTTTGTGTGCGTTATACATGGGGAGTGGGTTCATATAATCTACTATTGCTAAGATGGTTGAATAGGCTAGCACACACATGTACTCTTTTTTTATCTTTTAATGACATCACATGTTGTTGGCCTTGCCACATTTGTGTCTTCTAGGCGGGTTGCTACATCGCTATCGGCAAAACATTAAATATCTGTCAACTTGCATAGAAGTAAAAGAAAAGTCTACATAATATTTTCTTTGGGATCCTCAAAATCATTTCTAGTTATAAAAGAACCCCATGTTTTGCAATGATCAAACCCTCGCTATGTCGCTACCGAAAAAGTGGTGTTATTCCATCTAGTGATATAGCGACCTTTGATGGATTCTCAGTTCTGATGACAGAAAACAAAATACAAATTGATTGAAAATCTTACCAATTAATGCTGGTGTCAGAGAAGGTGCTCGTTCACATTTATAATACTGCATGGGAACTTCTGTGGTCATATCAACCTTTTAAAAGAACACTGCCTTTTTGCAAAATCTGGGCATTCGCTACATCACCATTGACAAGTCGCGTGGATTTTTTCAATAGAAATTTAGCGAATTGCTGGAAAAACTTGGACGCTGGTGACACCATTCAAAATTTTCTTCACGTGCATTTATTCTTAAAACTGACAAGCCTAGGACACATCACATGCCGAAATTTCCCTCATGTTAACATCATTCTCAGTGCTAGATTTCACTTTTTAGTATCCCAGACACGTGTCATCAATCTTGCTAACTTGTTATACATAACAATCAAGCATTTTTCCATAGCGAGTTAACAATGACCGTAGATTCAAAAGGATCCGACAGTGGGTTAAAACATCTTTCACAAGGATTGAAAAATGAACTCAACATAGGCGAGAAAAGAACATTCGCTTATCCTCCTATTTTTTAAAATTTTCACGCTAGGGAAAATTTAAATGGAATGGGACATAGGGTTTTAACAAAAAAATTCAAAGGCTAACAAAAATATGACTTAGCTAGAAATCCTATTCACCATTAATGGATTCCAATCTTAATTTTTTTTACCTGGACAATGGAAATTTATTATGCAAAAATTCAGACCAACATAATCAAATCAAGATCAGAGGCCATCACATTCTCACAATATGAAGTTGCTCACTAGTTTAAAAATGCAAGAATGCAAGATTTTGACACATAGAGTATGCTAAGACTTGAGTCATCCTTGAGGTGCAAGTTGAAATATGATAGAGTGAGTTAGCACATTGAAAATTTTTGATTGGTTGAAACTACTGAAGTGGATAAAGGGTTTATGATCACATGAATATGATTGATCATGTGTTGAACTATAGCTGTCATATTTTCACAAAAGTAATGCCATAATGTTTAAGCAAACTGAGAATATGAAAAGCCACTACGTGTCCATGGGTGGACTAGTTTATGAATGTTCTGCAATCATTCCATGTTTGTTCTTAGTCATTGATCGAGGATTAGATCAACAATTGTCGCTTTCTCGCATAATAAAGTTGCACCCTTTTTAGCTAAAGTGAGAAAGTGATAGGATGACACATGGAATATTTCAAAAAAGATGGTGTGGGCAATAAAATTTTAAAACAAAACCATCTGATCATAATCGATATATGACTAGTTTTCAAAGTTACAACGTGTATAAAAATATGACTATTGTAGAGTTTAATGTTGATCAATACAAGTTCATGTGGACGAAATGTTGCATAAAACATGAATTTTGATCAATTATCGAATATTGAAAAATAAAAACTTCAGAGTAGAACAAGAATCTAGCAGATTTTTTCCCTTTCAAGCAAGGAAGTGCTAAATTTTAGGATTATACAAATTTTACTGGTGAGTACAAATATCTTTTAATCATTTAAAGATTTGTTTTCTAAGCTTATTTTTAACTTTTGAAAATATCTCGATGAGGATATTTTTTTGGGAAGGAAAATTATTGGCAAAGAAATGTGCATGACAATTTTGTAAAGTAATTAACTCAGTCCACAACTAAAAAGGTGACACGGAGGGAATTGGTTCCAAAAAACCCTAGGTTGTGAATTTGATGCAAGAGCATCCTGGGTTTCTTTGTTATCCCGCTCATTTTTTTGTTCATTTGCAAGTTGGTGCCGAGTTATTATAGCACTCAGTTGGTGTTGAGTTACTGTAGCATTCAGTTGATACCGAGTTACTATAGCACTTAGTTAGTGACGTGTTTTATAGCACTCCTTCATGTGCTGAGTTACTATAGCACTTAGTTGCTACCGAGTTACTGTAGCACTCCTTCATGTGCCAAGTTACTATAGCACTCCTTCATGTGCCAAGTTACTATAGCACTTGGTACCGAGTTACTGTAGCACTCCTTCATGTGTCGAGTTCCCCAGTGTATGTCGAGTGTTAGTATTTGGATGTGATTTATGCAAGCCAACTTGCGGGATTTATTTCAATTGTGACATTTATGTTAAGATCTTTTCATGGGATTTCTCCAAACCATTATTTAGTCAGCCTTGCTATTATGTAATGTTCTAGAATGATCTATAAGCCATTTTGGCAAGTATATATATAATGTTAAGGCTTAGAGTTAGGTAAGCTTTTGGGGAGAAGATTAGAGAGTAGAACTAAAAGTGTGAATTTTTAGTTAGATCTTTGAATGTGAATGTATTTTTAATTGGTCATAACCCAAAAGACCTTATAGCTAGGCATGTATGAAGATATGTTAATGAATCAAGAAAAGTATTTCACTCTTCTTCCTCCTTTGGTTGTTGTTCCTTGTGTTGCTTCCACTGTGTTAACCCTTGTAGGGTGGTTTGGATATATGGGTGAGCCTTTGTCCTTAGTTATTCATCTTTGCTTGCATCAATTGGTATCAAAGCTTGAGGTTTATCCTTGTGGAGATTGGATCATGAAGAACCCTAATTTAGATTTGGTTATAGGGTGGTAGATCTGCAGATTTGACCTACAAATTGTAGAAGGTTATGATCTTTGAGGAACTTGATTTATAAAGATGGTTTATGGTAGAGGGAATAATGTTGATAATGCTATATTGGATCAGTTTAGACAAATTGCAGCTAGATTAGATGTTGTAGAGATAGCCCAACGGAGAGGAGTGCATCTTGAAGATGTGAGTGATGATGAAGTAGTAGCACCAAACCATAATCCAAAACTTGAAGAAGATCAAGATGAGGAAAGATTGTTGCAAGTGTTGTCCAGGGAAAATTCAAAGCCTATTGTAGAAGTTGTTCCCTATGATGGAAAACTTGATACCAATGCTATGCTAGATTGGAACTTTGATATGGAGAAGTTCTTTGAGTATGAAAACACTCCTGATAATAGAAAGGTGAAGATTATAGTCACTAGGCTGAAAGGTCATGCATCACTATGGTGGGAGCACTTGCAAACTAATAGACAAAGGAGAGGAAAGAAGAAGATCAGAACTTGACCAAAGATGGTGAAGAAGATAAAGAATAAATTCCTTCTTGCTAATTACCAAGTTAGCTTGTTGAGAAAGATGCAAAATTTGGAACAAAAGGACATGACTATGAAAGAATATACCAACGAATTATATAGATTGGACATCATATCTAGACATGTGGATGATGATGTTGAGAAAATTATAAGGTACATTAATGGATTGAGATCTAGAATACAAGATGAAATAAGTTTTGTGAAGCTAGAAAGTGTGGAAGAAGCATATCAATACGCCTTTAACGTTGAGGAGATCTTGATAAAGAAGCATGAACAAAGGCAAAGAGGTAGAGGTGGCAGATTCTTGAGAGGTAGAGGTATATCTTATAGAGAAAGTGGCAGATCTAACAGTTCTATGTAGGATAAAGGAAAATTTGAATTGAAGAATGATGAAAAAGGTAAGTCTGAATGGAAAAGTGGTAATTCTTACCAAGGAGGCACTAATTCTTACCAAGGAAGAGGTAATTCTTACTCTATAGGTGGATTTCATGGTAATTTTTTTAGATGTGGCAAAGAAGGGCATAGATCTTTTAAATGTAGATCCTTTGAAAGTGGGTAGTATAATAGAAATGGTGTTATTCAAGAAGACATTGAGAGTTCACCAAGTGGACCTGAGGCTGGAGAAAATCTGATGGTGAGAAGAACCTTATGTAATATAGGAAGTGATGAGGAACTTGTTTTAAGGAAAAGTCTTTTCAAGACAAGATGTAAGATGGCTAGAAAATGCTGCAAAGTTATCATTGATAGTGAAAGTTCTACAAATCTGACATTAGAAGAGTTAATTACCAAGTTGCAATTGTAGAGGCTAAAACATCCCAAACCTTATCATGTTCCATGGATAAAAAGATGAGCATAAGATATTGGTAAGTGAGAAATGCCTTGTGGAGTTAAAAATTGGACATTACTTTGATGAAGTTTTGTGTCATATGATGCCCATGGATTGTTGTCATATTTTTTTGGGTAGACCTTGGCAATATGATAGATATGTTGTAGATGATGGAAGATTGAATCAATGTACTCTTTGGGTAAATGGGAAGAAACAAACGTTGATGCCTTTGATTGAAAGTCTAGATGAGGTTAATTGTACTGCTATAAAAATTCGCATTATTATTGGGAACCAATTTGAAAAGGAAATGAAAAAGAATCAAGTCTGTTTTGCTATAATTCTAAGAAAACTAAGTTTTGTCAATGGAGACCGAGTGCAATAAAATAGTGTTAATTGAGTGCCAGTCAATGGTGACTGAGTGCCAGAAGAGATTATAGAGTTGTTGAATGAGTCTAAAGACATTATTTTTTATGATATCCCTAATGGTTTACCTCCTATAAGAGGGATAAGTCATTGTATGGTTCTGATTCCTAGAGCTAGTTTGCCAAACAAAGCACCATATAGATTGACACATGTAGAGAATGAAGAACTTAACAGACAAGTGCATGAGTTGTTGTAGAAAGGTTTGATCAAAGAAATCTAGATTTAATGTGTTGTACCTACTATATTAGCACCTAAAAAGAATGGAGAATGGAGAGTCTATACTAATTCCAGAGCCATTAACAAGATAATAGTGAAATATAGGTTTCTTATGCCAAGGATGGATGACATAGTGGATTTTTTGAGTGGAGCAAATTATTTTACCAAGATTGATTTGAAGAGTGGCTATCATCATATTAGAATCAGAGAAGGTGATGAATGGAAGACTACTTTCAAGACAAAAGATGGTTTGTATAAATGGTTGGTTATGCCTTTTGTTTTGACTAATGCACCTAGTACTTTCATGAGGTTGATGAATGAAGTTCTAAAAAGATTTTTGGGTAAGTTTGTGATCATTTATTTGGATGATATTTTGATATTAAATAAGACTAAGGAAGAACATCTTGAGCATATTAGACAAGTATTTTAGAGGTTGAAAGATGAAAACTTGTTGATTAATCTAAAAAAGCATTCTTTTATGCAAGAGGAGATTGTGTATTTGGGATTTGTAATTTCAGCTGATGGTTTGAAGATGGATCTTGAGAAGGTTAAAGCAATTTTGGAATGGCCTACACCTAATAATGTGGGTGAGGTAAGATCATTTCATTGTTTAGCTAGTTTTTACAAAAAAATTATAAAGAATTTTAGTGTTATTTGTAATGCTATGACTAAAACAATGAGGGGAGATAAAAAGGAATTCAAGTGGACACATGGAGCTGATAAGAGTTTTGAGAATTTGAAACAAAAGATTATTGAATTAACTATATTGGCTTTGCCTAATTTCAAAAAAGTATTTCAAGTTGAATGTGATGCAAGTGGTAATGTAATAGGCGCTGTATTAAGTCAAGAAGGTAAACTTGTTGCTTTCTTTAGTGAAAATTTGAATGATGTTAAAATGAAATATTTTGTGTGTGATCAAGAGTTTTATGCTATTGTCCAAGCATTGTAGAAGTGGAGACATTATTTGATTCCTAAGGAGTTTGTGTTGTATACTGATCATAAAGCTTTACAATACTTGGGAAGTCAACATAAATTGAATCAGAGACATATGAAGTGGGTTGAGTACTTGCAAAATTTTGCATTTGTCATTAAGCATAAGAGTGGAGTTACTAACAGAGTTGCTGATGCATTGAGTAGAAGACATTCTTTGTTGACTAAAATGAAGGTTGAAATTCTTGTTTTTGATGAGATGAAAGAGTTTCATGATGTTGATCCTGATTTTTTTGAGGCATGCAGAGAGTGCAGAGCACCAAATCTGGTAGATCAAATAAGTAAGTATGATGAATATTTCATTCAAGAAGGTATTTTGTTCAAAAGTATTCAGTTGTGTATTCCTAGAAGTTCTATGAGGTTGAATCTAATTAAGGAAAAGTATAATAGTGGATTGGCTGGACATTTTGGAAAATATAAAACAATGAATTTTCTGAATGAGAAGTACTATTTGCCATAAATGTATAAGGATGTTCAAAATTTTGTGAAGAGTTGTAAAGTTTGTCAAGTTGCAAAAGGGGTGAGTCAAAATACTAGTTTGTATACACCTATTACTATTCCTGAGAAACCTTGGACTAATATCAGTATGGATTTTGTTCTTGGATTGCCTAAGACTGTGAAAAGGTATGATTCCATATTTGTTGTAGTGGACAAATTTTCCAAGATGGCTCATTTCATACCATGTAAGAACACATCAGATGCTAAGCATGTTGCTGAACTTTTCTTTAAGAGATTGTGAGATTGCATGGATTACCAAGAAATATTATTTCAGATAGAGGTTATTTTTGGAAGACTTTGTGGAACTAGATTCCATACATAGATAGATGGATAGATAGAGGTTGTGAATAGAAGCTTGGATAATTTGCTAAGATGTTTAGTTTGGAATAAGCCAAGTAATTGGGAGATGGTATTGGCACAAGATGAATTTGCATTTAATAATTATGTGAATAGGAGTATAGGGAAGACACCTTTTGAGATTGTTACTAGAATGCATCTTAGAGGTATATCAGATTTGAGAGATGTTGCTAGTCAAGAAAAGAGAAGCACTACAAGAGAAAAATTTGCTGATTTTATGGAGTCTTTGCATAAGGATTTGAAGTTGAGGTTGGAACAAAGCAATTAGAAGTATAAGGCGAAAGTTGATCAGTCTAAAAGACACCATGATTTTCAAGTTGGTGATGAGGTGATAGTTCATCTAAAGAAAGGAAGATTCCTAGTTGGAATATACAGTAACCTAAAGATGAAGAAATTTGGATCTTGTAAGATCTTGAAGAAGTTTGATAGTGGTAATGCTTATTAAATTGAGTTACCTGATGACATGGATATATCTCCTATGTTCAATATTTTTTATTTGTATAAGTATCATAAATCAAAGGATGAAGTTTTTGTATCAGATGATCATCCTAAAACACAAATTGAAGAAGTTGAACATATATTGGATCATAGAGTTGGCAAGAGAACAAGAGGAAAATATTACTATGAATATTTGGTAAAGTGGAAGAACAAACCTATTGAAGATGCTTCATGGATTTCTCAATTTGAGTTGGATTTATCCCAAGTTGGGACATCTCAATGATTTGAGAGAATCATTTCTTTCAACCCTGATTGTCTGATGCAGGAGCATCCTAGGTTGCTTTGTTATCCTACTCATTTTTTGTTCATTTGCAAGTTGGTGCTGAGTTACTATAGCACTCAGTTGGTACTAAGCTACTACAACACTTAGTTGGTGCCGAGTTACTATAGCACTTAGTTGGTGTCATATTATTGTAGCACTCCTTCATGTGCTGAGTTATTGTAGCACTCCATGTGCCGACTTACTGTAGCACTTAGTTAGTGTCAAGTTACTATAGCACTCCTTCATGTGCCAAGTTATTGTAGCACTTAGTTGGTGCTGAGTTACTGTAGCACTCCTTTATGTTCCAAGTTAGCCAATGTATGTCGAGTGTCAGTATTTGGACGTGATTTCTGTGCGCTAACTTGTAGGATTTATTTTGATTATAACATTTATGTTAAAATATTTTCTTGGGATTTCTCTAGACCATTATTGAGTCAGTCTTGCTATTATGTAATGTTCTAGAATGATCTCTAAGTTTTTTTGGCAAGTATATATAGAGTATTTAGGCTTAGAGTTAGGTAATTTTTTTGGGACCAGATTAGAGAGAAAAACTAAAAGTGCAAATTTCTAGTTAAATCTTTGAATGTGAATGTATTTGTAATTGGTCGTAACCCAAAAGACCTTACAACTGGGCATGTATGAAGGTATTTTAATGAATCAATAAAAGTATTTCACTCTTTTTCCTTCTTTGGTTGATGTCCCTTGTGTTGCTTCCATTGTGTTAACCCTTGTAGGGTGGTTTGGATAGCTTGGTGAGCCTTTGGCCCTACTTATTCATCTTTGCCTTCGTCAGAATTGGTGAGGGTTTGTATGACAAAGCCAACTAGTTAAGGGATGCAGACATATCTATTGGGGGTTTGGAGTTGTTCATAAAATGGTTCTCAAAAAGAAATCTAGATACCTCTTTGAGTAATGTCTACAATTTGACATTGGTAAGCTAGTAATTCCTAGGGTATTTTTTGATGATGATCTCTTGAATCTGATTGCAAAAAATATGATCCTATATCTAGATTGGTCAAGAACCATGTTGGGCAAAATTTATTCAAGGTTACACCTGAACTAATTAGGTAAGTTTTTATTTAAAACCCTAATCAAGAATTACATGAACTAATCAATTTTGAAGACCTAAAAACTAGATATAAGGCTCAGAAGGTGTATTTAGGAATGGGTCATTGCAAGAACATTTTTTAAAGATAGGACAATTACCCATGGTTACACCAAATACTCTAGAGCCATTGTCGAGAAAATATTTCAATCCTAGAGCACAAGCACTATATTTCTCTCTCTGTAAGATATTTAGAATAGATGAACAAGATCACATTCTAATCTCTATTGTTTTCATCATGGCTCATAAATTACAATATGGTATGAGTGCAACCTTTGATTTTTCCACCTATTTAACAAAGGAGATTCATAACAGATTGATAGGTATAAGTAAGGCCAAAGTAGAAAAGTGTTTCTATTGGTATTCCAAGCTCATGTATATTTGTCTATATAAAGGTCATTCTACTTTTTCTAAAGAAATGAAGTTGGAGACTAAGAGGGATGGTGAAAGATTACCAGTCCAATTGTGGAGTTTTAATATGACATGGGAGGTCACAGATGCCAACTTTTTAAAATTTGACAAATATTTTGCCTCCAAGATGAGGATTTTATTGCCTGGAAATAGTCCTAGAATACCTCAACCATTGTTAAAATTGATTAGATCAAAAGACTATGGAAAAGGGTTGAAGGTAAGTCATAATTGGGGAGACATTATCCCATATGTAGTTTCAACTATTTGTAGAATATATGGTTTCCAAGACAAGCCCCATGTTCTACCTTACCAAGTGCCCTTGAAAGTTGGAATTGCAGAAATCCTATGAAAAATAGGAGAACTCGAAGAGGCAAAGCTCATAGGCTAATCAAGAGGTAAAATCTTCCTAGGTTTTACTATTGTTCATAACTTTGTAGTCACTAAAGGGGGATGGAAGCACTTTACAATTTTTTTGTATAATATTAGATGGCACAGTCTCATTCTCATTTGATAGACCCTAAGGGCTTTTATGATATGTTCAAAGAAAGGACTGAGGCTAGACCCCATGAAATTTTTTTATACTTTATAGAGGATATAATTAGGAATGAATTTGTTTTGCAAGAACAAGAAGACAGAGAAGAAAAATGGAAAGTATACAGTAGGGTTCTTGAGTTTATTAATGCTTTTGAACCAAAGTATAACTCTCTTGTTGATAAGAAATATTGGATTATCAGGATAGATATGCTTATGAAAATTTTTGCTAGTTTTATGCAAACCTTAAATGAGAAGAAGGCAATCCTAACCCAAACTTAACTAGATAAGGTAGTTGAGGTAGATACTAGATTGGCAAATAGGGTAATCATATCTCCAAGCCAATACAGATTGCAAAGAAGACCTCAATATATAGTAGCAAAGAGCATACAACTTGTACCACTTTATAAAAGGAAACTTTTAGAAATCCCACCTACTCTACCTACTCCCAAGAGACAGAAATTAGAACAAGGTTCTTCTTCTAGGGCTAAAGAATATTCTCCTACCCAAACTCCACTCTAATTAGATGATGAAGTATATTTAAGAAAATAACTAAGACAAATGGGAGGGGAGAAGGACATTTTAATAATAATAGCATACATAGAAGAGGGAGTGCCAAAGGAACCCCTTGTGTCTACACTAGCCCTCACTGTGCGAGATTTTAGAGGAAGAGAAATTGACCCTATATTGGACAAAGCATCTCAAAAATTCATAGATGATGAAATCTTTATGAATTCAAGAGCATTCACACATTTTTTGTGGAGAAGAAGTATAAATAATTTTGAGGAAAAATGCAAAAGGCTTAAAATAGAGCAACCTGAGAAGCAAGACCCTAAAGTTGAGGAGGATGTCAAGGCTAGTCTTATTGAGGAATTTTCATAGATAACCCTTGAAGAGGACAGGTAGCTTCTAAAGGATTGAGGAGCTTTCATTTTACCTGAATGGGACATGCCAATGCAATGATTTTTGATATAGAAAGGAAATAAAAGGACACCTAGTTTAAAACTAAGGAGGAAGTCCTACAAGCCCACAAAGGGTTAAAGTATAGTGATGACCATCAGGCCTTGGTGATGTGGTCCATCTAGAAAAGAGATAAAGCCTAATTTCAAGAGTTTTCAGATTCTAAACACATAGGCAGTCTCATGGTTTATAGGATGGAAGAGGTAGATAGTGAAAAAGGTTTCTCAAATGACCAAAGAAATGGTGAACTTTGTAGATGTGGTTGTAGCTAAAGACAAAAATAAGTTCCTAGAATTAAATGCCAGATTTGAAAAGGTGCTAGAGTTCTATAAAGAAAGATGAAATAAAATACACTAGGTAGAAGGAAAATTTACCTAAATGGACAAACAATTGGGGAAGCGAAAAGTAGGGTAGTGATCTAGTCAGCCAAGAATTACTTATCCCCCTCATCTGCCAATTACCCCTTTCAATACAACTCCCCTTGTAGAAATACCAGCTACCCCATAAGGACCCCAATTCTATACATCTAAAGAGTTTGAGGAAGATAAGAACAAATTATGGGCCATGTGTGTGGAATTAGATGTTCAATATGAAGATAAAATATGAAATACAATTATATATTTAGAGGATAGGATTAATTGGCCTAAATTTTATGAACAATTTTCAAAACTAATGAATAAATGGAATAAGTTGAAGAATAATGAGGCCACCTTGAAGTCCATTGTTAAAAAATGGAATGATAGGGATAGTGATATCACTATTTTATGTTGCTCGGTCATTACTCTTTCTTGGTGAAAATTTTAGGCTTTTGCCTGATGCACCAAAGAATATGGATAAATTGAAAGACAAATAAGAGTGGGCTAAAGAATTGGATGATCTAACATGAATAAGAATAAATAAGGTCATAAATGAAAAGAATCACCTATGGTTTACAAAAACAATCAAGGAAATTGTCAAGGTGAATTTTTTTTAATTCTTTTAAAAAGGATTTGTCTAAAATTGAGGAGTGAGGAGAACATATCCTAAAGAAAAAGTGACAGATTTTGAACTTCAATTAGCCAGATGATTGACATTTCAATGAGTGGATGGAAAATCTTGCTCAAGCCAATCAGTTAATGTTGGAGGAAACTAATGAAGATGATGTGGACCCTAATGAATTGAAGATAATTGATGGACCTTCTCAAACAAAGGAAAAGAAAAAGGAACAACCAACCGCAACAACAATATGGAAGTTCAAACTA
This sequence comes from Cupressus sempervirens, assembly GCA_028749045.1. NCBI lineage: Eukaryota > Viridiplantae > Streptophyta > Pinopsida > Cupressales > Cupressaceae > Cupressus > Cupressus sempervirens. The sequence continues at coordinate 46,499,928 of CM053786.1, forward strand.
GTGAATTAACAAGAAAGTAACCAATTGGAACTACTTATTTGGTAGTTTAATCTAATTATCTGGTGGGAGAACATTGAGTTACAATCAATTTTTGAATATTAGAGCATGAATCATCACAGGAAAATCAAATGGTCCCACATTTAGAGGAATAAAAAATTGTATCTAGACCAATCATCAAATGAAGCCCATCAGTAATTGGAAGTTGCAATAGAAATGGCCCCGCAACAAGATGATTCATGATAGAGACATTATGTTTCAAGAAACCGAGGGAGCACCAATTTTTGTATTATTATGAAACTGACCTTTTTGTTTGTAAAATATTTTTGTCTTAAGGAAAACTGTCATTCTTCTCTAAGCCTGACGCTTCTTACATCTCATGCTATATAAATGAGATCCCAAGGCTAGAGAAAGGGTCCAAATTCGATATAATTTGAGTCTTAGGATATTTTTACAGTCAGTCCAATAGTCTCAATGTGAATTTTATGATGTATTCATCTTTTCTTATCTAAGAGAAATTAGAACATGGAAGGATTAGGTGTTTAATCTTGAGTTATTTTGAACTTAATGCCAATAATGTATTATTTTCAAGGAAGGTTCTGTAAATATCTGTGTCTTTGAATTTTGTCTCCTTTTCATATATTTGAAGATTTGAGAATGATTGAGTAATGTTCATTCATTTTGATGCAACTTTCATGGGTTGTATGTTTGTTCATTGATTGCTCTTAATTCAAAAAATTAAATAAATTATTTAATCAAATTGAGAAGATTAAATAATTAATGTCACTAGTGTGATTTTCTCTGTACCAATGGATAAAGCACTAATCACTACGCGGAATGAAAACTATTGAGTTCATGGGGCTACATAGAGAACAAATATAAAATAAACTAGTCTTTACTTTATTCTATGAAGAGTTAAACTAGTTAGCACTTATTTGCAATAATCCCTTGTATGTCATTTTTAGTTGCTATTGTCAAGGATTATTTGTAAAGGATAGAAGAATTGTGACCATTTTCTACTATAAGGGATAGAAGTGAAGTTGAAAGATGATGTTAATAATCATATTTTGAAGTCAAGAACCATAAACCTTTTATATGTCCATATATCCCTCAAGTGCAACTGCCTTGGTTTTGCAAAACATAAAGAGTAGAGAATCCCTATAATTATATTGAAGTTGGGTCCAAATCTAAAATATTCTTAGTTGATTATAGAAGGTTGCTAACCCTTATACCAAGTATTTTTTTAGAATTTTGGTATCAAGTATTTTATTTCTTGGTAGTTTTGAAACACCAACACAATTAATGTCACTTAATCAAATTCGTCGATCTCAAATTCATTGTATGTAACCACCTAGAAAATAGAAATTTGTACTAATCCTTATCCTTCTTAAATATCCATCATCAGATCCTCACTACATTTTCCTAGTTGTTGATCTTGTAACAAACATTGACTCATGTCTTTAAAGTTCTCAAACATTCTTTGTTTTCACCAAAAGTTAGACTTAGATTCCAACTTTACAAACTTGTTCTTTATTTTATTACTCAGTGAATATAAAATTTCACTTAGGTAAAAATTCACTTGCTCAATACTAAAATTTCTTTGATAACACTAAAATTTCTCTTTCTTATCCAATTTCTTGACGAATACAATAGTTACTTAGTGAACAATATATTTCTTCTATAACCTTGTCAACTGCTATAGCTTGTGTAGCACATTACATTACACTATTATATGATTGAAAAAGTCAAAATTACATTATCACTATCCAACTCATTCAAGTACCCTTTGAATACCATACTTATCAATTTTATCTTCAACATACTTTCTTCAAATCCTCTTCATCGATCAAATTGATATGGCACTCTATTGAATTAGCATAATGTCTAATCAATTAAGACTTGTCATCAATGACAACATACTAATTGATATGAAAATTTTACATACATTCATAGCATTCTTAGTTGCATCACTAGTTGGGGATAACATTATTCAAAATCAACAATGGTATCTATGTTATCTTGTGCTAAGTTGTGATCTTCTTTATTAGTATCTCTACCTATTGTTGTCTATTAGTGTCAAACACTTAGTAATTTACAAGGTAGACTTAGATAGTCATCACTACAAATAAGCTACTCTATATAAGCTGGGTCATGTACATAAGTATGTATCTACCAAGATCTAAATGAGTCAAGTAAGTGTATGGTCATGGGGTATTTTCTATACAAGCCTAGCTCAACATCGATCGAGTAGTTTAAAGCATATAAGTGTCAAGTTACATGGTATGTACCAAGCACAATACATACCAACCAAAAACAGTGTTGAGTATTAGAAAATAATAAAGGTTGAGAAATATAGAGCTTGTTGGTGTCTCTAACTATTTTTGTCTATTAGTGTCAAACACTTAGTCATTTACAAGGTAGAGTCAGATGTTCATCACTATGAACGAGATACTCTATATAGGCTTAGTCATGTACATAAGCAAGTACATACCAAGATCAATAGGAGCCAAGTAAGTGTATGGTTGTTGGAAATATAAACATATAGATGTTTTGATTTTTTTCATTTAAGGACAAATGAATACAACATTTCATTTATGCACTTAGAGATAGAAATTTTTCTAAGTTTTAGATAGTTTTCACTTTCCAACAACACCTAGAGAAGATGTGATGTGTAGGGATGAGTCATTGAGGGTTAGATTATGCACAATTGAGGAAATATCTATGAAAATTTCATGATGATGTATACCAATGTATAGGTGTGTATAGATAGTAGGGCACTAGATATGTTTGAAATACCACTATGGGTATTTAACAAAGCAAAATAGAGCATAGTAGAGAATTGGATTGTACAACTTGAGGAATTATTTTGGTAACAAAATAATTACTAAGTCATGATGGCTTAACTATGTGGATATTATTCCATAAGTTATTTCATATTATGCCAAATGTGTGAAAGCATGAAGGCCGACTAAGTAGTGAGTTATGAATATGAGAGGTATAAGTAAAATCTTATCTTGTGAAGATAAATGTGCAATACATAATGACCAATGTGATATATATATGATCTATGTCAGATTTTTGATTGATGAGATGATATGTGAACTGCATCTAATGTATAATTAGAGCAAATGTGAAATAAAATATATAGAAAGTATTGTATGTATATCTATTCCTATGAAGAATTGAATTGTATAATCACATGTTAGTGCAGTGGGCTCTTCGTGCATATGGTTTTTTTGATCCACCAATTCCTAACAGGGTTGAAGAAACTCCTAACAGAGTTTAGGCTTCTAAAAAGGCCTAGTCATCTAACAAGAACTCAAGACACTATATGTACTTCATAGACTCCTAACAGGGTCAATATCCTTAATATCCTTAATAGGATCTTATTGTTTAATGAATCATCTAGTGGGTATCATCCCCACCAGGGTTCCCCTTGGCTAGGTTTTCCATAGTTAAAAAATAATGGTGTTATGAGTTCTCTATATGTATGCTTATATTTATTGTTTAAAATTGTTGGTTTACTTTCATATGCAAGTTACAAAGTAATTAACTATATTTAGTTCTCAAAAAAAGTTTGTAGAATACTAATTCACCACCCACGCCCCCCCCCCCCCCCCCCCCCCCCCCGCCCGCCTCTCAATATTATCTATTTTTAACAATTGGTATCAAAGCACAATTACTTAGAATAAGTTTAATAGCTTGAGTAAGACACCTATAGATATGGAGCAGTTGTAAAAAAACCTTGAAGAAGCTCTTGAGAAAATTAACCTTACTAAAGAAAGAGATAACTTGAAAGATAGATATGAAGATGCAAAAGTTTTCATTGGCAAATGAAAATAAAAAATGATGTTTTGAAATTTGGAAAGAAATAAATTGCATAGACCAATGACAATGATGAAGTATGAAATCTCTAGAAAGAAAATGAGATTTTGAAACATGAACTGAAAATCATTGAACTTGAGTCTTAAGAAAAATGGTGGCAAGAATGAACCTAAACTGAAAACTGAGAATGAATACCTTAGATCCTAGTTAAGTCAAGTTACATCTAAACTAGATACTATCAAGATTAAGTATTCAAAATTTAAAAATTATAATATCATTGTGAAAGGAGGATTGACACAAGCTAAGCAATAGTTAGAGAAACTTTATTCTAGTAATAGGAAGATAGATCAATAGATATTTCACCATAGGCCTTCTTTTGATAGGAGAGGAATTGGATATCTGACTAAAGAGACATCAACCAAGAAAGTTGAAATCAAAAGACAACTAGATTCAATTATTGAATCTTGTAAGGAATCTTATTTGAGTAAGGTTGAATCAAGCACATCTACTAAAGTATCAAAGGAAGTATAATTAATTGATTTATTAGCAAAACATGATGAACCTAAGAAAATAGAGCAAGTTGATAAACCTAAGAAAGATGAAGCACCCAAGGAAGTAAGACATGATTTTAGAGGTAGATTCTTCATATGTAGTGAAGTTGGACACATGAAAAGAGATTGTATAGGTAAGTCTTTCAAACTCATTACTAATTTCTAGTGTTATAATTTTCATGGTTACGGACATAAAGTAGTAGAATGTAAGAAAACTAAGTTTGATGGTAATAATGAAAATAGTAGAATGTTTAGGAATACCAATCCTATAGGTAATGAAAGAGGAAGATCACTTAATAGATCTAGTGATGGAGAGAAATCTAATGGAGAGAAGAACCAATTTGTGTGTTATAGGTATAACATTCCTAGACACATTGCAGGGAATTGTAGAGCACCTAAGAATCATAATCGAACTAATTATAGAAGAAATACACCTAATGTTAGTTATGTAATAACTTTAGACACATAATAAGATATTGCAGAATGGATAGAAGGAACTTTAATAGGAATCCTACTATTAGAAGGAACAACAAAAAAAATGACAAAAGGAATGATAATGGTATTGACAAAAGCTAGAAGGAAGCAATTAAGGAACATGTTGATGAATTCAAAGAAGCATTTGTGATAGCTAAGGATCCAAAAAGCTCTTATAAAATTTTGAAGGAAAAATATTTTGATGTACCTAATTAGACATTGAAGTCACACATTTTTTGTGACTCATCCAACCTGAATTAAGTTGTTTAAGAAGAGGAAGTACATCAATTGGCTAGAGCTGATGCTACAAAAAGAGAGATGGAAGTTGCACAGTTAGCCAAAGGTTAAGCACATAGAGATAAAGCTATGTTCATGTAGCAAGTCTAGATATGATCTCAGTGACCAAGAATTTAGGAAACAAGATTACTGGTAAATAGAGACAATATTTGAATGTGTGGAAAATATGCATTTAATGTATAGTGCGATATGAATGATTTAAGGATCTTTAGAAGGATTGTTTGTACCATTTGTTCATGCAAAGTATCTTTAGTGAATTGAAGTGCAAAGAGAATTTTTTGAAGTGCAAAGTTGTAAAATCCCTAAATGTGATTTTTAAGGTATTTTATGAAGCTAAAGATAAGTTTTTTGGTAAATACAGTAGAATTGCAATGGTTACTTTGATTGTCTATGGTGTGAGCGATAGACCATGGTATGTATTCAAGAAGTATTTGTTTGTATCACTTTCGGATGACCCATTGGGAACATTTTTGCAAGTTCCAAAGAATGTGCTTCATGTTGAGGATATTAGAAGTTATATCTACTGTAAGATTGAGAGCATAGGGGATGAAGATATTCACAAAGATTTGGGAACCATGTGTAATAGTGATCTATCCCTAAAATCAAAGTATGCATATCTAAACCAGTTGAATCTAGTGAAGTATATGTTTTATACAGAGTTCAATAATCATGAGGGTACCCAAATTATTCTAAGCAGGGTACTTGATGAACTTTTATGGCTAGGTGATATGTAGATAGTTATTGACAATGACCTAATTCATAAGGTCACATGATTAAGTAATGAGGAATGTAACCCTGTCAATGAGAAGAATGTAAGAAATATGGTTGAGACGAACCTAAATACAAGGTTTGATAGAAGAAACATGAAGGTAAACTCCATTTAAGAAAAAGGGGTAAAGCTATTAAGCAAGATATTAGGATACAAGTTTAACCATGGATCAAGCATTAACTCAGTACCAGCTAGATTTTTACATGTGGGTTAAGTGATGATAGTTCAAGGGAGAAAAGCTAATCTATGTGAGATTATCTAACTGCAATTATTGGACAACACTACCAAAGTGAAGAAAACAAAGAGCTTAGTTTTTTAGATTTGAGTCCCTACTAGCTTATTTGATTGTCTATGCTACAAGGAAGTTTCTTGAGTAAAAAATTGGGATAGAAATGAGTGTACAATGAATATGGTGAGTCAATGCTATAGGTCAAAGTTGAAAAATGTTAGAGATGATGACATTGATAGATGATGAAAAGTTTCCAGTCAAAAATGAAACAGAGGTATAGAATACCTCCCTCTATGATAGAGAAATATAAGGATGAGATATGCTTCATGGTGGAGATAGAAAACACCTATATGGAAGTCATGGTACGAAGGGTTAAGTTCATTCAACCCATGTGATATGAGATGAGCGTTGAGCTCATAGAAGGGTATGCGCAAATCACAATCCAATCTAAAAAGGGCATAGAGTGCTCTATATGGGGAACCTATGAGAAGAATATGAGAATAGTTCATTCTAAACTACATAGCAAGGAAAGAAAGAAGAAAGTGGAAAAGGTGATAGATTCCTTCCACAAGGAAATAGGCATGACTAGAGAGGAATTTACTAAAGTCAAAGGCATTGCAATGAAAACATGTAGATAGTCTGAAGTGATTACAGCAACTCCCATTATTATAGCAGGACCTACAAAAAAAGTGACAATAGTGCAACCATGTGTGTAGGCTCCTATTGCACCATATGCAATAGTTGTGCAAGTGTAAGCTATAAGAACAAGAAGTGATTAGCCAAGAAGGTAGTAAGAGGTGGAAGCACCTATAGCACAAAAGACATTTGAGAGACTGGTAAAAGTTAAGAAAGAGCCTGCACCATCATCAAAGAAAAGGGTCAAGCAGACCACTAGTGGACTAGGCAAGAGAAGAAAATCAATGTGAGTTAATGAAATTGATAGTTCTAAGGATGAAGTTAGAGATAGAATAGTAGTACAAGATGCACAAGAAGGAAAACAACAATTGGAAAGAAGGCATGGAAACAAAAGGTAGAGAACCTAAACATGCAAATAATTCATGATGACAATTTTGTATAGTTAAATAAATATTATAATCTATATAGTAATATGGATAGAAGGATGTTAGAAAATGCCATTGTAAGCAACATGATTTTGAGGAATAAGAAGTTTGAGAACATTTAGAATGAGATACCTAAAGACATGTATAATAGGCTAATTAACATGCAAAATAGAGTATTAGAAGAAGATTTGAATTTGAAGACAATTATGATAAATAAACTCTATGAAGATGACCCTCAGGATGACTCAAAATGAATTTTGAAGGGTTTTGAGCCCTTGTTGAGGAACGAAAGAAAATAAATTCTTCTTATGGTAGGAAATTTTGAGGATGTTAGGAAAGAGATAGAAGAGGCAATTGTTAAATTCATGAATAAAATGTGTAAGATGAGTGTGTAATCAAAGCCTAATATCCCAGTGAATGTCAAAGCACACATAACTATTAGAAAAAATGGTCCACCAAGATAACTAAGAGGCAGGGGGTGAGTCAATTATCCAATAATTAAAATATTTATCAACCTTAAACAATCTTATCCATTTATCCCAAGCAAACAAAAACCATAACAAGATGCACATAGAAAATTACACCGGATATGTTAACTAGGGAACCCCTTAATAAGAGGGAAAACCGTAGTGGGAATGATGTCCAAAAGATGATGTACTAATCTACATATTCCTTTTTAGAGGATGGACCCTACTAGGAGTCTATCACAACATTTTGTACATATAAGTCCCTAATAGGAAACTTTGTATCTTTGTTAGAAGGTTCCAACCCTCTTAGCAATTGTGCCAACCATGTTAGGAGTTGTAGAAGGGAGAAGGACGCACTATCCAAATAGCTTCTAGGGTAAGACCACCAAACTCATTGTCCAACTGATCTCTCAGCTATTCCTTGCAAAATAATTATGTGCATTTTAATTTAAGTTCTTTCCTCTATCCTGTCAACTAGACCGATTACTGTCAGATGTTGTAGATCAAATCACAGAGCTCATATCAAACTATCAAACTTTAGATCACACAATAAAACCTTGGCAATGAAGTTTCCTTCACTTCCATTCTACTCTTCTTATCTTCGCATTCTATTCTTTTTGTTTCTTACAATTTTTTGCATTCCTCCATACATAATAAAGGAAAATTTTCTTCCTTTATACCAAATCCATAAAATAATTCCCTAAGTCATCTATTACACCTTCTTAATTAATTATTGTAGGACCACATTAAGAACATGTTACAATTAGCAATGACATTAATCTTTCACCTTTCAACTTGAATAACTTTCTACACATGTAACATTATGATGAAAGATCTTAGCAATGTCATCACCAACATGTCTTCTTCACATCTTTAACTTTGGCTTCTTAGAATAACAACTCTGCTAAGAGATATAAAAAATTTACTAGAACATGCCTATGTAACTATATCTTATGCTTCCAAGGTTAGTTGTGTATACTAGACACATAGCATAATCTCCCTTGAACCTTGCTACTAAAAGCACTCAACAATCTATCCATACCAACTTGATCTTTACTATTATTCTTTTGTTAGATACCACAAAAAACTACTATGTTGACATCAATGAAAAACACAATGATGAATGTAACATATCATCATGATAATGATCTAATCATGTTTCTACAATACTCCCCAATAGGAATATCATCAGCATGCATGCTTCCAACAATCTTCCCCTTTGGCATTGATGGCAACATAGGTGAAAAACATCTAGGTCCAAGAATACCAACAGCAAAAGACTGTTAACCTTTCTTTTCAAATTCTCTTCACCAATCATATCAAACAATTTTTCCATGTTGTAGTTCTCCTACTTTACTTCTTTCTAATTGATTTTTTAAACATGTTGTACTTGGTTTTTATGCATTCCAAACTATTTTTCCATGCTATATTTTTTTTTGATTCTATACTTCTCCCCCATTGATATCAATGTCAAAGGTTTCAGCAACCATAAAACTCTACAAAAGCTATTTCTGACTAGCTCAAGTATCTAAAGACACCTTTCAAAAACAACATCCAAAAATAGTCCTAGATGACCCTATCCATAACATATACTTCCCCATATATGATGCATCAACATTCAATCCAAACACACAATAGTGCTCTATTATACTGGATTGATGAACTCTTGCATCATCTATTCTATTTTTGAAGGGGCATATGCCCTAGCATACCTCGCAAATACTTAAAGTATCTTTGGGAAGAGGCTTACTAAAAATATCTATAATCTGCTCTTTAGTGCTTACATACTCCAATCTAGTTTCATTTTCTACAACTTTATCTCTCAACATGTGAGGCTTGATAAAAATGTTGTTAGTCTTAGAATGCAACACTGTATTCTTAGACATATCTAATGTGCTTGTGTTGTCACAATGTATGTCAATAGGTTCACTAGATTCTATCCTTATAGCTTTCACCATCTATTTCATCCAAACAACTTGATTAAAATTGTTTTTTACTGCAACATACTATGCTTCTACTATAATCTATGAGGTACAATCCTAATTATTGCATAGAAAAGAAACTAATCTTCCTCCAAGAAAGAAGGCTCCACCACTAGTGCTCTTTCTATCATCCATACTATCTCCCCAATCAAATCAATATAAGCATATAGAGTGAAATCATTAGATCTATCATACCACAATCCAAACTCTTGTTTTCCTTTTAGGTATCTAAATATCCTTTTGACTTTTGCATAATGTGCTTCTCTAGGATTAGCTTGGAATCTTGCAACAATTCCAACTACATTTTCTATATCCAACCTTGTGTAAGTCTGATTATACAATCCTCTAATCATAGATCTATACATCTTTTCCTCAATAGTAGGTGTCTCATTCTTTGTAGATAACTTGTGTCTAGTTACCATAGATGTTCCAACTAGTTTACATGTTTCCAAACCAAACTTTTTCAATAAATCTTTCAAATACTTAGTCTGAGAAATAAAGATTCTTTTTTGGTCCTATATGATTTGTAATCCTAGAAAATATTTTATTTCTCCTATCATACTCATTTCAAATTCCTTCTTCATTTCCTCCAAATATGATATCATCAACAAATATTACCAAAAGCATTAATCCATCATCAATTTATTTCTAGTAGAGATTACTATGTGCCATACATTTTCTATATCCAAACTTTGTCAAATGCTTGTCTAACCTTGCATACTAGGTTCTAGGTGCTTTCTTCAAGCCATACAATGCTTTTTTCAATCAGCATTTATGTCCTTATCATCTACTAAAGGACAACCTTTAGTTTGTTCAATCTATACCTCTTCTTCAAGTTCTCTATTCAGAATTACTAACTTTACATCCATCTAATATAATTTGAATTTATTATATACTACATATGCTAAGAATAACCTTACTACTTCTATTTTTGCCACAAGAGTATAGGTTTCATCATAGTCTATTCCTTCTTGCCATGAGCAACCTTTACATAGTAATCTTGTGTTTTTCCCTACAACATCCCCTTGTTCATTCATCTTGTTCCTAAATACCCATTTATTTCCTATCACATTCTTATCTATTGGTTTGGGGACCAATTCCCATGTCTCATTCTTTACTATATAATCCAATTCCTCTTTCATAGCTTGCTTCCAATAGTCATCTTTACATGCTTCATCTATATTCTTTGGTTCAAATTGAGATATCAAACATAGTTCTTCATTGATTATGCTTCTTGTCATTACACCTTTATCTCCACTTCCAATGATTTTCTTAGGCAGATGATTCTTTGTCATATTCTTACCCAAAGTATGATTTTTTATCTCAACTCTCGGCTCTATTGAAGGTTCCAAGCTTTGTTCCTATCTTAGATCTCCTTCATTTTATAAATCATTGTTAGTATCAAAGAATACTTCACCATTCCTTGGTTTACTAACAACATCATCATCTAAATTGTAATAAACTACACTTTCTTGTAATCCTGAATTTCTCATCAACTCTTACATTTTCACGTTCCATAATAGTCTTAGTTCTCAGATTATAACATCTATAAGCCTTTCTTTTTCAATGAATAACCAAGAAATATACCTTCATCACTTCTAGCATTAAACTTACCAATATCATCATCTCTTTTGATATAACACTTACTACCAAAAATTCTAAAATATTTAACTGTAGGTGAGTGACCAAACCACAATTCATAAGGGGTCTTGTTTGTGTCTTTCCTAACTTGCACTATGTTCATAGTGTAGATTTTTCTATTCATAGCTTCTCTCCAAAACATCTTGGATACATCATTCTCAACTAACATAGCTCTTATCACTTCTATTATTGACCCATTTCTTCTCTCTTCTATGCCATTTTGTTCAAGAATTCTCAGAGTTGATAACTATCTTTTGATTTCATTAGCTTCACAAAATATGTTAAACTCATTTGAAGTAAACTCTCCTCCTCCGTCTAATCTTAAACATTTAATCTTCATACCTGATTCATTCTCAACCCTATTTATGAATATCTTGAACTTATCAAATGCTTAATATTTTTATTTAAAAAATAAAACCCACATCATTATAGAAAAATCATCAACTAAAATCATGAAATACCTTTCACCATAGAATCCTTTAGTCTTCATAGGATTGTTGAAATCTGTGTGTAAAATCTCCAAGATTTCTATAGTAGTAAAGTTCTTGTAGGGAAAAGAAGTTCTATTATTCTTTTCCAAAACACAATCCTTGCAAATTTTTTTAGTAGACTTTACAATCTTAGGCAATTCTCTAACTCAAAACATACTACTAGTCTTCACAATACTGTCAAAGTTTATATGACAAAATATATTATGCTATAACCAACTATCATTAACCTTTGCAACCAAATATGTCATTTTAGTAAGATTCAACTAAAATAAATTACCTCTAGATTTGGTTCCCAGTCCAATTATCTTTCCATCTTTGTCTCTAATCATGCATGTCTTTTCTATGAACTGTAATTGATAACCTTTATCCACTAGTTGTCCAACACTTAGAAGATTGTTCTTCAAACCATCAACAAAATATACATCCTCAGTGTTAGTTTTACCATCAACAGTTATAGGTCTAGTACCTTGAACATGGCATATTGCATTATTTCCAAATTTTACCATCAAGAGTTATAGATCCAATACCTTGAACATGGCATATTGCATTATTTCCAACTCTAACAATACATCCATCATGATTTTTGAAGTCAACAAACTTGTTCATACCACGAGTCAAATGATGCGAACAACCACTATCAATTCCAATCATATTTATTTTCAATCTATGATACCAAAGCTATTTTCTCTAGCCTTTCTTCTTTTATTTCTACAAATCCTATTTCATCATCATTATCACATACTGCTTATTCATCATAATCATCTTCTTCATTTGCATACAGACACTCTCTATCTCTTCTAGGTTTGAAATTTCCTTTATACTTTTTCTCTCTTTTAGGACACCTAGATGCATAATGACCAGATTCCTTACAAGTCCAACATTTAAAGATTTTATTACCATCCTTTTCTCTTCTTACTAGAAGAGCTACTCCTTCACAACTCAAAAATTCCCTTCACTCCGGAGGTGATAACTTTAATGTTCAAACTCGGATTGACTCTATTCAAAAAGTTTCAGAAACATATCGATGAGGCCTACAACATGATGGAGCTTAGAGAGTCATAAAACCTAAAATTTTAATGAGCACTCAAGATAAAACATCATAAGAAACTCAGATAGTCTCGGTTACCAAGACAAGAAATGGACGAAATGTCCAAAAGAACCAAAGAGCACACATGCCAAAAATGACATAAGACATGAAAAGCAAGGTAATTAACACATTGAAACCATCATTACTTATATTTCATAATTCATTAATTAAACTTAACATAAGCACTAATGCACAATGAAATTGAAAGGTTTTCAAAGCAAGGGTTCATGAGTCACATTCCATATAACAAGTACCTACCTTTTAAAATTTCGTTCCATAATAACATTAAGCTTAATCAAAATTCAAACCATCTAATTATGCTAAAAAACTTTACATCTATGACAACCACACTAGAATGTTCTCTATGATATTATCCCTTGTACATACTAGCAAATGTTCAAGATGAACATGATAGTCACAACACACAAAAAGGGAAGTAGTTAAAACACATTCAGAATAGTGATCATGAACCAAAAAAAATCCCACATGGGGAATTGTCAATTCAAATAGTAAATAAAAAAAAGTGCACATTTCAACAATAAGTCAAATGTGATAACTGTCTAAAAGAGAGTGAAAAATAAATTTTAATGACTGTTCCAAGAAGGAAAATACCAAAAACCAATGCTAGCCCAACAATATGAGGAAAGTACCTCCAACCAAATAAAATAAGGTATCAATTAAATCACTTCACATGAGATGACTAAGACCAGTCACACAAGAGGGATAGATCAACATAGAATGCTAAGGAATACATCATCCTAGCAGTGTTAGACAACATGCTCACTCACATCATGTAGTATACCATTAGTAACCTCATGCATATGCAAACAACAATAATTTCCATTCAATGCAACATTTATATATCTATCAATTTAATTCAATTTACATAAGCTTATGAGAAAATAAAATTGCGGACTTAAGTCATTAACCCAAAATATCATAATACAACACCTACTTAATTACAATGATTCACAATAAACACTCATTTCTTAATGAAAGAGAACATTTCATTTTCACATTAACATAACACAGAATCACAAATAAGATTCATTTATTTACTTACAATGAGGAGAAAAATAGGAAATAATGCACCTTAATCCATAAGGAGAAAAAAAAAAGAGGCACTAAAGGCCAACACATGGACACTAATCAATGGTTCCATCCAGAAGGTTCACACAAGCAACCAAGAAAACAAAGGCACATCAATCATGTCTACAAAACTAGGAAGACTCACTTCCTTCTCCACACACTACTCTAGTTACATCTATTGGAAAAGAAAATCCATCCCAAGTAGATATCAAAGCAATAAAGATCACGAGCTCTCACCAAGATACTTGTACTCACACAACACAACAACAACCAAATGGGCAACATAAACATAGAGATCCCAATAGTGTAACATGGGCTCTAATACCAAATGCAATACCCTACCTGGAGATCCTTGGAACAAGGATTTAATTCAAGCCAAGATTTTTTTTTTTATAAGTATGAATGCACATGGTAACATCATACATGGATCACAAAGATCACAACAGAAGACTTAAACATAATCTCAGTAACCAACGAATCTCCAAATGCCACTACCAAACTAACACACACAAACTCAAGAACAAAAACCAAAGATGACATCAAAACACAAAATTTTTTATCTATCAAAACATGGAACCACAAGAAATCCTAAAGGTTACTCAAAAGTCCAAGTTGCATTCAATGAAGAATAGTAGAGAGGTCCCCTATTTTTCACGCAAGAGAATAACAACTGATAGTCTCATGTTAGGAAGTACCTCTTTGCACAAGAAAGAACACAAAGCCACACAAGGAAACACCATTTCATATGATGACATGCTTGGCCTACCAACCAAAACACCTAAAATGGTGTGGGGTTTCATGCAAGGATTCACTAAGTTGTGCAAAGAAACCCAACACACCATGCAAACATTTTCATTCTCATGTGAGAAATTACAATTTCACACGAGGATACAAATTAGCAAGATAGAAAACACAAAGGTAAAAAGATAGGAAATAAATTTCCTCCACACCAGGGAGTACTAGATACATGTAAATCAAGGAATGAATACTCGAGTGCATAAACAACAAGATGCCATGAACAAGGAAGAGGAACATCTGTCCAACTAAACCATCACAGTAAAAGAGCATGCTGAAAGAAATATTATAGTCTATAGAAATAATATCACAATAACCAAACAACCAAACTAAGTACATGGTTCCTCCCAACCATCAATAACATCATAACACCATCATGGATCCTAGCCACCCCCCATGCATAACATCCCAAACTATTGACCAGATCGTTAGTGTTAACTTATGAGGATGTCACTACTAAAATGTGTTACAACATTAGATTAAGGTAATCTAACATGCTAAAAGTAAAGCATTAGATAATCCAATAAATCAACCACATCATCTATCATATCCTAATATCATACGAAGAGGAAATATAACATGCTAAACCAATAAGTAATAGATATACTAATAAAGCAATTCACATCATATAATCATATGCTAGATATCATAATATGAGAATGTATCAAACAAACTACATCATCTAAACATGATATCCAAGCATTCCAATGAAAGCATAACTCACAAGAACGTATACTTTGGAACCCGAAGTATCATGTGAAAACATCCAACAAAAATCACACTAGGATAAAAGACTACCTTTGTACACCAGTCCCTAGCAGTGGTATAGGTAGTTGAGCCTCCCAACCAAGTGGAACCTATAGGTCCACTCCTATCATGCTGATGGAGATAATGATCCAACCAAAAACACACATAAAGCACAATATCCATGGCTAACACTCATGCCAGGTAGTATGATGATTGAAACCAAGACATAGACAATGCATAAACTATAGGTCCTAGTTAGACACTCAATGGGCTACTAAGTAGGGGTTGACATCATGGAAAGTTTCTTGGCATCAACAAGCCCAAGCTTGGATCATGCATATTCAACTCCCTAAATGGTAAGGCTCTATCACACGTTATTATCTTAGGTTTTATTACAACTCACACATTTTATTTAGTTTTCACTTAGTTAAAAGTGCCTCTGCCAACCCTCTGGGCACAATGATCACTAGGCTATAGCATAGAAGCCCTCTCCATATTGTAGGAGTTGATGAAATCCAACACTGTAGTCACCAAGATCACCTACATGCAAATAGCTTGCTGAAGAGAAACTAGAGGAGCAAGAGCTTGAAGAAAACAATGCAAGAGAAAATATTTCACAATAGGAAAATGAAATTGCTATTTGAATGGATGAATTTACAATGAGAGAGAGTTCACTTATAAAGACCTCAAGGAAGCTTGTAGAACAAGCTTGGAACATGGTAGAAGATAAGGTTGACAACTAAGCACACTTTCCACAAAAAGGTGGAACATGCTAGAAGGAAACAAACTCTCATTTTGTCAACAACTTATCTCTACAACTATTAACTATATGTATTTACTTAAGTAAGCTTAAGTAATAGAATAAATAATTATTTACTCTAACACATATGCTACCCTACCCTACCCATGCTCATCCAATGATGAGTGCCCATAGGCATGCAAATTCCCAACCCAACCCCATTGATCATAACATTTGAAAGTACCAGGGAAGATCGAGCCTCGCAAGTCACTTGAAAAATCTACGCACATGTACTCATGTGTGGTGCACCACCATTATGTAGATCATAACACAAGGACTAAATGAGAACACAATGAAAAATATCAATCAACCAAAAACAACCCGAGAGGATAGATTCTACACAAATCCAGAAGAATAATAAAACTATACATCATGACATCACTCAACCGGACTCAATCTGGGAGTATGGATTCTACATGAATCCCAATGATACAACAAGACCAAAAATCATGAGCTTGCTCAACTAGCCTCAATCTAGGAGTATGGATTCTACATTAATCCTAGTATCCACAAAATAAAACAAAGGTCCGAAAGAAACCAATAACACTAGGTATAAAATCACTCAATTGAACACGTCAGAAGAATGGATGCAATATGCATCCCAATGTAAACATAAAAGTGCAAAAATGGACATACTAACATCCTACAAATTATCTAAGTCAACGACCAAACTCATGCCAATAAAACTTGAGAAAATAGGGCAACTTGCAAGATGATGTAAAACCCTAAAAATTGGGCAACATCAAAACTAAAACACATTTGGTCTTTGGGCATAAAAACCCTAAAAATCCAATAAAATTTGGATTTAGACACCGTATGAAAAATGGCTAGCACAACAATGCAAATTGCAAACCCTCATCTTAAAAAATAGGGAAATGCTCATACCCTACCAATCATGTGGAGCTAGAATATAGAAACAGAGGGGAACACTAGTTCTTAGCCTCCTAACAAATAGCTATAAATAAATAAAAAGATGATATAGAACAAAAATAATAAAATGAGAGAGCCCTATCTCACAAGCAAAATAGAAAAATGGGAATCTGAACTATAAAATAGAAAGCCTACAGAAGTAGCTAAAAATTGCAGCAATCCAAGATCTCCCTAAGCTAGATCCAATGAGCCCGATCTCACAATGATCCCATGTCTATAGCTCACACAATGATAAAAATAGTAAATCCTCATGAAGAGGATTTTGGGTTTTACTCTCAAACTTTCTAATTATTCAAAGTGAGAAGTGAGGAATTAAATTCTTTTTTGGATACTTATTCACTTTTTGAGTAAATAATTCATTAGGACAAATAACCATCCAACCTTCTTAAACCCCAAATTGATTGAAATGAAAATAGGCTATTCCTAGTAATAGAAATTCATCTATGGAAAAGCTACCAAAAATTAAAATAAATCAATTAAAATCCCAAAAAATCATAAACACAAAAATTTCCTTAACAACTTTCACAACAATTTGAACCTCTAAATGCACAGACACACTTACTGGTCTAATCACATAATGCACATGTCTTCAAATTTAATAATCAATGAAAGGATTAATTAAAAAATCAAAATAAGGATACATCATGCATACTAGGACAACTTTGGTGAAATATGAATGGTTGAATCACTAACTCTGTGTACCACTGCTAAGGATATAAATCCTCCACACTAAAACAGATGATCAAATGCAATATAATAACATAGCCGAAGCACTAAATGCATTAAATCACCTAATTTAACCATTTATTTAATTATAATAAAATAATATATTTACATCACTCACATTTTCACAAAGCATAACAACATAAGAATGATATAAATAACCATAGCATTAAATCAATCACTTAACATAATTAGAGATATGTCCAAATATGAGACAACTAGATATCATCATAAAACACATTGTCATCACAAAATGGCATCATCATGCAGTATGATCAACTGAACAACATAGTATTCTAACATCTATTAGACTAAAATCAAGTATAACACCTAACCCTCAGGTCATCTCAAATGAAAAGCATAACATGAGTAACAAAATAAGTCTCGAATCAAAATATAACAAGGTAAATATCCACAACACATACCTAATGAATCCAACATAGAAAATCCATTTCTAATTATTTAAGCATTTCATAATGGTTGATTACATAACATGAATAGGCACTTAAAACACAAAAGTGAACACAGTCATAAAAATGACTAACCACTTCTATAGGAACCTAGTCTAGTGTAGTATGGTAATAGTACACAGTGTAATCTCTGTACACATCTTAGGATAATCATGGAATAACATCATGATACCACATCAATCCTAGTAACCATTGACACAAACCTTAGTGAACCATAAATCACAACATAATCTCATAAACTAGCCATAAGCATAGTCAAAGCAATTGATACAAAACATAAATCCAACCACCTCAATGGTGTAGACCACTCATGGTCATAAGTATGATCCATCACAATGAAAGATCAACAAGGTTGCATCCATTAGGATGACTTACAGAAGTTAAACAGGAGAGACACTACATCATCCCCCCTAAAGATTAGGCTTACTTATAGAAGCCAACAATCCAAGAATAGAAATTGAACCAAACCAAAAGAAAAATCAAAACTAAGCAATAGGGATGACTCACTGACTCATTCAAGGGTCCAACCAAATTACCCTAACATTCTCAGACCATTAGGTCAATCACAAGAGAATAGGTGTCACACACACACAAGATCCTCCAACAAGGAACCTCCTATATGCTAGGAAAAACCCATCTAGCCATAAAGTCAACAACACAAGGTAAGGAAAAAACCACTCTACCTCATGAATAGGTGCCCAACTAGACATGCATCTACCACATGACCACAAAACAAGGTCAAAACACTACTCACTTCAAACAAAAGTTGGAATCATGGGGAATAACCATCCCAAAATTTCCAAGAAAGCTATCATGTCACACATGAGCATCCTTGAATCCACATAAACTCATCCTTTGAGCAAAGAGGATGGTAGTTTACAAAAAAAGTGCACACCAAAGGATACTCACCACTACTAACCACCAAGGATAGGAGCACTTAGTCTCTAAGATCTGAAAGATCAACTATCGCTATGAACTAGGGTTAGATCACCCAACTAGACAAGATATCATCACCTTTCCACAAGGTTGCAATGGATTTCAATAGTGGACAAATCATGTAATATCTGCATACCAACTCATAGGATGGTAACATGTTTCCAATGATACCGTGTAAAGGAAAATTAGACATTGAGAAAATTAAGAAGGAAATAAATCAAAAATGGAAAAAGAAAGAAGATGGAAATAGTGGAGCGAATGGAGATGAGGTCACCTAATCCAATGGAGAAGATGGTCATGTCATCTCAAACTAAGCAAGAGAGGTATGTATGGAACTACATATTTAATTAATATATCATACATCAATACCTTACATTAAATGTATCAAAGTTCATATTTGTGTATATAAAGATTCGTAAGAATAGATTTATGGAGGGTTGTCAAACATCAATAAAATTGTATATGTTGACTAAGCATTACAACATAGATTGAGTACTTCAAAAATAAACTAGTGGAGAACAAGTGATATGGAAGAGACTGATATGTAAAAAAAAATGCCAAGTTCAAAGGTACCAAAGTCAATTGAGACAACTGCAATCCAGCCACCTAAGAACACAACATTAATGGAGACCATAAATGACCAAAAGAAGATATATATTAAATTTTGAGGACATTATCTCACACCTTGCATATATATTTCAAGAGCATAGAGTGATTTTGATATTGGGATGACTAGGAAAAGATTTCAAGAGTGATTTGAAGGAGAAGCCTAAACAAGTGAAGATCTAAATTGTATCGAGTAACTCAGTGGAGAAAGAAAAGGCTTCAAACCCTTAAAAATTATATGAAAGATTCATATACCACTTCGATGATCCAAGAGGTTAGCAAAATCTAATTGGCAAAGAGTGACCCTTGTTAGCCAACAAAGTTTTGTACTATTCCATAAATTGTAATGAAATTAGATTCAATGAGTGTGTTATCCTTGATACTACCAAAACTTATTATGATCCATGATGTTAGGAGTTGTTATATGTGTAAGATTAGATAAGCAAGAAATTATGAGATTAGAGAATTATATGAAAATTTATGTAATGAAGGAATCTTGAAGGATGAATTTAAAGTTGTTGAAAGAAAAGGGTTAACTTGTGCCATAGAATTTTCAAAAAATTTCAAGATTGAATGGATTAAAATTGTTTTAATAAAAATCTATGATATGAAGTTTTGGTTACAAAATAGACCCATGGAGATCACAAAGAAAATTATTCATAGTGTTATCGGCTATCCAACCCTTGATAAGAAGAAAACTATACAATTCCTAAATCAAGAGGGAATTGAGGCAAACATAGGTGTCAAGTGGAATGAGCAATTTTTGTCCATTACAAAGGTTTCTTATCCACTTATTGAATTTTTTGTACGGGTTATAGCTCACAAATTTCATTAGTCAAGCGTATTGAACAATGTGTTGTGTATGGTTGTGGATCAAGCATGGAAGATAGTGATAAAACATCATGAATATGATTTTGAGTTGCAAAGGTTGTAATTAGAAAAGAGTATATCATCTATCAAAAAAGAAAAGAATGCAATGTGTAAGTTAATATCCCTCATTTTATGTATTTTCTTTTATGTCTAGAAATATTTTCTTGGTGTTAGTGATGTTTCTTGGGAACAAAAAAACCAATGACAAGACAAATAACCAAATATATCACTCAATTAGGAGAAAATTTTAAGAATGTCATGGATGCTTACTTTGAAGAATTCAAGAAAAGATTGAAGATGAGTGATAGGATTAAGCTTGGGTAATTTAGATAGTGTATAACCACTCCTAAGATCCATGATTACACAAGTTACCCATAAACAATTAGGAACAACTTTTTCCTTATCCTATCCTATGCATCCAGGATTGATCATGAACCGTGAACTTTATTCTAGGCCTCCCTAATGAGTAACTTGACCTTTTAAGGGTTGGAAACTCTCTCTAGGGTGTAGTAGACTTCTTTACAATTATTTTCCCCATTTCAAACATTTGGATTCTACATGATCCCCTCAAATTCATTCAAAGCCTCTATTAGGCCTAGTGGCCCTCAATTGACCCTCCTAACTAAAATGGGATTAGATTGAAAAAAATTCTCAATGACTCTCCAAAGAAATTTCAGATTTTGACACCTTTTTCCAAGGTCCTTAAGATTCTTGAGGTTGTAGGTCTCCAACTTGTGTCTGATGCCCTAACCCTATTTTTAAGGGTTACTAGGGTTTTAGTGCCTTTTGAGACTAATCAATAACCAAAACACTCTTGCTCCTTTCCTTTTGTTCTTGGAGACTTTTACTTCCACATGTAGTGGTTCCACCCAATGATACACCATGTCATAACACCCATTCATCCCAACTAGCTTTTCCCTTTCAAGTACAACACTTTCCTTGGCTCAATGTCTAGTTGAGTATCTCAATGTCCCACCTAGGGCTTCCAAGGAATTGGTTTGGCCCATAATTTCCAACTCCCATATTTTTCCCATATACTCTATAGAATTTCTACTAGCATTCCCCAAGGTTTGATTAGGTTTAAACCATGGGGAATGCTGATAGAGATCATTTTATCCAATCTGCCCAATGCAAGGTAGCAAGCAAACTATTTACATAAACATTTAACTTGCACACAAAATGGATTGATCTAAACTTCTAACCAAAACAAAAAAAACTTAGTAAACAAAAATTAGAAACTATATTAAAAACTAGATTCTTGATTCCGATCATATTTCAACCAAAAACTCAAGTTCTCATTCAAACTATCATTGATTTTTTGTTTTGTTGTAGGATGATGTACACCTCCAAAACTTTTGATTAGTACAAAATGATTTAGATGGCATTACATACCCATTCCACAACTAACTCAACCAACCTTTTCTCTTTGGTAACTCCTTAACCACTTCTAACCATTTTTGCAACTTTTACAAGAAAAGTTGCACTTTTATCAAAATTGTCAATATGCAATTTTTGCAAAATTGACAATTTTTTGCATTTTTGCAACTTTGATTTGGTAGGATTAAACCTTGAATCTGAATCAAATATGTAAGGTATTTATATAATACTTAGACAATTTCCATGCCTACCTATCCTTCTTTGCATATTTATCCCTGTAAAACTATATTTTGCACTTTTCTCCTAATTGAAAACCTATGCAACATTGCCCTAATGTGGTCACCTCATGCATACATGACCCATGACTTGCTCATAAATCTTTATTCCTAACTACTAGGTCTAGGTCCATAACCAAGCTCCCAAACTCTTATTTTCTTTGTAGAGCTAACCTAGGTGCTCCTGCACCATACTCCCCCAATGAGCTGAAAAGTCCTTCTAGGACTTTAAGTGGGAATGATAGAAAATTCAATGCCCACCTTCTTGAAGTCTACTTCAAGAAAACCAAGTAACATCACTATCTATTTTACCCTACCACTTAACAAGTTGCTTCATGTAGGTCTTATTCCTAGTCACCTTGTGCACTTTGGAGCTTAGAATCTTTTTAGCTTGCAACTTGCTGGTAGATGGCTTGAGAAGGGTTACTATAATGTCTTACAGCTTTACATCCTCTACTAGAGTGGAAGATGGAGTAGGAACCTTGTATGCTACTAGATATGCCAAATTGAAAGTAATGAAGATCCCCATATCTAGTGGTAGATCAACTTGGTAGGCATTGGCCCCATACTTGGCCAAAAATTTTCATGGCCCCACTTTCCTCATCTAAAATTTATGTGATTCACCTTTGGATAGTTTTTTCTTATTGAGATGGACCATAACATAGTCCCTAACTTGAAATTGTACATTTCTCTTCTTGGCATCTGCCCTTTGCTTCATGGTTTTTCTATTCAGCTCTAATCTTTGTTTGACCATTTCATGAACCTCTTTCATTGAAATATAAAATTATTCAGCCATTCCACTAACCTCTACACCTACCTTCATATCCCTAATATCAAGAATGCCTCCAAGATGCACTCCACCCACCACATCAAATGGACTCTTCCCAATAGATATATTGATAATATCATTGTAAGCATATTATACTTGTGTAATGATATGGTACCAACTCTAACCATACTCCTTGGTCAAACACCTCAAGAGGTTTCCCAAGCTTTTGTTGACTAGTTTTTTCTATCCATCCATTTGAGGATGATAGGAAGATCAAAATGAAAGATTAGTGTCTAATTTATGCCCCAAAGTCTTCCAAAAATGACTCATTAATTTAGTATCCCTATTAGACACTATGCTAAGAGGTAAACTATGGATCCTCACTACCTCTCAAAAAATAGATTAGCAATGTCACATGTATCATGTGTGGTCTTACATGGCATGAAATGGGCCATCTTTCTAAATCTATCCACAATGACATACACACTATCACAGCCCTACTTTTTCCTAGGTAGCCCCACCACAATGTCCATTATTAACCATTCCCATAGCCTTTAAGTAATGGGAAATGGTTGGTATAACCCTACATTGGTGGTAACTCCCTTGGATTTTTGGAAAACAATGTAGTATTCCACATATTTTTCGCATCCCTACTCAATGTAGGCTAGTAGAAGAACCTTTGTAACAAATATACTATTTTATTAATGCCAAAATGTGTACTCAAATCACCATTATGCTTCTCTTGTATGATGTTTTCCCTAATAAAGCCCCTTGGTTAGGATAGCTTATTTCCTCTTAACAAGAGGCCCTCATACAAGGTAAAATAAAAGTATTAATGAGAAAAGTGGTTAGCGTAATACATACACACCTTATTAGGTTCATCAAATTCTAAATCATCAGGATACATCTCCTTGAAAATCTCAATTCTCACACTCCTAATCTACACTTTTGTATTGTTGACCACCTACAACTAAGTGCATCTGTAACCCTATTTGCAATGCCCTGTTATGTTTAATGGAAAAGGTATAGGATTGAATGTACTCCACCCACTTCATGTTCTTATGACTCAACTTATCTTTAGAATTGAGAAAGCTTGGGTCTTGATTATCATAATACATCAAAAATTCTTTAGGCAATAGGTAATGCCTCCTTTTCCCCAAGGATTTAACCAAGGCATACAACTCAAGGTCATAGGAAGAATACTTCCTCTTAGCTTCGATTAACTTTTCACTATGAAATACAGCTAGCTTAACCTATTTGCTAAGTACTAATCCAATGGAAAGGTTACTGGCATCACACTCAATAGTGAATAACTTCTCAAAGCTAGGTAGGACTAAAATAGGTTGGGTGGCAATCTGATGCTTTAACTCCTCAAAGTTTCTCATGGCTTCACTAGTCCATTTAAATTTGGCTCTAACCCCACCTTTTTTAGTCTCTAGCAATGGGGGAAAAATATGGCTAAATTTTTTTATGAAATTTCTATAGAATTATGATAAGACATGGAAACTCTTTATCTTTGATGCAAACTTGGGTTTTGGCCAACTAGTTATAGCCTCCATCTTGTTAGGATCTATCTTGAGTTGCTCCTATGAGATGAAAAAGTCCAAGTAGACCAACTTATCCCTCATAAAATAATTCTTTTCCAAATTGATGGTGAGTTGAGCATCAAATAACCTTTTCAAAACTAGACTTAAGTGCCTTCAATTTTCTTCTTTTGTACTACTAAAAATCAAGATATCATCACGGTAAATTATAATAAACTTACACAAGTAATCGGTAAACACTTCATTCATGAGCCTCATGAATGTGGAGGGGGCATTTTAAAATTCAAATGGCATCACTAACAACTCATATAACCCTTACAATAATCTTGAAATTTTTCTTCCACTCATCTCCCTCATTAATCCTTATTTAATGATACCCACTCTTCAAGTCAATTTTATTGAAGTACTTTGCATTGCCCAAACAATATAGTAAGTCCTCAATTCTTGGGATTGGGAATATGTACCTAATATTTATCTTGTTTATTTATCTTGAATCCATATGCATCCTCCAAGTACCTCCCTTCTTTGGTACCAAGATAGTTGGTACTACACATGGGCTTACACTTTTCCTTATTAAGTCATGGTCCAATAACTCCTACACTTGCTCGGAAATCTTGTCATGTTGGATAGGTGTCATTATATAAAATTATTAGATAGGTAAGGATACTCTAGGGATGAAGTCTATCCAATGGTTGATATCTCTCTAAGGTGGCAATGTGTGCTATCTATCACCTATAATGTCCTAAAACTGATTCAACAAATCATGCACTTCCTTAGGTAACTATGATTTGATTGTGCTCTTTGCATTTTGGGGCTTGAAAATAATGGAATACCCTATGCCTTCTTCCCTCATGATTTTAAGCAGCTCCTTCTCACCTACCATGAGTCCATTAAGTTACATTTTTGTGTTGCTCTCCCCTTCCAACAAAGATTGAATGGTGTAAGTCTCTTCAACTTTCTTAAACTTGTATACATTCTTCCTACCATCATATTGTGCCTCCCTATCATATTTCCATGGCCTCCCTAAAAGGAGATGGCATGCATATATGAGAAGTATATCATAGATTACTTTGTCCCTATACCTTCCATTGTTAAAGTCTACTCATGCTTGTTTTTTCACCTCTACATTTTAAGCCTTATTTAGCCATATGACCCTATAAGGAATCTTATGAGGAAGCTTTTTAAGTTTCAACTTATCTATTGCCTCTTCTAATACTATGGTATTAGTAGAATCAAAGTTAATAATAACCCTACATACCTTGTTTTGTACCTTTCATTTGACCCCAAACATTGATCTCATTTCACTTGTGTCCTCCTTTATGGGTTCTCTAATGAGTGTCCTCCTAAACATCAAATTTTCTCCTTCTTCTAAATCCAATAAGAGATTTTTTGCCTTATTACCTCCAACATCTTATTTAGCATAGGCCACATTCCTTTCCCCTGATGAAAAATCCTTCTCTAGACACCTATATGAGGGATGTCCCAATTGGTTCTAGGTATATCACTTCATAGTGGAAAAATATGAAGGTCCCCTACCTTGACTGTTACCTCTACCCTTAAAACTATTACTACCTCTGCCTCTTTGATTGAATTCTCTGCTTGGGCATCTTGAACCACTAGCTTCACCTATTTTACTATACCATTGGGGTCTAGTTTCTTGGCCTCTACAACCACGAAAGTTCCCTCTTTGGTTACCTTGTTCTCTACCTTTTCCTCTGCTTCTATTGCTAAAGTCTTGTTTCTTCTTTAGATTTCCCTCAACCTTAAGTGCTAACTAATAACACTTTTGTACTATATTAGGAGTCCACAATTAAATCTCCTCTTGAGTATTCTACCTTAGGCCATTCACATACCTTTCTACCTTGATTCTTTTAGCTTCTTGCACCTTGGATCTAAGGCATAGCTTGTGGAATTCTTCAGTATAGCTTGCCACATCATTATCTCTTTGCTTGAGATTCTACCTCTTAGTATTCATCTGCACTTCAAAGTCTTCTAGAAAGTAGTTTTGTTGCATTTTTCTTAGCATATTATTATAATTGGAATAAGGCTTCTTACCTTCATTCTCTCTTTCATATTGAACAAACTTCCACCATGTGAGAGTTTCTCCTTTCATCCTTGCCTTTGCTACTTTAACTTTTTGGGTTTCTATAACATTCTCACTTTCAAAGTAGTTTTTGATGCCCTCCAACCATTCTAGGACATGGTCTATATCTAATTTATACTAAAAAGGGGTACTCCTTTGAATGCTTTTTGATTCAGTACTTTTATGGCTCTAGGAAATGGTTCCTCTACAATGATAGGATTAGGTTTGGGTGTCTCTTCTTCATTAGACACCTACAGCTTAGTCTTATAATGTTCCTCCTCTTGATTGACCTTATTGGTAACTAATTCAATCTTGAGAGCTTCTCTCTCAAGTGTATTCTCCAATTCTATTATCTTAGACTTCAACTCTACATTCTCCTCATCCTACTCTTGAACCTTCTTAGCTAACTCTACATTTTACACCATGGTGGATCTTATGGAGGTTTATGCCTCACTTTTGGACAAGCACTGTTATTCCCAAAATCAAATTTTGGCTCTGATACCAATTTGATAGGACTAGGCTAGGGTAATGCAGATAACAGATAACCACTCCTAGGTATCTGTGATTATAGAAGTTACCCCTAAATAACTAGGAACACATTTTCCCTATCTATTCAGGCTTGATCATGAACTATGAGCTTTATTCTAGGCCTCCCTGATGAATAAAATGACCTTGCAAGGTTTGAAGGATCTTTCTAGACTGTGTTAGACTTCTTTACAATCATTTTCCCCATTTCAAACATTTGGATTCTATATGATCCCCGTAAATTCATTCAAATTTTCATTTAGGCCTAGTAGCCCTCAATTAGCTCTCCCAGTAGACTAAAATGGGATTTGTGAAAAAAATTACTCAATAAACCTCCAAATAAATTATAGATTCTAACACCCTTTTCCAAGGTCCTCAAGATTCTGGAGCTTGTAGGTCTCCAACTTGTGCTTGATGCCCTAACCCTATTTTTAAGGATTACTAGGGTTTTAATGCCCTTTGAGACTAGCCAAAAATCAAAACACTCTTGCTCCTCTCTTATGGTTCTTCAAGAATTTTTGTTCCACATGTAGGAGATCCATTCAATTCTACACTAGGTCATAACACCCATTCATCCCAAGTAGATCTTCCCTTGCAAGTACAACACTTGCCTCAATTTCTAGCTAAGTATTTGAATGTCTCACCTAGGGCTTCCAAGGAATTTTCTTGGACCATAATTATTAACTCTGTGACTTTTCCCACATACTCTATAGGATGTCTTCTAGCATTCCTCAAGATTTCATGAGGTTTCAACCATGGGGAATGTTGGTAAACATATTTTTGTCTAATCTACCCAATGCAAACCATCAAGCAAACTATTTACAAAAACATTTATCTTGCACACAAAATGGATTGAGCTAAACTTCTAACCAAACTAAAAAATTAGTAAAACATGAAGTAGAAACTATAATGCAAACAAGATTCCTAATTCCAATCACATATCAACCAAAAACTCAAATTC
The DNA here is from genome assembly GCA_028749045.1 of Cupressus sempervirens. Taxonomy (NCBI): domain Eukaryota; kingdom Viridiplantae; phylum Streptophyta; class Pinopsida; order Cupressales; family Cupressaceae; genus Cupressus; species Cupressus sempervirens. The sequence continues at coordinate 46,528,298 of CM053786.1, forward strand.
TCATTCAAACTATCACTGATTTGTTGTTCTATTGTAGGATGTCCTACAACTCCAAAACTTATGGAACAGACAAAAAATTTTAGAGGGCCTTACATACCAATTCCACAACTAAATCAACCAACCTTTTCTTGTTGGTAACCCCTTAACCACTTCTAACAAATTTTGCAACTTTTATAAGAAAACTTGCATTTTTTGTAAAATTGTCAATATGCAATTTTTTGCATAATTGACATTTGTTGTATTTTTGCAACTTGGACTTGGTAGGACTAAAACTTGTGACTCTAAATAAACTATTAAAGGTATTTAGGTCATATCTAGACCATTTCCATGCCTAGTTATCCTTCTTTACCTATTTATCCCTCTAAACCCATGTTTTTCACTTTTTCTCTTAATTGACAACCCATGCAACATTGCCCTAATGTGCTCAACTCATGCATAAATTAATATTTCTATCCAAGATCGCAAACCCTTATTTTCTTCTTAGACCTAACATAGGTTCTCTTGCACCAATTTGGATGAGGATACCTAAAGAATTGGTCACAAAGTATTGCAATGACATATACTTTCTTCTAGATACAAATAATACATTTGGACATGCATAAAAGTTGACAAAGGCTAGGCTCCAAAGTTTTGATAATGAAATTGATAGTGATTTAGTGAGTGCAAATAGTGTTGCACTATGAAAAGAAGAAATAGACACCAAGGCTTAATATTTTGGGAGATATGAGGAAGTAAAGGCCAGAGTAACTATAATCTTAAAGATATCTTCTAAGGAGAAGAAAAGGGAAAAAATGATTGAAGACCTAGAAGCAAAACAGGGCATCCCGGGCAAGGGAATGGAATCATTGTAGATAACACAAGGTCTTGGAGAGGATGAAGAAAAAGGAATTAGTGATAAGGAAGAGGAAGAACAAAAAGGAGCCAAGAGTAAATCCTTAGTTACTATCACTCCACCAAGTAAGAAGGCTAAAAGAACTCACATGAAGCTAATAGTCATACCCCTCTCTACTTTAACACCAACTAAGCCAAGAACTAGAGTTCCTACTAATGTCACAAACATTGTAAAACAAAGATTAACAAAGATTAATGAGCCCATTGTATCTAGACCAACAAGAAGGAGATTGGTCAAAGGAGCACCCAAAGGGAAATCAAATTTTATTGAAGAGGAATGTGAAGATCTAAGAAGATATTTAGGATTATCCATCTTTAGATTTGTAAAATATGATACACTAGATAATAATGATAGAACCAAAATTGAGGAGGCTATGGTAGACATGATTGCTAATCATAACCTAGCTCCTAGTGAAAAGGAGAAAAAGATACCTAAGGACTTATATGATAGACTAGAAAGAAAATGGTGGTAGGTAGAAGCAGATGTAAAAAAGATAAGGACTAACACCTTAGTCATAGTTATGCCTGATCTATCCTAAGATCAATAGGAAACATTTTTTCACAAAGTACAGGGATAGATTTGTTCCTAAGTATAGAATTTTTTTAGTTTACAAAATAAAATGGAAGTTATAACATAGTAGGATGAATTTCTTTGGAAAAGAATTTGTGGGCCATCAGCCAAGGGAGAAGTTAGAGAGAAAGTAACTTAGACTATGACCATCAAAGATGATCATAGTAATGGAGAAAGCTTAGGTATTTTGAGTTTGCAAGGTAGCATGTCACCAATATATGTTGACACCCCTAACACTCTAGAGATCGACCAATCAAGGGTCACATGTTAAGAGAAATGAATTGAGGTAAAAGACACAAGTATAGACATTCAAATGTAGAGTTGAATCGAGTGTAAGCATTGTTTCCTCAAGCTCCAATGCACTAGCATGAACAAGTGGTGGATGCCCCTCACCCACTTTTAAAGAATTGTCAAGTAGCTACACTCTTTCACCAAGAAGAGGAAAAATAATAAAGGACACTTCACTAGATATTGATGTTAGTCTAAATGAAATAATTGAGATGTCATAATTAGATTTGGGAAATCTCACCTTAGAACAAACAATTTTGTTATGAGAGACTTTGGAGAAAAAGAAATGGCAATAAGACTTAAGGAGAGAGCATAAACAAAAGTAGGTATTTTATGATGCGAAAAATATTTTTATTGATGCTTTTGATATTCAAATTTTTGATAAAGAAGCCCCAATTATTACCTATCTTGTAAATATTGTTGAACAAGTAAATGTTGGTAATATGGAATCCAATGAGAAATTGATGGATTGATCTATAAGAAGATTCAAGAATAAGGTTGTGGATAAAGTTTCCATATTAATTGCCACATATAAAGTTAAATTGTAAGAGCATGTATAGGATATGATAGACCTTATATAGAGAGTATAGCATTTGTATAACATTTTTTTAGATGTGCCAAGATTCACAAATAATAGTCAAGCAAAAATACACCAGATTCACTAGTTTAATACATTATTTAATTATTTTACATTACTTTATTATTTTTTTAGGTGAGACACTTAGGATTTTGTGTACTCTCATATAAGTACGCAACTCTAATTATGCACATGGTGTCTACAACACAAGAGTTTGCATCATTAACTGAGTTGTCATGTAGACAACATAATTATTCACACTCCTAATTTAGCACATCTTGTCTACACCACTAATTTACATCCTAGACCATTGTAGGCTTATACTCACATCATCGCACTTAATTCTATGCTTAATGGAGGATAACCCATATCTAGTGGACATGTGCCTAGTTGTATGACTTATCATGATGTTGAATTCTATGCATTCTAGAAGCTTTCCTAAGGCCTTTATATATAGGCAATCCTAGTGTACTCTGATATGGAAAATTGAATGAATATATCATCATTCTGATCATACTCTCTTTATTGGTCTACTATTGTGCTTGTATTAGAGTTCCTTGGTCTTGGGTGAATTTTGGCCTAACATAGATTCTTACATGCTATCAGAGCTTAGGGAGATTCTCTACACATAGTCATTCAAGACCATTCATGCTTCAGTACCTTGACTCAAATCTAAACCATCCGTAGAAATTGGAAGTGTTTAGAGCTAGATCTGCCCTCACTAGTGCATTCAGAACTTCAATTCGGTGAAGATCAACTATAAATTTACCTATGTTGGGCAAAAGTTGATTGTGAATAATTTTTTTTTTGCAAATTAAAACCCTGAAGACTTGATTTGTAGTTTAGGTATGATCATTTAATTAATCTAAGTATTTATTGTTTAGGTCTGAATTAATTTTCTCTCTACAATTTTGGGTATTTTTAAGATTTTCTATTGCCCTAATAGAGAACTTTTTTTGTAGAATCAAGCTGTTAGATCCTAGCTCTGTAATTTTGGAATTTTTATTTATTTTGCAAGATTCATTCAATTTTTAGCCTCTCTACAAATTATGGCCGTACAACTCTATGAAATCTGGCAAATTGCCCCTTGACTAGCCAAGGTTACAAATCAGCTAGCTATTACTAATTTTTAGTGGGCAAATTCCACCCCCGAGCAAAGCCTCATCCACATGGTGATCTTTTATTTTGGTTGGACAGGCTGCCTCTTTTAAAAAGCGCATTAAGTGCTTACCCATTGAATGTGGAACTAATATAAATAAAATCTTGGTGACAAAAGCCATCACACTGGCACCCATAAAAAACATTTTGAGCCCACAAAAAACCTCCAGCAACCACGTCAAATATTTTATCACAATCTAGTCACTCAAGCAATCACAATATTAATTTCGGCATTACAGTTAGTAGCTTCGATGATCGCATGATTAGTAATCACAATATTAATTTGCCCACGCAGATCCATCTAGAGCAATACCCTCATGAAACATGGACCACAGGCTTTCTAACATGTGTCAAATTTCCTGACCCACCAGTCTAGTCAGTCTCCACAAAGGTAGTGAAATCATCTGCATGAGTCAACCTTGCCTAGTTAGCACATGCGGCAATCGTACTAGACAGGTCACTGACCCAATCTACAAAAATCTATACAATTCATACATGACATGTGGCAGTCCATACTTTCCCATACAGTGCTAACATCATCATAGGGTAACAGGTTACTACATCATCAATTTCAAGAGCCTAAATTTGACGGTTGTCTGATCGTCATTCTTGGCAAAATTTGAACTATTGAAATAGCCATATGATCATCAAATTTAACCTTGTGTTTTGCTGATGTAACCTCTCTCCAGATTGATTTTTGATTTTGTAGTCTAACTTTAGGAGGTCATAACTCAAACATACAGACTCAAATTAGGTGCAATTTTTTTTGAAATAGGGAAAAAATTTCTAGAATTTTCAGTGGTATGGCTTGTTTCTAGTTTTGGTGCATGGATTTATCATAATTTACATTTTTTGGTGGCTATACCTACATAATCCTACATTTTTCAAGTTCAAACATTCTATACGAGCACATCTAGAGTCAGAAATAAGTTACATTTTTTTGAAAGTGCATTATTTTTTGCCTACTTTTTAGATCCTCATTCAGATTGTAGGGTTGTGTTGACAAAAATGTCACTTTCACCAATAGGGTCTTTCTTTGCTTTGTAATCCTTTAGAATTGTAGCACATTATAAAGTTCTAGATTTGTAATCTATTAAGAGGTTGTAACAAGCAAAATAAGAAGTCCACAAAGGCAAAAATTTGCAAGTGGCCCATTGTAATTGCAATGCTAATAAAGTGCCAAAAGAATCTATTCTAGGGGGTTTCTTGATTTAGTGAAAATGGGGGGTGTTCTTGGTGTTGTTCTTTCTCTTTTTTGCACTTTTCTTTCATTTTCTGTGTTATGGCAAACTTTAAGTTTCCTAAATTAACTCCTCATAACTATGCTACATGGTCCATAAAAATATGGTATCACTTAATGCATAATGGAGTTTCACAATATGTAGATGGTACTCTTCCTAAAATAGTAGGTGATAAAGTATCGGCAAGTGATATTTCAGCTTGGGTAGCAATGGATAGGAAAGCCCTAGGTGATATATGTTTGGGGGTTGATGATAAGATCATGTATCAGATTAAGAAATTTTCTACATCCAAGGAAGCATGGGATACCCTTGAAAACCTTTATGGTAAAGTGTCTAAAGAGGATATTTTCAAAAGTGAAGATGATCTTGTTTCCCTAGATCCTAAGTCATATGACTCAATGAACTAAGGAATAAGCTTACTAATTATGGGAGTTCTATAAAAGATGACAGACTAATCTATCTCATACATAAAAAGCTACAATCATAGTATTCCACATTTGTATCTTCTTTTAACACCTCAAAGACTACCTTAGGGTCTACCTACAAGAAATTCACTTTTGATGAATATGTTGATCTGTTGGATACTGAAGAAAAGAAGTTGAAATCAATGGGGATTCTCAGATCACCTAAGTCCAAAGCATTGGTGGCCAACAATAAGGGTTCTCAACATTCAGCTAGATAGTCTTCAAATAAAGGAAAGGGTAAGAAGATGTGGAAGAATAAATAAGAGGATGCAAAAAAGACAACACCACAATCCGATCAACAACACAAGTCCTCAAGTTCCAACAAGAGGGGGACAATAGTAGGGAGAAGAAGTGTACCTATTGCAAAAAATTGTGTCATGAAGAACATGAGTGTTAGCTTAAGAAGATTTATGAATTCTCCAACATCATGAAGAGACATAATGTTCCATTTCCTAATGCTTATAAGGATAAAGGGTCATCCTCAGATTCAAAGGGCAAAGGGCAAGCACTCATGGCTAATTAAAATTCTTCAAAGGAATGGATATTTGACTTAGGTTCCTCTTATCATATGGGTTCTTCAAGGGAGTATTCTTCTTCAATGAAGCAGTCTAAGGTATCGCACATCTTCATGCGAAATGATAGCAAAATGGAAATTGAAGTCAAAGGAAATGTGGAGATGGAAAATGGAGAGTTTCAAGATGTTCTCTATGTTCCAAACCTAACTACAAATCTCCTCTCAATATACCAAATCACTCACCTCGGAGATGGACATAGAGTTGAGTTCCTTCCAGACTCAGTAAAGGTGCACAGTCTTAAAGATGACTCCTTGGTTGCAATGGGGAAAATGAATCATAACAAAAGGTTATACTCTTTCTCTCATTTTGTGCCCAAGTCTCCTTCAAAGGCCTTGTTATCTCAATCAAATTCAAACATTCAATTATGGCTTGAGCGGTATGGTCATCTTGACTTCCACTACCTTAAGCAACTTTGCACAAACCACATGGTCAAAGGTCTACCTCAAATAATTTTTTTAAGGGTGAATGTTCAACAGATTCAGTGGATATTCATCTAGAGGAGAAGTTATAGAGAAGAAAGTCTTCAAGAGCATCAAGTGTTCTATAGATGGTTCACATGGTATTGGCAAGTCCTTTTGTATTCAGCTACGGTCACTACATACTTACCTTTGTTGATGACTTTTCAAGATACACTTGGGTCTTCTTTCTTCATAGTAAGAATGAAGTGTTGGACAAGTTTTTAGACTTCAAGAGTCATGTAGAACAAAAATCTAGGAAATACATCAAGTACTCTAAATGGAAAATGGAAGCATGTATGTGAATAGAAGACTTATGGACTTTTGCAAACTCGAGGGAATTGATCTTTAGATTCCACCAGCATTCAGTTCACATCAGAAAGATGTTGTAGCTTTGAGGATCCAAACTCTTAAGTCTATGGCAAGTTGCATGATACAAGCCAAGTCTCTAGATCCATCATTAGAAGTCAAAGAAATCTACAGTGCCACTCACATTCTTAATCGATCTCCTCATCCAACCTTAGATGGAAAGACTCCTTTTGAGGCATGGTGCAGCAAAAAACCTATTGTGACACACTTAAGAGTCTTCGATTGTCTTGCATGGGCAAAGATATCCTCTAGGTGATGTAAGGAATAGTCACCTTGGCCTTGTACCTTCATTGGTTATGAAGACAGTGTGAAGGCATGTAGACTTCTAGATCTAGAGACACATCAAATTTTTGTGGAGAAGGATGTAGAATTTGAGGAAATCTCACCCAGCTTGTCTTCTAATCCTCTCCACACATCATACCATATAAAAACTGAAAGTGACACCATGAGAGTGCCTCAACTATTGTAGTGAGAGGTCACTATATTAGTTTAGTCTACATGCATACATTGCCACAGTGATAGGTCCAGAATAGCAAAGTACATCTAGTCTTCTAGGTAAAGGTTTAGTGATAGATTTGGGGGATAGTATTAATGATTTGCCTCTTCTTCTTGATGTATTTATAACAATGTAAATATGAAAATTTTATTTCTCTACCTATTTTTTTATATTAGTGTTAAACACTTAGTCATTTACAAAGTAGAGTTAGATGGTCATCACTACAACCGAGCTACTCTATATAGGCCAAGTCATGTACCGACCTCTATAGGAACCTAGTAAGTATATGGTCACTGAGAATTTTCTATACAAGTCTAGCTCAATATCAACCAACTAGGTCAAAGCATACACATGTCAAGTTACATATTATGTGTCATGAATAATAGAGACTAAGAAACAAAAATGTTGAATATCAAAAAATAGTTAAGGTCGAGCAATGCAAAGTTTACATGAAAGTCTACATGAAAGTCAGGAATGATACAAATCTTGAAGCAAATCATTTTCAAGCTAACATCGAAGAAACATTTAATATTGTAGACATTGTTTCAGATATTTTTACATGTTAATGACATGGATCACAGATCCCTGTGTTTTGTGATAAAAAATTAAGATGGAGAGGCTAATTATTGAAGCATCTAGAAAACACTTTACAGAACTCTGTAAATAGAGAAGATCTTAACCTAGATCATGTGGTGATGAGATGAGAAGAGAAGAATGTGTATGAAAACAAGGAGAAATATATGAATAATGAAGTGAAAGATCAATATTAGATCAGAAGTTAGTGGAAGTGGTATGTTATCTCTTAGCAAAGAAAGTGACCTAATCAGAGTAGTGAATGGGAACAAAAGTATTATTAGATCATTAGAGAGAATCAACTAGCAAGGAGAAGTCTCAAAATTAGCTTACAAAGTATACCAAGAGTCAAGTGTTGAATTAGTGTAAATCTATTAAAAGAGTGGTCTTAACGAATCTTTGTAAATCTATTAATAGAGTACTTAAATTATTGTAAGTGTTAAATCCTCTAAGAAGGTGAGACCTACCAGTTTCAAATGATTTTAACAGGACATACCCCTCATATGGCAGATTATATATTGTGATTAAACATTATAACCCTAATAGGTTAACTTTGTTACTGTAGTCGTGAAGATTTGTGGGTGTCATCCCCACCCTAGTTTTACCTTCACCTTGGAGGATTTTTGGGTAATAAATATTGTGTTATGTGTTTATTTTCATGCATGTCATAGATCAGATTTAGATGTTACAACAAGTTTATTATTACAAGTTTTGTATGCATAAGCTAACTAGTTACTGTGTAAATGAATTGTTAAAAAGTAAAAGTGCTTAAGCTTCTAATTCATCCTCCCTCCCCAGTATCTTGTTATCTTGTTTGTAATTCCATCAATCAACACTTCTTTTGGAGTTTCACCTAAGGTTATAGGTACACCACCAATGTCAAAAACTAATTGATTGATAATGCTCACAAACTATTTTTTCTCTTTTTCATTTCCCCCAAAAAAACCTTATTTTCATTGATTATAATCCCAACTAATTTCTTCTTATTTTTCATTACACTTGGATCCTTTAATACTTCAGCTGATTATTTTTCAATCTCATTTTGTACTTCCTTGTACTATCTTTCCATTGCCTTAACTATCCTCATCTTTGTTCTTAGAATTGGTCTAACATTCTCAAGAACATTGTGAATTGTGTCATTTGATCAATGTGTTATAATGATTTACAATACTTGAGAGGGGGGTTGAATATGTTATCCTAGAGTCTAGATATACCAATTAATTTTTTAGACACTTCAAACATTTCAAATCTAATCATTAAGCAGCTAACTCTCTATAGAAAATAATTAGTAACATAAACTTGTATCCCATTGTCATAATAGGAAAAGACTTACAAAATGTAAAAAATTAATAGTAAAAAATTTCAAATAATATCTACACAAGTATGAAACTAGTATTTAACATGGAACCTTATTTAGAAAAAACCACCAATAATATGCTACAAAATTTTCACTCTTCTAAAGTAAGCTCTATGAGGAGACAACCCTATTAAAGGTTACAATACACACTACGAGGTGTGACATTGTTAAAGGATTTAATCACCTTGTTAGGAGTCTTCTAGTTAGAGAGCTTAAGAAAATTCCATTAGAATGTCATCTTGATTAAAGGATATATAAATAACTATTAGGTCAACATTGATTAAAGGATTTCAAACTAATGTAATCATTAAGAAGTAATAAAGGGTTCATCTAATAAATACAACTCACTTTTCAAATATAGATAACAATTTAGCTCATGTGTTGAACCACTGAGTGGCCTCCATTATCATCTGTGTCTTGGATCTTCTTGCCAACCCTTCAATCAATCACACATTACCTCTACACAACTCTATTAAGCCTCCTACTTATGTTTACCGATCACTAGCATCAATAAATAACCTCCTACATTTTTAGGTTACCTTTATGACTCCTTGAATAGGTAGCCTTGATCTTTCTCCTCTTAATCATCACCGTAGATCTTAGGGATTGGTCAAATTCATCAAATCCTTCCACCATTTTGTTCACTTTCTCCCCTTCAAGATACTTACTAAGACTTCTCTTTGAATATATGCCTAGGACTGCAATAACATAGTTTATCATGCATTAAATGCTTTACATCATCCATCCTTATCTTCAATATATTTTACATATTCTAATAATTCAATTGTGTTAGCTAGAAATCAAGATTTCCTCACAAACTATCAAATGATGACACTTAGTCATCATTATCTTGTGACAGTCGGTCATAATTGAGTAACTTATTCAATACTAACTATTTTAGTCAAAACACTTTCTAATACTCATCCAATATTGATATTCAATCAACATTGTATTATGCTCTTCTTATAGTGTCACTCAATCAATACTAGTATCACTCAAATTTTTCTTCTAGTTCCTTAATTGTATCCTCTTTTTCTTGATCAAGCCTATGCATATAGTCTCCCTTTGATCATTCCTTCTAGGATTCAATACATCTATCTTCTATTAGAATGTGGTGACTAATTTAGGAAATTAATTTACATACTCCATAATTCCTCAACAGGGTTTAGGGTCAGGCCAGGCCCTAAGTGAGGGTTTGGCGGTAGCAACCCTGAATATAATCAGGAATGTTAGGCCATAGCTATCAGGGTATTCGAGGCAGAGCTCCTAAGAATTTTTTTGGGGCTACTATATAAACATTTTAGGGCTGACATGTAACTAATTTTAACCCTAAATCAGCAAAAATACTTATATAAAAGGGCTTAGGGTTAGGGATTGTTATATATTGTGGGTGATATGAAAATTGGTTCTTGCATTGGTATTGAGCTATAAGGGTTTATAGATTGTAATCATGTTGTAATAACTAGATCATAATAATAGTAGACTTGCTATTTGGTGGATGTAGCCTAGGGTTTGGGTGAACCATGTTAAATCTTGGTGTCTTGTGTTCTCTTCTATGCAATCTATTATTTTTTGATATTGTTTATATTCGCATGTAATTGTTATTTCTATCTATGGTTTTATCCTAACCAGTGGTATCAAAGTTAAGTTTTTTTTTAGTTATCCTCTATAGAAAAATCTCATAGTTAAGTGGGAGCGATGGTCGATGACGGTAAGCTAAGGGTTGACAAGTTTAATAGGTAGAACTTTCAGTTATGGAACATGAAAATGGAGGACTATCTCTATCAAAAGGATTTATAGAAGTTGTTGGAAGGAAAACTAAGAACTAATGGACTATGACAAATGAGGACTAGGAGATTTTAGAAAGAACGGCACTTGGAAGCATTTCATTATGCTTGGCACCATCATTGAAATTCAACATTACAAAAGTGAAGCTGATGAAAGAGTTGATGGAAACCCTAGAAAAATTGTATAGAAAGCCCTCTACTTCAGATAAGGTATTTCTCATGAAGTGTTTATTAAATATGAAAATGGTAGAAGATGGATTTGTTGTAGATAATTTAAATGAGTTTAATGATATTACTAGTTAGTTATCTTTTGTGAGTATTAATTTTGATGAAGAAATTAGGAATCTCTTGATTTTGTGTTCTTTTCCTGAAAGTTGTAATGGCCTTGAAATGGTTGGGAGTAATTCTTTTTCTAGATCTAATACCCTAAAATATAATGATGCCATCGATGTTATTTTGAGTGAGGAAACTCATAGGAAAACCTTTGGTGGATCTATATAAGGAAGTGCTTTGAATGCACAAAGCAAAAGAAAAATGACTAGGAGAGGAATTCATTTTGGAAATTGTGGAAAATCAAGAGAAAAATCAAAGGGCAAGAGGTCACAATCAAGAGGACCAAATGACTATTGGTAATTTGCGAAACTAGGGCATAAGAAGAAATCTTGTTGGACTTGAAAGAAAAATGGAGATAAATCGGAAGGAAATAGGGAGGCAAATGTGGTGAGTAAAAAATTCAAAGAGGATGCTTTGTTTCTATCTTTAGAAAGTATTGATGATTCATGGGTTTTACATTCTAATGCTTCATTTTATGCTACACATAGAGAGGTTATTTTATTGATTATGTCTAAGGGAATTTTGGGCTTCTTTATTTGGGGGATAATGAACCCTATAACATTGTTGAAAAAGGAAAAGTTAAGGTTAAGCTGTAGAATGGGAATCATTGGCTACTACATGAGGTAAGACATGTTCAAGGTTTGAGTAGGAATTTCATTTCAACAAGGCAACTCAGTGATGAGGGTTGTGTAGTTACTTTTAATGATAAAAATTGGAAGTTTTCAAAGAGTTCCCTTGTAGTATCATAAGGTGTGAAAGTAGGCACTTTATACCTTTGTATAGGTCATATTGTTCCTTCTACTTTGATTATTTTAGAGAAAAATGAATGTTTAAGAATAGTTGTTGTAGTTGAGTAGAGAGGACAAATAGCTACTATAGATTTTGATATAGCATTGTGGCACAATAGACTTGGGCACATGAGTGAGAAAGGTATGAAAGTAATTCATTCAAAAAAAAATTTACTAGGTCTCAAATGTGTTAATATCGATTTTTGTCAAAGTTGTGTGTATCAAAAATAGAAGAGATTGAGTTTTGTGAAGACTGGGAAGGAGAATAAAAGTGAGAAATTAGAGCTTGTGCATACAGATGTATAGGGACTAGCTCAACTATCTTCCCTTAGTGGCACTCATTATTATGTCACATTTATTGATGATGAAACTAGAAAAGTGTGGGTTTATTTCCTTGGACACAAGTCTGATGTATTTCAAACTTTTAAGAAATGGAAATGCTTGGTTGAAAATGAGACTAATAAGAAATTAAAATGTCTCAAATCTGATAATGGTAGCGAGTGTTATAGTCACGAATTTGAAGATTATTTCTCTACTAATGGTATTCTTAGATAGAAAACTATTCCAAGGACTCCATAGAAAAATAGAGTGGTTGAACGCATCACCACCACTATAATGGAGTGTGCAAGGAGCATGAGGTTGCATGTAGGGTTTTTGTTAAATGTGTGGGTGGAGGCTATTAATACTAATGTATATTTGATTAATAGAGGTCTATCTACTCCTTTGGGCTATGGTATTCCAGAGCAAGCATGCATTGGTAAGAAGGTGAGTTATCTTTTTCTCAAGACCTTTGGTTGTTAAGCATTTTCTTAGATAGGTTCTAAAAATAGAACCAAGCTGGAAGCTAAGTCAAAGAAATGTGTATTTGTTGGATATGGCATTGATGAATTTGTTTATAGGCTTTCAAATTTTGAAAATCATAAAATTATAAGAAATGTGAATGTCATATTCAATGAGAAAGTGTTGTACAAAGATCTATTGCAGCAACATGAGAAGAAAGAAGATGATTATGTAGTGTTGGATGATACTCCAAAAGATGATGTTCCAATAATTCCTCATGATGTCCAACAACCACAGCAATAAATACCATACACACCAGTGAATGTTAGATGGTCAAAAAAATTATGTAGACCTCCAACAAGATTTTCTCCTTCTTTGTACTCTATTTTACTAATAGATTTTGGTGAACCTAAATGTTATGATGAAGTTGTGTAGGTGGATACCAAAATTTGATGGGAGTCTGCAATGAAAGATGAAATGGACTCTTTACTAAAAAATAAGACATGAGATTTATGCAAGTTGCCTGTAGGTAAAAGGGCTTTATAGAATAAGTGGGTTTACAAGTTGAAAGAAGAGGATGGGGGTAAGAAAGGATTTATAGAAATGTTAGTGGTAAAAGGATTTGCATAGAAAAAAGCATTAATTTTGATTGAATATACTCTCCTACTATTAAGATGACTTCTATTTGCATTATTTTAAGTATTGTGACTACTGAAGATTTGCATTTGGAGTATTTTGATGTTAAAACAACCTTTCTTCATGGTGATTTGAATGAAGAGATATATATGGCTTAGCCACAAGGATTTGAGGTCAAAGGTATAAAGAACTTAGTGTGCAGATTGAAGAAAAGTTTAGATGGCTTGAATCAAGCACGTTGAAAATAGTATCTCAAATTTGATAGTTTGATGCATAATCATGGATATAATAGGTGTCATTCAAATTATTATGTTTACTTTAAGAGGTTGGATGATGATAGCTATATCATTTTATGTTTATATGTTGATGATATGCTTGTAGTTGGGTCTAACATGGATCAAATTAAGGGGCAAAAATGCTAGTTAGAAAATGCATTTGCTATGAAGGATTTGGGGGTAGAAAAAAAGTCCTTGGTATGAAGATTTGCAAGGATAGGAAGAACATGAAATTGACATTATCTCAAGCTGATTATATTGTGAAGGTCTTGCAATGTTTCTCTATGGAGAATGCTAAAGTTGTCTGCACACCTTTACTTAGTCATTTGAAGTTAACTAAGGAGATGTGTCCCAAGATACATGAAGAAGAGGATAATATGTTCAAGGTACCTTATTCTTTAGTTGTAGGAAGCTTGATGTATGCTATGGTACATGTAATAGGTGAGATGTTGCACATGCATTTGGATTCATTAGCATGTATATGAGTCATCCAAGAATTGAGCATTGGAATGTTGTTAAATGGATTCTTAGATATTTGAGAGGAACATCCAGTATGTGTTTACACTTTGGGGCTTTATTACTAATTTACAAGGCTATGTTGACTTAGATTTGGTAGGGGATATCGATACTAGGTAGAGTACTATAGGTTATGTATTTATTGTTGGTTGGGTAGCCATGAGCTGGGTTTCTAGATTATAGAAGGTAAATTCTTTATTGACTACAAAGGAAGCTAAGGAGGTGATATGGCTTCATTTCTTCTTGGAAGAATTAGGAAACCCTCAGAGGGACTTTTTTTTTTTTATAGATAGCTAGAGTACCATTCATCTTGCAAAGAATTCTACTTTGCATTCAAAGACAAAACACATACAGTTGCGTTACCATTTGATTCTATTAGTTTTGGATAATGGATAGTTAAAGATGGACAAGATACATATAGATGATAATCCATCATATATGTCTACAAAGGTAGTAACAAGGGAGATGCTGAACTCCTCTTCAACTTCAGTTGGTCTTTTAGACTGAACATGAATAAAAGAATAGTAGAGTCCAGAGTAGTTTGATCCAATAGGAGCCTCATAGAGTAACGACATAACTACAAGATCAGTCTTCAAGTGGGATATTGTTAGATTGTGGGGACTAATCAGGAAAGTATTATACATACTCCATAATTCATCAGTGGGGCTGGGCCCCAAGAGAGGGTTTGGGGGTGGTAGCTCCCCCAATATAGTTGGGACCATTAGGCCATGAATTTTGAGGGTTCAAGGGTGGATTCTCAGGAAAATTGTATATGAGTCATCTAGGAATTGAGCATTGGAATTTTGTTAAATGGATTCTCAGAGATTTGAGAGGAACATCCAGTATGTGTTTACACTTTAGGGCTCTATTACTGATTTAAAGGGCTAAGTTGACTTAGATTTGGTAGGAGATATTGATACCAAGAAGAGTACTATAGGTTATGTATTTATTGTTGGTTGGGTAGCCATGAGCTAGGTTTCTAGATTATAGAAGGTAAATGCTTTATCGATTACAGAGGTAGCTAAGGAGGTGATATGGCTTCATTTCTTCTTGGAAGAATTAGGAAACCCTCAGAGGGACAATTTTTTTTTATAGATAGCCAGAGTACCATTCATCTTGTGAAGAATTCTACTTTGCATTCAAAGACAAAACACATACAGTTGTGGTACCATTTGATTCTATCAATTTTGGATAATGGATAGTTAAAGATGGACAAGATACATACAGATGATAATCCATCATATATGTCTGCAAAGGTAGTAACAAGGGAGATGTTGAACTCCTCTTCAACTTCAGTTGGTCTTCTAGACTGAACATGAATAAAAGAATAGTAGAGTCCAAGGTAGTTTGATCTAATAGGAGCCTCATGGAGTAGCGACATAGCTACAAGATCAGTCTTCAAGTAGGAGATTGTTAGATTGTGGGGACTGATAAGGAAATTATTGTACATACTCCATAATTCCTTGGTGGGGTTCAGGGTGGGGTCAAGCCACAAGAGAGGTTTTGGGGGTGGAAAACCCCCAATATAGTTGGGACCATTAGGCCATGACTTTTGAGGGTTCAAGGGTGGACCTCCAAAGGAAAATTTTTGGGGCTACTATATTGACATTTTATGGCTGACATGTTGTAACTAATTTTAACCCTAAAGTAGCAAAAATACTTGTATAAAAGTACTTAGGGTAAAGGATTGTTATATTATGGGTGATGCAAAAATTTCTTCTTGTGGTGGTATTGAGCTATAAGGGATTACAAAGTGTAATTAGTTTGTAATCACTGGATCATAATAATATTGGACTTACTATTTGGTGGATGTAGCCCAAGGTTTGGATGAACCATATTAAAACTTGGTGTCCTGTGTTCTCTTTTGTGTTATCCATTTTTTTTGATATTGTTTATATTTGCATGTAATTGTTATTTCTGTTTGTGGTTTTATCCTAACATCTTCTTCACTTAGTGCTATGATTAAATAATGACATTACCTTGTCAAGTTCTAACTAATCAAGTGCCCATTGTTGTTTCACATAACTCAACTTTTCCTCTAGGTCTTCTTTTTATCTTATCTTTTCAAATCCTCTTCATCAATCATCTAGATATGGAACTTTACTCAAGTAGAAACTATCTTACTAGTAAGGTTTGATATCAATGACAACATAACAATTGTTCTAATTGTAGCTTCCAATGATATCCTTCTTTGGCACTGATAGAAACACCACTAATTATCATACAATCCAAAACATTTACTTATTTCAAGAAGCTACCTCTATGCTTAGTATTGGATCTTCATTAATTTTCTTAGTTTCATTTTGATTACCATCTATGTGTCTAACAATCTCCCTTTTAGTTTTATTCTGATTCTTATCCATGCACCTCTGATATGCAACACGTAGACTCCCTCTATCATATCAGGACATGAAATTAATCAGCTCCCCTTTTAATGTACAACTTCTAATCTTCTAAGTTCCTTGATTAATAGTAACATCTTTTGCTAATTTATCACTTTTAATTCACTGTCCCTTTTTGTAACATCACTTTAATTCTCCCTCTTTTTCACTATTGATGGTAATTGTATGATATTTCCCTCTTTGACCACAATTTTAAAGACACTTAATCTTTCTCATACATATTTAAACATGTAGAAATATTTATGTCAATTCTCTAAGTTTGATTCTTTGTCTGTCATCTAGCTTTATGACCGATACAACATCTTGTGCTACTCGCTTCACTACTTTAGGTAGCTCCTAAAGTATGAATTTCTACGTCAACTTGTAAGATATTTTTAACAATACATCTGATGTTGAGCTCCATCTTAGCTTAATTAGTCTTAGCTAGGGAATCACCCCTAGTTTACCTCTTACATACTCATTTATATCCCTAGGTAAAGCCTTAGTGAAAATATTAGCTATTTTCTCCTTAGTGTTTGCATACTACTATCTCACTTCTTTATCATGAACTAGCTCCCTCAAGTAATGACACTTGATAGAAATATACTTAGTCTTTGTATGCATTTCAAGTTTATTTGATATATTTATACTAATTGTGTTATCATAGTAGATATCAAATGGATTAGTGATATCTTCCATCATCTCTTTCAACAATTACTTGATCTACACAATGTTAGAACAATTAACTGTTATTGCTACATATTTAGTTTCTATTATTGATTGTGAAATATAATTTTCCTACTATCTTTTCCATGTAACCAAACTCTTTCCTAGAAAGAAAGCAATGGCACTCAAAATTGCATTCCTATTTTGAGTGTCCATTCTAAATTTTGAGTCACTTTGAGCCCCCTATGAATGCTTTTCATGCATGTGTAACTAGATACCATTTTAAGGCCTATGAGGTATTTTATGTTTCTAACACCTTACATTAAACCTACATATGCATTCTATGATGATAAACTAACATTCTGAGCCATTTTGGGAAGTCCATTTTTAGTAGTCTTCAGTTCTGCATTTTTTGCCTAACTATCAAACAATGTTTAGTAGCCCAGTTTTCCTTTGAGTATCTGGTACTTGCTAATGTTTCATGACTCACCAATTTGGTGATTCTTAATATGCATATCAAAGAACCTATCTTCCAATTTTCAAGTTTTTTTGACATGTTTTGACTAGGTTTCAAGCCCCTCAAAGTTGGTTAGTTACCTCTATAGTAAATCTGCATATTGTTCATAATTCTGAGTAACCCTATTTGACAAGTTATAAATTCACCAAAATAATAAAATTATTTTTTCATAATATTCTATTGGTTAGAGAAATGTTACATTCCTAATTTGAGCTTTTGATAAATCTCTTTGATCAATTTTCAAACGTGATTCCATTTGTAATTTATAGAGTTTCACTGGTAATCAGAAATGCAGATGGATCTATAGCCTTGTTCGAGATGTTATAACTATGAATCCATGATTTCCTAGACGAAGTGTATTGTACCCCTACATTTCTCTATAAAAATACTACAAGTGTGCCAATTTTTAAACTTTGAGAAATCCATTTACACACTTTCCTAGGGTCATTCCATTTGTAAAAATCATTATTCTATCAATGTCCCCAATCGCTCAAGTCTAGGTACCCCACTTTGTGAGCTTTCCAAATGAGTCCCATGATTTTTCATGATTCCAAATCATATAATTACATTCTCCTCATGGCAATGAAACAATACCCAGTTTCCAGATCCTCAAGTGCCCTTTTTCCCAATTTTCAAAGTCAATTCAAAATGCAATTTCCAGTTTTTTGACATGTTTATTTGGGCAATTTTAAGTAGGCAACTTTGGAGGTCGATATCTTTTGACCTTGATGTCATCATGTGATGAAATTTTGTAGGCCTATTAAGTATGCTACAAAGAACATAAGTTTAGAGTTTTGGAGCCCAGCCAGGTGTTTAAATTAGTTTTTAAAGCTAGTTATCAAGCCTTCCTATTAATGAATCACAATTTAAAGAATAGTGATAAAATGAGTTCTAAATGATGATTCAGTGGTCAAATTTGTTTTCAATCAGTCTGGGAAGATCAATGGATCATTTTGCATATTAGTTGTTTGAAAATGAATTTTTTTTTTTAGCTAGACCCACTTTGGGGCTTGACTGGTTCCATCAGAATAATAAAAATGTGTGTGGAAGTCAAAGATTTTGAAGGGGAAATGGTAATGATTGTAATTGTTACAATGTTAATCATATTCATGTCATCATTTGAGTTCAATTGAATGTGTAGGGTCAAATGCATTGAGAAAAATGGTTGTAAATTGAACCATAGCAGGGGAAGTTATTCAGCACCCATTTTTGTGTTGTTAATGAATTGGTTCAAAAATAGCTTGGATGTAGCCTTTTCTTCCATCAACGTCTATATCAAGGATGGGGGTCTCAAGCTTATTCAAATCTCTAAAAATGGCCATGGAATTCAATATGAAGATTTTCCTATATTATGTGAGAGGCACACAATAAAAAAGTTGAGTTCATATGAAGATTTGAAAAAAATTTGCTCACTAGGTTTCTGAGGAGAAGCTTTAAGATAATATGACATTTATTGCATATGTGACTAGTATAACAATCATAGGAGATCAAACACATGGTTATAGAGCATCATATAAGGATATAGTTTTCAAACAAGAGACTCACCCTTGTGCAGTAGTGAGAGGAACTCAAATAACATAAGGTGATGAGCATTTCATGGTGGCAAGGGAATAGGGAAATAGTAAGATTCCCACATCTCAAATTCAAAGGAGGCATGTTGAATGCAAGACAATCCTATCACAAAGATGTCACAAGAACAAGATGTAGGTCACTAGGAGAACAGAACAAGGAAAAGGAGGAAAAGGAGTCTCCATGGCATTGAAAAGGTGAAGGGGGATTCACAATCAATCTTCCACAGCATCAGAGGAGACCATTACAGCATACAAAGACAAAGCACCCACATTGAAGCAATAGTCCACGGGCTCCATCCACATCCAAAACATTCATCGAATGAGATTCATAGCAAAGGGAAAATCCATGATGAAAGAGGCTATCAGAAAAAAAGGTAGAAAATAGTTCGCACCAAAGAGAGAAGAAGGTCCACATCCAAGGAAGATGCCAAAGGAAGCAAGATGAAGGCTGCTGGAAGAAGTCAAAGGACAGTCATCCATATTTTTTCAGCAATCCATGTTTTGGCATGGCAATACATAGCAAAATAGGGGAACAACCCATGTAGGCAAAGGAAACATTTTGTGTAGGGGGATAGTGTGTAGATGAAGTGTTTTCTGGGAGCAATATCCCACATTGACGACAGTGTGGACATTTTATGTTTTAAAATAACTAAGCACCTTCAAGATAAGTGTCTAAAGCTTCTTTCTTTATGACACCAAATGCAAGAGTTGTGTACAAGGATAAGGGTCAAAGTTTTGACCAAATAAAATGTAAAAGAATGAGTGCCACATGGTAGATTGTGAGACCAGTTGCGAGATTGGAGAAGTTAATTTGAAGAATGGCAATGTTATGACTATGAGCCCATTGTATGGTTAGAAAACTTAAAGTGGTGGCTTAGGATCCTATGAATTTTGTAGGATTATGACATAAATTTCAAACATTTATGATATCATGGAAGAAGTGGAATCATAGCATCGAAAAGGTAAGAAATGAATGAAGAGATGCCATGACAAGAGGATTGATAATTAATTTAAAATTAATTGTCGTATCGTCAAGAATGTAAAGAATATGAGTTTTGATGTTGCGATTCATTGTAATATCATAGACTCATTAAAATTTCAAATATTTCAAATGATATGTAGTGAAAGGTGGGGCCCACCCAGATAATTGGCAAATAGGAATCTGTCAAGTCGCATCACTGGAATCAAGATAAAATAAAATATAAAATTAAAATCCAATGATTTCAAAAAAATTAAAATGTGGAAAGATTTAAATATTTTAAATTTTTTATATAGTTTTTTACTATATTAACATTTAAATTATTCAATTTTAATGTTGTTCATGACCTGGGAGCTAGATTTTCAATTTGATCTTAGGGGCATGATTTCAATGCAAAATATGCAATATAGATACCGACAAAATTGGAAAAAAATGAACTTTCCATTTCTGCAATCAAATTTTGTGCAAGTGTTAACCAGAAGCAACTATAGGGAGATTTGTGTTTCCGGGGGCTTCTCAGTTAAAAGTGCAGATTTATTGTTGTAGATGAAATTGCAATTAGATATGATCAGATTTTCATCAAATTTGATTTCATCATCAGCTGTAAGGATGATTTGATGGGTTTGAGTCCATTTAGAAGTAATCAAGTGTTTTTGTGAACAACACAAGTTGATTTCATAGCAAAATCAAATGTGACCAGCTATATCAGATTTCAAAGCCTTCATTATAGTTTATGATAAATTCATGATATTTTCTCCATGAGATATTTTGTTTATTGTTTTAGTGAGATATATCAAATATTTTTGCATCATTTACAGTTTTAGTTGTAGGCAGATGAGGAATATTCCATGTTGAATTTGTGTCTCTCAGTTGTGCCTTATTCTTGACAGTAGTAACTTTGAAGATTAGTAACAAATAAGTGTGTTAGAGTTGCTTTAGAATAACTGAGAGTGGGGGATGAATTAGTTATTCAAGGTCCAAATGTCCTTTTAAAAAATTTTCACTAAGTGTAATGAACCCATTCAACCATTCATGCATCCAAGCTTTAACTTATCTAATCAACAAGTTACTATAAATCAACATGCAAGTATAACACATAAGAAATCAACACATGACATAGTGATTTATGTGGAAACCCAATTTTGGAAAAACCACCAGTAACATGCTACTCAATTCTCACTCTTCTGAAGTGATTCCCTGTGAAAGGTCTGCCCTATTAAAGGCTTACAACAAACTATTAAATGTGACCTTGTTAAAGGATTTAACCACCCTATTAGAAGTGGGCCTGGTTAGAGGACTTTAGAACATTCACTTGGGATGTCACCCTAATAAAGGATTTACAAATGGCTATTAGGCCAACCTAAGCTCATAGGATTTTCAAATCTAATACAATTGCTAGAGAGTATTAGAAAATCTTGACTTGACTACAACATGCAACTTATCTTGTAGATCTCAAATTTCTCCTTAAGTCTCCACACTCAATGTACTAGTACAATCATCTCTTCATGACCACTCATAGAAGTAGAGCCTATGTGCTCTTCCTTCTCCTAGATGTCTCCTCCTTGACACCCTTCTAACCATTTCACAAATTTGGCTCTTTAGAAGTAATAGTACCAGTAACTCTTTGCTTCTTGGTCTATGACTTCTTAAATATAGGTCTTGGAGTACCTTTTCCCACTCAATTCTTTCATTTTTCTGTTTCAATTCACATGGATTAGGTAGGATTCATTGCATCTAACCCATATTCTATTTCCTCTAGAAACTTCTTGAGTAATCCTTTAGAATTCACCCAAAAATGGTTTACATAGGATTCTATGTCATCAACTCATCATCCTTATTTTCCAACTCATTCAAAAAATTCAATGTAACCATTAGGTCAGCTTAGATTTGGAAAATCTTCATCATTTGAAATAATGTAGTAGCTCGGCACTATTGAAATACCAGTGCTCAGCACATATTGTGTTACTTGGCATCAACTATGTTTTTCTTGATGTTTGACACCTGAAGATCACTCAGCATACAATAGAATTGTCTACTACTTAGCTTCTACTAAAAAATTTCTTAGCTTCAACTAACTTGCTCGGCACCCACTTATGATTTTAGTTTAAGCCTTGTAGTCAACCTTGTTGCAACTTCTTCCTCTAATGTTTCTAAGTGTGACCAACCTCTGTATCCTTGAGTATGTCATCAATAGATTACTTAACCATTGTCTTTACTGATCCTTGCACTTCATTACAACATCATAACTCAACCTTTCCTTTAGGTTCTCTTGTTACATCTTGTTGATCAAATCCTCTTCATTAATAAACTAAGTGATAGTACTTGGATCTTATAAGAAAATATCATCCCTAAAAATAGTAGGTTTGACATCAATGACAAAAAAATTATTGAAAACATTCTTTTGCATCAATCTTCCTTCTTTGCAATAATCTCCCTTTTTTATCTTCAATAATGAGCTTTTTTCAATCAGATTTCCAACAAAGTGAACACAAAGTATTGGTGTACATTTAAGGTTCAAGATTATGTTTTATTTCACTTTGTTAAGGGTGTGAAATTCCAAGGTTATTTGTGATTTTCAAATACCTATTATAAATTCTAGACCAACTTGTTGTTTTGAGCAAGTTGGGAAAATCTTTTCTCACTTATTGAGTGGCAACTCAAAGTTATATCTCTACACCAATGCAATTATGAAATTGAGGGTATTGTGAAGGTTGCAATAGTTGGAAAGCAAACTTGAAGAAGTCATCTCAGGGCCTTGGCAATAGTTATAAAGAAAATGGGTTATGTTATGTAAGAGTTACTAAACCAAGACAAGATTTGAATCTTTTGTTGTTCATAGCATTAAAGAGGTTTAGAAGCATCACATTTAAGGTATTTTCCTCTTTCTTGGGATTTCTTTTCAGGAAAGTAAGTTATACAAAAAGTCTCCATCAAATGATATTTTGGCACTAAGTAGGAGAAGTGTTGATGCATCTCAACATGTTCTATGGAAGGTTGTTTAAGAAAATGTATTTGCATTTGGGAATATGTTAGAAATTTAAGATGGTAGATGAGTTTTCAGATCTACTACAAATTATAAATTCTGAAAGTTATTTTGGTGAGTTGTAAGTTTGCAAGAGATGGCAGATTTCTTTTCACTAGTACATAGTCTATTGACCAAAATCATAGATCCTTTTCCACCAAGAGATACATGCCATTATGTTTTAATGGTATCTATGGTTTCCCAAATTTCATTCATAATGACCTTAGAAAATGTTTGCCTAAATTTAGTGGGAACCATACTATTTCAACTAGTCAACATGTTCAAGTTTTCAGTGATTTGATGGGTGATTATGAGATTGCTCATGAGGATGTGCACATGAAATTATTTTTTCAAACTTTAGAAGGTGATGCTAGAGATTGGTTTTCCTTTTTACCAGCATGTTCTATTTCATCCTAGAGTGAGTTGCAGTCAATCTTCATGGAGCAATTTGGAGAAAGGTTAAGCATATTTGATTCATATAGTAAATTTTCAAGGATTCACATTGAGGATGGTGAACTTGTTCCTCAAGTTAATATCAAATTTGCAGAAACATTGAATGAGATTCCTACGAAATGTAGACTAGATGATCAAGTGTGTTGAATAGTTTATCTTGATGCATTTCATAAGAAAATGAGCTCTTGGTTAAGGGATAAAGAACCTCAAACATTATATTCAGATTTTATGACTACTATGGATATTGAAACTAATTTTAAATATGGATTGACTAGAGTTTATTTTTCTATGAATGATTGTTGGTATAATGATTATGAAAGAAAGTTGAACATAGTGTTGACACTTTAATTCCAAATTAGAATGTCAACACCCTTGCTAAAATTTATAATCAGATTGAAATTACAAACCAACATATAGTGAAGAGTTTAGGAATGTATCATGGTCTATCTATAATGGTTATCCTAAACACGATAATGAAGAGAATGTAATTATGGATACTATATGCATGGTAGAAGAGATAGAAAGTGAGTCTTCATATGGTTCTGATTTTTCTTCATATGTTGAGAGTCTCCATGAAGATGAAATGGGTAGTGAGTTTAAAGTTTATAATAATGCTTTATATGATCAAAATTATGATGATGATTAGTCCATATTTTTTTTAGAATGCTCAAAGAGGATCCCTGTATGGAGTTATCAGTCCATTATTTGAAGAGGACATGGAAGTTTTACATTTAATCGAACTAGATGCAAATGGTGACACACTGTCACACTACTACAACAAATTAGAATATCGTTCTTCCATTTATGATAGTGACTATTCTAATGATGTTGCATTTTATGAGCTCGAAGATGAGGTGCTTGATGGAGTTGTCTTTGAAAATAAGCCAACACTTCATAGTAAGTTTTATGATAATTAATACAAGGAATTTTATGATGAATTTTTTAATATAACTGATCCATTTGCTGATTGTGAAGAATCAATGCAAAGCCTTGGATTAGTTTCAATCATTGATAAGGATAACATTAGTGAGTATAAACTTGACTACTCATTTAATTGTCAACTGGCTGTGCATAGAGATACATATTTTCAAGGTGTGTCTGATCTTTTCCCCAAATTTGATAGCATGCATAATTCTTCTATTGAAGATAGTTATCAGTTTGATCCTAGTATATTTGAGCATGCTGACCCCTATTTTCATAGTGTCCATTATGTTAAGGATGTTCCTAGTATGCACTACGAAAGTCAGGAAAGTTATTTTGTTTTGTTGGCTAAGTTAATTAAGAATTCTGATCTGTTTAGTGAAACTAATGGAAAAAAAAATTCTAGCCTACCTCAGAAAGACATAAATGAAAATCATGTTTTTGACAAAGGTAAGAAGTTTTGAGAAGTTTTGGTGGCCCAGGGTCACCATCTTATACGGTTAGAATAGGCTTCCTTGTTTTTAGTAGTTGTTTGAGAAAATTTTGAGTGGTCTGCTTCTTCCATAGGTCTAATTTCCTACCATGCCCATAAGGGGCATGCATCTCTAGATAGAGCCACTAATGGCACTCAAAATTGCATTCCCGTTTTGAGTGTCCATTCAAAATTTTGAGTCACTTTGAGCCCCTATGAATGTTTTTCATGCATCTATAACCAGCTCTCATTTTAAGGCCTATGAGTGTTTTATGTTTCTAACACCTTAAATTAAGCCTGCATATGCATTCTATGCTAATAAACTGACATTCTAAGCCATTTTGCAATGTCCCATTTTGAGTAGTCTTCAGTTCTGCATGTTTTGCCTAAGTGTTAAACAGTGTTTAGTGGCCCAGTTTGCCTTTGAATATCTAGTACCTAGTAATGTTTCATGACTCACCACTTTGAGGATGTTTAATATGAATATCAAAGAACCTATGTTCCAAGTTTCAAGTCATTTTTACATGATTTGGCTAGGTTTCAAACCCATCAAATTTGGTCAGTTTCCTTTGTTGTAAATATACATATTGTTCATAATTCTCAGTAGCCCTGTTTGACAAGTTATAAATTTTGACCAGCTAACCCAAATAATAAAATTCCTTTTGTATCATATTCTAGAGGTCAGAGACTTTCTATGTTCCTGACTTGAGCTTTTTATTAATCCATTTGATCAATTTTCAAACGTGATTCTGTTTGCAATTGATAGAGTTTCACTAGTAATCAGAAATGCAAATGGATCTGTAGCCCTATTCGGGATGTAATAACTATAAATCCATGATTTCCTAGACCAAGTGGATTCTACCCTTGCATTCTACTCCAAAAATACTATAAGTGTGCTAGTTTGTAAACTTTGACAAATCTGTTTACACACTTTCCTAGGGTCATTCCATTTGTAAAAATCATTATCCTGTCAATGTCCCTAGTCCTGCAAATCTAGGTAGCCCACTTTGCGCACTTTCCAAATGAGTCTCATGATTCATCATGAGTTAAAATCATAGAATTACATTCTCCTCCCGGCAATGAACCAATGTTGTAGTTTCCAAATCCTCAAGTACCCAATTTTTAAAGTTAATTCCAAACGCAATTTCCAATTTTTTGACATGTTTATTTGCAGGCAATTTTAAGTAGGCAACTTTGGAGGTCAATATCTTTCGACCCTGATGTTCTCATGTGACAATATTTTGTAGGCCTATTAAGTATGTCAAAAAGAACATAAGTTCAAAGTTTCAAAGCCTGCCCAGATGTTTAAATCAATTTTTAAAGATGGTTATCATGCCCTCCTGTCAACAAATCATAGTTTAAAGAATAGTGATAAAATGAGTTTTAAATGATGATTCAGCAGTAAAAAAAAAATTCAGTTAGTCTGGGAACATCAATGGATCAGTTTTCATATCAGCTGTTTGAAAATGAAAAAAAAATAGCCAGACCCACTTTGGGGCCCAACTAGTTCCATCAGACTAATAAAAATGTGTGTGCAAGTCAAAGATTTTGAAGGGGAAATGGTAATGATTGTAATTGTTACAATGTTAACCATATGCATGTCATCATTCAAGTTCAAGTGAATGTGTAAGGTCAAATGCATTGAGAACAACAGTTGTAAATCAAACCACAGTAGGGGAAGTTATCCAATGCCCATTATGTGTTGTTAATGATTTGGTTCAAAAATAGCTTTGATCCAACCTTTTCTTCCATCAATGTCTATATCAAGGATGCTGGTCTCAAGCTCATTCAAATATCAAACAATGGCCATGGCATTCAATATGAATATTTTCCTATATTATGTGAGAGGTACACAATATCAAAGTTGAGTTCATATGAAGATTTGATAATAATAAGTGCACTAGGTTTTTGAGGAGAAGCTTTAAGCTTGTATGACATTTACTACATATGTGATTGTTATAACAATCACACAAGATCAAACACATGGTTACATAGCATCATATTAGGATGGAGTTTTCGAACAAGAGCCTCACCCTTGCGCAATAGTGAGAGGAACTCAAATAATGTAAGGTGATGAGCATTTCATGGTGGCAAGGGAACAGGGCAATAGTAGGATTCCCACATCTCAAATTTAGAGGAGGCACATTAGATGCAGGACAATCCCCACACAATGTAGAATATCCTATCACAAAGATGTCTCAAGAACAATGTGTAAGTCATTGGGAGAAAAGAACAAGGCAAAGGAGGCAAAGGAGTCTCCACGGCATTGAAAAGGTGGAGGGGGATTCACAGTCAATCTTTATACGAAGGTAACACTCATAGCATCAGAGGAGACCATTATAGCATACAAAGACAAAGCACCCACATTGGAGCAGAAATCCATAGGCTCTATTCACATCCAAAAAATCCATTAGACGAGATTCATGGCAAAGGGAAAATCCATAGTGAAAAGGCTCACAACAAAAATGGTAGAAAACACTTCATGCCAAAGAGAGAAGAAGGTCCACATCCAAGGAAGATGTCGCAGGAAGCAAGATGAAGGCTACTGGAAGAAGTCAAAGGAAAGTCATCCACATTTTTGTAGCAATCCACATTTTGGCATGGAAATACACAAAAAAACAAGGTAACATCCCACACAAGCAAAGGAAGCATTTTGCATATGGGGATGGTGTGCAAATGAAGTGTTTTCTAGGAGCATATGCCACATTAACCACAATGTGGACATTTTACCTTTTTAAATAACTAAGCACCTTCAATATAAGTGTCTAAAGTTTCTTTCTTTATGACATTGAATGCAAGAGTTGTGTGGAGGGATAAGGGTCAAAGTTTTGACCAAATAAAATGTAAAAGAATGAGTGCCACGTGGTGGATTGTGAGCCCAGTCGTGTGATCAAAGAAGTTAATTTGGAGAATGGTGATGTTACAACTATGAGCCCATTGTATGGTTAGAAAGCCTAAAGTGGCGGCTTACAATCCTATGAATTTCGTAGGATCATGCAATAAATTTCAAACATTTATGATATCATGGAATAGGAAAAATTGTAGCATCAGAAAGGTAAGAAATGAATGAAGAGACTCTACGATAGGAGGGTTGATAATTAATTTTAAAATAATTTAAAATAATTGTTGTATGGTCAAGAATGTAAAGAATATGAGTTATGATTTTGTAATTCATCATAATATCATAGACTCATTAAAGTTTCAAATATTTCAAATGATATGTAGTGAGAGGTAGGGCCTACCTAGATAATTGGCAAATAGGAATTTGCCAAGTGGCATCAGTGGAATAGAGATAAAATAAAATATAAATTATAATCCAATGATTTCAAATGCATTAAAATAATGAAAGATTTAAATAGTTTAAATGTTTTATATAGTTAAATCTTTATAATAAAGATTCATATTCCTTTATATTCTAAGTTAAATTATTTTATATTTTTAGAAGATGAATCTTTTATATTCTAAGTTAAATCTTTATTATTAAAGATTTATTGAAGTAATCAATAAAGAAATAGAACAGATAGATAATAATAAAACTTGGACTCTTGTTCCTAGACCTAAGGATAAAAATGTAATTGACACAAAGTGGGTATTTAGAAACAAGCTGAATGAAGATGAAAAAGTTTTTAGAAAGAAAGAAAGGTTAGTATGTAAAGGCTATTCTAAAGAAGAAGGTATTGATTATTGTGAAACTTTTTCTCCTGTTGCAAGATTAGAAGGTGCTATAACTTTACTAGCATATGTAGCTCATAGAGGATTTAAAGTTTATCAAATGGATGTAAAATTTACATTCTTGAATGGAATTTTTGATGAAGAAGTCTACATTGAACAACTTAAAGGTTTTGTAGATCCTAGCAAAAAGGACATGGTCTGCAAATTACATAAACCATTATATGGTCTCAAGAAAGCTCCCAGAGCATGGTATGAAAGACTTCAAAACTACTTGATATAGATTAGTTTTCAAAGAACAATGATAGTAGTAGTTTGTATATCAAAGAAGGACTAAAGTATTATGTTGGAAAAAATATTTGTTGATGATATTTTATTCATAAGAAATAATGACTTGTGTAAGGAATTTTTGGAAGAAAAGAGTAAAGAATTTGAGATGTCTATGTTTGGAGAGATAAAATTCTTTGTTGGATTACAGATTCAACATAAGAAACATGGTATCTACAATACCCAATCTAAATATATCAAGGCGATACTAAAGAAATTTGGAATGGATGACTCAAGACCACTTTTAACCGCTATGTCTACTCGACATAAGCTTTCCAAAAATGATGATTCCAAAGAGGTAGATTAGACCACATATAGACCAATGATTGGAAAATTGTAGTATGTAGTGCACACAAGGCCTAATATTGCATTTGCAGTCATTATGGTAGAAGGATTCTCAGCAAATCCCAAAGAAAACCACATGATGGCAATCAAAAGAATCATTAGATATCTAAAAGGTACTAAAGAATTTGTTTTATGGTACAAAATAGGAGGCAATTTTGATTTAAAAGTATTCACAAATTATAACTAGCAAGAATTATTGATGAAAAAAAAAGCACTAGTGGTGGAGCATTCTTTCTTGGTAAAAGAGTAGTGTCTTGGACAAGCAAGAACTAGAATTTTATCTCTCAATACACAGTAGAGGAAGAATATGTGGTAGCAGTAGTCAATTGTTCTAATATCATTTGGCTCAAACAACTAATGACAAGTATGAAGATAGAGATCAAGGATCCAGTAGTTATAGACTGTGATAACACTAGTACAATCAATATATGAAAGAATCTAGTGATGCATACCAAAACAAAGCACATTGCTCTAAAATATCATATCTTAAGAGAATTGGTAGAATATAAAGAAGTTAGATTGGAATATGTAAATATAAAAGAACAAATTGTAGATATATTCACCAAGCCATTACCTAAGGATGCATTTCTATATCTCAAACGTAAGCTAGGGATCATTCCCCTATTTGAAGCTCACTAAATGAAGTTCAGTGATCTATAAACTAGAGCATGTTCATTATCAATCAGTTGGTGCAATATTGACAAGGGCATATTTCAAATGAATCAGTATTTGAGGTACATTGATATTAATTGAACATTTTCTTTGGCATGAGATGTCAAAGAGGGAGAAGTTTGCTATCATATCCCATAGAAATTTTTTGGAAAAGTTTTTTGACATAGAAAGAGTTGTCAAAGAGGGAGAATGAACTTGGCAGAAGTTCTAGTAGATAGAATCTTTCTGACAGAGAGAGAAACTGAAGACAAAAAGAGTTTGCACTTATAGAGGGAGTTCTCATGGAAGGGAATCAAAACCAAAATTAAGTATAAGTTCCTTGCTTTATTCTTGCTCCAAATTTTCATTGTGTTATGACATGTTGTGTTGCCATCAATGCAAAAGAGGGAGATTGTTGAAATAATTGAGTAATTATGTATTGTCGTTGATGTTACATAAATGTCATATCATTACTAGTCAATTAATACTAAGCTCACTTGGGCACTAAAGATAGTTTTTTGTGGCTAAGGAACATTCTAGAGTTTGTCTAGTTTAGAAGGCAGTGTCTACAAAGTTCACTCAGACATCAAAGGAAAGTCTGTGGAAGATGAGTATTAACCAAGCTCACTTAGTTAATAAAAGAAATATTGGATGGAACCAGTATTAACCGAGCTCACTTGGTTACCAAAGGAACTATGTGAATATGCAATGTTAACCAAGCTCACTTGGTTAATATAAGAAAATTGTTTCTGAGTTAGTCTCTACCGAGCAAGGTTGGCTAACGAAGGATTTTCTTGTTTTGGCATATTGAGTTCAATTGATTTATCTATTGGTTCTAGCCTACTGAGAAGATGAATATTAATTATTCTAAGTTGTATTTGGGCTGACTTGAAAATATGAAAGATATAAATAAAAGGTCAAGTTGAGGGTTAGAAAGTGTGTGAAGTGTGAATGGCATGGAAGATAATTGGAAGATTTGATGATGCTAAGAGGAAGTGAATCAAGAAGGATAAGAAAAATATTCTTGAGAAGATGAAAAGATATATTCGATCAAGAATGATCAAGTATAAGCCAAAATTGAGATCTACAATCAACAATTTAGTTGCATTCAGATACAATCATGTCATTGTTACTCTCTAACCATTGTAGCAGTGATCTAAATCTCTTAATAGAGTTAGCATAACAACTATTTGTGAATCCTATAATTAGGTGACATTTCTATTGAAGTGTCTAAAGATAGGTCTCTAACAAGGCTACTTCTAATAGTGTGATTAAATCAACATGGTCGCACCTAACAGTGTATTTTGTAACCTTTAACATGGTTAGCTCCTAATTGAGCTCACTTTAGAAGAGTGAAAAATAGTAACTAGTAGCAATTGGTGGTTTTTTCCAAATTTGGTTTCCACATTAAATCTTGGTGTCAAATGTGTTGATGTTATTTCTTTTATGTGTTTGCAGCTAAGTAATAAGTAATCATAGATAACATCATAAGATTTTCATTTTAAGTATTTACTGAGCATTTTCAATATTTACTGAGTTACAATATTTTCTGTGTGGTTGCTAAGCTTCAATAGAGTTTAGTTTTTTGATGTTTATTTTGTACTGACATCTAAGGGATCTAGGATTTTTTTTTGTAGTAACTAATTCACCTCACCCCTCTCAGTTACTCCTCTGATATTTCCAACAATTGGTATCAAAGCATTTGGTGCTTGCAAAGAAGGTTTTAAGGACCTAGGCTAATGATCAGGATGTCTTACAGAAGAAAGATTCCCAAGTTGAACTGAGACAACTTTGTAGCATGGCAAGGACTTATGAGATTACATCTGGCTACCATTAATGATTCAAGTTGTAAGTATCTTGATACTGGATACATGTCTCCTTGTGGAACATTGCAAAAAGTGTGCATGAAAATGTAAAAGATAATAAAATATTAAGAGATAATCATCATTTAGTTCCCTAGTGTGATTGCACAATTAGAGATCTAGAGCTCATTGTTGTGATAATTGGGTTTTAGAGGAGCAATTTCAAAGAAGAAGGATTTCAAACAAAGGGGAATTTTTGCATGCTTCATGTGATTGTTGTTTTAGCATCAGATATAGAAAGGATCTTGTGGTTTACTTGTAAAATAGTTTTCATTCTTTGATCTTCTATCTTCTTCATGTTTGTTGTGTCTTCTATTTTCAGAATTCTTTTGGGATTAAAACCCTTGTTTCAGAAGATTGATTTTTTATTATACAATTGTCTATGATTTAATTTGAAACCTCATAGTAGATTTAATATTCTTTATTTCAAGAACATATGTGAATGATTATAGCTTTGGCTCTATGTCTGATTGATTAGAAATTGGAATGAGGGTTTGAAAAGTAATTAGAATTTAATTGCAATATTTGATTGGTTAATCATATTTTTTCTATCAGGTTTATTATGAATATTTTATATATATATAAATTATATGTCAATAAAAATTGCCATAGTAAAAATTTCACTATGATAATTTTTATTGCATACCTTTTTACGAGGAAACATGAAAATACTATTTTTATAGAAGAGGGTTGTTTTGGTTTTAAATTAAATAAATAAATAAATAATTGTGGGGGGATAGGGACCCCACCCCCGGCTACCAGAAAGCAGTGACTGTCCAAGGACAGTGTGCTACCATGACAACGCACGGTTGTCCAAAGATAGTACACCATTACCAAGATCGTGTATGCTGCCTTGGGCACCATGTTGCCTTTGGTAGCCTTCCCTTTTGGGGAATGTGCAATTGAATCATATGATATTTTTGCATTTTTTTATTATTATTAAAAAAATTAAATTTATTTTAAATATTATTATTAATTAATATTTATTAATGTTATTATTAATAAAGTTTTATTATTATTAATATTATTATATTGTTTAATTTAATAATTATTAATAAATGATATATATTATATCTCTTATTTAATTTTTAATTAAATAATTATCAGTATTAATAATTTAATAATAGATAATAATAATTTTAAAATAATATTTAATTATGAATTGTTGTTAATATAATGAGTTGAAATTTTAATTAGTTTATTATTACAATGTAATTGTGAAGTAAATTAATAATTGAAATTGGGAAAAATTTAACTCTGGTCTTTGGGTTGATAATTTATCGTCATATTTAATTCATATTTAATAAGATTTATAAATGTATTATTCTTGTGTACTTGGAAAAAAAATTAGCAAATCAACATTAAGGCAATTTTATTATTCAAGAATCTTTGTAGTTATTATACTTTGAAAAGATAGAAACTGAACTCTATTTGTAATCGAGAACTTAGTGAATCTGGTAACTGGGGAAATGGAAACATGAACCCTGTTTAGAATTGAAAACCCTATAACCAATCATCCTTGGAAAAGAAAACCGAAACCCTAGTTGTTATTTAATCTATGTGTTTTGAAAATGAAAATGAGAACATAGAAACCTATAGTGAAAATGGAATTGGTGTGTTTTCAAAACCTAATATATTGTGAAAGTAATTTTTGTATGCACTCTTTTTATGATGTGTGATTTTCTTTTTGGGTGTCGGGTTGACTTAGCTTTGACCAAATCAAGATGTTTACTAGAGGCTTAGGAGTTCTATTTTGTGATGTCATGATGATGTTTTGATCATGATCTTTTAAACTCAACCATGGTTGTGTGTCTTGTATGCTCTATGAAGTTTTTTGACCTATTGATTGTTATTACTTTCCAGTATTATTCTATGAAACTAAGGTGAATGGTGCAATCTATCTAATATAACCTTTGAGTCTTTGATCAGTTGTGTTTGGATTGCTTTTCAATCACTTGTATAGGACTGAGGCATTTGTATGATTTGTTCCTGGTGATGTCTTACTGATAGGGATTTGGTTTATGTATACTAGATTTTGGGATCAGTCTTGTTAGGATGATCATATTGGTGGAATATGTGATTATGATTAGTGATTTTTAGTACTTGTTAGTTTCTTGTTTAAGAACTTATGTATGGTATGTGGTCTTTCGAGATCTTTTTGTTTTACTAAGCTTAGCATAAGTTATTTGTATGTCATCTTAGGAAGTGGCTTGTAATGGAGGTCAAGGCCCTAAAGAGGCTTATGATAACCCATTTTAGGATATGTTAATAAGTCATAACATTTCAGTAGATGGGTTTAACATGAATTAACAAGATATTGGTAGTACAAAAAGTCACTAAGGTGGCAAAGGATTAAAAGACTAGTCAAGTAACATTAGAGCTAACTCATAGTATGCCTTGTTAGTACGAAAGGATACTAGTGCCACATAGAGTCACTAAGGGGGCAGAGGATTAAAATACTAGTCATGTAAAATTAGAGTTTTCTAATGTCATGACACTTGCCCACATGCATAATAGATTTGCTACGTGTCTATGTTGCCTCTAGGATTAGTTGATACTTGTATCTTGGTACCCTTTGAGATAGTTTTCTCTTAGGTGGTTCCTTAAACCTAGATGTTGGTTTTGACTTTTGAGTTAATTATCCTATTTGGGACTTGAGTTTATCTCCTCAGTGTGGCAGGAGTGGACCTTTTAGGGTTCCATGAGGTAGGGTGGTAGTGTTTTTTCTTATACCATTGAAATCCAACCATTGGAGGTTGTTGCTAGATGTGTTTGTGCAGATGTTCCTTTTTATCTAATCTTGGATGTCTATGATGGATGGTTGTACTCTAAGTGTGTTGTATTTGATCTTATTTATCTTACAAGATGATGTAATATGTTTCATGATGTATATTATTTCAGCCTTTCATACCTTGTGACCTATACAATGGATGATTGTGCATTCTATTTATTACCAAGTGGTATCTTATATAATTGTATATTATTTAAATCAAACTTGTACTTATAGCTATTTTTTAATATGGATGTGTTATACATTTGATTTAGTATTAATTAAAACTTAAATGTGATTCAACATCATGGGACTCTTAAGAATTATAATCTATTTTATGGTATGTTTTTTATGTGAATGTTAATGCTTCCACTATATTCTATCTATTGTTGTTTATTATCTTTATTAAAAAAATGTTTGGCAAACTTAGTGAAACTTTAGGTTAATTTCTTTTAGGTCACATGGCGGGACATTACATCCTTTTTCTTCTATCAAAATAAATCCTTTAGGATGCTCAATGTAGACATATTCTTGAAGTTTTCCATTCAAAAATGTTGACTTTACATAGATTTGATATACTTTGAACTTTACTTTTTGCATAAGCTAGGAAAATTCTTACTTCTTTAGTTCTAGTAATAGCGGCAAAATATTTATTCATAATCTATGCCTTCTACTATGAATATCCTTTGCATACCAATCTTGCTTTAATTATTACAACCTCACCTTTTTTATCCATCTTATTTCTAAAAACCCATTTAGTTCATATAACATTCTTATCTTTAGGTCGAGGAACCAATAGCCATGTCTCATTCTTCACAATCTAATCTAGTTCTTCCTTCATTTCTTGAATCCAATGATCATCCTTGCATGCCTTATCTGAATTCTTTGGTTCAACTTGATAAATTAAACATAGTTCTTCATGTACTCTATTTCTTTTTATAACTCCTTTTTATTCACTTCCAATGATCTAATTTGCAGGTCATTCTTTGTCAAATTCTTATTTAGCATAGGTGTTGTTGTTTCAACTCTTACTTCTTGTCAAGGTTCATATCTTGATTCTTCTCTTTTTCCAACAATTTGAACATCATTCTACAAATCATTGTTAGCCTCAAAGAAAACTTCAACATTTCCTATAACAGGTTAAGTTTGGAATTATCTTCTTCTTCTTCATAAGAATTGTAATCCAACAATCTTTCCTTAACTCTAAACTTTTCATCCACTTTCACATTTACGCACTCAAAAATAGCCTTAGTTCTTTGATTAAAACATCTATAAGATTTTCTTTTTAATGAATAACCAAATAACATACCTCCATCACTTCTTGCATCAAACTTACCAATATCATCATCTCTCTTTATGTAATACTTACTTCTAAAGATTCTAAAATATTTCACTGAGGCTTCATGCCCAAACCATAATTCATAGAGATTTTTGTTTATACCTTTTCTTATTTTCACTTTATTCATCATGTATATTATTGTATTGATTACTTCTCTCCAAAATTTCTTGTATAGATTATTATTAAACATCATGGCTCATGTTGCTTCTGTTATAGATTGTTGATAGCAATCTCTTAATGTCATTTACTTCACAAAAGTGTCGGTCTTAGATTGGTTTTGGTATTTGAGTGTCAACACACTTAACCATTTTTCACATAGAAGCCAAGTACACTACATATGCTAAGCTATAGTATCAATAGGTGCCGAGTAACTTCAAGAGCTAAGTGATCAATAGATGTCGAGTGATATATAGGTTGCATGTTACAATTGATGTAGAGCAAGTCAAAATGCAACATATGCCAAGTAAACCAGAAACATATGTGTTGAGCAAATCATAATGCAACATGTGCCGAGTAAACTAGAAACATACATATGCTGAGCAAGACAGAATGTAATAGGTGCTGAGAAAACTAAGATAGTATATGTGTCGAGCACTAGTAATGCAATATGTGTTGAGTAACACTAAATCAACGTATAAGTTTTTGCCTTCACAAACATAGATGTAAATCATTTTTTGAGTTGACATAGAACAATCTTGAGTATATTAAAGATAAGAATGAATCTTTTACATTTCCTATACAATTAGCATGTAGCCAATAAGAAAAATGGAAAAGGCATGCAACCAATAAGAAAAGTATAAGGAATTAGCAGGAATTAAAGATCCAATATGGATTGTAGATCCATACCTAACACTAAGTCTTTGTACTCTTTAAATGAGGGATGAAAATCCTATTGTATGCATGGATGAGAGCTGTGTATTGGAAATCTATAGCAAACTTTAGTGGGAAGTGTTAAAGACTTAGAGGAATAGAGCAGCAATTGCATATCTAGTTGATTAGAACAAAGCAAGGGATAAAAACAGATATTTGATCTAAGAGGATCAAGATCAGAATGAGTAGAACCAGTGCCTAAAATCAAAAATTTGAGATTGTAAGCAGTTAGGTTTATGAATCTAATACTCTCTAGCAATTGTATTTGAAAAGGAAAATCCTATGTTGATAGGTTATCCTAAGAGCTAGGTTGTAGATCCTTTGAAGAGGTGATAAAATCTTTTAGCAGGGTGACACTTCATGTAAAGTGATTGCAAATCCTTTAACTAGGCCACTATTGACATAGTGTAAAGCCTTTAACAGGGTAGGCCTTTCATAGGGTAGACCATAATAAGTGGTCAAACAATTATTGTGGTAGTGATTTTGTAGGTATCATCCCCATCCCAATTTTACCTTCTCAATCTAGAGGGTTTTTGGGTTACCAAATTCTGGTGTTATGTGTTGTTGATGCATGTGTTTACTTTATGTTTATTTAATATGTTTACATTCATGAAGTTTACTTTCAGTTATGTGTTTCAAAGGATTTGAAAAGGTTAAAAGTTAGTTACTTCTTATTCACCCTCTCCCCCTCTCAGAAATACTCTTCCCATTTGAATATTCCAACAAAAAGGTGTTAAATTCTCTTGAGGTAAACTCTCCACCTCTATCTTATCTTAAACATTTTATTTTTACTCTAGACTCATTCTCACCTCTATTCTAAAATAGCTTAAACTTTTCAAATGCCTTATACTTTTCTTTAAGAAATGTTAACCACATCATCCTAGTGAAATCATCAACAAAAATCATATAGTACCTTTTACTATAGAATCATCTTGTTCTAGTAGGATCACACAAATTTGTATGAAAAATCTATAATTTTGATGTGGTAATGAAGTTCTTAGTAGGTAAAGAGACTTTCTTCTACTTCACCATAACACATTCTTTGCACACAACATTAGTAGGCTTCACAATTCTAGGTAAATCTCTAACATAAAATGTACTACTAGCCTTCAGAATGTTATCAAATTTTATATGACAAAACATTCTATGTTATAGCCATATATTATCCACCTTTACAACTAAACATGTCATCTTTGTAGGGTTCAATTGAAAAACATTACCTCTGGATCTTGTGCCAGTGTCAATCAATTTACCATCTTTATCCTCTATAATGCATGCCTTATCTATGAATTGCAACTAATAACCTTTGTTAATAAACTATTCAACACTTAATATTTTATGCTTTAATCTATCAAAAAAATACACATCATCAATTTTATTCTTCCCATCAAGAGTAATGGATCCTATTCCCTTGATATGACAAGTTGCATTGTTACCAACACTAAAAATTCCTCCATCATGACTACTAAACTTAAGAAACATATTATGTGAACAACCACTATCTATAATCCAATTAGTTCTCCATTGAACTTGTGAAGCTAGGGACTATCTTCTTTTTAAGGATTTTCTACTTTTATAGATACAAATCTTAATTCATCATCACTTTCACTCTAAACTCTTTCTTTAGACTCATCATTTTCATTTGCATTTAAACAATCTCTAGATTTTCTAGACTTCAAATTATTCTTATTATTTTTCTCTCTTTTAGGACACTTAGAGTCATCATGAGAAAATCAATTGTAAGTCCAACATTTAAAAATTATCTTACCATCAGGTTCTCTCCTTACAAGTAGGGTGATTTCTTATTTAATTAATCTATCCTCCTCATATCTAGATTTATTGTTGTTACCATAGTATCCACGAGTACTTGCACCTTTTTATAAGGATGAAAAGTTATTGTACTAAAGGTTGTTTCTACTTTGGGAAAGTCTCTAGATTTCTTTAAAGTGGCCTATTTTCCTCCAATCTTCTGAGTGTCTCTCTGGTAAACTTCTTTGTACATGGTATCACTAGTTCAATCATCTGCATTATTTTCTTGAATGGTGGTGTCAAGGTTTTCAAAATATGCCATATAATCTCATCTTCATCTTTAGAT
This sequence comes from Cupressus sempervirens, assembly GCA_028749045.1. NCBI lineage: Eukaryota > Viridiplantae > Streptophyta > Pinopsida > Cupressales > Cupressaceae > Cupressus > Cupressus sempervirens. The sequence continues at coordinate 46,567,338 of CM053786.1, forward strand.
CCTTGAAAATGCTTAATTCCTACAAAAAAATTCATTATCTACCAATATAGCCTCTTACATCATCTTAGCATCTTAAAATAAACATATCCAATTATGTAATATGACTTTTTTAGCATGTTTAACACATTTAAATGTAGTTTATAAAGATTTCCAAATTTCATGAGATGCTTCTAAAGATTTTACCTAAGTGTATTCATTTTTACGAAAAGTTGACAATAATGCTTCTCTAGAAAGCATATTGCACATAAAAAGATCTCATACATAAAAATGAGCTTTCATTTTCAGTTTCCAACTATCATAGTTAACTCCATCAAATTTTGGACTTTCTTTTATGAAATGAACCATCATAGATCTCCTTAAGATGTTAAGCTTTTCTTTCAAGGACCTGATGCTTTGATACCAATTGTTAGATAGTAAATTCCACCAAGATAAATGAGATGGGGGTTGAAGGTGAATTAGTTATCCAACTTTTAAAAGATTTATCAACCCTATTAGTCCTTAACCAATATGTGAGCAATATAATCAACAACCATAAGAAGATACACATACACAACAACACTAGATATGTTAACTAGGGAAAATCTTGATCAAAGGGAAAACCTTAGAAGGGATGGTACCCACAAAACAATGTGCTAATATGAAAATTCTTTGTAAGAGGATGAACTCTTTAAGGAGGAAATGAAATATATTTAGTACATATCAGTCCCTGTTAGGATACTTTGAATCTCTATTAGGAGATTCCAACCCTATTAGGATTTTTAGAAGGTAGAAGGACCCATTACATCCAAACAGCTTTAGGATAACACCACTAAACTCACTATCCAATTGGCCTCTATATTATTCCTTGCAGAATACTAGAAATGAAATAACCTTAGCTCTTCTATCCTCTTGACTAGACTAAAACCTCTTCTAATCTCAATATCATATCACCAAATTTTCTTACACATATTTACTAACTTCACATATCACCTACTCAAATGGAATCCACACAAACTTACAACCAAGGAAAATAACCTTCCTTTATATCATTTTCTCAAAACAATTCCTTGAGTTGGCCCTAAGGCTTTCCCAATTAATTATAATATGGCCTCATTAAGATAAACAATCATTTTATAAATACACAACACCATCAACTCACAATCTTTACAACTTATCACACGTGGGACGTCTAACCTTGTACACTAGCTGATGTCATCATCAATCTATCTTGTGTTACTATCTAACTTCTCTTATCACAATTCTATTTGTATTAAGAGATATGATTCAAACATTAGAAACCAATTATTAGGTACTATCCTTGCACATTGTCCTTAATAAATCTTGAATAACTCTCACATGTCTTTGAGTCTCTATATGCACTCTTATCGATAGAACCAAGACACAATGTAGAACATATATTCAACTACACTTGACCTCATGAATAATACACAGTCTGTACAACCTTGTTCTTTGTCTACTACTGTTCTAGTCTTTACATAAGCAATACTATGTTAACATCAATGACAAACATAGTCATGAATCCAACATGTCAATCATGTTATCCATCTATCCAATGCTTAGGATACTCCCCCAAAGGAATAACATTAAAATTCATGATAAAATTTACTTTAGACACTACTTCATGTATCTCTTCTTGTTCCTGTAGTTGATCGGTGCTAGTTTCTTGAAGCTTAGCAGCCTCTTCTTCTATCTCAGCATCATTCCACTGGCACTCAGTTCCCATAGTCTATTTCTCAATAGCATGCTATTGCAACTTGGCATGTACAACTTGTTGTTTCATAACCTTGGTTTATGGCTCAAGTAAGTTGTAAGGATCACCTTCATTGATATATATATAAATGTGTTGTAACCTTCAGGTTCTTTCTTACATTTAACTTCACTAATTTTTTTCATCTTCATCAACTCTCACATTTGCACTTTCCACAACTTTGCTACTATTAGAATTCAAACACTTATAATCTTTTCTCTTAGTGTAATATCCTAGGAATATGCCTTCATCACTTTTAGCATCGATTTTTCTATTTCTATTATCCTTTAGTATATAACATTTACTTCCAAAGACTTTAAAGTATTTCAAATTAGGTGTATACACATATCATAACACAAAGGGTGTAACATTTTTACCTTTCTTGACTTGTACTCAGTGATAGCATCTTTTTTCATCGATGATAAAATTTCTAAATTTTTTGGTGAAAATTTTGAGTTATTTGATAGGGTTATGTTTATATTGTTCCTATTCACAGTTTAACTCTAGCAAAATTGCATGGTCTGCATTATTTTTGTTCCTTAACCCTAGGCCATATAAGTGTGTGGGATTTTATTTTTCCTTGCACATTGTTTCTTACGATGTTACAAGGGAGTGTTTGCAAAATTCCTAAGTTCCTTTCCTTTATGGTTTTATGGTGTTTTGGCTTCCCGTAAGATCGAAGTGCTTTCTTTCTCCTATCTCCATGGATACGTTCTCCTAATTGGCGTAAGGGCATAAAGGAATTCATGATTTATAGGTATAGGATTATGTATCTTGTGATAGTGAAGCAATCCATTTTGGGGTTTCCCAATCATACGATTGATCTCTGGGTAGAGAAGTGTAAAGGCTTTTCATACTTTGTAAGTTGTCTTATAGTTCCACGATGATGAGTTAACTTGAACGAGCAAAAGGAATTCATTCTTGTATTTCCATTCATACATTTTCCTTTTGAGCATATGAGCATAATATGTTTTTAAAAGTGACCATTTGTTGTTTTAAGGGGATACACGTAATGTGTTGAGCAAATGGGTGAAAAGGTGTAATGTTTTGATCTACACTCTCACGATTTGTCGAATGGTGTAAGAACATAAGGCCCATAAAAATGTAATGGTATATTAAAGAAACATCAAGTGGATTTTATGTTTCTACAATTAAGGGAAGCTCGTAAGAATGAGGCAAGGTTTAAATTCATCGACACGTTACCACTATTTTGGCTTGCAAGCAACCATAAGGCAATCTTATAAGGAACAATGTGTTGTGAGGGAGCTATTAAGTTGCCACTTGGGCCCTAAGGAGAATAAATCAAATGATGAAACATCAATAGCAACACAAACCCATGCCTAGGTCACAAGTTAGATGAAAGATTGTAAATGTTAGATCAAAAGATCAGATCAATGGTCATCACCAAGTTGCTATGAGAAGTTGTGCATTGTTTACCCAACATGACATGGCAACCAAGGGACCCAGCATCTTGGTATTAAAAATGCATTAAAATGCATTCCATCAGATTAAGATGAAATCAATGGTCATCATTATCTCGCATAAGCAACATGCTCACTCTTTATGTATGGTGAGATAGCGACTGGGTGACACATGTCCTTGAGGATTTGTGGGACCAGAAAAGTTTTATATTGGGTAGCAACTTATGGTCTCTAGTCTTACAATGAATTCTTCATCATAGGATCTGAAAGTTATAAAAGGGGCAATCATGATGCTACGACAATGGGCATGTTGTGAGATTGTAGAAGAAAAATCATAAGCTGTTGATGTTATGGTATGAAGCTTTCAAGGATTAGGCATAGTATTGTAAAGGAAAATGGGATCATTCATGATGTTATGAAGGGTGAGCTTAATTGCAATCATAAGATTGGGAGAGATATAAAATAGTGTTGCGATGCTATGATCGGGTCCCAGTCGTAAGATCATGAATGAAAAGTTTAAAGCTTATGATGGTATGCTACATTGCTATCATAAGACCATAAAAGGAGATAAAGTTGGTGCTGATGCTATGACAATAGGGGTGTTGTAAGATCGTAAAGCAGTTTTTCCTCTATGTTTGACTTGTTGATAGGATTTTTTCAAAGGATGTTTGTAAGATTGGAAAGCCAAGGTTGTAGTAGTGCAATGTCACGAAAGGTCTTTTTAGCTACCTTTATCCTAATATCATAGGATCTTATTTTAACATAAACATAATTTCATGAAATGAATAATGAGCTTCTCGACTAGTAGGATTTGGGTGCAGCCATATGTATAAAGAAAAATTGCTGAAGTTGAGGCCAAATTCAGGAACTTGAAGATGAAATGACATATTAGAAGAGGAACTAGCACACGTAGAATAGAGGATTTCTCTAGCTCAAAGAGAAGAGGGACATGGAACATCAATTCCAAACAAGGACACTATTGAATCATCACAGCCAAGAGGGATGGGCATTGATACTCAATTGGTTCAAAAATGAAGTAGCTGAGATATTTTGCAAGCCAAGTAGATGAAGTACATGGAGAAGGAAAGATCAAAGATTCAACATTAATTCTTTTTTTCATCTCAACTACTTATCTTTTTTATCAATCTTCTGGGAGATTGTTTTGTAAAATTTAGGCTTTCCATCTTCCAAAATTTTTATTTTCCATTAAAATCTTGACGTGTGTCCTCCTCTCATCTATAGCTTTTTATGATCCTATATATGGATTTCCATGATGAGAAGTAGAGGTCAGTTGTCTATAGAATTTTTATATGTGTCATCTATTATTTTATAATTCATCCATTTTTGTTCTATAATGATCTCAGTTAGTTCACATGTATGCATACTTGAATACAAAAGGAATATTTCAGAGCAATGATTTTATCTCTGTGTCATACTATGAGTTTTATTTGCAGTGTTAAGATTTAAATTGAAGGATTTATCCTTAAAAATCATTAGCTTTCAGTTTTTGTCTCATTTTCATGTATCTATAGCTTTGGGTCTAAATAGATAGGTTTATTTTTAGTTTAATGCAATCCAAAAGGTTGTATGTCTCTTATTGATTGTTGCTGATTCAAAGAACTGGGTAATTGCTTTCCATAATTGATGAGGTTTAGTATTTATAGAAAGGATGAGAATCAGAATGAAACTAAAAGTTTAATGTTGACATTTTCAATCACAAGTTGATTAAAAAGGTCTAAAATTGCTAATCTCTAACTCTATATGCCACTAGATAAAGCACTAGTCCATTCTAAAGTTCAAGAGTATATTGTTGATTCACCTTTTTACACAAAAATTACAACAAAAGAATCGATTTACTTTTATTCATTGAAGAGATAAAAGTGTAGGTCATGGCTTATTTTATGTGTTTTCTTTAAATTGTAATTGGCTATTGCAGTTGGAAGGTTTATCAACAAATCATAGAAGATATTGACCATTTTTGCTATAGGGGATAGTCTTGCATACAATAATATCAAGTTAATAAGATAAATCCCTTAGGTTTGCCTGCCTTTTCTTAGCAGAGCCTAAAGTGAAGTGAGTCCTATTGACTTTTTTAATTGGCCTAGAACCAAGATTTAGCCTTGTTGAATATAGGATCTAGCTCATCCTTACGCTTGTCCCTATCTTTGTTTCCTAGTATCAAGTTTAAATTCACCTGATATGTTCTTTACAAGAAAGAACTCCAATAAAATCGTGACTCTATTGGGGAGTTACGGAATTACTATCAAGTTGTGTTTTAGAAAAATCAAAATCCCTATCTTGTTCTTCTTTTTTTGGCTTTATTTCATACTTTCCCATTATAGGGTGGCAACTCAAGTCAAGGTTTTGTAGCTGGTGCTAAAAGGTTTAACAAAATACTAAAATCAATAGCTAAGAAGAAGAAGAATACATGTGCCTTTACTAAAAATCATCCTGAGACACCATTGTTAATTCAGCTACCTCCTAGGGTAAAAAAGAACCAAAATAAGAAGAAGTTTGATTTTAATTCTACATGAGTCCTTAGAAGTAGTATGTCAAGCCAGTCTTTATATCACCATGTGGAAGAGAAGGAGTTGTCCTCAAAAAGTACTGAGTCAGAGGAGATTGCACTCTTGGGAGAAACTTTTTCATCCCCATTAAAGGTTTTCCATGGTAAAAATATGTCTCCTATGGTGGATTTTCCTTATAGATCAAATATGGTAAATGAAATGAACCATAGTTGGGGTTTTAGAGAAAACATGGAGATGGGTTTTAGCCCTAGAGAAGAAACTTATGTAGCAAACCTTATAGATTTTGACCTCGTAGATTCTGAGGTTGCTACTACTGATCATGAGGAGTTAATTCTAGAGCTTGTCCTTCTCAGAAAGAAAGTTGCAGATGAGGAAGCTAGACATATGCACTTGGAAAAGGAAAAGGAGAAAATTATTTTGAATACTATTATTGAAAGAGATAACCTACTTAGGAGGAGGATGGCCTCCTTACAAGAGCATAATAGAAGATTAGAAGAAAGGTCTTCTAATTTACATTCTGACATCTTTGGAGATTTGGATGTTTTGAAAACTAATGTTCAAATACAAGAACAACTTCTTGAAAAAAATCAAGCCCCTGTTGTTAAATAGGTTCAACCTTACAAGCCTTTGGAGACTAGAGTGGAGGAGGCACATAGGAAGGACTTAGATAAAGGAAAGAAAAAGGTTGTTGAGATACAAATTAGTGAGCCACATCTCCCTAATAAACCCATTTCTTTAGTTATCTCAAAACTTGATTTAGATCTGCAGAAGTCAAGAAAGGAAAAAGGAAGATTTAATCAAGGAACTTGACATACGCACTTGGAAAAGGAAAAAGAGAAAATTATTCTGAATACTATTATTGAAAGAGATAACCTACTTAGGAGGAGGATGGCCTCCTTACAATAGCATAATAGAAGATTAGAAGAAAGGTCTTCTAATTTACATTCTAACATCTTTGGAGATATGGATGTTCTAAAGACTAATGTTCAAATACAAGAACAACCTCTTGAATAAAATCAAGCCCTTTTTTTTAAATAGGTTCAACCTTACAAGCCTTTCGAGACTAGAGTGGAGGAGGCACATAGGAAGGACTTAGATAAAGGAAAGAAAAAGGTTGTTGGGATACAAATTAGTGAGCCACATCTCCCTAATAAACCCATTTCTTTAGTTATGTCAAAACTTGATTTAGATCTGCAGAAGTCAAGAAAGGAAAAGGAAGATTTAATCAAGGAACTTGAAAGGGTAGGAAAAAAAGCTCAAGCTATTGAGGCTAGAAGAAAAATCTAGTTCATAAAATCAAATTCTACCTTAGTAGTTCAACCAGGTTAGCCTTCACATGTTTTACCTACTATATCAAGTGTTGGTCCTCTCACAATAGGGAAAATTTCCTCACATCTAGCCCCTATTTCAACTTCTACTACTACTGGCCATTTTCCCCTACTCCAACTTTCCCAAAAAAACTCAACTTCCTTTCCAAAGTCATGCTATTGGGGCAAGTTCTTTAGGTATCCTATTCCCCCAAAGGAAACAAATTCATATGGAGAGATATAAGTAGATGTTTTTCTTGGGTATCCCTAGTTTTCCTCATCCTATTCCAAATGAGCTTAGGGACAAAGTTACCAAGTTTGCTGTAAATAATGCTATTACTAGTGAAGAGCATCTCAGAAAGTTCATTGATATGCTAAATGATTATGAGGTAGAACATGAAGATGTAGTGATGAAACTATTTGTTCATTGACTAATTGAAGATGAAAGAGATTGGTTCAAAAGATTGTATAATGATAGTATCAACTCATGGAGTGATCTTGAAACCTTGTTCAAGGAACAATATGGTGACAAGACTAATATTGGTTAATTTTTGAATGACTTCAATAACATCAAGAAGAACCCAAATGAATCATCTTTTGACTTCAATGTCAGATTTCAAAAAGGTATGTATAAGCTTTTCCAAGTAATGAGATTAAATGAGGTTGTGTGTCTTACTAATTACTTCAATGCTTTTGATAGTAAGATGGCTTATTTTCCTTGGGATAAAGATCCAAAAACATTAAGGGATGCTTATAAAATGGTTGTAAATATTGAAAACAATAGAAGAACTATTGGAAAACTTGGGAAAAGGGATGACCCAAAATTGTTCAATCCTAGAGGGAAGAAAGATAGTGAAAAGCTTGTTTTAGGAAAGAAAACTAAAGATGATACAATGGGACAGGTTCTAAGTTTACCAAAAAAATTAAGACCTCCAACTTACCAAGCAAAAAAAACAAATGTTGCAAAAAAGGATCCTTTTAATAATAATTTAAATAGGCAACCTAGGATACAAAATTATCCTTATACTACTCAGTGGAAGGATGGAAAGCCAATTCCTATTCCCACACAAGGGAATATGGGCAAAGGAACACTAGACCCTTTGCAAAGAAACTCTATAAATATGACTTAGGATGTCCCCTAGTGTCTTGTTTATCAGTCACCACATTCCCTTGATTTTTGTGTTGTGGCTTAGTCTTTTACTGCAAATCAATAGGTGCAAAATGATGAAGATGTAAATGATAAAAATTAAAAGGATGTTACATGTAATATGATTCATCTTTGTGACAGTGATGGAGAATCAAATATTAATGAATCTAACCATGATGTTACAAACCAAAGAAATGTGTTTCACAAATATCATCAACAAGTTTTTTCTAATAGTGAGGACCAAAATGAAAATGTCATATGTAACACTTTAGCTACAATTGATCATATCAATTTGAGAAAACCTTCCAATGAAGAAATTGACAAAATCACTTCAAAATTAGTTGCACAAGTCCAAAGTACTTATAATCTGAGAAATAGAGTTGTAAATGGTACTCCTATAAAGTCATCTTGCATTTTCATCAAAGATAATACTGAAAAAATTGCTCATGAAAATGATAAGAATCCTCTAGAGGTTCCTAAGATTAAGGAAAGTAAGAGTAAGAAGTGGGAGCCAAAGAAAAAGGTGCATTTCCAGAATGAAGAAACCATCAAGCCAACTACCTCAAAAAAGGGAACAAGGTCTAAATCTATTAGGCAAAATGAATTATCTATTGCCCAAACTCCTATACCCTTAGGTGTTAGTGTTAAAAATATTACTTCTGATCCAATTAATATGATTTCAATGCTATCACAAATCACTATCAAGGTTCCTTTGTTAGAAATGTTTAGGATGGAGGAACATAAGAGAAAAGCTCTATCTTGGCTAGGAGGGATACAAGATAATAGTGTTGTTATACAAGAAACAATAAATACACTGCAAATCCCAATCCTAGAAAAAGAAAAGGAAGAGAATGGATTCATGTCTCAAATATCCCAAATGTATTTAGACAATTCATCAATTGCATACTTGTAGGATATTGACCCATTTTTCTTGAGTTTAGTCATAAAAGGTAGGACATTGAAAAATTGTATGATTGATTTTGGTGCTTCAAATAATATAATGCCTTTCAAGGTTATGGAGGATCTTGGTATGGGAGTCGACACTAGACAAGGTAGATGCAGGGAAATGGATGCTAGAGAGGTACCTATCATAGGTACTATTAATGCTTTACCTTTCAGAATTCTTGTATATTCTAATGAAGAACTAACTATGTCAGTCCTTGCAATAGATATTCCCCCCCACTATGGGATGTTACTTTCAAGGAAGTGGAGTGCTACAATGGGAGGTAGTATGCAATGTGATTTTTCATATGCCACTTTTAGGGTAAGGGAGAAGGCTATCAAGGTCAATAGAGAACCAAGAGTAACTCATATCTTTGAGGGAAATATTGACAAGGATACAACTTGTTTCATCGACACAGATGTGAATGTATTCAGAGCTGAATTGATTATCCAAGAATTTGAAAAATTACCTACACTAATTGGACAGGAGGTTACATGTTGCTTGGATTCTCCAAATTTTTTGAACATGTACTTTGATGGAGCATGCTCAAAGGAAGGATCAGGAGCTAGAATTGTTTTTGTCTCCCCAGATAAAAATACATTTAGGTTTTCCTTTTCCTTAAATTTTACATGTACCAATAATGTTGCAGAATATGAGGCTTTGTTGTTAGGATTGAAAGTTGTAGCACATCATGGAATCAAGAAAATACATGTTATTGGTTATTTTGAATTGATTATCTCTTAGGTTAGAGGTATACATGTGTCAAAAAATAAAAGATTGAACCAATATAGGAATTTTGTTTGGGACATGATTGAGCATTTTGATGCTTTTGGGATAATACAGAAAGATTGAAGTAATAATAAGATGGTATATCTATTGGAAAATGTGGTCATAAAGCCCAATGATATATCATTTGCTAGTGTATCTATTGTAGAAGTACAAAATAGGCCTTAAGTCCTAGATAATGTACATAGTTGGCAAGTTTTTGAGGATGACAGGGATATTTTAAATTTTCTACTCAATGGGGAGAAATATCATGGATAGGAACTAGATTGCAGTGCCTTGGTAGAAACAATTAGTGGGAGAGAATAAATTTTTGGGTAAGAGATCCTAAAATTAAAGAATAACAAGGTACCCAAAGGTTTGGTTGTATTGGAAAGTGCTTTTGATAATCAAGACAGAGTGCACTCAAATGTACAAGATAAAAAACCACAAGAACTAGAGGAAATAAATTTGGGCAAAGTTGATTCCCCAAAGAAGGTATATATTGGAAAGACCTTAACCCATAAGATTAAGAAAGTCTTTGATTGATCTATTAAGAAAATTTAGACATTTTTTTACATTTTCTTATGATGATCTCAAGGCTTACAGGCAAGATTTGTTCCAACATGTGATACCTCTTAAGAAGGTGTAAAACCTTTCAGACATAAACAAAGGCCTATTAATCCTACTCTAGCCCCTAAGATGTAGGAAGAACTATTGAAGCTCAGAGATGGTCAAATAATCAAACCTATTAGGCATTCTTCATGGGTGTCTAATTTGGTACCTGTTAGAAAAAAGAGTGGTGATATCAGACATTGTGTTGATTTTAGAAACCTAAATGTTGCATCTTTAAAAGATAATTATGGATTTCCCAATATGGAGGCTATGCTTCAACAAGTGAGTGGTTCAAAATTGATGTCCATGATGGATGGTTTTTTAGCACACAACTAGGCTCTTGTTGATGAAAAGGAACAGTTCAAAATAGCCTTCACCACTCCACGAGCAACTTATGTGTATGCAAAATGATTTTTGGCCTCATAAATGCAAGGGAAACTTTCTAAAGAGCTATGGATGTGGCTTTCAAAGACTATATTAACAAATTCATGGTAGTATATCAAGATGACTTGACGGCTTATTCAAAAAAGGTTGAAGACCATTGCAGGCATCTTGAAAAGATTTTCATTAACGATTTGGAGTATGGAGTATCTTTGAACCCAAGAAAATGTACCTTTGGGGTCACGGAAGGAAAGCTTTTAGGGCATGTAGTTTCAAAAGAAAGGATAAAAATTGATCCTGAAAGGGTAGCAGTGATTAACAAGGTTCAAAAGCCAAAAAGTGTTAAAGGTATACTGTCTTTCTTTGGACAAGTCAATTTCTTAAGGAGGTTTGTGACTAACATTGCTGAAGTTAGTAGGCCAATTTGAAAAATGCTCAAGAAAGGTACTACAATAAATTGGGTAAGTGAGCCTACTATTGCTTTCCAAGAAATAAAAAATTCTATTAAGAATGTTCTAGTTCTCAAGACCCCTCATTATGAAAAGTCCATGCATATTTTTTCTTTTGCATCTTTTCATATTGTTGTAGCAATTTTGCTTCAGAAAAATGAAAATGGACATGAATAGCCTATAGCATGTTTTAGTAAAATGCTCTTGTAAATGCTCTTGTTAAAGCTCTTGTCATAGATTTTGTGCCAAATGCAGCAATCAAGGATATTTTCTCTCAACAAGAGGTATCCGGTAGAAGGTGTAGATGGATTAATAGAAACCAAGAATTCAATGTAGATATCTATATTACTAAGATGGTAAGAGGTCAAGGATTGGAAAAACTCATTGCACAAAAAAATTTGGGTGCGAATCAAATAAATGCTAAAGATCAAAATCCTAGCCTTGGCATATGTGATATGGATCAGTTTTATTGGTATAAAGATGTAATATATTACTTGAAACGTATACAATCTCCACCTCATCTAATAGACAATGAAAGGAGGACTATAAAATTGCATTTAATTAGATATACTATTGTGAATGGAATGTTATGGTAGAGAAATTTTGAACGTGTATTGTTGAAATGCATTAATCAATAGAAATCTAAAAAAATATTAAATGACATGCATTCAAGAATATGTGGTGGGAATTATATGGCAAATACTATAGCCCATAAGGTTATGAGGGTAGGATTTTGGTGGCCTAATTTGTTTAAAGATGCTCAAATCTTAGTAAGAAAATGTGATTCATGCCAGAGGTTTGCATGAAAATTAAATTTTTTTGGAAATACACCTTTGAAATTAGTTGAGGTCCAAGCACCTTTTCAGCAATGGGGAATAAATTTTATAGGTGAGATTTCACCTAGCTCTAGTAGTGGTTTCTCTTGGATCCTAGTTGCAACTGATTATTTCACAAAGTGGGTTGAGACAATTCCTAATTGAAATTCAACCAGAAAAGTGGTGAATAATTTCTTACTCGATAACATCGTTACAAGTTTTGGATGCCTTGGAAGAATAGTTACTAATAATTCTATGTTCTTTAGATCTTAAGAATTTATCAAGTTCTATGAAATATATGGTATCACTAGGTTAGTTTCCTCACCCTATCATCCACAAGGGAATGGACAAGAAGAATCTAAAAATAAGAGTTTATTAAAGGTCATCAAGAGGACCTTGGATGAAAACAAGAAGGCTTGGGATTCAAAATTATTGTTAGCTACTTGGGCTGATAGAGTGATAATGGAGAAGGAAATAGGTTTATCACCTTTTGACCTTGTATATGGAATTCAGGGCAAGATGCCTCAGAATAATCTGATGGATTTGTATAAATATATTTAGATGTATGATGATGATATTATTGATGACATGCATGAGAGGATTGATGAATTGGTTGGATTAGCTGAAGAAAAAAAAAAAGCCTCTGCAAGAAATTTGAAAGTGTAGTTACAGATGAAGCATTTATATGATAGGAAGGTAGTGATTAAGAAATTTAAAATTGATGATCTTGTTTTGATGTGGAATGCAAGGCTAGAAGATAAAGGTAAACATGGAAAATTTGATTTGATTTGGTTGGGAGCTTATTTGGTTGACTCTCCTTGGGGTGAAAATTTTTATTTCATTAAAGAATTGCCAGGAAGCTTTTTAGAATTGCCAATTCATGGGCAATTTTTGAAGAGCTACTTCTGTTGAAGTTATTTTACTTCCCAAGAACAATATATCTCTATAAATACCTATGAAAATGTGTATAACCTCTATATATATGTACATTTTCTTGTATAGTCCCTAGTTCTTGCTCCTTTCAGGTATGCAGTCTGCTCAAACCATAGATTTTAAATTCTTGCATGGATATAAGTTATCCATCATCCCCAAACAGAGCCATTGATAGCTCCTTTTTCCACTAATAATTAAATTTCTAAATTTTGCTATGAAAATTTTGAGTTATTTGATAGGGTTCTATTTATATTGTTCCCATTCACAGTTTAACCCTAGCAAATTTGGATGGTCTCCATTATTTTTATTCCCTAAACATAGGCCATATAAGTGAGCAGGTTTTTATTTTTCCCTACACATTGTTTCTTATTTCTTACGATGTTACAAGGGAGGGTTTTCAAAATTCCTAATTTCCTTTCCTTTACAGTTCTATAGTGTTCAGGCTTCTTGTAAGAGCGAAGTTCTTTCTCGCTTTATCTCTATGGATATGTTCTCCTAATTGGCATAAGGGCATAAAGGAATTCATGGTTTATGGGTATATGGTTCTGTATCTCATGATAGTGGAGCAGTTCATTTTGGGGTTTCTCGATCATATGATTGATCTCTGGGAAGAGACGCATAAAGACTTTTTATACTATGTAAGTTGTCTCATCATTCTACAGTGATGAGTTAACTCGGATGAGCGAAAGCAATTCATTCATGTATTTTTCAATCATAGATTTTCCTTTTGAGCATATAAGCATAATATGTTTTTAAAAGTGACCATCTTTTGTTTTCAAGGATATGAGTAATGTGTTGAGTGGATGGGAAGGTGTAATGTTTTGATCTATGCTCTCATGATTTGCTAAATGGTGTAAGAATGTAAAGGCCTATCATAGCATAAAGGTATATTAAAGTAACATCAAGTGGGTTTTACATTTCTATGATTAAGGGAAGCTCATAAGAATGAGGCAAGGTTTACATTCATCAATAGGCTTTTGTTGTTTTGGCTTGCGAGCAACCGTAAGGCAATCTTATAAGGAAAAACATGTTGTGTGGGACCTATTAAGTTTCCACTTGGGCCTTGAGGAGAAAAATTAGATGATGACACATCAGCAATAGCATGGACCCATGCCCAACTCACAATTCAAATGAAAGATTGTAATCATCAAATCAACAATCATCTCCAAGTTGTTATGAGAAGTTGTGCACTCTTTACCCAACCTAACATTCCAACCAAGGGACCCAACATCCTGGTATTAAAACTGCATTAAAATGTCGACCATCAAATTAGGATGAAATCAATGGTCATTGTAATCTTGCATAGGCAACATGCTCACTCTTTATGTATGGTGAGATAGCGACTAGGTGACACATGTCCTTGAGGATTTGTGGGACCAAATTTTTTTAAAGTTGGGCAACAACTTATGGTCTCTAGTCTTACGATGACTCCTTCATCATAGGATCTCAAAGCTATAAAAGGGGCAGTCATGATGCTATCATAATGGGCATGTCGTGAGATGGTAGAAGAATAATCATAAGCTGTCAATGTTATGATATGAAGCTTTCAAGGGTTTGGCATAGCATCATAAAGGAAAATGGGATCATTCATGATGTTAAAAAGGGTGAGCTTAACTGCAATTGTAATATTGGGAGAGATATAAAATAGTGTTGTGATACTACAATGGGGTCCCAATTGTAAGGTCATGAATAAAAATTTTAAAACTTACGATGGCACAATACATTACTATCATAAGATCATAGAAGGAGATAAAGTTGGTATCAACACTATGACAACAGGGGTGTCGTAAGATCATAAAGGGTTTTTTCCTCTATGTTCAACTAGTCAATAAGAGTTTTTCAAATGATGTTTGTAAGATCAAAAAGCCAAGGTTGCAGTAGTGCAATGTCACGAAAGGTCTTTTCAGCTACCTTTGTCCTAATATCATAGGATCTTATTTTAACATAAACATAATGTCATGAAATGAATAACGAGCTTCTCAACTAGTAGGATTTGGGTGCAGCCATGTGTATAAAGAAAATTTGCTAAACTTGAGGCCAAATTCAAGAAATTGAAGATGAAATCACATCTCAAAAGAGCAACTAGCACAAGCAGAATAGAGGATTGCTCTAGCTCAGAGAGAATAGGGACATGGAACATCAATGCCAATTAAGGACACTATTGAATCATCTTAGCCAAGAGGGATGGGCATTGATACTCAATCAGTTCAACAATGAAGTGGCTAAGATATTTTGCAAGCTAGATAGGTGAAGTTCATGGAGAAGAAAAGATCAAAGATTCAACATTAATGCTTTTTTTCATCTTAGCTACTTATCCTTTTTATCGATCTTCTAGGAGATTGTTTTGAAAAATGTATGGTTCCCATCTTCCAAAGTTTTTATTTTCCATTAAAATTTTGATGTGTGTCCTCATCTCATTTGTAGCTTGTTGCAATCCTATATATGGATTCCTATGATGAGAAGTAGAGATCAGTATTATTTTTTAGTCCATCCATTTTTGTTTTGTAATTATCTGAATTAGTTCACATGTATGCATACTTGAATACAAGAGGAATATTCGGGACTAATGGTTTTATCTCTATGTCATACTATGAGATTTATTTGTAGTGTTAAGATTTAAATTGAAGGATTTATCCTTAAAAATCATTATCTTTCAGGTTTTGCCTCTTCTTCATATATCTATAGGTCTGTGACTGAATAGGCAAGTTTCTTTTTAGTTTAATGCAATCCAAAATGTTGTATGTCTCTTATTGATTATTGTTGATTCAAATAATTGGGTAATTTCTTTCTATAATTGGTGAGATTTAGGGTTTATGGAAAGGATGAGAAATATAATGAAACTAAAATTTTAATCACAAGTTGATTAAAATGGTCTAAAACTTCTAATCTTTGACTCTATATCCCACTGGATAAAGCATTGGTCCATTCTAAAGTTCAAGAGTACATTGTTGATTCACCTTTTTACACAATAATCACAATAAAAAAATCAATTTACTTTCATGCATTGAAGAGATAGTGTGCTTTCTTTAAATTGTAATTGGCTATTGCAGCTGGAAGGTTTGTCAGCAAATCATAAAAGATATTGACCATTTCTACTATAGGGGATAGTCTTGGATAGAAGAATATCAAGTTAATAAGATAAATCCCTTAGGTTTTCTTGCCTTGGCTTAGCAGAGCCTAAAGTGAAGTGAGTCATGTTGACTCTATTAATTGGCCTAGAACCAAGATTTAGCCTTGTTGAATATAGGATTTAGCTCATCCTTAGGCTAGTCCCTATCTCTGTTTCCAGGTATTAGGTTTAAATTCACCTGATATGTTCTTTACAAGAAAGAACTCCAACACTCAATTCAAAGTATAATTTTTTGTACTTACAACTTCTCTCTAATATTTTTGTTATGCATTCTTCTCCATCATTAGTGTTCTAGCACAATCCATGAATTATCTATTCCTTCTTTCAACTATTCCATTTTATGGAGGGGTCCTAGGTGTTGATATCTATCCCTTGATTTCTTCTATATGATCTCAAGCACTTCATAGTTTTCTCTATTTCCTTTTCAAGTCTTGTCAAATACCACCTAAAAATTTGAAAATTGTTAATTTTTTCTCTTAGAAACATCATGGTCATCATTCTTGGGTAAACATCAAAAAATAGAATAAAAAAATTATCACCATGGTAGCTCTGCACTCCAATAGGTCTACAAAGGTTAGTATAATCTAATTCTAGAATATCCTTTGATGAGTAGGTCTTTCTCTTGAAATTAGACTTTGTCATTTTACCTAGTTGCCATTTTGTACACATAACATTATCAGGTTTCCTCAATCTTGGTAATCCTCTTACTCTTTTCATCTTACTAATGCTTACCAAATTAAGTTCACATGACATAACCTCTTGTGATATAGCCATTTATCATCAAATTTTGCAAACAAACATGTCTCATCAGTTAAATCTAGATAGAACAAGTTATCTCTTATCTATTCTCTAGTTCCAAGAGCTCGCCAGTAGCGTCAAATATCTTTAACTTCTTGTGATGGAATTCAAATTGGTATCTTGATCTATTAAACTATGCAACACTCAATAAATTATAGTTAAAATCTTCAACCCAATAAGCATTATCACATGTAATATTATCAAACAATTTTATTGATTATTTACCTTTCACAATACATGGTGCATCATTACCAAACTTTACACAACTTCATTTATATTGTTCTAAGTTATCAAACTTACTTGTATCACTAGTTATGTGATGTTTGCTACCACTATCAAGTATCCATCTATCACCTTTACTCACATAAGAAATTGATGTAACTTCTGCATCTTCATCATAATCAACTTTTATAAAAACATAAACAAATTCTTCATCATGATCATTAGACTCATTGTTAGTTTCTTCTTTAGAAATATAGCAAGATTTCTTAACTTTCTCTTTATAGTCCTTATTTCTTCAACCATCTCTATCATCTCCTCTACATATATTCTTGATTTCCCTTCTTTTATCCTTGTCTTCTTTGTCAGGAGATCTTCGAGCAATATGATTAACTTTGTTACATGAAAAATATATTGCAGGAAGTTTACATTTGACTTTTCCTTTACCTCTTGGAGGTCTCTTAGCCATTAATGCTTCAAGATCATCAAGATCATTATTAGAGATATCAATATCACTATTTACACATTTTCTATTTCCTTTCTTATTAAGAACCAATTGATATTTGAAAGAGAATTCAATAGTAGGAGTGAACTTATCAAAATTTAACAATTCAAAAGTAGTAAGTCTACCAACTAATCCTTCCAAAGTCAAATTGTTACTAGGAGTACATCTCAGTTCTTGTATTGCAGAAACTCTAATCGCATAAATAGGAAGTAGCATTCTTAGTACCTTGCTAATGATGGTTTCATCATCAATATTTTTATTGGATCCTCTTATGGCATTTATGACCTCTTTGACTCATCCATTGTATTGAGCAATAGTTTCACCTTCTGTCATTCTCATCTCATCAAACTTGCCTCTCAAGCTTTCTAATTTTTCTCTTAGAACATTCTTGTCGCCACTATAGATAGTTTTTAGTGTATGCCATATTTTCTTGGTAGTAGTGCATTTCTTCATGTCATCAAACTCAATATAGCTTAGGGATGATGCAATCTCCAAGCTTGCCTGATTGTGTTCTTGATTCTCTTCCCTCTGATGGGATGATATAGTTCTTTGTACCTACTGGAAACTACAAGTGAAAAAATTATTATTATGTCATTGATGTTAAACATTCTTGGTAAGATAGTTTCTATCTGAGTAGTGTGCCATATCCAGATGGTTGATGAAGAGGATTTGAGAAGAAGGACATATCAAAAGCACCTAGAGTAAAGGTTGAGTTATGAGAAAACTAGAATGGGTACTTGATTAGTTGGACTTTGAAAAAATAAAGTGCTTGTTTAATGATACTAAAAGTGAAGAAGATAGTTATACTACAACCTTGAACAAGTAATTAAAGAGTGACCAAATGTGTAGGCTTCATCGAGAAAAAGACTAGAAGATTAAGGAACTTGAAGTTTATGTCAAGTAATGCTAAAATTGACTAAGCACCAGTATAAGCCAAGAAAATATAGTATTGATTGAGCATTGGCATTGATTGAGTGATATTATATGTATTGAGTATAAACAGTTAGTTGTGACCAATTAATCTAGTGATGAGTGAGCGTCATAAAATAAAATTGGTCAAGAGATGATAATTGACAATTTATGAGGAAATCATGATTTCCAGCTAACACAATTGATCTCTCAGAATATGTAAAGAATTTTCAAGATAAGGATCAATGATTTGGATCATTTAAATTGAGGGAAACCATATTTATGTGTTTCTATTCAAGGATTCAATGAGAAATTTTCAAAATTTTCTAGAAGAGAAAAGAGGAGATGAAATGATGGAAGGATTTGATGGATCTCACGAAACCTTAAGATCTATAGTGGTATATAAGAAGAAAAAGATCATAATTATCTATTTAAGGATGTACAAGGGCTAAGGTTAAAGAGATTAGCAAAGCTGTTAAAAATATAGTATGGTTGGAACAATTCTAGATTGTATTGATTGGAAAACTTAAGATGGAGGCTGAGAAGTGTTGTGAAGAGTGATTTCTTAAAATGTTTCCAAGTAGATCATAGATAGAGATGACTATGGAGGCTAGTTAGTAGATAAGAATGTGAACCAAATTGTGATCTATGTTTGTAAAGTGAATTGTACTTATTAGAACAAACCTAGTTTTACTTTCTAACCATTGTATCAATATTAAAATCCTTTAATCAAGGTGTCATTCTAATGGAATGTTCTTAATCCCTTTATAAGGTTGCTCCAAATAGGGTGATTAAATCCTTTAACAAAGTCACATTTAATAGTATTTTTTGTAACTTTTAATAGGGTTGGCTCCTAATGGAGCTCACTTTAGAAGAGTGAACAATTGGTGACATGTTATAGGTGGTTTTTCCCAAATTAGGTTTCCATATTGAATCCTAGTGTTAGACTTGGGTGGATGTCATACATTATGTATTACTATTAATATTTTACCTTTTCCAAGTTTGTTACTATTAGGATAGCGGAATGAAAGTTTAAGTTACTGAATATTTACTATAGAGACCAAGATATTGAATGACTAGATCTGAAGTATTTGAAGTAGTTAAAAGTTTAATTGGTACATCTAGACCTTGGATAACTAATTCAACCCCACCCCCTCCCCCCCCCCTCCCCCCCCAGTTATTCTAAATATTCTAATAGTGTCTCGATGTATGTATGTCCCACATAGTATGTTGCTTCTTGTCCAATTCTTGCTAGATTCAACTTCATCATACTTTGTCATGCAAGGCAGTTCTCCTTGTTTAGCCTAGGCACTTACTTTTTGTGCATCTTGATCTTTAGCTCCAAGTACCTTAAACATTTTCCTTACAATCACCACAAGATCTGAGACCAATTGTTAGAATAATTTAGAATAACTATGTTAGGGGGGGGAGGGTGAATTAGATATCCTTAGGTCCAAATGTACCACTTAAACTTTAAGGCACTTCAACCAATTTAGATATAATCATTAAGTAGCTCAGTCTCTATAGAAAATAACTAGGAACATAAACTTGTAGCTCACTTTCCTAATAGTAAAAAACTTGTAGAATGTAAAACACCACAAGTATGACACCAAGATTTAACATGGAAACCCAATTTGGGAGAAACCACCACTAAAATGCTACCAAATTTTTACTCTTCTGAAGTGAGCTTTGTGAGGAGTCAACCCTATTAAAAGTTACAATACACACTATTAGGTGTGATGTTATTAAAGAATTGAATCACCATGTTAGGAGCATTGGCATTAAGGTAAAAAAAAAATTATTTGTAACTCACACCTAGTCAATTAGTTAAGCTGTTACTAAGCTTATCTATCAATTTGCAGTGTTAACTAAGTGCTCCAGTTACTAGCAGGTAATATAGTTACTACTGAGTAATAAAATTGTTACCGATTTCTACAGTTGCTATCGAGTTCTAGAATATTTATACAGTTCATGACAAGCAGTATCTACTAAGCTATTCAAAGACAGTGCTAACTAGGCTTCATAGTATTAACCAAGTTCCACAGTGTCAACCATGCTCTCTAGTATCTATCAAACTTACACTATTAGTGATAAGAATCTAGTGTTGACTGAGCCAAGGAGTGTCAACCAAGTGATTGTGATATCCCCAAATATCATATTATAGTCATATAATAATACCATATTATATATATCACATTTTAATATAGAAACACTATATTAATAAAGTATTATAATATAATAATATATATAGTTGATATATTATTAAAATAATATATATTATAATAGAATATTAATATTATATATCTTATGATATTAATTAATATAACTAAGCTTATTAATATAAATATATATTTAATATAATTATATTATTATTAATATAATTATTATTATGAAAGGACTTGACTCTTACTATATAAAATATATATACAAAATAATAATTTTCTTGTAAGGATCATTAGAGAGAAAAAATAAATTATATGCATAGTGAAAATTAAAAATCTAATGTCCTAATTGGGGACATTACAAGTGGTATCAAAGCGCAGATTCTGCCAACCTATGATATAGCTATTGAAGCTACAATATTTGTGATAAAATGTAAAAGATAACCAATCCCTCTTCAGATTAACCAAAGAGAATTAGAATAAATTATTTTAATACAACACATTTGTGCTTCTTAGCCACCTATGCAACATTATATAAAAAATACTTAAAGTTGTTGGTGAGATTCATGAAAGGAAAAAATTCTCTTTGTATTTGCATTAAGACCTCAAGTCCCTTTTCGTGTGAAGGAAAATATAGATGGCCCAACTATAGTTCAAGTTGGGGGAGAACTCAACAAATGAGCGCAAACAACAATAGTATTAAGATTCATCACCAAATGCACCATGTTTGACTTGTTCAACAACACAAGGCATTATAAAACATGAATAACGTCATATATGTATGGGAATATCATCATAATTTGGTAGATCTTCAAGCCATTAAAAACATGAGAGTGACATTACTGGTGAGCAAAATAGTTCATGACATGTTTGAAATATCAATTATTGGACAAAAGAAAATAGCAGAAGACATTCCTAAAGACATTGAGCTCATCACAGATGTTTATCATTTCAACATCCTTGGAAGTGACTTTTCATAGGAAAAAAGTTGATTAAGATGTTTCTTGTACTCCTTCTATTAAGGAACAAGTTTGTATGCCACAACAAAGATGAAATGTGAGTTACATTTCACTCCATGTTTCCTCATGTATTATCCATATTCGAGTAGAAAGAAAGGGGGAGTCACTTAGGCTTGGGCATAGAAGTTTCCATCAGAAACAACCCTCCATTGCACAAACAATAAGTGTTACATTAGAAATATTGATAGTTAATGGAGATTATCATTGGATTATCACCATTAAAAATTATACCCTCAATTAGGTCATACTTCTATATAACACCTAGGTAAACTATGGTATTACGAAACTCAAAATAGTGAGCCACAATTGCACCATTGAATCCACTAAAGGAGTTGAGTTAGCAAGACTAAATATATCAAAATGATTAAATTTCCATTAATTACTATCTAGAAAACTTGATTGATGATAACAGGGTGTCAATGCTTAGCATATAATACGTGTCATGTGTCGAAAACAAAGAATAAATACAAAGAGACACATGGAAAAAATGGATGGCTTTCTCATGTACTCGAACCATTATTCCAGTCATCAACTTGGTATTATTTGACCAATATAGTAAAGACAAATTTGAGATTCTAGGGGTGTTTCTAGAAATCAATGTATCCTCATATGAGGAAAAAAATCAGCAATCCATATAAGGATGAACTTGGCTACCTAGATTGTTGGGCATCTTTAAAGTATTAAATGGATACATTGGAAAATGTGTAGAGAAAGGGGATAAAATATTTAAAAGAGGAGACCCCAGAACCAGGAGAGATGCATCGACAAGTATTAATCTAAGAATTGCATAGTATTAAGGGCAACTTGGGATTCACTACATTACTAAACCAAGTAGTACACCTTAGAACTCGAGGGGTCAGGTACATCATCCAACTATAATTACAGTATTCATTCAAAAGTAGAGATACTCAAAGTGTCATCCATGATGGAAAATGGTATTTG
Organism: Cupressus sempervirens; assembly: GCA_028749045.1. Classification (NCBI taxonomy): domain Eukaryota; kingdom Viridiplantae; phylum Streptophyta; class Pinopsida; order Cupressales; family Cupressaceae; genus Cupressus; species Cupressus sempervirens. Next base: position 46,590,070 of record CM053786.1, read on the forward strand.
ATAAAAGTTATAATAAAGTTATATCTAAGTGGGATATGTTGGTAATTGAGGAATAAAAATGGAAGGAGGCAGAATGGAAGAGGTAGATTATTGCAGACTCCCACATCATCACCCTATCACATAAGGTATGAGGTAAGTTAAATATTTCCTTTATATTGTTATTTTGAAAAATTTAATAATATGAAAAGTTACTATTATCATATAAAATATTATTATCTGTAACTTTCTTATTATTCATATATTTTATTATTGTGATGAATATTGAATAGTCTAATACCCACTAGCAATGATTCTAATAGTTAGAATGAAATGAAATTGATTTTAAGTTGATAGGTAATAATTAGATAATTATTGAATTATATATATACCATTAAATAATGATTGAATAGAATTACATTTTCAAAATTCTAATATTGAAATCTAACTGAGTTTAGTTTTCAATCATTATCACAAATAATATTGTTAAGTAAAATCAATAAGATCATCATCTTCCAAAATAAGATAAGGACAGTAGTGGAATGGGTTGAGTGACACCATTTAGATGTACTAGGTAAGGCTTGCGATAAGATAGGCATTGGACTCATCATCCAAGGGTACTAGGTAAGGCCTATGGTGGAGCAAATATCCTAGGGTATATCATACAAAGGCACTATCTTGGAAATGATGATTGGAGAGAGATAACAATAATGAAAGAGAACAGTGATGCCCATGACTGGGTAACAGGGTACCCTATTATGGTTTCTCCTCCTACACTTGAATGATAAATTATCTAACATTATGATGAATTATATTTTTGAAAAGATTTCGTATTGTGATGGTCTGACAAAATCACTTTAAGATCAAATCTCTATGTTCTCTAAAATCAAGAGTATAAATACCTTGCCAGTGATTCAATATAAGGAAATCCAAAAAGGGGACATTACAAGTATCTTAAATTGATGATTTAATCAATCCAAAACTATTAAATAAATAAGATTACCAACTTCCAAGATAAGATAAAGCTGACAATGGAATGGGCTGGGTGACACCACTCAGAGGTACTAGGTAAGGCCTGCGATGAAATGGGCATTGGGCTCCATTATCTAAAGGTACTAGGTAAGGCCTATGGTGGAGTGAATACCCTAGGGTAAATCATACAAAGGCATTATCCTAGAAATGATGGTTGGAGAGAGATAAAAATAATAAGGGAGAACGATGAGGCCCATTATTGGGAAACAAGGCATCCTATTATAGTATACTCAAAAAATGATGAGTTAATAAATGAACTATACTCTGTGTGTGTGTGTGTGTGTGTACTAATGATTGTTTTGGTTGCAGGTTCACAATCAAGGGATTGCATAACATGTGCATTGTGTGTCTACATCATGTATGCTTAATGTCCTAATTTGTCTCCATCATGTATGATCCATGTCTTCACCTATCTACATCGTGTATTTTCCATGCTTTCATGCATTCATGTGTCTAATTCGTGTCTGCTTCATGTTTTCATTTATTAAAGATGAATATCTCATAAATATTTTAGGCCTTTTGTATGCAGATGTGTTTTGTATCTATGAAGGAGCTTGTGTATGAATGATTTTACTTGAGGACACACAAATTCGAGACAGAAGGACTATGATATCCCCATTTCGATGTATAATTTAAATAATAAATATTTTATATAAAGTAATATTAATAATAATATTTTATAAATAATATTATATTACAATCATTTAATAATACCATATTATATATATTGCATTTTAATATAGAAACACTATATTAATAAAGTATTATAATATATATAGTTGATATATTATTAAAATAATATATAGTGTAATATAATTATTAATATAATATATCTTATAATATTTATTAATATAACTAAGATTATTAATATAATTATATTATTATTAATTATAATATAATTATTATTATGAAAGGACATGACTTTTACTACATAAAATATAAATAATAAATAATAACATTCTTGTAAGGATCATTAGAGGGGGAAAAAACATTATATGCACAGTCAAAATTAAAAATCTAATTTCCTAATTGGGGACATTTCAGTGATTCAGTTTATACCGAGCTCATAGTGTTAGTCTTCACTGAGCCAAGGAGTGTCAACCAAGTGATTTACTTTATATACCAACTTTCATAGTGTTCACTGAGTCACACAAGTATTGACTAAGTTCAAGCTACTTGGAAGTGATTAGTATGAACTGAGCTTCTACTTCTACAAAGTGCATGACAATGTCAATTGTTGATAATGGTTGTCAAGTATTAAAATATCATTGAGTTTGTCTTCTGAACATGACTGTCAATAGTTAGGTTGACTTTGTTAACTTGATGAAAACCTATGTTGTATTTGACTTAGATGATTTATGATTTGGATTGGTATTATGTAATGAATTGTATCATATCCAAATAATAATATATGAAGCAAATATAAAGACCAAAAGTATGAATATAGAAGGCTACAAGCAGTACAAGGGATAGCAAAGATTTATCTATCATAGTAAGGTGATCTCTACATTTCAAAGGAATCTCAACCAGAAAATTAGATTTTCAGATCAAAGATTAGCCACTGGTTCATCCTAATAGGTGTATCAGTTAAATTCTTTAATAGAGTAGACTTAACACTCTTTGTAAAATCTCTTTACCAAGTGCATACTTCATTGTATGTTTGTAAATTCTTTCACAAGGTGGACCTAGTAGTCCTTACTACTCCTAATAGGGCATATCATTAGAAGTGATCAATTGTGAGCCTTAATAGACCAACTTTATACTATAGTACTAAAGCTTGTGGGTATCATCCCCACCCCATTTTTACTTTCTATTCGAAAGATTTCTAGGTCACCATATCTTGTGTCAAAGTGTTATGAATGTTTTACTTATTTCATTATTTCATGAATGCAATTAGATCATAATATTATATGAAGGATTAATTAGTGAAATAAGTTAAATTTTTATTGGTTCCTAATTCACTCCTCCCCTCTTAGTAACCTTGCCTACCTCATATTTTGAACAAGGAGTATCCTGGTTAGAGGTCTTAAGAACATTTTACTATAGTGACACCTTGATTAAAGGATTTAACAATAACTATTAGGTCAACCTTGATTAAAGGATTTCAAATTGATACAATGGTTAGAAAGCAACAATAGGTTGATCTAATAAATACAACTCACTTTGCAAATATAGATTACAATGTAGCTCATATGTTGATCCACTAACTAACCTCCATTCTAATTTATATCTCTAATCTCCTTAGAACCCCTTTAAGAAATCACACTTCATCTCTACACAACTCTTCTCAGCCTCCTACTTAATTTTTTTAGTCAATAGCATAAACAAATGAATCCCTAAATTTTTAGGTTACCCTATGCCTCCTTAAATAGGTAGCTTTGATATTTTTATGCTTAATCATCAACATAGATCTTAGGATTTGGTTAGATTCATCTAATCCTTCCACTACTTTGTTCTCCCTTTCCCCTTCTAGATATTTCTTAAAACTTCTCTTTGAATCCATGCCTAGGAGTGCACAAACATAGTTTATCAAGCATTAAGTACTTCAGGTCATCCATCCTTATCTTCAACATATTTTACATATTCTAAGAATTCAATTGTGTTGGCTAGAAATCAAGATTTCCTCACAAACTGTCAAATGCTAACACTTGGGCATTACTGAATAAGTCAGTCAATACTAATTGTTCTGTTTGGCACACTTTATTGATTCTTCTCAACTTATATCATCACTTGATCAACACTAGCATCACTTGGATTCTTCTTCTAGTTTCTTAATCTTTTTCTCTTTTTCTTGGTCAAGCCCATGCATTTCATCTTCCTTTGATCATTTTTTCTAGGATTTAATACAATTATCTTCTCTACTTAGTATTATGAATAAACAATCACATTGTCTTGTCAAGGTCTAATTGATCAAGTGCCAATTTTAGTTTTACATAACTCAAACTTTCCTCTAGATCTTCTTGTTATCTTCTCTTTTCAAATCCTCTTCATCAATTGTCTAGATATGGCACCCTACTATGGTAGAAAATATCTCACTAGTAAGGTTTGACATTAATGACAACATAAAGATTATTCCAAATGTAGCTTCCAACATAATGTATAGAGTTTTCCAACTTTATCCGCTCTTATATTCTTATCTTCTTTAATAGCTCTTGAACTTCTTTCCTCCAACATTCCAAATAGATGATTTGGAATACTTCCTTGAAATTCTACTACATTCCTCTTAAATTTAAACAAATATGTTATGATAGAATCTTCAATTAGTCTTCTTTGGTCCACATTATACCTCTAGTAAAATTAATATTTTTGATCTAGATTTCCATCATGTTCTAACCCTTCTATAATCTTCTTCAAATATAGCTTTCATTTCTCCCTTTCTACTACTAAATCCATTTCTTGCATAGTAGGTTGTTATGTAACTTCTTCCTTAATTCACTACTCTATGACCTCTTTTTTTTGGTCCTTAGTAATTTTCTAGTTCTCACTGATCTTAGGATTCTTGAAGCCTAGGCCAAGATCCTTGGCCTTCTTCATAGTAGTTCTCTAAGGTTCCTCTTGAGTCCTCTCTTCTACTCTCAGGGATTATCTTGTAGTTTTCTTAGGTTCACTTTTATTTTGGTCTTCCTTCTTGGCTATAGGAAAATATATAGTACATCTCTAGGTTTTTGAAATTTTGGAATAAAATGTACCCCTGGGATTTCAATATCACATTCTTCCTTGCTATCATCTACAATGGGTTGTGCATTTGTATCCTTAAGTAATGGGATTCTTAGCCTTCTCACTTATTGATGCTTTAATATTTTCCTTAGAATTTAACTCACTAACCATATGTTTGGCCTCTTGCCACTCCTCTTTACTCATACCTTGTTCCTTAGCAATATTTTCCATCATCTTTTCTACTTTTCTCTTTGTAGTTCTATTATACAACTTCTCTCTCATTTCATTTGATTTTCTTTATAAACACCTCATCTCTTACAAGTAGGGTCTCTTTCTAATTCTAAGGTCATTTTTGCACATCCTTCAATAATTCCCTATGTTACCTCATATCCTATTGGATGTATAAATAATTTTGTAGGCTTTATTTTCTCCATACATGTGTAATTATTTTCACCCATGAAGAAAATGCTTTCTTCATACTTGTCTACAATAAATCTTAGTATCCTTAATCTTTTTCTCCATCTGGAATCCTTTAACCATCCCAAACATATCTACTATTATCATAAAATTGGTTTGAAATCTATAGTAAACAATAATCAATTCCTTGGTGCACTTAGTTGTTCCCAATGTTGAATGTGACATGTTGGAAACATATGAAAAATATGGAAGAATAAATATGTGATAAATGGCATAAATCTAAAGGGCTAATATTTTACATGTCTAATCACTTTGATGTTTTCAAGTAGTTGTTGTCTTTGGATCTCGTAGACAGTAAATTTGTCTCTTTTAACAACCATCTTACATGTTGTATAAATAGAGCCTACTACTACAGATTCATGCCTTGAACTGTAATTTGTCTTCTATCCAAGGATTTTTCAAATCATCCTTGCATTTATTTTCCTAATGTCAGAAAAACTCATAGCTAATTGATGACCCTCCTCTAAATTGAGTTAACACTAATTGATGACCCTCCTCTGAATTGAGAGGTATAACTCCCTCCTAGAAAGATTCACAATGAATTAGATTATTAGGTATGTCTTTAACTAGAAGACACAAAGACATATTAACATACATACATAAACATGAAATGACAATGATTATAACATTTATGGATTAAATGTAAAGAGAAAGATCAACAAACAAATGTAATATTTCTTATCAAACCTTTCACATTATAAAGGAAATGAAAATAGATTAAATGACTTATACTATAAATGATGCCTTTCTGAATTGACTGATCCATAATCACATTACTACTTGATATAATTGTTGGAATTTTTTACAATAACTAAGAGGGGGGGTGAATCAGCTATCAAAGGTCCTAATGTACAAATAAAACTTTTCACAGTTTAGTGAACCCATATTCATAAAACATATTCACCATGCATGCATCCATTAGATCATACAATCACTTAAACTTGTAGGTTACTATCAAATCAACTTTGTAGAAATGTAAGCATGAAACATAACACATTTGACATAATGATTTTATGTGGAAACCCAACTTGGGAAAAACTACCAATAACATGCTACTCATTCTCACTCATCTAAAGTGATGCCCTATGAAAGGCCAACCCTATTAAAGGTTATAATGCACATGGTTAAATGTAACCTAGTTAGAGGATTTCAATCACCCTATTAGGATTAACCCTTGTTAGAGGCCTTTAGATCATTCATGTAGAATGTCACCCAATAAAAGGATTTACAAATGACCATTAGGTCAACCTAAATCCAAAGGATTTACCCTAGACTGGTACAATGATTAGAAAGTAACAATAAGGCATGATCTAATAACAATTTACAACACACTTTGTAGATTACAAATCTCTATTTTAGTCCTCCATCCTACTTGGCTTTTACACACTTTAGCTCTGATAGCTTGTTCACCCTTCAAGCATCCATACCCTTAAGCCTTCTTTCTTTCCATACCAATAGTAGTCTCTTCTCTTTGGTAACTAAATGAAGCAATACCTTAGACTCATTGTCTTCCTTAGGTTCTTGCTTATGACAACCTTTTCTTCTAACTAGTCATCTCTATAAATAGAAATTTAAGATCTTTAGTTGTTCATCCTCTATTTTTCATTTTAGGATTAGGTAGGATTAAGTAGGAATCAATTAATCTACCCATATTTTCATTTTATTCCCTTATAGAAACTTCTCCTTCAATCCTCTTTGAATTTTCCACAAAATACTTAATGTTGAATTCTACGGCACCATCTCATTAGGCTTATCTTCACATGGTTCACACAATCCAAGAAATAAAACTTGTTAGCTTAGAATCATCAAATTCATGATCTTTCTCATAATGCTAACACTCAACATTAACTTGCTTCTAATTCTCAACATGTATTATGTTACTTGGCATCCACTATCAAAACAATCAGCACGAACTAAAGTTTACTTGTGCTTGGCATCAACTAAACTTTACTCAGCTTACATTGTATCACTTGACATACACTAAAATTTGACATTTCTCACCTCCAACTAATTTTCATCTTAGCTTGCCCTAACATTTCTCAACACCTACTATGCATATTGTTAAGCTTAGTAGACTTAATTTGTTTTACTTGTTCTTTTGAACTTTAATCAGTGTATCAATCATTTGTAACCTTAAGTAGATAATCAATGCACTATAACATCACTATCTTAACTAATCAATGTACTCCTTTTCCATATCATAATTCAACCTTTCCTCTAGACACTATTGTTACCTTATTTGATCAAATCTTCTTCATCAATCAAAAAAATGATAGCACTCAAATTATCTAAGCAATTATCTTACCAGCAAGTAGCAAGTTTGACATTGGTGGCAAAATAATGATTAAAACACATTCTTATACTTGTATCAATCTGTTTTCAACAATCTCTCTCTTTGGCATTAATGGTAAACCAATTCAATCAATACAACCAACAATAATGCCAAAAAGAAAATAATTCTTTCTATTGAAATCTCTCCCTCTATTAGTAACTTCCATCTTCTAAATAGGTTACAAAATTTTATTTTGATCAATAGATAATCAAATCATCCTTATGACTTCCTTTGGATCACTTCTTATATCTCCCTCAGCCATGAGGCTAATGCAGAATTAGACTTAATAAATTGAATTTTTCTCCTAGTTTTTGTAGCTTGAGCTTCATTCTCTACCTTCTCAAGCTCTTTTGCAAGATCTTCCTTCTTTCTAGCCTTCTCCAAATCTAGATCCAATTTTGACATGGAATTTTTTAAGGGTTTTCTTGGTCGAGCTTGAGATTCATTTATTTGGACTCCTATAGCTTTACCCTTTCCTTTGTCTATAACTTTCACAATGGGTTCTCTAGGATTTACTTGTATAGGTTTATAGTCTTGGACTTGAGCAATAATTGGATCTTGCTTTTGATTCAGGCATTTTTCTTGTTCTTAAACTCTAGCTCTCAGATTGTCTATGTCTCCAAAAACATCAATATGGACAATCATGGTTTTATCTTCTAACTTTTTTTTTTGTTCTTTCAAGGCAGTCATTCTTCTCAACAGAACATCTCTTTCTATTATAGCATCCAAGGTGGCTTGCTCTTCTTTTTAAAGATAAATGTGCTTAGCTTCTTCCTCAGCAATCCACTTCTTTAGAAATCCTTTCTCTAATTGTACTTCTACAGGAGTAGCTTCTAATTCAATAGGGTCATCCATATCTATAAGATTTGGTTCAGAATATGGGATAGTTTTAGGATTAGAAGGATCTCCAAAAGAACTCCTAAGTCCAAACCTATGATGCATTTCAATTATGATATCTCATCTAGGGGATATATTCCCTACTGGTGACATATCCTTATCTTGATATGTTCTTTCATCTAGTACTAGGGTAGTAAATATGCCTCCTAGGAGTCTTGTGATTTCTGGTTCAGAGCTAAGTGAAGAAGACTCTCTTCCTATCACCGGTTGATACTAGAAATTAATGGATACACTACCTCTGGGTTTCTAGGTGGGATTTGAATCTATCCTCTTCTTATTTAGGTTCTTCCTACCACCTTTAGGTAAACCAGTATACATTGGTTCATCAAGATGAGCTCTTGTGTAGGCTCTTGTGTTTTTTCTTTTGTTAGCCATTTCACTATATACTAAATAAGCACTAGCTTCAAAATCTTGATTGAGTCACCACCCTTCTCTTGGGAAAATAAACAATTATAATTAGTCCTAACTTTGAGGAAAAACACAAGTAGAGATAGAAATATCTGATATAGATGGACCAATCACTAATATTATAAGACTACAACTCTGATTTGTTAGATAAGACACTTGGAAAGGCTGGATACATCAATGTATCTTTGTGGCATTTGGGTTTTTCTTTCTTTATTTTTTAAATTCTCATGGTTTTTCACTAAAACATCCCCTTATAATCATGGGCAAAACTAAAAATCTGACACCCACATACACAACAGGACTAAAGAAGCTACAATACTTTCATACAGACATTTTTGTTAGACAATTCCCCAGCAGAGTTGCCATTTTGTTGGAGTTTTAAAACTATTGAGAAACAAAATGCTTCAATACCAAAATGAGATCACTTATGCAACCTAAGGAAAAGCCACTTCCTATTTTCAATTACATATGCAAATCACTTGGACCCAACATCAACAAAACCAAAAACGATTTCCTTCACTTTAGGTTTTGCAAAACCAAGGTGGGTATACCTAAGGGATGACTCAATTTGACTACTATTGTGCAAGAACTACATTATTTTCATTCTTATTCTCATCCTCAATCCTTAAACACATATCTAATTGTAACATTTGGATAGCATGCATCCCATATAGCAGATCTGGTCATAAATTCTTCTGTAAATTTGCAATTGGTCTCAACAATAGTGGCTAACTAAGTCCAAAATATTCCATGCAAATAAGCATTGACTAACTTTGAAATTCTTCAGGAAAGAAAAGTAAAATTTATTATAATGTTGCATTTGATACCCATCTATGATCTATTTCTCTTCCAACTAAATTAATTGGACCAGTGCCTAATTCATTGGGGTTCAGAGTCTACTACAATTCCATGGATCTGATTTGTTGCCTTACAACAAATATTATCAGCAATTCTTAACGGAATCCATCATTCAAAAAATCCTTCCCATTACTTTAGCAACCCTATCAAATTCATCAAAGCTCTTACTTATTTCATTGAACTAATAGCAGTGATGAAAAGATATACAATCTAAATGGATTGCATTCAATTGCACAAACTCTTACTCACATAATCTCAAGATAACTAAGTAATCAAAAGGAGACAGAATTCAAAAAGAACTAATATAGGAATAGCTCATAATTCGTATTCATTTTTTTAAAAATTTTATACATATGCAGTTAACTCAGAATGATCTTAGAAAGAAACACAGAGATCATTTTGTATTCATGTATTCTCAGAAAACTTACAGAGAAGATACATCATAAACCTTGCTCAAATTACTAGACCAAAAACAAACTAAGTATATGACTAAAAGAATTAGAAATTGGACCCTCACATTGCCTTGCAAACTCATTTATATAGGCATGATTTGCAACAAGAAAAGGGAAAATTTGATTAATAGGTGTCCTTCAAAAGATACTTACATACACCTATCACAAAAAAAAAAAAAAAAAAAAAAAATTGCAAATAATAGAAAGATATGCAAACCAAAAATTCCTTTGCAGGTCCCTTTCTATTACATTTCTTCATTCTGATTTGGCTGCTACCCTAATTCCTTCGTGTATGCAACTACTAAGCCCACCAATTATGAAATCTCTTCTGATGATTACAAACTAACCTCAACCCGTGGGTTTCATCATCATTATAATATACTATGAGAGTCACTTTTACCTGTCACTATTCCTTGGTTAAAATAGTATCCTAGGGTTATGGGATTGTCACCTAATATGAAGCATCTGAGCTTGGAGGTAATGTGGCTATCAAATATTTAAAAATGAGCATTCTCTGCTACCATAGCCGTATCTACATTCAGAACCATTCCTCTACCAAAATATGTTCCTCTTTTGAAAAGAAAGACATACATTAACAAAAAGTAAGAGTAATTATACACATGAAACACATGGGTATAAAATCTGGTATTGAAGTATAATTTCTTGAAAGATTCCTTAGAGAATGATGTTATTGCTAACAAGGTTCTAATTTTTCTAGGTTCACCCTTTGCTCTTTTCACTACCTTAGTGACTTGATCATAGCTCTTTGCCACAGTCTCCAGGAGATCATAATCCATAAAAACATCTCAGACTACTAGTCTTACTCGGTCAAAATTCCATATACTGGCATGTGGAACAAACAACTTCCTCTCTACAAACCATCTTTTGAACAAATTTGAATCAATTTGCAAGGTATCAGCATCTTAGACCCAATTACTTTCATTAAGAAATCCCTTCACTACCCACAACCTAGAATTTGGTGAGTCTCTTGGAGGCATTCTTTGACTATATCTTGCAGGACTGGAACACAACATAAATTATAGTATAGTTACTTGAAATTCTTTCTAATTCCTTTATATAATTCTATAACTTCTCCTCGAACAAACTGGTTCACACACTTGCCAAATATAATCTTCTCATTAATTGTTTCTATTTAGAAAAGGCTTGAAATATTTATTCACACAAGGTGGGACTAAGAAAATCCTTTGTGTTATACTCTATTTTACACATGTGAAGCTTTCATATCTAATAAATGCATAGAGTGGCACCACCTTTGATGTTTAAATCTGCGTTGTTGATCTTTGAAAATCCTACGATCAAGGGATACGAACAAAAGGTGACAAGTATTCCACTTGACAAGTTGGCCAGTTAACCCAATGAGAGTTAACCATGTATACAGATTCCTCCCTGACGACATCTTTTTTTGGACCCACTGGCAATTAACTTTTTACACTATAGAGTTTCAAACCTTTGCAACTGACACCTTCACTCTTACAAATCAAACATTCTTGGTATAGGCTTAAAACCCTTGCTGCTATCTTCTCTTTACCTTTTACGCTCACAAACACACATATCAATGGAAACCTTGAAAAATTCCTTCATGTTGCTTTGCTTACATCATTACCCAAGACATCGTAGCTCTTTAAACATTCATCCTCTGGTCATACGAACTAGGCTTTACCCATAGTACTATGATGCCTCTTATCTTTTCTTTATTCCTCCTTTATGTTTGCAAGAGTTACTCTATCCTCATAACACTGGAAAGCTTCTACAGATGGCATTCTATTCTTACACTTTTTCTTTCTTATATAAGCGTAGAGCCTTGTATTCATTTCTTCACAATTCCTTTTATGCTCATATGCTTAGACCTAACTCATAACCACAGAGAAAGGATAAAATATTTCTTAGTTCATATGCCTACCTTGCAAGCATAAAGGTGTAACGATAAAATTTCACTTTTTCACTAATCAACGACCCAGATTATAGCATAAACAAATAGAAAATAACATCACTATTTTTTTTTGCACACGCAAAATTAAGAACTTAAGTTATCTGCTACATGGGTCAGGCCCATCTAATATTTATGATGTGTCACCATCTAATTCACTTGCACCAAGGCCCATCTAACAACTCAACAGGTCCCACTTTAAATAATCACTATTATAATCTAGCTTTATGAAAATTCACGAGCCCAAGAAATGTATGCACATAAACACAATAGCATCTCACCTTTGCTCCTACAAACTGACTTTATCCAGAGAACTATAAAACATTTTGTGCATTCTTACAAAACATTCCTTTATGCCATGTCGGGGCATTACATTCTTACGCCATCCATTAGAACATAGATGCGTAGACCTCAAATCAACACCTTTCTACCCCTTCACTCAATTGCTTACCTGTATTCCTGTAAAGTGTCACAACACACATCCTTCAAGACCTTTTGTGATTGCATTCTCAACACTATATCATATGGCCATTGCAGCAGTTGTATTTATCCCTATTTTGACATCCAAACAACCATCAATTTTCATGCAGGAAATTGATGATGTCAGCATCTCTTCTAGCCTATGATGACATCAACATGACATCAGCATTGTAAAAAAATTTATGACATGCCACATGTCATCTACAGACTGTACAAATTTTGTAGTCGTGGGCAATGACAAGGCTAGTATGGCTTCTGATTGGGGTTGTCCTGCATATGGTAGTTTGCCATGTGTCAAATGAAAATTGGAGGGATGACTATTTGCGTGGGTGACTGGAACTTTGTTGCATGTTGAGTGGTCATTTGACTTATGTTGGTGTTGTAACGATGGCCAAGTTTCCTACTTCCATTGCTAGGAAACTACTGCAAGCTATCATGAATTGCTTTTCCATTGTCAAGATTCTGAAACTGTGCACTGAATCGCTGAACTCTGAACAGTGTCACTAGATTCTTGTCTTTTCAATTGCTGGGATTATTTTAATGACTACTAGAGATTTGTGTTCCATTCGCCAAAAAGAAATATGGCTATGTCGGTGGTAGAAAAAATGGCAACAATTGTGTTCTATTAGTCCCACATTGATAAATGTTGTGCATCCAATATTTTACAAAACAAAACTCATGGCATCACTAAAGCAAAGGTTGTGGCCATTGGTCCAATGAGACGTGGTCAATAATTAATTGCTCCCATATTTAGCAGGCATGCTATAGAATAATGTATTACTTCCACTATATTATGTGAAGGCTGTCAATGGCTTAATGAGCCCGCAGAATTATTCAATAAACCCTAAAAATTAAATAAACAATCCTACCAATAATTATAGAGTTGAGTCGAGGTATCACTACCCAGTTAGGCAAAAAAAAAAATTCTCTGCTTGTGCTACTAATTTCAAAAATAAAATCCAAAAATTACAGAGAAGTGCAGAGATTAAAAATAAATCAAATCTGAAAAATCAATTAATCAAATCAATAAAATGATCATACCTAAATTGCAAATTAGGGCCTCCAGGTTTTGATTTGCAAAAAAAATTTCCCTCATGATCAAATTTATAGTTGATCTTTACTAACTTTATGCTCTGGATGCAACGGTGAGGTCAAATCTAGCTCTAGATTCTCCCAATTTCTATGGATGCTCTAGATTCTTGTCGAGGTACTGAAGCATGAGCAGTCTTCAATGGTTATATGTAGAGAATCTCCCTCAACTCTGATACCATGTAAGAATTTTTCTTAGGCTAGAATTCACCCAAGAACTAAAGAACTCATGCAAGCACATAGTAGACTAAAATAGATAGAGTATGATCAAAATGACAATATTCATTCAATATGACAGCTTGAGAGTACACTAGGAGTGCCTCTATATAAGGCCTCTTAGGAAGCACCTAGAATGTCTCTAGAAACAAGTAGGAGATAAGACAACTAAGGACCTTATCCAACATTCTAGATGAATGGATAAGAAGGACAAAGTGTCATATGTGTGTAGAAGATTCTTGTGTTGTAGACAACATGTGCCTAAAAGAGGTGCGGACCCCTATGATGTCATCATGACAACTCAAAAAAGTGCACATAGTCCTAGGTGACTAATAAATAAATATTAATATAATGCATTAACCTAATCAAACTTAAGTAAGTGTAATAAGTAAATATTTATTTACAACAACAACAATTTATGGGAGCTTACTATTTCTTGTAAGTTTGTCATACAAGCTCAGAATGTTCTCATTTTCTACATGAAGGTTCATTTTAGAGTTATAAGCCTATCATAAAACTCTCATTGTCCCAGCTTAAGTATCAAAGAAGTTGCTACATATTTATAGTGGAAAAATTTGTAGAAAAATCTTCAGGCTCACTGTTGGATGACTTAGAGTGCTCGGATGAGGTCTAAAACCTTGATGCAAGGGTTCTTATGATGTGCTAAACATGTAGATCAAGAGCTGGAATTTATGAAAAGTGGTTATAATAGCCAATTAGAGCAATGGTTCAAGAGTTATGGCCTTCTAATGTTGGGCTACCTATGATATCTAAAATAATTGTCAAAGATGTATTTGGCCGACTTTATATGTATTGTTAGGGTCTGTCAGCCCTAGGTATTAAGTTTCATTGTCTAGATCCTTCTCGAGCAGCATAGAGTTGCATATTTAAGAAAGGCCTGAACATCTAAAATAGCTCTGGGTGATAGTTCATAGCTTGTCTTGCAAATTATTGTAATGAAGGCACCCATGTGGGTCATCATATTGTACTTGTGAATTCTATAATACCACATTTGTGGTGAAAATAAGAAGTTCATATTTTGTTCTCGCCAATGTTGTTGTTACTTTGTTTTTGTTATGATTTTATGGTATTAAGGGGAGCACCCTTCATCAAGTGGTATCAAAGCTGGAGTTCTTGAGTGTTTGGATAGATCGTTGATTGTGAGGTAGTTTGCACTAGGACCATGGTTTGGGCTAAGCTTGTAGATAGATCACCAATTGTGAGGCATTTTGCACTAAGATTTTAGCAGAAGTGCAAAAATGCCTTCACGAAGAGAGTGTGGTAGAAGAGCTCTAGGTGTTACACATTAGGGTTTTTAAGCCCTCCAAAGACAAATGCAAGCATTGGAAGAACAAATTTGTAGAGGAATAAATCTTCCTATAAGAGATGAAAGTGAGGATGAGGACAAAGTAAAAAAAAATGCTAAAGCAGAGGCAATTCTAAATATAAAGGAAGAAAGGCCTTTTAAGGCAATCTCCAAGATTGGACAAAGCCCTAAGTTTGAAGTTCCCATATTTTTGGGATATCTTAACCCAGAGGAGCTAATCAATTAGATCATTGAACTAGAGGAGTACTTTGAATATGAAGATAGTGATTATCCTAATAGGGTCAAGTTTGTGAAAGCAAAACTAAAGGGACATGCAAAGATTTGGTGGCAAGAGGTTCAGTCGGAGTGAAATAGAAAGGAAAAGGAAAAAATCACCAGATGGGAATGGATGATAGCTAAACTGAAGTGAAAATTCATTCCCATAGATTATGAGCTTTATCTATTAAAGAAAATGCAAGGATTGAAGCAAGTGGGAAAATCTTTTCAAGAGAATACCAAAGAGTTCTACCAAGTTCTCATTAGAACTGACCATGCAAAAGCTAATAAGGAGAAAGTTGTCTATTATCTTAATGGGTTAAGGCCAAGCATTTAGGAAAAGCTAAGTCTAGTTCAAATGAACAGTATTGAGGAGGCATACCAATTTTCCCTAAGAGTTGAGGAGAAACTAAGCAAGTAGTTTGAGAACAAGAATAGTAGAAGAGGTCACAATAAAAGATCTTGGGGATGATCTTATGGAGGTTGTAATGATGATCAGAAGAACAAGGATGAAGTTGGAAGTAGCAATCAAAACCAAAGGGGAAATAATTCCATGATTGGAACAATAGAGATTAAAGAGGAAGAGATAGAGGACAAGGATCTGGAAGAGGAGGCTTCTGTGGGAAATGTTTTCACAATGGAGAAGAAGGGCATAGAGCATTTGAATGTACCTAGTGCCAAGGAAGGACAAATCAAAGAACAGAAGGTCAAGCCAAACTTGTACATGTTGATGAAGATGCTAGATCCTCACATTCTAAGGACATTGAAATATGAAAAGTCCTAGTTAATAGAAGAGTCTTGTTGAGTGGTGAGAATGAACCTAATCAAAGAAGGAGATTGTTTTGCACAAGGTCTAGATGTGAAGATAAGAGTTGTGATGTGATTATTAATGGTGGAAGTACTGACAAACTGGTATCAGAAATGATGGTCACTAAGTTCAAGCTGAAGAGGTAGAAATAGTTGCATCCATACCATATTGCTTGGGTGCAAGATGACCACAAGGTCATGGTCAATGAGCAGTGCTTAGCGAAGTTCAAGATTGGAAGCTACCAGGATGAGGTACTATGTGATATCATACCTATTGAAATATCTTATATTTTTCTAGGTAGGTTGTGGTAGTTTGACAGACATGTAGTACACAATGGGTGATAAAATACCTACACATTGACCAAGGATGGAGTTAAACATAAGTTAAAGTCATTGAAGGAGAAAGTAGAAAAGGTATGTAGTGCTGCCATAATATGTGTTTTGTTATAATTACAAAAGATAGTAAAGAGGAAGTAAAGGAGGTACTTGAAAAAGTTGCAAATATGTTGGGAGATTTTTTTGATATTGTATCAAATAATGTGCCTGATGGATTATCCTCAAAGCAGAAGATCAGTCACGAGATGGATTTGGTTCTAGGAGCCAGTTTTCCAAACAAGTCAGCACATAGAATGACACCAACAAAAATGAAGAGTTGAACAGAAAAGTTCATGAATTATTATAGAAGGGGTTGATTCAAGAGAGGTTAAGTCCATGTGGTGTACCAACAGTTTACCACCAAAGAAGAATGGAGAATAAAGGATGTGTGCATATTCTTGTGCTATTAACAAGATCACAATCAAGTATAGATTTCCATTAGCAAGGATGGATAATATTATGGATTATTTTAGTTAAGCTGAGTATTACACAAAAATAGATCTAAAAAGTGGGTACCATCATATTCATATCAGAGAAGGTGATGAGTGGAAGATTGCTTTCAAGACCAAAGAAGAATTGTACAAGTGGTTGGTCATGCCTTTTGGGTTAACCAATGCTCTGAGCACTTCCATGAGGCTCATGAATGAGGTACTAAGGGAATTTTTTTGTAAGTTTTTCATTGTTTACCTACATGATATCTTGATCTTTAGTAAGAAATTAGAGGAACATTTGATCCATATTCGCAAGGTGTTTGATAAATTGAGGGAAGAAAAGTTGTTGATAAACCTGAAGAAGTGTAGTTTTGTAAAGGAGTTGGTGTACGTAGATTTGTAGTCTTAGCAGAAGGTTTAAAAATGGACCCAAAGAAAGTGAAGGCTATTCTTGAATGCCCTACTCCAAGGAGTGATATGGAGGTAAGATATTTTTATGGACTAGCTATTTTTTATGGAAATGTCATAAGAGATTTTAGCATTATTTGTGGACCTTTGACTAAAACAATGAGAGGGGATAGGAAAGGATTTAAGTGGACTATAGGAGTAGATAGGAGTTTTAATATGTTGAAATAGAAAGTTACTAAGTAGCCTATTTTAGAAGTTCTTAATTTTAACAAGGTGTTTCAAGTAGACTGTGATGCTAGTGGCATTACAATAGGAGTTGTTATGAGCTAAGAAGGTAGACTAGTTGCTTACTTTAGTGAGAAATTGAATGATTCAAAAAGAAAATATTTATTTTATGATCAGGAATTTTATGCTATAGTTCAAGCATTGAAGAAGTGGAGACAGTATCTTCTTACTAAGGATTTTGTTTTTTATACTAATTATCAAGCTTTGTAATATTTGAATAGTCAAGGAAAATTAAACCAAAGGCATTTGAACTAGGGTTAGTTTTTGTAGAGTTATATTTATTTTTTGAAACATAGGCATGAGAAGTCTAACAAAGTTGTGGATGCTCTTAGTAGAAGAAAAATTTTGTTGACAAAAATGCAGATAAAGGTGGTTGGGTTCAAGGAACTTAGTACTTTGTATCCAAATGATCCTTATTTTGGTGAAGTGTGGAAGGCTTGGTATAGAACCTATTAACTTGATAGGAAAAAGTGGTTGGATTTCATAATCTAGGATAGTATGTTGCTAAAAAGGAAGCCAGTTGTGCATTCCAAGAAGTTCACTGAGGGAGAGTCTCATCAAGTAGAAACATAATGGAGGATTGGCTGGATATTTTGGTAGAGATAAAACCATAGCTTTGGTTGCAAAGAATTTTTATTAGCCATAGTTGCAGCAAAATGTGAAGAATTTTGTACAGAGTTGTAGAGTATGTTAGATGGCAAAAGGAGTAAAGCAAAATAGAGTGTTATATCAGTGATTACCTGTACCAAATAAGTTGTGGGAGGATGTCAGCATGGATTTTGTTCTTGGATTAACGAGGACTCTATGTGGGTATGATTCTATTTTTGTGGTGGTTGATAGTTTTTCAAAGGTGGCAGATTTTATTACCTCCAAGAAGACTAGTGACATTGTTCATGTGGTAGAATTGTTTTTCAGAGAAGTGGTGAGACTACATGGTCTACCAAAGAACATATTTTTTGATCAAGATACCAAATTTGTTGGGTATTTTTGGTGTACATTATGGAAGAAGTTAAAGACCAATTTAAAATTTAGTTCATCACATCATCCATAGACTAGTGGATAGATAAAAGCTATGAATCACAGTTTCAAAACTTACTGAGATGCTTGGTTGGAGATAAACCAAAAGGATGGGATATGATTCTATCATAGGCAAAATTTGCATATAATAATTTTCTCAATAGGAGTATTGGTAAATCACCATTTTGGATTATATATGGGAGTAGTCCCAGAAATGCTTATGAATTATGATAGTGTGATAAAGGTGAGATAAGTGGTGCTGAAGTAGAAGATTTTGCTCAACATTTAAAGAACATCCTTGAGGAGGTAAGGAAGTACATCATAATGATGAATATAGAATACAAGGTTAAGGTAGATTTAAAAAGGAGGTATACAAAATTTTAGGTTGGAGATGAGGTCATTATTCATTTGAGAAAGGAGCATTTTCTATTGGGTACCTATAATAATTTGAAGATGAAGAAATTTGGACCATGCAAGATAGTGAAAAGGCATGATTCTAGAAATTCTAGTGAACTGGAGTTGCCTACTGAATTAAATATTTCACCAATATTTAATATTTCAGATTTGACAAAGTATTATGAAGGACATGATGGGGATGAAGTTGTAGAAGTGTGGTGGAGTCTTCTAGCAACTAGTTCGGCTACAAAGAAGATTAAGGAGATATTGGATAGCCATATTGGAAAAAGTACAAGGAATAGAACTTATGAGGAATACCTAGTCAAATGTAAAGGGAGGCCAGGAAAGGATGTATCATGTCTAGCAAGGGAGGAGGTTAATTGTCTTGGATTTCCTCTAAATGCTTGAGACATGACAGAGTCACTTCTCAAACTACCCTAAGTGTCTAATGCAAGAGCATCCTGGGTGTAAGAGCAATCTTGTATCACCTTAAAAAAAATTATTTTCAATCTTTTCTGTTTTAATAAGGACTAGTAGATAGGGTGATTACTATTTATGGGAGCTTTCTATTTTTAGTAAGTTTTTCATACGAGCTCAAAATGTTCTCATTTTCTACATGAAGGTTCATTCAAGAGTTATAAGCCTACCATAAAAAAATCATTACTCCAACTTAAGTATCTGAGAAGTTATTGTGGATTTTTGGTGGAAAAATTTGTAGAAAAATCTTCAGGCACTTAGAGTGCATGAATAAGGTCTAAAAACTCGATGAAAGGGCACTTGTGATGTTTTGAGCCTATAAATCAGGAGCTAGCATTTTTGAAAAGTGGTTATAATAGCCAATCGGAGCAATGGTATGAGAGTTATGTTCTTTTGAAGTTGGGCTGCCCAAAATATCTAAAATAAATGTCAAAGTTGTATTTGGCCAAATTTATATGTATTTTTAGGGTCTGTCGGCCCTAGTTATTAAGTTTCATTGTCTAGAACCTTCTTGGGCAACATAAAATTGCCTATTTAAGAAAGGCCCAAACATTGTCTAGAATAGCTCAAGGTGATAGTTCGTAGCTTTTCTTGCAGATGATTGTAATGAAGGTGCCCATGTGGGTTAGCATATTGTACTTGTGAATTATTTAACACTGCATTTACGGCACAAATAAGAAGTTCATATTTTGTTCTTGAATTTATTGATGTATCTTTGTTTCTGTTATGAGTTTATGGTATTAAGAGGAGCACCATTTATCAATATCCCTCTTTGACGACCACTAGTAGCATTTTCGCAAATAAATGACTACGTGACTAGAACTTTTAGTCACAAGACTAAAAAATTTAGTCACATGACTAAAAGTGATCAAATTCTAGTAATATTTTGTTATTCATAAGTATAAATGATTAAATAAATGACTAATTTGGTCATCAAGTAAAATCACAATGTGAGACAAAGATAAGTGACTAAATAAATGACTAAAAAATTGATCACTTATAATTAGTCATTCAAACAAATGACTGAATGAATGATAGATGTTTTTTTTTACCATATTAATATATTCTTTAACTTTTTTTTTATAACTTTTAATACATTCTTTAGCTCTTTTTTATAACTTTTATTGCCAAACTATGGAGTTTGTGTCCTATCAATACATCAATGTGAATTAACTTACTCAAATTTCCTCTCAACTAATATTGAACTACAAGTAAACTCAAAATTACCCCAATTTGCACTCAAACTTTACAAAATCTAACTACGAACTGCTCAAAATTTAATTATACAATAAAAAATTTAGGTAAGAATTATTTTGTTATAATAGAACATTTCATCTTACTACAATAAAATGGTCTATATCTTATATTAAATAATCTATATCAATATTAATTTAAAATATACATGGGAACATGAGCATATTATATTGGATCTAAAGATGAGTAAACAAAATGTCGTCCTTGGTCTAAGAAAATTGCTCAAAATCTGAAAAACTCCCTCCATGCAAAATAAATGTTAAAAGAACTTAAAGTGCAAGAAACCTCCTATTCGCATATACAAAAATCACTCGTGATTTTTTTTTTTGATAAATTTCAACAATTGATTATTGTTATTTACAAAATTATGACCATGCAAAATATCTCCTTTGTTTGTATTATATTATATTGCTATTATTATGTTTACAATATTTAATAGGTAGTGAATTTCAATATTTAATAACTATTGAATATGGAAAAGAATGATGCAATAATATTAATACAATAAGTTTCCCATTTAACTTACATTTATTAAATAATATAAACATTTGAACTCATATATTGTCTCATCTTGCCTAGAATATATATTGAATATGCATTAAGTTATTATATAAAATGACATTTATTAATTGCATTACAATTGTTGATATATTATATATGTTTTCATTGAATAATATTATGAAATTAAAAAAATATTTACTATTAATTTGTGCATATGAGTTGTTTGACCAAATATCTTAGTAAAGGTTGAAGATTTAATATTATTTATTAATTTATTTATTTTCTTGAAATATTTAATGCAAAACTAAAATTTCTAATAACAATACTTTCTAATTTCAAAATATAATTTGATTATAAATTATAAATTTAATTCTAATTAAAATTTTGTAATAAGAACTTTTCTAATTGTAAAACAAATCTTTTGATTATAATTCTTAATAATGTAATAAATTTTCTAATAATGAATAAATATTTTAGGCAAGAGCCTACAACACAACAATAACTTGTGAGCTTCTCATCTCGGAGGTCTTGGGTTCAAATTCGCTTAACACATAAAATCAAAAATAAAATAAAAATAATTTTTTTTTGTAATAAATTTTTTAAATTAACATAAAATTTTATACTATTATGAAATGTTTGTGTTGTCTCTTAATAGAAATGTTTTGGGCAAGCTTGTTAATAAGATCCATACTAATAATATGAAAATAAGCCAAGATTCATTATTATTATTTGTTTAGTTTATGTAGAATTGAACCCAAGACCTCTTGGATAAGAGGTGCACAATTTACCTTTGTATTGTAGACTCTTGCCTATATCAAAGTATAAAATTAAGTAATATCAGTAAGAATTTTTAATAAATTACTATAATAAAATAAAACAATAATACCAATAGGATATTTCTTGCGAGAACTTCTCCAATCACACCCCCTTCTCCTTCCCCTTCCACACAAATTCTATGAAAAAGGAAGAATGTCACTAGTTTAATCCCATTTCATATGCTTCACTTTGTAAAATTTGTGAGAAGCCCTAATTTCCATCAGATCGCAAGAGGTACCTAGTCAGGAGCACCACACTAGCAAATGATTCAAACCCTTGGTGCAAAATCCACAGAGCTTTATAAGATTTACATGGTTTAGGATATCGATTCTCTTCATTTTTGGGTAACATTCCTTCATGCCTTTCCTTTAAGATACTTTGGCTCTTCTTCATAGTCACTTTGGTGTCATCTGTTAGGGTACCTAATAAACCATGTCAATGCCTTCATATTCGACCCTATGCCTAAAATCATCAGTGGCCTTTTGAAGTTTTGCGCAGGTGAAGTTCTATTCTTAGGGAACCAAAAAATGAGGTATTTTATTCTCAGAGGAAACAATAGTCTGACCTCAAGATTTTGGGTATGTTTAATTAGGATAAAAGTTAAAAATATTTCAATAAGCCTTTAAATAGAAGTAGAATTATTAACACCAGTTTCTACATTCTCCTGGTATATCCTAGCAAGGAGCAATTGGAAGCATGCAAAAACATCATGAAGACCACTCATGCAAGATGAAGCATCCTTTTCTACAAGCTTGTGTATGCTAGTAGAGATTTACACATAGTTCAACTATTTCTTTTATTATATCATTAATTTTATAATCTACTTTCTTATGTGTTGCTACATTTGGTCTAAACTTTGAATGCCATTTTATGTAGTTTATCAACTCAATTGGTCAGGAGCCCAGGAATCGAAAGAAGGACCTCCTCATCTACAAATTTGCAATTTGGAGTTGGTGCCTTCATTTATGGTAGACAACAGATCCTTTTCCTATACCAAAGTATAATGGTGTAATAAACATGAAGGAGATGAATATTTCCCCTACTTATCCCAAAATAATGGTAAGCATCTAACTTTTATTCTATTTTCTTTGCCTGGATATTTATGTATTCCCATTTCCTAAATTACTCTTCTTGTATAATAATTGATACCCTATGTCAAAATGGAGAACATAATAAGAAAAATTAGGAATGGAAAATACTAGAGAGTCTGAGAAAGAGAAAGCATGATTTTTTTTATAATATAGTTGTAGACAAAAATAAAGAATTTCCTAGAATTTTTTATTTAAACCCAAATTTATCATCACTTGAGATTTACAAAGAACATAGAAAACCCCATAGAGTTGCATAACCTATTTTCCCTGCATTTTCAGTGACATCAACATAGGGGACGATTGTGTCCATATTAATTAAACATTTTCTCTATGCTAAACAATTTTGGTCATCATGGGGCTGGGGAAGAGAAAAGTCAAGAAATGATGCAAAACCTGTTTGGGGAATCAGATAAAGAAGTAGACTCTAATCAAGAAGATGTTCAACAATTTGCATGCCTATCTAATGAAGAAGGAGAATGGGAATTTGAGAGAGAAGGCCAAGAATAAATTGAAGGAGAAGGTGAACCTGAATCTAAAAGTGAAGGAGAAAGAGAAGATAGTGAGCCTGAAAAAAAGAAGTGAAGGAGAAAGGAATAGAAACTCACCAGAAAGAGATATTAGTGGCCAAAGAATGGAGAGTGATGGAAAATAAGTAGAAAGTGATGCAGAAGAATGTGAAAGAAGGGAAGCAACAAGTTAGAGACATCTAGTTAGTGCAAGTGTAGTAAAGGGTCTGGAGAGCATATGGTCTTAGAGGATTAGGATGAAGAAGTTGAACAAGTCATAGAACCAAGTGAGGAAGGTGACAAACACTCTATTTTACCTTTGACAACAAATATGAATGATGTTATTAATGATTTAAATAAGGAAGAGCCATAGGAATATACCAGTTAGAATAGCCTGAAGCAAAGTGTAGGTAGGGATGTTTTAGAAGAGGAAGGAAGTGTACAAAGGGAAATGCAACCAAATATATAATATGTGATGAATAGGAGCAATATGAATCTAAAGAAGAGCAACCATTTGATCAAAGATAAAGGAGAAGCCAGTAGGTCAACCTTTGGATTTGGAGATTCCACTTGTAGCATCACCAAGTCTTTCAGAGAAGATGAATATCATGCAAGTGTCAAACATAATTAATGGGTATTGAACCAACACCATTTTATCTGAAGACATTTGTTGAAGACAAAGTCTTCTTTACAAATGAATATGGAGTTTAGAAATGTCTTAGATTGGAAAATAATCTAGTGTAATGGAGGAAGGTCTAAAATTGTAATGGTGCCATCTCTTCTGAAAGAAATGCGCACTTTCTCAGGTGGTTAGATGGTAGTATGCAGATGCTTATTGGAAATGAAGTCGTTAGACATATCTGTTCAAACTGAAAGACATGATAAGTTTTCCATTTGTGCTAGAACAAAGTGCATAGATTTCATTTTCTTTAGTCTTGCTAATGTTCCTTCCTTTATAGTTTCCTTATTGTTTTCTAGCTTTAACATTTTCAGTTGTGTCAAACTTCCCAAATCATTTAGTCAAAGCCTATTTCTTACAATGTTATTTGTACTTGGTCTCATCCATGTATCTGTTGAGCCAACTACATTAAAGTATTCGTGATGGTTTAGCTTAGAGATAGTACAAGGTAAAGACAATAATTATTTACAATATAAAATATCTAAAATTTTGAACTCTATCTTATCCTTGCATTTTCTAAGATAACTGCAGTAAAGAATTTCTGAGACTTCAACTTTAATATTTTATATGGTAAACAAAAATTATTTACAATGTCGAATATCCAAATTTTCCTTCATTGGTTCTCTTTGTAAACAACCACATGGATTTACTGGATTATCACACCAATAGCAGAGAATTATTCCTACATAGTTATCTCCTCAGTAGGGATGGATAGATGGAAGAGGTATAGGAGTTCATTAAAATCTATTAGCTCCTTCTTTTCGAGAAATTTTGTATTTTTTTCAGTTCTGAGTCCCTCAAGATCTATGGATACTTAAAGACTTTCAATACTTTTTTCCAAATCTTGTTTATTTCCTATTAGGTTCAAGTGTTTTCATGTGGTTGGCCTCAATTTATAGCTGGTAGCTAATGCTTGTTCTCTAGGCAATAATATCTCGTTGTTTCTATCTGAATGATTGAGGTTTATAAGTTGGTGAATGTCATGCTTTATCCATTAAGAGAAACTTCAAAACAAAATTAGCCATGTTCTTTCACTATTGCTAAGTAATAGCCTCACTGGGGCATGTATTGTCATTTTTATTAAGTGTAGGCTACTATATATTCAAGGCATATTGATAGGATGATTCTATGTATTATGTTTATTGGCATATTACTAGTCTGCAGTCACTTTTTCTTAGAACATGAAATTGATGAATATGGTAGTCTCACATGAGTACTAAGATGGTCATGAATCAATTTTCTATGGATAAATAGTTTCATTTATATTTGGCAAGTTTCACCTGTAACTTAATTAAAGCTATTAGTCACCATATGGTGCTCCAAATTTTGCAATAACTGACTAGTAGAGATCTAACTAGAAAATGGATCGCACTCCATGGTGCCCATTGGGTCAAATGATGGGTGATCTGAATGGTCATATGCTCTCATTTTGGCTATGACTTGTACCAGTTCTAGATTCCTCCAAGTAACAACGAACAGATACAGGGGCCTCTAAATGTGTTGGGCACATTTGTCAAGTTGTTGGCTATCAATGATATTTTGATGTATCTAGAGAAATCATTAGCTTGAAATTTTTTTAGATCTCTTCTTTCCCGAGTCAAGAAACTATCCTCTTCTAGAAAATTATCACTCTAAATTGTGCAGCACATCATGTACCTTAACGCAGGCCACAGACCACATGCCCATTCAAATCTATCCAAATTGGTTCAATGAGACAACAGTTGACTAACAGATTTACATATATATATGTAATTTGGAGTAGATTATTCCCTACCACCAGTCCTTCTCAAGTCCATAACATGATCATATATTGAGTGTACAAGATTTAGACTTGCATGAAGTTAGCTAGGTAGATAAAGTACTATTGCAAGGAAATGTAAATGTGTGTCTTTCCAAATAAAAATCAAGGTCTGACAAAACTAGAACTCTGGGAGTATTTCATATGATCATATCTAGTAGAACCTGAGATTTCCTTGTTGAAGAGAAAATATAATATACCTAGTATATTATATTTTATGTTTGTGGAATACTAACCCCTCATGAACAACTAGTTTTCTAATATTTGAATTGCTTGAGTTGGAAAATAGTTGACATTAGGAAGGACTTTAATGCATGCCTTCTTTCAAGAGGTTAAACTTGTTAATGCTATTTATTTGGTCATCCAAGTTATGGTTTTGTAGGGATGTTAATGTGTTCATCAAGTTTAGAGCTATTTAATAAAGGCAATGTTTCCCGAGCTTTAAATGGGTCACTTTACTTTTGGTATCATTTAATTACACATTTATACAAAGATTTCTCTTTTAGAGTCCTTTTATGCTACCACATGTTGTTAGTTATTATTCTTGTTGAAACACCTGATTTTGAGCTATGTTTATTAGGTTCGCTATAAAAACTTGACAATTTGAAGGGCCAGCAATTTTGAATGTTCTAACATGGCTTTGATGAACAACAATGAAGGAAGCACACCCAAAATTAGCCATGCTAGGGCACCTCTAAATCTTTATTTCCTCCCACACTAAAAATCCCAAATGAGTATGGTAGCTGGGATTAGTATTCAATAGAGTTGAAACGTTCTCCCAGTCACTATGATTTCTAACAAAGTTTGTCATTTCTTTATTAGATCTAAAATGGAACATGTAAGTGGAGACATTGGATATTTTTCCGAGATTTAACAAATGAGTATATGCAGTGCTCTTGTTCTATCCATTTTACCTATAATACAATCTTTAACTACTATTTACCTCATATGCCAAACATCTTCTCTTGTACTATCTAGATTTTTTAGACCAAGAGATACATTGTATTAATATGATTCGCACCTCAAAGACTCTTGCTTCACCTCAGATATTAAACATGCTCGACTGTAATTTGTGTCCATTTGTCCAAATGTGAGAAGAAGAAAAAAGTTTAAAAGGCATAAAATGATATATGCAAATCACTATTTTATTAATGGATTCATAGCCATAAATTGACCCTATTGTATCTTGTTGTAAATAGGTGCAGTCATATCTACCATTTTAATTATTCATTTAATTAATAGGGGTGTACCTTTGCATGATTCCATGCTATTTTCAGACCTCTATTGTGCCAAATTAAATATGTCTTGAGGTTGATTGTGAAAAGAGGGTAAGCTTTATGCATTCATAATAGATATAGGAAAGTATATGATTACTGATTTGAGATGTTTTCCATATGGAATGATTAATGTTATGATAAGTAGGTCCAATTCATTATAACAAATATTTCATTGGCATGATGTGAAATTGATTTCTTTTAAATTTATATGGCTTGCATTATATTCTGTTGATACTACAAAACATCCAAGCATCTAGTACTCCAAAATCATTTGAGTTTATCAAAGTGGCTGATGAGGGAAAGAAAAGACCCCCACCGTAGGGCTATACTTTGATATTGATAGCCACTCTCTTATAACCTCCACGTTTTCTATGCAGAAATGGGATATTATGATTAGTTGGCAACACCAATTTTAGGAGATGGGAAGTGAGGAAACAAAAATAATAATTAGCTTGAATTAAAGGCAAAGGAAGAATGGTAATACAAAGAGAATCTTCCTCAATGATAATCAGTCACAAAAATAAAGTATTCAACGTAAGACTAGCAACAGAAGTTGAATCTCGTATAAGACAGTTCATGCATTATGTTGGAGTTCAAAATTGTTGCTAAATGATGATTTTAGCCTTGAAATGTTTGCCCAAACTATTTCCTACACCTTGGAAGCCATATTCACAAAGTTATTGATGATTTTTTAACACTAGCAGGCTTTTCTAATTACGGGCTGCATTTTTCCAGCTTTAAATGGAAGGCCAATGCAATTACCAGAGAGGTATTATTAGTCATCTAAATTGTGAACTAAGAAATTTATTTCACATAGTTATTAAATTAATTCAATCTTATTTGAAATATCAGCAAGCCTTTTATTTTTCAAATCAACATTTGTCGAATTGGTTTTCAGCAATTATAATTTAAGAGAACGAACAAACAAAAAGCCACAACTATAATATTGTAGATGCACAATTTAAGGCATGCACAAGAAGAAAATAACAAGGAAGAATTTGGATATGCGAAGAGTTAATAAATGATTTGCCGAATCCAAGCGTGCTGTTGATTGCTTTATAAAAAGAACTCAACCTTGTGATTGTCCCAAAAATTCTTCAATAGACCTAGGCCTCCAACCCCTCTCTCAATTTCTTTGGATATATGTGATGGTACCGTTGTTAATTGTAGGTATTAAAGTGTTGATAAACATACATTGTCATAACAATGTCCTTCAACATCACATTGTTGGATATACTTGACATCTTGGGTAGGATACTTGACCTCTTGACTAACACAAGATGCATCACATGAGTTGAGGGGATATTGCATCTCATGAGCTCATCACTACTAGAGGAAGTATCACATAGGTTGGGGGATATTGCTTTTTGTGTCCTCGTGACTACCACAAGAGGTGTCGCATGGGGTGGGGAGATATTGGACCTTGTAACCTTTTAATCTCATTACCACCATAAGGGGTAACATATTGGTTGGACAATATTGGACCTTTTGACCTTGCAACTAATACATCTTGAGGTATCACATGGTTTAGGGGATATCGGACCTCCTAACCTTGTGTGGGATATTAGAGCTAATGAGTACCACATAAAATTATTACCATCTGAACTAAGCATCAAACCGCTTTGTCTAAGTTTTTGGGTAGATTAGATGGCCAAATTGTCAAATGCACACCATGGTTGTAGATCTAATATTTCTGAATTACTCTTTCATAATTATATCAGCAATAATTTAAAATTTATTTTGATGCAAAAATTATATGTATAAAAGAATTAAACTCATTTCTGAATAGTGATAGGAATCTTACCCTAAATCAAAAGCAGAATAACCAAATTAAGACTTAATACCTTTGACTTTGACTTTAATAAAATTTATACTTAGAGCCATTAGAAAATAAAAACTCAATGCTTTAACATCTTATCATTTGAACTAACTGAGGATCTTTTGAAGAACTGCCATCATTTATGTAAACAGTAAAACATTAGCTCCATTGGGCCCTCTGCATGCTATCGTCAGTTAACATTGGCCACACCTTTAGCAACAAAAAGTCTCATTAATAATTATTTCATTTTAAGAGCGGTTATATCGGCACTAATAAAGGCTATGTACTTCACCCAACAGTCTATAATGGCACAATCTTACTTTAGGACAGTTTTCCCTATTTTATATTCAAAGTCCTATTTTCGTACATTGTCCTATTTCCATTGAAAGTGAGGAGGTGGCAGATTAGTCTTTGGCTAAGAGGCAACTTTGAAGTTAGAAATCAACTGATGAGTGTTAGATTCTCCTCGCTCTGCCAAAATCAAACATGTAAGTATATTATTTTCATTGTGAGAGTTAACTTGATTTTTCAAGAGCTGCAATGAAGAAGACATATCCTGAAGGTTGGTGAGCCTTTCTATGGGTCTGGGGATATTGCCCACAAGCCTTGGCTAGAGGAACTTCAATTCACTCTAGGTGCCCAGCCCCCGAACAGTGCATAATCTAACATGGACTATTTTTCTTGCAATTTCCAGACATCTAGTTTACTGGCATGCTTGAAATCTTGCTTGACAAGAAATACCCATCTTTTTCTCTTTTTCTATAAATTTATTTCCTTCCTTTTGGACATTATACCTACGATACATTTGTATTTGAAATGATGGCTTTGAACTACTTCTTTCAACTAGAAATAATTCCAGTATATTTGTTAGTCATGGTCTTCATGCTTTATGCTTATTCTGTAAATGTTTTAAATGTTTTAAGACCATATACATTTTTTTCCCATGATCCTTTTAGGGTTTTACTTTTTGCAGGAGTGAATTATAATGGTAATCTTTTTTAGTTGATGAGCTTTATCTTTAAAATATTTTCACCATTATTGCATATGGCACGTGACTAGTAGCATAAAACCGAAATTAGATAATATATAGTAATGCTTGATTTAAGGAATAAGGTTAAATCTGAAGAAGATGCAAGATGTATAAAGCAATGTAATGTCTTTTTCTTATTGATAATTTTATGGGTTAATTTCGTAGATAGTTTTTCCTCCTACTCTAAGAAACCTTTTTTGTTGATAAATTTCGTAGAGTGCTGTTAATATTTTTTGTTGATAAATGAAGAGAATCTCAGGAGTCTTGTCGCATTTTTGTTGATAAAGACACACAAAGAAGGTATATAGTTTTATTTAAGCACTAGATGGATGATGGTGAAATGCAAACCATAAACAAATGATTCAATATCGTTGTACATATTGCCTTTGCAAAAATTGTTTTGGCGTAAATGAACATTAAACAAGTATTCATTCAAATGTTCCTACTTTTAGTTTTCTTGCTGCATTTTATTTATTGTAAGATGCATTTATTTAGTTAAAAACAAGTATTCAAATGTTGAATTGACAATATTGGAAAAAGCGTCAGGGTTTATACTCATAAAATACACTGCTTAAAATAATGTAACGTTGATCATAGTCTGTAATTTTTCTTGACCAAAGACTTATGCTTGCTGCTAAAAACTACACTCAATCTTATGACTGAGAATTATGATTAGTGGATGTTGTTCATAAAAATCCAATCTATAAAGTCTTCTTTATGGCTACAAGGTTTGACCTTTGGGGTATTGATTAGTTGTCAATCACTCTTGAGATACGGCGAAGGAAATGATGATTAATGCCAATAATAGAAACCTCTCCTATAGCACACAATATCTTGTACGGTTTCGCTTGGCTAGATGCTCATTGATGTTGATGAAGTTCTGTAGTCCCAGGCTTCAATTTTGATAAGATTCATTTGAATTCGATTTTATCAAGAGTTCAACAGGAATTTGAAGAAGTTGTCAGAAATGCAGAGATTGAAGTCACCACTTCATCATTCAAAGTTTTGGTTGTTTCTTTAATATGGAGAAAAAATAATAAAGCCCTAAGTCTAATTAGAATTGATTACAAATTCACGATTGGTATTAATATTTCACTAACTTTCAATTTTTGGTTGTAAAGTTCTGATTCTTTCCAATCTCCTCTATTAAAAAATATTGGAAGTATGATCAAGTAATTGGAAAGCCCATATGTTCACTCCAAAGTAATTCATAATGTGGATATAATTGGCAAATGGTAATGTAAATATTTTCTTAAATTAATTATCATATCATGAAAAAACATTAAAAAGGTATATTCGAGAGAAACATTTTTTGAAAGCTAAATATACAGAGGGAATTATGAGTACATTAAGCTATTTCACTTTGAAGAAAATATTTGATTATACTAATTATTGGTTTAATTTGAGGGTTGAAATATAGTAAATATTTTTGAGAATAGGAATTAATTATTGAAGAAGGGAAAATATTTTCATTCTACCAATAAAGACATGGATAATTTTTAATAAGGAATATCTCTTACCCTAACTCCCTAAAAGTTATATTTTAATTTATCATATGATTTTTGTGAGATATTATTTTATTTTCAAGTTAATCTATGAATCTCATTATTTTATTTTGATTTTGCGGGTCTATTTACCAAGTGATTAATATGATGATGCATTTTGAAATTTATTGTTTTGAAAGAATGCATTGATTTTCAATTATGAATTAGGTTTCTAATATGAAGGTTTGTGTTGGTTAGAAGCTTGTTTGCATCCCTTCATGCTTTCTAAAAGGGATACTACGACCATATAACAAAATAAAAAATATAAATGGAATCATATATAAAATCATATTCATAGCAAATAAGTGCATGCTCAAAGCAATATATAAACTTTCAAAGAGATATATAATATTTTTGGAGGCGATTAATGAAGAAATGTAATTGGAGCAACAATAAATTAAACTAGGTTTTTACTTTATTGATATAAAGAATTTTTTTTAGTTCAGATTGGAGATTGTAATTTTAAATTTACTTATTTTTTATAAAACTATTCCTCTATTTCCTTGTAGAAAAGATCATAATCTAGCACATGCTACTAGTCTACTCAAAATGGAAATATGTCCAACTTGAGGCCTACAACTTGTATTTGGAAAAACAATACCAAGGCCTTACTAGCAAGTCCATTCTTAATATGCCCATCAATAATTGTGTTTCATGAAACTTCATTTGATTACACCATTCTTTAAAATAATTGACATGCATTATCTATGTTCTCAGATTTAGAATCCATATTTAGGATGGGGCTCCAAAATTTTGGTTATCTTCATCCATGATCCAATTCCTTATTGATACTTCAATCAAGTTTCAAATATATATATTTTTGTCTCCTCTCTTCTATCCTTCAAACACACCTCTTAATCTCTTCTTATGCTTCAACATATCTTGAGAATGGTGACATTATGGAGGGAGATGTTTATTTAAGGAGTGGTGCCTTATAATAACTAATTTCCTAAATAAAGATCACAACTTATGGTAGCTTGATTATTGTTGTGCCTTCTAAACCACACTTAGTTATCATAATTCCAATATTTATTTGTCATTTCCTAATAATCACTTTCATGTTCCATAACTATTAAAACTTAGTTAATAATTGTATTAAAAAGGTGTTTTATCTCTTTCTTATTATTTCAAGTTCTTCAATCTTTCACTTCAGCTTATCTCTAAATGCTTTACACCAGTGACATGAACTTTCGCACATTGTGTCTCTTATTGAGATAATGTTCTTTGAACCCAACTAATGATTTTTTTAGGTTAATAATTTCTCTCAAATAAATTAGGATTGTACTCTATCCTTTGGCTACAACACCTCTTATGTTCTTCACTTGCATCTTATTTGTCTCCATTAGAAGGTTGGAGGGCTAACATAGGATACATGATATGTTCATTAGTTAAAGGGCACTAGCTCAATGGAAGAGCACTTGCTTTACAAGTAGGAGGTTGGTGGTTCGATTCCATCATGCCCTAATATGATTAAATTAATGATTAAACAGACTTCCAAATAAACTACCAAATCCACTACCAAATATACTACCAAATAAACTACCCAATATACTACCAAATAAACTAACAAATAAACTACCAAATCTACTATCAAATATAGTACCAAATAAACTACCAAATAAACTGCCCAATAT
Source organism: Cupressus sempervirens (assembly GCA_028749045.1). Taxonomy (NCBI): domain Eukaryota; kingdom Viridiplantae; phylum Streptophyta; class Pinopsida; order Cupressales; family Cupressaceae; genus Cupressus; species Cupressus sempervirens. The sequence continues at coordinate 46,623,619 of CM053786.1, forward strand.
ACTGCCAAATAAATTACCAAATCAAATACCAAATATACTATCAAATTTACCAAATAAACTACCACATAACAACAATAAATGACCAAATCAATTATTAAAATAGTTAATTCATAAATTTGGTTGCGAGATAAATGTCTGGCAATAAACTACCATTGGTCATGTGATCAAAATTAGTCATAGATCTCAGATTTTTAGTAGTTTATTTAATCATATATTGTTGTTTTTGTACTAGTGGACAATGCCAAAGACCTGTCATCTTAATATGCAGATTTGAACATTTTCAATGCCTACCTCTGTCACCTAGCTTGTTACTAATTTCTAGCTCCAGCTCTTTGATTACTTTAGGCAAATCCAAAAGTTAGATCCACTACATCAATTTGTAACATATTTTAATCATCTTGTTTGATGCAAGCCACTTCTCATGCTTCTTAAATAGTCTTCGATAGGGGTATTAGCCCTAGTTTACCTGTTAGATACACATGAGCACCCTTACGTAATGCTTTTGTGAAGATATCAGCTATTTTATCTTTTTTGTTAAAATATTCCATCTTCACCACTTTATCTTGAACTAACTCTCTCAAGTAATGATACTTTATTGCAATGTGCTTAGTCTTTGTATGCATCATAGGATTCTTTCATATATTTATAGAACTTGTGTTATGAAAATAAAGTATCAGAAGTTAAGTGATTTTATCCATACATTTGAGTAATTGTTTGATCCATATAGTGTTTGTACAATTTACTACAATATCAACATATTTAGCTCTAGCAGTAGATTAAGATATGCAAATTTTTTTCTTGCTAATCCATGTAACCAACCTCTTTCCTAAGAAAAATGCTCCTCAAATAGTTCTCTTTCTGTCATCAATATTTCCATCCCAATCAGTATTAGTGTAGTCTCTCAATTCAAATGTCTTATTTTTTTTGTAGTATAGACCATAGTCTTCTATTCCTTTTACATATCTCATTATTCTCTTAATAGCCATCAAATGATTCTCACTAGGATTAGCAGAGAATTTTGCAACTATCCCAATAGATAATGCAATATTAGGTCTTCTATGTACTATATATTGTAATATTTTAATCATAGACTTGTACAATGTTTGATTCACCTCAAATGAATCTTCATTCTTTGACAATTTATGTCCTATCACCATAGGTGTGCTTATTGGCTTAGAAGCTTCCAATCCAAAAAAATTTAGTACCTCCTTTACATATTTTGACTGAGTGATGTATATACCATATTTCATCTGATGTACTTGCAAACCCACAAAGAACTTGATCTCTCCAAACATAGACATCTCAAATTCTTTCTTCATTTTATTTGTAAAAGCTTTACATAAAGTATCTTGACCTCCAAATATGATATCATCAACAATAATTTCAGATAGTAAAATACCTTTGCCTTTCTTTGTCTTCAAGTACAAATACTGGTTATCATCAGTCCTCTCATATCCAATCCTTACAAGATAATTGTTAAGTCTTTCATACCATGTTCTTCGTGCTTGCTTCAAACCATATAAAGCTTTGTGTAGTCTATATACCATGTTTTTGTCGTTAGCATCAACAAATCTTTTTGGTTGTTCTATATAAATCTCTTCTTCCAATATGTCATTCAAAAATGTAGATTTAATGACCATTGATAAACTTTGAAACCTTTGTATGCAGAGTAAGCAAGAAAAGTTCTTACCCCTTTCAATCTTGCAATAGGAGAAAATGTTTCTCCATAGTCTATCCCTTCTTCTTGTAAATATCCTTTTTAAACTAATCTTTCCTTGTTCCTTGTGACTTCACCATTTTCATCAAACTTGTTTTTGTGCACCCACTTGGTGCCACTTTTATTTTTATCTTTTGGTCTGGGAACTAGAGTCCATACCCTATTTTTCTCAATCTCTTCATTCTCTTCTTTCATGGCTTTACTCCAATCCACATCTTCTAAGGCAACTTTCACTATTTTAGGCTCATCCATGCGAAGAAAAAATGTATAATTTCTCAACATGTTCCTTTTCATTAGTCTTGCTTCTTTATCTCTAATGATTTGTGCTGCAAGGTGATGTCTCTTTACATAGTTTAACAATCTTTGTTCTATTCTATTTTTCTCATTTTGTCTCTTAACTTTTGAATCACTATGTATGTCTCTATTAGGTAGTTCAAAATCTCTTTCATGTACACCAATCTTAGAATTAGAATGTGCCTCAACTTTATTCTATAACTTGACACCTGAATGTAGCTAGATTCCTAAATGCAACTCAACATTCATAGTATGTAAGTCGATAGTCATTGAAACTTTTTGTTGATTTTAAACTTGATTTACAACATCTTCATTATTATACATACCTCATAAAAATATACAAATGATTTTTATTCCTCTATTTCCTTCATAGGTTCAGCCTAATGTACTTCTGTATATTCATCAAATTTTACATTTGCACTTTCCACAACCTTGTTAGTGTTAGTATTTAAACAATTATAAGCTTTACTTCTTATGGAATAGCCAAGGAATATGCCTCTTCACTTCTTGCATCTAGTTTACCATTCCTGAAATCCTTGAGAATATAACACTTGCTTCCAAATATGTTAAAATATTTTGCATTGGGTGAGTATCCCTACCATAGTTCAAAAAGTGTTGAGTGAGTACCTTTCTTGACTTGCACACGATTCAAGGTATAGATAGTTGTACTTATAACCTCTCTTGAGTATTTCAAAGCAACATTTTTCTACATCATGAGTGTCCTAACATAGTCCATTGTAGTTTTGTTCCTCCTTTCAGCAATTCCATTTTTTGGAGGGGTCCTAGGGTTAAATGTTTGTCTTTTGATTCCTCTATCATTACAAAACATCTCAAACTCATTTGATGTAAATTCTCCTCCTCTGACAGATCTCAAACATTTCATACTTTTACTTTTTTCCTTCTCAAGGCTTGCTAAGTACCACTTAAACATTTGGAAAGCATTAGATTTCTATTTTAGAAACATAATTATCCTCATCCTAGAAAAGTCATCAACAAATAGCATAATGTATTTATCACCTTTGTATCTTTGCACATCAATTGGTCCACGTAATTTAGTATGAAAAATATCCAATATTCCTTTAGAGGTGTGAGTCTTATTCTTAAAACTTCACTTTGTCATTTTGCCTAATTGACATTGTTTGCAAATTATATTTTCAAGTTTCTTCAACTTAGGCAAACCTCTTACTCTTCTCGTGTTACATATACTAACCAAGTTATCAAAATTAACATGACATAACCTCTTATGCCATAGCCACACATCATCAAATTATACAACTAAACAAGTAGCATCATCCATATCAAGGTAGAATAGATTACGTCTAGTTTGATCACCTTTTCCAATTAGTTTTCCATCAGTATCATATATCTTACCAATCTTGTTCTCAAACTCAACCTTACAACCTAAACTATTCAATTGTGGAAAACTCAAAAATTTATATTTAAGTCAAAAGCATTCATTGGATCACAATAGTTAGTGAAAAATCTTAAGGACAAGTTGTGAAGTAGTGATAATAGTTAGTTTGAGTTTATAGTTTCTCAAGGTGAGAGAGTTAGTTAATATAAAAGGTGGTGAAGCTATGACTAGGGTAATGTTAGTCATATTTTCCTCTTGCCAAAAAGTTGAATTCAAATACCTAAGCTCACCCAATGATCACTTTCCATATTTAAATACCAATGCAAGTACAAAAAATGAACAAATGAAAATCTTATGACATTTCTTATTTCCCTAAGTTTGTTTCCACGAACTTGCAATTTTTTGTGCTATCAAATCTTGCATAGATCTATGAGGGTGCTTTCTCACTTTCTCAAACCAAGTAACCCTTAAGTAGTGCGGAAAAGTGCCTCATTTCTACATAGACATGTGGGTCCATCTTCTTGTAAGCCATTGTAGTCAAGTGGACAAGCTATCAAGGGAGCTAATGATTTGATTGGTGGGCACTTTCTTGCATTTTGTGTTTTGTCAGACCTCTTGACAATGCGAGAAAGTGTCATCATGCCACATGGATTGGTGGGGTCAAATATGTTCCCTGGTGGGCCATAGAGAGGAGAAATGGTTTTCATTCAAGTTGACATATACAAGACTCTTCATTGGCCAAGTACTAATGTAGATCATCAGAAAACTATGAATTCTCATTGACTGATAGATCTCCCAAGATCAATGGATGGCACTTCACTGCCTTACGAAGATACAAGGATGTTAAAGAATGTGGGTGAGTGCATTACTATAGTGTTTCATTGTGGGGTTAGGTTCTATTATATAAGCTATAGGGTGATGCTAGATGGATGTCAAGTTGTCAAGGTGGCTATTGAGTGGTTCATGGGGTTGAAAATTTTAAGGGTGAGCATAGTAATAATGAAGATATTTCTTGATCGTCGATCTTTTGTTAGATTGATGATCAGTACATCCTTATTTTATGAAGTTTAAAGGTATTTAAACATTATGGGGAAGCATCTAAAGGACACATGTCCCTACAAGCCTAGCTAAGGAGATGGCATTGTAGTAGCATTAAAAGTTAGGTCACAGTTTCTTGAGGCAGTCGTGGTTAGAGTTATAAAGGTGGCATAGTTAGTTGAGGTCACAAGGTGTCAACCGCATGGAGACTTTTATAGGGTGGAAAAATGAAATAAAATCAATGGCCCACATAGCCCATTTTGGTTGCAAAACTTGTTTGACTTATTGACTTTGTTGATTCATGAGCCAGAAATGAAGGTAGTCAAGTTTTCTTGCACGATCTGATCTTCATGATTGATTCCAACCACTTCTAAATGAATGCTACGTCCAATGAACAAAGGAGACCACTCCACCACCCCAATTTATCCATCTACTTTGTCAGAGTGGTTTAATGGCACCATTTATATCTTCTTAGGGCCCTATTTTGGCAAGATGTTGGATTTCATTGTATCTAAATCTATGCCAGATCAAATTTTCTCCAAGGTCTTTGTTATGATCACCTTGATCATTCTCTATAAGACTTAATGGTAGTCATTGTAGAGTAACTTCAGCTAGAAGATATCTTAGTTATGCCTGAGCTATAAAGGCAGTTTTTGTAGATTTTCATAAGGTCGACTTTTCTCTATTTTCTCTGATATTGTTCTACAATTTCATTGTAAATTCCCTTTGCCTCTAAACTATATGACATTCTACCTTATCTCCTTCAGCCATTTATGTAAAGTGCTAGAATTATTTTCCTCTCATTGGTGTATTGTGGATACACACAATCTTGCATGACTGTATCTCTTTTGACCTATGAATGAGATATAAGTGAATTCTTATCTTTCCTTGTGTCATTTATTTGGGTTTTCTGATCTGCATGTGATTGCTAGATTAAAACAAGTCTGAAGTTGTATATCTTTTGGTGTCAAGATGGTTCAATAGTGCGTATATGGGTAGAGATTGGTTTGAACACTCTATTTTGGTGCATCACCCCTTAGATTAGAATAGGTAGATTTGCTTCCATGAATTCTTTCTCCCTTTTCCTCTCTAAGAGTAGTTAGGTGCACCTTGATAGAAAAGGAAGTCAACCTTCTCTGACGACTCAACCTCATAGTTCAAGTCCCATAGCTTGGAGGTTGTTTCCATGTTTCACAAGGTTTTCCTTGGGTAAAAACTTTGGACAAGGGTGCAAACTTTTATGAAAAAATTTTTTGGCACACATGGTGGGACTAATATTTAGATAATTTCAAGTCTACTAGTGTCAAAAGGAAAATTTCAAGATTAATACCAAAGATATAGTATTGGTTTTTTGTATTTAAGGATTCAATAGGTTCATTCTTCAAGTACTTGGCAACTCTGAGCTTCAAATATATCTAGTTTATAGACAAAGTTGTAGTGATTCATGCCCAAAGTTGAAAAAAGGGCATCTTCAAGAGGTAAATTTTGGTACCAAGAGCTTTCATTTTCAAATTCTAGAAGAAAGACTAGAGTATCTTTATCACCAGTTAGGAGTGCATCAATAATAAATAGACTTGCAAGATCCATCTCTATTCCTCCTATTGTTAGATCTCAGCCTAGATTGCCATGATGCACATATAATTAGATCACTTGTTTATATGGCGCAGCCTAGAGCTCATGCTTTTGCTACCTTTAATTGTGGAAGTCCTCTTTTATTGGCCCAAAGACATGATATACTAGTAGCTGCACTCAATATTATACCTAAATTCACTGGTGAAACTTCTATCCCTCCCTTAGGACACATTCAAGAAGTTGCAAATGTTTGCAATATCCATGGTATTATAGAGGATGATGTTGCAGTTAGACTTCTAGCCTCATCCTTGAAAGGAAATGTGCTACAATGGTATAGAGGTTTGGCTCATGGCTCTATAATAGATTGGGATGGATTAGGAGTAGGACTGTGTAAACACTTTGAGGACAAAAGTGACCGTCTATCACTTTTAGAATAGCTGAATACTATAAAAAGAGCCCCCCATGAATGTATTACTAATTTCAACTATAGATTTTAAAAGACATGTGATAGAATACCTACTTTAGTGAAGCCTACCCCTAGTAATGCCTTCTTGCATTACCTCAAAGCTTTTAACAGTGACATTGCCACTACAATCCAAACTATGGGAGGAGATACCTTTCCTAATGCTTATGATATAGCAATAAAGGTAGAAAATATCTTAATACAAGGAGGTAAGCTAGCTCCAAGACCTCCTATTCTTTTCATCTCTGATGTTCAAATCACCAACCAACAATGGCTCCTATTCCCACAACTTCCACATCACAATCCCTTGCTCTAGTCCCTCAAACTTCCACATCCTCAAATGGAATAGGTGAAATCAAGGAGATGATGTAGTCTATGATGTTGAACATAGATAAAAGATTGTAGGGCCAAGAGAAGAAGCTGGAAGATAGCTTCTCTATGATATAGAAAGTAAGAAACAATGTGGTGACTTTAGAGAGGCAACAAGATCAATGTGGTAAGGCTTATCAATTGCAATGTCAAACTCTGAATAGTGGTAGGTCTCCAAATTATAACTATGGAAATAATTATTTTGATTAGAGTAGATAGAATAATCATGCTTCAACCTCAAATGTAAACCAAAGTAGGGCCATAGTCCCTCAAAACAACGTTACCCAAGATCAAGACTTGTGTCCCTCCTATAACTACTCCTACGCCCATTGCATGTGTCAGAAGGTTGAATCATATTTGGCTTTGACGATCCAAGAGCTTGCAGTAGGATAATCATACAAGGAGGACCAATTCAAAGATGTGTCATATATACAAGGACAAGGTTATTTCTCCTTTATGAATCATTAGGTGGAGGAACATTGTGTTAGAGTAAATAATTTATTATTTATTATTTATTCTATTTACATAAGTTTACTTAGGTTAATGCATTTAGTAGTTAATAGTTGTAGTGATGAGTTGTTGACAACATGGAAGTTTGTTCCCTTCTAGCACATTCCACCTTTTTCTGGGTACTTATTTGTCAACCTTATCTTCTACCACTTTCCAGCTTTTTCTACAAGCTTCCATTAGGCCTTTATATTCAGGCTCTCTCATTGTATTTTCTCATTCCATTTTCATTGTAAATACATTTTCATTGTTTTGTAACGTTCTCTCTCAAGTCCATTAAGGATTTTTCCAAGCTCCACCTCTTCCTTCTTGGTTTCCCTTCAATAAGTTATTTTCATGTAGGTGATGATACATAGGAGGAAAAGTCAAAGCAGATATCAAATCCCTCTTCTACTGGTTCATCATCTTCTAAGAAGAAGGCACGAATTGAGTGTGTCTATATGGTAGATGACCAATCTCATTGAAATGCATAGGTAGCCAACCACTACAATCACATAGTATATATGATCAACCACTGAATACATAGCTCACACCATCGAACCATAGATGCATTAGAACAATAGCATAACCCACCCTTAATGTAGTTAGGGTGAGATGACAGGCAATTGAGAAGGTGGGCTAAAATCCTCTATAGACAAAACCAAGTATGACGAGAGAAGAAAGAGGTAAAAACACCTATAAAGACATGGTCACGATGATGCTGCATGGAAAAACAAAAGGAAGAAGGCCTAAAATAGCAAACAACTATTCCGCCCATGTCGCTTTATAAAAATAGTGAGTACAACTATCTCAAAACAATGTTCATGAACCCGAATACAAGAGTGGCACTTTATCTTAGTGCGTATGCATAAAAGAGCTTACAAATGATGTCTATAATGATTAGAAAAGGAAAAAAATTGATACACACGATAGTATAGCCCAAAATAAAAGATTTCATGCTAGGAAAATGATCCTCAGACCTGAAACACCCAAGATATCCACCATAGAGAAAAAATGCCAAAACATGATAGAAAGAGCATGGGTTATAATCTAAGGAGAAAGACTACATTTATGAAAAGATGAAAAAACTAGATTTCCAAAAATATAACATTTTCAAAAAAATGACATGGGATGCAAAAGATATGCATGTTAGATTCAAAATTAGAACTTCAGACTTCAACTGGAAAAATGGACAACAAAACTACATCAAAACCTAAAAATACCTACACCAATGTCTCATCTTGGAATCAGCTTTCTAGCACTTCTTTTCGATCAGAAAAAATACCTATATATGCTCAAGATATGGCCTCTTACACCTCTCTAGGGTCCTTTTTTATCTACTTGCAATTTTTTGGCCATATCTTGAGCATACGAAGGTATTTTTCTAATCCGAAAGAAGTACCAAAAAGCTGGTTCTGAGACAGAGACATTGGCATAAGTATTTTTAGGTTTTGATGCAATTTTTTTACCTATTTTTCTAGTTGAAATCTGAAGTTCTATTTTTTACTCCGGCATGCATATATTTTGCATCCCATGTTAGTTTTTTGAAAACATTATATTTTTTGAAAGTTGGTTTTGTCATCTTTTCAGAAATGTGGTCTTTTTCCTTAGATTTTTTTCCATGCTCTTTCTATCATATTTTTTGTTTTTTTTCTCTATGGTCAATATCTTAGGTATTTCAAGTTTGAGGATCATTTTCCTGGCATGGAATCTTTTGTTTTGGGATGGAATCTTTTTTTTTGGGTTGTACTATCTTTTGTATCAACTTTTTTCCTTTTATACACATTGAGATAAATTGCCACTCTTGTATTTTGGGTTTATGAACATTGTTTTGAGATAGTTGTACTTGCACTATTTTTATAAAGCACCATGGGGGGGGGAGGGGGGTAGTTGTTTGCTATTTTAGGCCTTCTTCCTTTTTTTTTCCCATGTAGTGTTAGTATGACCATGTCTTTATAGGTGTTTGTACCTCTTCCCTCTCTCATCATTCTTGGTTCTTTTTGCAGAGGATTTTGGCCCACCTTCTTAGTTGCCTATCATCTCACCCCATATACATTAAGGGGGGTTTATGTTGTTGTTATAATGCATTTTTGGTTCAATAGTTTGATAGTGGGAGCTATGTATTCAGTGGTTGATCCTATATACTAGGTGATTGCAGTGGCTGGCTACATATGCATTTCGGTGAGATGGGTCATCTACCATATAGAAATTCTTGATTCATGCCTCCATCTTCCATGGAAGTTATTCAAATTAGAAATTTCTTTCTGATGGTAAATTTTTTGGCTTCTTCATGCTTTAGTGATGCTCTTCATGATCTCTCCTTGTTCCTATTTTAGGGGACATTTCTCTTGTTAGAGGCTTCTTCAGTCCTTCATTTAGTAACCTCTTTTTGGGGGAAGGATTTTCCCATGAGGTTTCCCCTCTTTTCCCATTTTGAGAGGTTGTAGCTCTTTGCATTATACATGGGTACCTAATATGGCCTTGTTGTTGAGGCCCATTCTGCATTTTGATCTTAGTTTTGTGAGCTTGAGGCATTGCCCTAAGTTGCACTTAAGGGGGGGTGATAGAGTAAATAATTTATTATTTATTATTTATTCTATTTACTTAATTTTACTTAGGTTAATACATTTAGTAGTTAATAGTTGTAGTGATGAGTTGTTGACAACATAGGAGTTTGTTCCCTTCTAGCATGTTCCACCTTTTGGTGGGTTCTTAGTTGTCAACCTTATCTTCTACCACTTTCTAGCTTGTTCTACAAGCTTCTATGAGGCCTTTATATTCGAGCTCTCTCATTATATTTTCTCATTCCATTTTCATTGTAAATACATTTTCATTGTTTTGCAATGTTCTCTCTCAAGTTAATTTAGGATTTTTCCAAGCTCCACCTCTTCCTTCTTGGTTTCCCTTTCATAGGTTATTTGTATGTAGGTTATCCTTGTGAGTTGTGGAGTTGGATTTCATCAACTCCTACACATTGTAATGTAAATCAGGATTTCATTGCTCACAACACTATGAGCAAAAGAAGAGCTATTGAAGATTCTACCCCTCCTCCTCTCAATAAAGCCTCAACTTCAAATGCAATATCTCATGAATGAGTAGTAAATGATCAATCAAATACCTTTCAGCAAGAAAGGAAAAATAATAGTAGAAAGGATGTAAGTTATCCTAAGGTTGTTCCATCTCAACCTCCTACAAGTGTAGCTCCCAAGGCTTCTACCAAAGTACCTACTAAATCATTCAATGTAGTAGATCAAATGAAGAAGACAAATGTGAGTATTTCCATGTGGTATGTTGTTGCAGCAATAATTGGAGAGCATTGAACCAAAGGATCAACCACCTAGTGAGGAAAGTTCCACAAGTCTAATACAACCATCAAGAGAGCTAGAAACAAGTAAAAAGGTAAGACCTTCCCCATTCTATGTTTCTCTAATTATAGGGGATAAACTAGTCCACAATTGCATGATTGATTTAGGGGCTAGTAATTCAGTGATGCCTAAGTCTGTTGTTGATGCTTTAGAAATGAAATATGAGCCCATTATTAGGGATGTATTATATTTGGATGGTAGTACTATCAAGACTATAGGGATCCTTAGGAATGTGGAAATGGCCCTACATGCCTACCCTAGTTGTACTGTAGTCCAAGATATATTAGTTGCTAAAGTCAAGCCACATTTTCCCATCTATCTATCAAGAGACTTCACTACCCAAATAGGTGGTTACATATATTTTGATTGGTCATATATGTTCTTTAGAACAAGATATGGGAACAAAGCTTCAATCAAAGAAAAGCCTTTAGCCCTCCATCACATTGAACCCTAGACCCCTAATCTCATAAATATGAATTTTACCATCTATGAGGAAGAGGAAAATGACATATTGAATGAGCTTGCCACTTATCCAGCAAAGATACCTAATTTTCTATTTGACAAATGGGCTGATGCATATCAATTTGATCCTATGTGAAAAAACCTCTAGATAGGCCTTGGTACATATTGTATATCATAGAAGGATGCTCTAGTTCCCAACTTGAGAAAGACCAAGAGGATGTGAGTGGGATATGGAGTATGTACTTTGATAGATAAAGGAATAAGAATGGATCAGGGGCTAGTGTGATGTTGATCTCTCCTACACAAGTAAGGTACTACTACCCCTTTAGGTTCTAATCCAGTTGCACTAATAATATGGAAAAATATGAAGCTCTAATTCAAGGCCTCCCACTTGTTGAAAAAAGAGGGATTCAAGCCTTAAGTGTATATGGAGATAGTGAATTGGTGGCTAATCAAGTGAGAAATCAAAATATCACCAAGAATGGCTTGCTCAAGTCTTATAAACATAGGGTATGGGATTTTCTTGAAGGTTTCAATGTATTTAATATTTAGAGCATCCCTAGAAAAGAAAATAGATATGTTGATAGACTTGCAACAATATTTGCATCTTATGATGTGCCACAGAATCTTGAGGAGGAGGAGAAGCAATAGATCAAAGTGGCAGTAAGGCTCACCATCCCTGACAACAACAACCATTGGCAAGTGTTTGAATTTGATGAAAATTTTATAATCTTCTTATAGAATGATGTAGAGTTTTTAGATAGAAACAAGTTGAGACTATAGGATCAGTATGGTGATTAGATCATTAATCTCAATTCTAACAAATTACCTAAAGGTCTCATTACCTTAGAGAGCGTTTTCAATCCTAATGACCAAGCAAGAGGCAGAGTCATGAACCTAGCTGTTGATAAAGATTGTCACACCCTAGTCACAGTTGTTGATGGAAAATCCATAAACATGGGGAAGGTATGTTCTAAAATTAAGCAAGAAATTTTTATTCATCTATGTCAAGAATTTAATTATGTATTTTCTTGGACATATGATGATTTAAAGGGTTTTGACCCAAGGTTGTTTCAGCATACCATAGATTTAATTGATAATGTCAAACTAGTAAGACAAAAATAGAGTCCAGTAAATCCCAAAATTGAACCCTTGATGAGAAAGGAGCTATCCAAATTGATTGAGGCCAATATAATTTTCCCCACTCAACATGGGTAGTAAACCTTGTCCCTATTAGGAAGAAGAATGGAGAAATCAAATTGTGTGTGGACTTTAGGGACCTTAACCAAGCTTCCCTTCAAGATCACCATCTGCTTCCTTCCATGGAGCATATTTTGTCCAAACTTAGTGGTTCAGAGAGCTTTTCATTTTTTGATGGATTCTCTAGTTACAATCAAGTGTTGGTTAAAGAGTCTGATAGGTACAAGACTGCATTCACAGCCAAATGAGGTACCTATTCTTACTATAAAATGTAATTTGGGCTAACCAATGTAGGTGCTACATTTTAGAAGGCAATGGAAATGGCCTTCAAGGGTGTGCTTTAATATTTTTTAGTGGTCTATCTTCATGATATAACTATGCTCTCAAAACATATAGCAGATCATTTGGATCATTTAAGACAAGTGTTCTTAAGGTGTAAAGAGTTTCGGGTATCCCTTAACCCAAGTAAGTGTATCTTTTCTACCAATCAAGGGAAATTATTAGGACACATTGTATCTAAGGTTGTTTGACCACTGATCCAAAGATACCAAATGCAATACTTGCTCTCTCTCTTCCTAAACATAAGAAAGGGCTACAAAGTTTTCTTGGTAGGATAAATTTTGTGAGAAAATTTATTCGTAATTTTGCTACCATGGTGAAACCCCTTACAACTATGCTCAAGAAGAATATGGTCTTTGCATGGACCAAGGAAGGGAAAGAAAGTTTTGAAAAGATCAAGGCAGCCATAGCCTCAGGCCTTACTCTTATGGATCCAAAGTTTGAAAAGGATTTCATCCTTTATGCATTAGGTGGTGAGTCAAGTATTTATGTTTTCTTGAATCAAACTAATGATAAGAATGAAGAATAGCCCATAGCCTTCTTTAGTAAAGGGCTTAAAGAGTATGAAGACAAATATAGCCCTCACAGTCATTAGAGCTTTGAATAAGTTTAGACACCTTCTGTCCCACAACAAGAATCATTTGTTAGTACCCCATGCTAGTGTGAAGGATTTCCTTTTGAGAAAAGATATTAGTGAGAAGAGAGCTGGTTAGATTACTAAGGTAATGGAATATGATATTGACATCCAAATCAACGATTTGGTAAGAGGGAATGGATTGTGCAAATAGATGATATCATCTCAAGAATCAGATGAGGAATTTGCTATGATATTAATAGAATGGCAAGAGATAAGAAATGATAACCCAAAGAATTGGATGGATGATATGAAGAATTTCTTGTCAAGCAATGGATATCCTCAAGATTAGATAGAACTAAAAGGAGATAGTATAGATTGCAATCAATTCCCTATGCCATCATTGATGGTATCTTTCTCAAGGGAGATTTCAATTTAGCTCTATCAAGATGTATCAACATAGATCAAGCTAAAAGAATGATCAAATAACTTCATGATGGTCCTAATGGTGGACACTTTTTAGCAAGGACAACTACAATGAAGATCATGAGGGCTAGTTACTATTGGCCATCTTTGTTCCATGATTGTCATAAGTATGTGATGAAATGTGGAAAATGTGCCTTCTTCTCTAGCAAGTAAAAGCTTATAGCTCTTCCCCTTCACCCCATTTAGGCGGATTGGCCTTTTGCTCAATGGAGATTGGATTTCATAGGCCCTATCAATGCTTCTTCTAGTTTTGATCACAACTGGATTCTACCTGCTATAGATTATTTCACCAGATGGACAAAGGCAATTGCATTGGAGGATGCCATAGAATCTTTAGTTGATGAATTCCTTGATAGAATTGTTACTAGGTTTGGTGCCCCTTCAACCATTATTTTAGATAATGCAAAATATTTTGTTGGACCTTAGATTTGGGCATGGGCAGTTGATCATAATATCTATTTGAGTACATCCTCAAACTACTATACTTAAGGCAATGGTTTGGTTGATTTATCCAATGAAAACTTAATCAAGATTATGAAAAGGAAAATAGAAGATAACCGGAGGTGTTGGCATCAAAAGTTGAAGATAGCCCTGTGGGCTGATTGGATAACACCTAAGAGTTCAATAGGAAATTCACCCTTTACATTGGTATATGGTAGGGAAGCAAGGCTTCCAATTTCATTAGAATTCCCATCCCTAGAACTAGCTCATCAACTAGAGCTAATTTAAGATGATGCCATGATGGTAAGAATGGCTAAGCTAATGGAACTAGAAGAGAAAAGACATCAAGCCATGCAAACATTAGAAACACATCAGCAACAGCTAAAAAGGAGTTTTGATAGGAAGGCTAGGGTCAGAATCTTCAAAGAGGATGATTTCATATTGAAATGGGATGTAAATAGGGAAAATCCAAGGAGGCACTCAAAATTTGATACACTATGGAGTGGTCACTTCATGGTTATCAATTGCAACCAAGCCAATGCTTTCCAATTAAGCAAGCCTAATGGTGAAATTTTTCCTATCCTAGTAAATGGGATCTATCTCAAACCATGCTTCTGATGAAGGTTAAGGTTCCATGTACATAAGTAGTTTAATTTCCTTTTAGTTGGTTTCCTACTTTCCAAGAAGTGCATGAGCACATGTGTGTTAAGGTTGCAAGGAGGCTTTTTTGGTCACTAGTTCTAGTTGCAGAGCTAGGGTTAGGATTTCACAAATCAAATGATCTTCATTTTTATGACTCTATAACCCAATGGATGCATAAGGTCACTGATCATAAGCATAACTAGCTTGCATCCCCTTTGAGTCACTAGAAATGTTAGCCATATTTTCCTCTCACCAAATAGTTGAATTCAAATATGTAAGCTCACCCAACAGTCACTTTCCATATTTAAATACCAATGGAAATACAAAAAATTAACAAATTAAAATCTTATGATATTTCCTATGTCCCTATGTTTGTTTCCACGGGCCCACAATTTTCCACATTGTCAAATCTTGCATAGATCTACAATAGGAGCTTTTCCACTTTCTCAAAATAAGCGACCCTTAAGTAGTGCAGGCAAGCACCTTGTTTCCTTGTGGACATGTGGGTTCATCTTCTTGTGAGTCATCATAGTCAAGTGGGAAATCTATCAAGTGAGTTGGCGATTTCAATTGTGAGCACTTTCTCACATTCTATGTTTTGTTAGACCTCCTAACAATGTGAGCAAGCACCACTGTGCCACATGGATTGGTGGGGTCAAATATGTTCCTTGGTGGGCTATAGGGAAGAAAAAGGGTTGTTAGTCAAGTTGGAATATGGAAGACTCTTCATTGGATAGGTACTTATGTAGATCATCCACAAACTATGAATTCTCATTTATTAATAGATCTCCCAAGAACAATGGATGGTGCTTTACTGCTTTACGAAGATACAAGGATATTAAAGAATACGAGTGAGCACCTTGTTGTTGCGTGTCATTATGGGGTCAAGTTTTATCATTTAAGCCCCAAGGTGATGCCAAATGGATGCTAAGTTGACAAGGTGGCTACTGAGTGGTTCATGGGTCCAAAAATTTTAAGGGTGAGCACAGTAATAATGAAGATCTTTCACGATCATCAATCTTTCATTAGATTGATGATCAGCACATCCTCATTTTATGAAGTTACAAGGTATTTAAACATTATGAGGAAGTTCCTAAAGGACATGTGTCACTATGGACCTAGCTAAGGAGATGGAATTGCAATAACATTAATAGTTAGGTTGTGGTTTCTTGAGGCAGTCATAGTTAGAGTTATAAAGGTGGTGCAGTCAGTTGAGGTTGCAAGGTGGGCAACAGCATGGAGACTTTTGTAGGGTGGAAAAATGAAATAAAATCATTGGCCCACATGGCCCATTTTGGTTGTATAACTTGTTTGACTTATTGACTTTGCTGATTCATTAGACAAAAATGAAGGGAGTCAAGTTTTCTTGCACAATCCAATCTTCATGATTGGTGTTGGAATTTACAAGTGGAAAGATTTACTTCTAAGAGGGGTGGTAAATTGGAAGTAAATAATTTAAATTTTTCAAAACCCTTTAGCTAAAAACATTCACATGCATCTAATTCATCAAATAAATATGAAAGTAAAGACATGCATGAAAATAGACAACACAAGGTTTGGTGACCCAGAAACCCTCCAAAATGAGAATGTAAAATTGGGGTGGGGATGACACCCACAAAGTATCACTACAGCAATATGTAACTATTCAATGTTACAAAGTTTTGACCACTTCCAATGGTCTACCCTATGAAAGGCCTATCTTATTAAAGACTTTACACCCTATTAAAAGTGACCTAGTTAAAGGATTTACAAACATTCATTTGGAATGTTACCCTATTAAAGGATTTACAATCCTATTAAGGATCTACAATATGGTTTCTTAACCTATATAGTTGTTAAACTAACCTATCATCATAGGATTTTCATTCTTACAATACAATGGTTAGAAAGTATAGTAGAACATCTTGACCTAATGACTTGTGATCTTCAATTTCTGATTCCAAATCCTTGTTCTACTCTGTCTGATGTGATCCTTTCTCGATCTGATATGTCTCTTCTTGAAACTCTGATACTCTATTCTTGATTAACTAAATTCTGCAATGCTACTCTACACTGTCTAATTCTTTAAAGCCTTCTCCACTTCACTATAATTCACCCATACACTTCTCACATATATGCACATAATGGGGTATTGTCCTCCTTTTAAAGGCTTCAAAGACCTAGGGTTAGGTATGAATCTACGTTCAATATATACTCTTCATTTCCCACTCAATTCATTCAATTTTCTTATTAGTTGCATGCCTTTTCAATTTTTCTCATTGGCCACATGTAGATTTCATAGGAAATGCAAAAGATTCAATCTTATCTTCAAGATCCTTTGAGATTCATTTTTAGTTGGCTTCAAAAATGGTCTACATTTGAGTTTGTGAAGTCACAAACTCATATGTTGATTCTATGTTACTCAGCACTTAATACTTTCTGATGCTCAGCACATATAGAAATTTTTTCTCACTTGGCTCCTATAGTAACTATTTTCACTCAGCATCTATAATTTTCTTGGAACCTATAGTGACTCAACATCACTTATCACTCAGCACTTGAACTTCAATCGACACCTAAAGTTCACTCGACACATATTGAATCTCTAGCTTGGCACACACTATAGCTCAGCATCTATATTATACTTAGCATCATCTTGAGAATTTTCTAAGTGTGTTGACACTCAATTGTCAAAACCAATCTAAGACCAACAATCTCCCCCTTTGACATGAGTAGCAAAAACACATAACTAAGCATTATGAATCTAATCTCTATGAGTATACTACATATTCTATTTGGTATATGTATAAAACTTCAAAAACTTGTTTAAAATGTTGTAGATGATTATATACCTCAAAAAATTTGTATATCCCCCTGAGCTAATGTGCCATTTCTATAACCAAAATTACATTCCTATAACCAAAAACTCTTGTGCTAAATTTTTCTTATGCTGATGTGTCTAATACTCTTTGCCTTGTTATTCCTTTGCCTCTATTTTTGTTGTACCCTATTTCTGATCTATTCATTCACTTTGGTTCTACTCCCCTTCCATACATCTCCTTATTTCTCATTAAAATTCAAAATTTTATTATCTCCCCCTTTGGGCATATCTCCTCCATTCTTATTTCTTATCTCAAAAATGAATTTCTCTCCCTTACATGAATATCTCCCTCTTTTTGACACTTATGTCAAAGGGTCTAAGAATGAATAGAGTAATTCGCAAAATATATTTTGTTTACCTCCAATGTCATCTTTAGAGAAGCATCCTAGTTATCCAATGTTATTTCCAGTGATTTGAGCTAGATCGTTGTCTTTGATGCAAGATGGACTAGGCCTTCTAAAGTAGAAAGATTAGGATCTTTCTTCAAAACACTTTTTGCATAGGTCACTTCCTTATGTATTACTTCTAGGTGTGAGGTAATAGTAGATTGAATTTGCATTAATTTGGCCTTAATATTTGCCTCTTCTATTGTTAATATAGCTAACTACTTTTAAGTGTGAAGCATTGTGAAAAAATACTTCTCACATTGAGCTAGATCTTTATGTAACTGGGTGCTAGATATCTTAAGATTCCTTTCCAAGGTCAGTATTCTCTGGCTAGTTTCTTGTGTGAAGTATCATGAGTCACACAATTTGGAGTACAATGAGAATATGTTCCCAAGTATTGTTCTTACCTTTTCTATTTTCTTAGCCAGTTCAACTTCTGTTAGTGCTATTTTACTAGATACTTTCTCATTGACTTTCATTTGAAACTTCTTTTTAGACCATTCTACTAATTTGACATTAGTTTCAAGGTCTTTGTTTTGTACTTGGTCCACTATATTGGATAGTTACTCCATAATAGGCTTTGTTTCATCAGGTAATGGCACGCGAAATGCATCAACAAATATATCTTTGATCTCTATCAGTGCTTGCTTTTGTCTATACTCATTTTTGAGTATCTCATGTTTCTTCTTCCTTTCTAGTACATCTTGCACTTCATTTATCTGTGCTAAATTCATTGTTTTATAGTCATAGGTGGGTATGACTATTTCTTCATCAAGTGTCGATTCTCCATAGTGAAGTACCCTTGCTACCTTGGTGGAGCTCAAGCCTAGTACTAAGATTTGTAGTGGGACTACATCAGTGCTCTGCTATTTGGTAGGAGTCCCTGAGGTAGGCAAGTTCACCAATGTCTATATTGCCTCTTTCTCTTTTTCTTTTGGGTTTTTCTCCTCTTCCTTATTTTCCTCTCTTCTACCTTGATCAATTACAATGATCTAAGGAGGTGCACCTTGGCTTTGTGTAGTAGGAACATCTTGTCATGTCTTCCCCTTTGTTGACTCCTCGACAGTTGTAGTTGTTATTGCTATGGGATCAACTTTAGTAGTTGTGTCTCATTTTTCTTGCTCTTTTGGTTGATCATCTATAGTTGTGGGAGTTTGTGAAGGTGGTTCTTGTGAGTTCACCTTTCCTTTGTAATTTCTGCTACAGCTTTTTATAACTCTTCCATAATCACCAAAATAGTATTTGTGCACAATTATGATTGTAATATAGTTTGGTGAAGGATCTTTTTGAGATCCTCTGCAGTTAATGGATTGATGTTCTAACCTGAGGTGTCATGAACATCCTTGAAAATTATAGTTTCTATAAGTGTTGTATCTATAGGACTTGGTGGTGGCAATTGGGTGTCTTGGACACTCTGTTCTTCCTACTACTCCTTAGTCGTTGCCTCTCCACATTGTTGTGTCTTCTCCACTATTTCCTCCCCTTCTTCCTCTTTTTAATTTTCACCTTCTTCTTCATCATTTCTTCCCTCAAAGTGATCTTCCTACCCTTCCTTGACTATTTGGAGTTAATTGATAACCTTCCATATAAGAGTGGATTTTTGCACTACATACTCAATTTGATTTTACAGAATTTTGAAGGCTCTGTATTTGGGTGCAAATTTGCTCCCATGTTTCTTACTAGCCTTACCTATTTGACCTTTAGTAAGGTCTAGCATTACATGATCGAATGTTGACTCCCTTATTTCCTTTTCCATATTAAGGTAGTAATGCCATTTATTCTCTACAATGGAGCTTAGCTCCTTAGGCATTGAATTGTCTAGTTCAAGTGGGGTAGTTTTGAAATTAGCCATCATAGTGTAGATGGACTCTTCCACTATGTTTTATTTTTCTCTTGACAATTTATTAAAATAAATGGTCTTCAAACCAGTTAAGTCTACATTATCTCTAATGTTATTACAAAAATTTTCCTATTTAGACTTGGTAGAATGTCTTGCCAACCTGTATTGCTCATTATCAAACTATGTTTCTTCTTCTAACTTAGGAGGTGCAAATATTTTCTTCTTTTCAGTTATTCTATAGGACCTCCTTGCTCTATGGCTTTTTGTTGATCCTTGGCTTATCTAGGGTTGGGTACGCTATCACTCTATGTACAATTCTCTTTGTGATTTTTACTAGACTATCCTCTAGCCATAAACTTCCATCATGTATTCTACTAAGAACTAGCCTAATCCATTTAGTTTTTAAAATTATGGGAATTTTGGGGCATGTGTCAAACCCTTCTTTTCAATGATTTGATATTCCTCCTTCAATACTCTATTTTCACATAGTTTCACATATGCCTCTCTCATTTCCATATCTCCTAGGCTCCAATTTTATAGTTGCAACACTTCTTGACATCCTAAACCATAAAAACTTTAGGGGGTATGATGGATAGGGCTTCCATTGGGTCATTTTTATATGCCACTTTAGGGATTGGCTAGAAATCAGGTTACTTAACCTCATTAGACACTAGTTGGACTTCAAACAACTCTTTGTCATGGGTTTTCCAAGAGCTAGAAGCCATTTTGTGATCTAGGGTTAAAATGTAAAGAAAATGTGAAATTACGTAGCTCAGCGCAAATGGAAATACCTCAAATTTGAAGAAATCATGTTGAATCGCTATTGAAATCTGCATAAACACTAGATTCTCTACTTTGTAGTCATTCTTCACTCTTTTTGGTCTCTCCTCTTTGATTGTGATGAAGAAAAATGATTTAAAACATAATAATTACCCTATTTTCATTGCATTTAATGCTTAGTGCATTTACAGCTATCCGCTCAGCTTCTTAAGAATTTCTACATTACTCAATTTTTATTGTCTTTTTATCATCCAACATCCACAAAAGTATCCTTTTTTGGCTTCCACTACCAACTTGACTCCAACTAGTCATTCAGCTTCTACTATCTTTGACAATCAACTCAACATGTATTGAGATTTTACTTGGCATCTAAGGGCAACTCGACAATGCTTATGAAATCTTTGAATTTTCAACTTTGCAACTTGGCTCCTATAGTAACTTTGTTTCACTTCACATCTATACTTTTCTTGGCACCTATAGTGACTCAACATCATTTATCACTCAACACTTGAACTACACTTAGCAACTAAATTTCACTCAACACCTATTGAATCTCTAGCTCGGCACACACTATAGTTTTGCATCTATATTATAGTCAGCATCATCTTGAGAATTGGTTAAGTTTGTTGACACTCAATTATCAAAACCAATCTAAGGCCAACAATCAATTCCAACCACTCCCAAATGAATATTGTGTCCAGTGAATGAAGGAGAACACTCCACCACCCCAATTTATCCATCTACTTCATCAGAGTGGTTTAATAGCATCATTTCTATCTTCTCAAGGTCCTATTTTGGCAAGATGTTGGATTCCATTGCATCTAAATTTGTGCCTGATTAGATTTTCTCTAGGATCTTTGTTTGGATCAACTTGATCATACTCTGTAAGACTTAATGGTAGTGGTTGTGGAGTAACTTCAATTAGAGGATATCTTAGTTATGCCTGAGCTATAAAGGAAATTTTTGTAGATTTTCTTAAAGTTGACTTTGCTCTATTTTCTTTAATATTGCTCTACAATTTCACTGTAAATTCCCTTTGCCTCTAAACCGCAAGAAATTCTACCTTATCTCCTTCAGTGATTGATGTAAAGTGCTATAACTATTTTCCTTTGATTGGTGTATTGTGGATAACTACAATCTTGCATGACTGTATCTATTTTGGCCTATAAATGATATATAAGTGAATTCTTATCTTTCCTTGTGTCATTTATTTGGGTTTTCTAATTTGCATGTGATTGCTAGATTAAATCAAGTCTGAAGGTGTATATCTTTTGGTGTCAAGATGGTTCAATATTGCATATATGGGCAAAGATTGGTTTCAACTCTCTATTTTGGAGCATCACCCCTTAGATTAGAATAGGTAGATTTTCTTCCATGCATTGCTTCTCCCTTTTCCTCTCTAAGAGTAGTTAGGTGAAATCTAATAGTAAAGGAAGTTAGCCTTCCCCAAAGAATCAACCTCATAGTTCAAGTCCCATATCTTGGAGGTTGTTTCCACATTTCACAAGGTTGTCCTTAGGTAAAACACTTTGGACAAGGGTGCAAACTTTTATGAAAATAGTTAAGGTCAATAGGTCAACATAATTTTGAATGCTAACAAGGTGGAGGAATGATAAAATATTATTGATCCATGTGGTGAAGCCTGAGGATTGACTCTAGTTGACCAATGGCATAGTTAACTTGGTGTGCTGATAGAAAGAAAGGAAAAACTCTTAAATAGAAAATCTGATCTTTTTTATCATCCACAACCACTATTTGGTCTTCCCCATGCCTAATAAATGTAGAGGAACATCCCCTCACCTATTGATTATCCATCTACCCATTCAGAGAGATAATGGATGCTATTTCTATCTTCTCAAGGTTTTGTTTGGTGAATAATATGATTTTCCTACATCCAGATGTGTACCATCATCAAATATTTCCTAGATTTGCAGTGATTGTTCTTTGCAACCTTAAATGTAGTTGTTGTGTGTTGCCTTAGGGTAGAAGCTATTTGAGTTATGCTTGCACTATAAAAGAAGAGTTTGTAACCCATCTTAGGGTCGATCATTTTTCTTTGATTCTATAACAACAATATTCTATACTCTAATACTATAATTTCCTTTTGTCTATAATGAATGTAATCCTTTGCTTTACCTCATTCTCCCATCAATATTAGTGAAAAATCTCCTTGTCTCTATTGGTGTTTCATTTTCATTCTTTAATCTATATAATAGTATTTATTATTGCCTTTTAATGTTGTAGAGTGAAGTTCCTTCCTTGTGGCATTTCATTTGGTTTTTGATCCATATGTAACTATTGGATTAAGACAAAGGTTGAATCGGTGTATTTTGAGGTTATATCGATAAATAGTACATTGTTGGGCAAAGATATGACTAAAGAAACTACTTTTTTGTATCACCCAATTTAGATTAAATTAGGTAGTTTTTCTTTCATGCATTCGTTCTCCCTTTTCCTCTTGAATAGTAGTTAGATGCAACTTGATAGTAAGGAAGTCAGCCTTCTCTAGAGACTCAATCTCACAATCCAAGTCTCATAGCTTGGAGATTGTTTCCATGTTTCACAAGGTTGCATTTAGGTAAAAATGTTAGCCAAGGGTGCAAGCTTTTATGACAATAGTATTCGTAACTATTCGTATGGATATTGCATGTGCTAGAAGGTAGAATCTTACTTAGCATTGACTAAATAAGAGAAATTAGTAGTACAATAATATAATGTTATCCAACCTACTGATGCATCTCATCTAAAAAATAGGATGATTGTTCTTTCATGAACCATCATTTAGAAAGGCGTTGTCATGCCTGTCATGATGCTATAGCCCATAACACCAAAAGTAAAAGGGGAGATTTTGAAGATGTTACATCTCCCTCACTTAATCAAGCTTCAACTTCAGATGTTGCTCCTCATGTGCTAGAGATGAATGCACAATCCAATGTTGTTCCTCAAGAGAAGCAGAATATGTGCAACAAGAAGTCTACTAAACCTCATACTTCCGAAATTCAGCCACCTACCCATGTAGATCCTAAGGCTTCAATCAAATAAGTTAATGCTCCTTTCAATGTGGTAGATCAAATGAAAAAGAATAATATTAAGTTGCGAAGAGGAAAAATTGCTAAATCTATAGTCAGTGCATCTTTGCAATGTTTCATGCTTGCTTACGGTTCTTGGATTTGATGGTGTGAAGTTAAATCTAGTAGACATATTTCATCTAGATCACAAGTTTATTGATGGTTAAGCTTAACTCAAGATCAAGGTAGTGATGTAGTGATTCATTTTATCACTCTTCTGTAGGGTTAAGGCACTCAAATTAATGATAAGTTATGATTGAGAAATCGTGGTTTGATGTTGGCTTCATTGCATGGTTTCATGGTAGATTGTAAATTATCTCCAAGACCTCCTAGGTGTAGCTTCATCAGAATTTTCCATTTAGAAAAGTTATCTCTATTAAGCTTAGTTACCTCTCTTTTTGACATCTTGATATTTTGCTTCTAGTACCTTCAAACTAGTCCTCTTAAGCAGATGGCTTTAATACCTATTGTTAGAATTCTTTAGAATAACTAAGGGGGGAGGTGAATCAATTAACCAAAGTCTAAATGTACAAATAAATCTTTTCACAACTTGGTGAACCCATATCCATCAAACACATTCATTATGCATGTATCTATTAGATCATAAAATCACTTAAACTTGTAGGTTACTATCAAATCAACTTTGTAGAAATGTAAGCATGAAACATAATAGATTCAATAACACATTTGACACAATGATTTTACATGGAAATCCAATTTGGGAAAAAACACCAAAAACATGCCACTCATTCTCACTCTTCTAAAGTGATGCTTTATAAAAGGCCAACCCTATTAAAGGTCACAATGTACACTGTTAAATGTGACTTGGTTAGAGGATTTCAATCACCCTATTAGGAGTGAACCTTGTTAGTGGACTTCATATCATTCACTAGGAATTTCACATGGATAAAGAATTTACAAATGACTATTAGGTCAACCTTAATCAAAAGGATTTACCCTAGATTGGTACTATGATTAGAAAGTAACAGTAAGGCTTGATCTGATAACAACTTACAACACACTTTGCAAATTACAGATCTTTGTTTTAGTACTCCACTCTACTTGAATTTTACACACTTTAGCTCTATTAGGTTGTTCACCATTCAAGAATCCATAACCTTAAGCCTTCTTTCTTTGCTTGCCAACAATAGTCTCTTCTCTTTGGTCACTGAATGAAGCAATACCTTAGTCTCCTTGTGTTCCTTATGTTCTCACACATGACAACCTTTACTTCTAGCCAACCATCTCTATAAATAGAAAATTAAGATCTTTTTTCATTCATCCTCTAGTGTCCATTTTAGGGTTAGGTAGGATAAAGTAGGATTCAATGAATCTACCCATCTTTTCATTTTATTCCCTTCTAGAAACTTCTCTTTCAATCCTTTTTGAATTCTATGTCACTAGCTCATCAAGCTTATCTTCCACACAGTTCACACAATCCAAGAAATCAAACTTGTCAGTTCAAATTCACAGAATTTATGATCTTTCTCATAATTCTGACACTTGGCATTAACTTACTTCTAATGCTCTACACATACTAGGTGTTGCACAACATCCACTATCAAATCACTTGTCATGAACTAAATTTTACTAGTGCTCGACACCAACTAAACTTTACTTGGCTTACACTGTATCACTTAGCATATAATAAAATTTGACTTTTGTTAGCTCCAAATAATTTTTTTCTTGGCTTGCACTAAAATTACTTGGCATCTACTATGCAATTTATTAAGGTTAGTAGACTTAATTCATTTTACTTGTTCTTCTAAACTTTAATTAATGTATCCATCCTTTGCAACCTTAAGTAGATAATCAATGCTCTATAACATCATTGTCTTAATTGATCCGTGTACTTCTTCTCCATATCATAACTCATCCTTTCCTCTAGGTGCTATTGTTACCTTATGTGATCAAATCCTCTTCAGCAATCAAACAAATGATAATACTCAAATCATCTAAGCAATTATCATACCAGCAAGTAGCAAGTTTGACATTAGTGGAAAAATAATGATTGAAACATATTCTCATACTTGTATATATATAATAACATAGAACTATATCTAAAATAGGAAAGAAAAGACCACAAGATCATTTTTAACTAGAAAAATGAGTGCACAGACCATAAGAGCTAACACATGCATATTTCTCTTTATTTCAGAGACATGGCATAACAACCTCAAGGCTACTTTTCCCCTGATATTACAATCAATTTTTAAAATATGAAAAATAACTATCCCCATTTCCCTACTACAATTCTTACTAAATTTTCTCCATTTTGTGGCCTCAAGACCCTCATTAAAAAATGAAGAACCCCTAGTGCATTAAGATTTTTATAATAAATGATGTTTTTCTATTACATTTTGGTTCTTATAATTGTTTCTTAGAAATCCTTTTGATTATTCCCATGAATCATCTCCATCTTATCACTTTTTTGAAAAAATCATAGTTTACCCATTTTAAAGTCACATGGACAATAGAAAAACATGTTTACCAAATTAAAAAGTAGCCCATATGTATTCTTGGATAGGTGGTAGATAAGGTATTTTTTAATGGCTAATATTTGTCAATTGCCTAATTTTTTTTTTTAAAAATGGACTAGTAATTTGGCTAATAATTTAAGATTTAATGTAAACTAAATTGCCACATTTTTATAAAATTAGTTCTAAAATATTTAAAATTGCTCAATAATTTATTTTATAAAAAAATTAAACTCAAAGATTCACCATAATATTTGATATATGATTAGATTTGATTCAGCTAAATATTATATATTATTGGAAAAATTAAAATTAATTCACCAATAATTATCATAATTATTAGTTTCTTTAGGGATATAGCACCAATATTTAGTTTTCACTATTGATTTAAAATATAATGTAATGATCCTCATTATGTCCCATGAGTTTAAAAATATTCAATTTTGATTTGTAATATTTCATGGTGGTTAATGAGCTTTCTATTATTATTGAGATTCACCAATATTTTCTATAGAAAAATTATGATTCCAAAATAATCGCCAATATAAAAAATATTTAAAATTAAAAATTTGAGAGATTCGCCAATAGAAATAATATTATTATTTTTTTAAATAATGAAAGATTCACCAATATTTTATATCTTTTTCTAGAGGGGTGTTTCTTAAAGATTACCCTCGTGGCATATGTTAGTGACAAAGTATTGTCATCTTATGACTGTCACTGACAATTTAGACAGTTCTTCACTCTAACACTCATAAAGTTTGATCCATGATGAATTTTTTTAAACATCTTGTAAAGGATTGATTAAACTATATTTTTGCAAACATATCCAAAATTTATCTCAATCCAATGGTAGGACTAGAAGTTATGCTCCTCGCAACATGATTGGTTTTTTGCCTTTAGCAAATTCATGATTGTTGGTCTACTTGATAGACCCTTATATTGATGGAGACACAACCAAAGACTAGAATGAATACACAAGAAAAGGGAAATATTATTATGAATGAAAAATGCCCTATGGGCTTACAATAGTATGATTCTAGAGAAAGAAATCCTCCTCACAGTACCTTCTCTCTAACTCCACTAAGAGCTGCCTTTACAATGCCAAAAATGTTCTTAAATAAGCCCCAAATGGTTTAGGGTTAGGAATACATTCTAGAATATGCCAGTTGGCATCCACCGCCAAAATAGAAGGTTCCAAAAATCATGTTAGAAGGTGCAAAATTAGAAGAATCTAGAAACGGTAGTCCAACTTTCAAGAGGCATAACTTTTGAACCATGACTCTGATTGATGAACCATTTACATTTCTGGAAAGCTATCGAAGTGCTCTATAGCCCTATGGACCAGCTTTTCTCATCCCCCATTTTTCAAAACCTATACAAGGCTGTTAAGTGTCCCATATCTAACTTTGAAGTGCTCTTAGGAGGTTTCCAAGAAAATTAAAACTACAATAACTTTCTAACTGTAAAGTCTTTTGACCTTATTCTTTTTCTGGAGTGTTTTAAATTACAAGTACAATCATCCCTCAAAATTACTCCCTCTAACTCATTATAATTTTGTATCAATTACAAAATAACTCATTTTCTACATTTACACATATCCCAACGTGCTTAAAAACTAATAAAACTCTAACCCAGAAAACTAATAATGGAACTCTGAGAGTTGACACCTTTATTTGACCCAAATGGGTATCTAGAAATGAAAACACATTTAATAGAAACTATTTCTAAGAATATTTTTGGGTGATACAGGATTGACCTTACACCATTGGATGCTCCTACATCAGACACCTAGGATAGATTGAAAAGTGACCCTATCACTTTATGGTAGAGGAAAACCCAAATGGGAAACCTCTGCTATTGATATCCAAGTTGAGTCCTCTATTGGTCGTCCTTTCCACTTAACCAAGTACTCTTCGTACTACCTATTTATAGTACTCCTACTCACACGACTATCTAAAATCTCTTCTATCTCCTCCTTAGAAGTAGAAATTGGACATGGCTCTAGATCCAACCCCTCATCTACACCATCATCATGATATTCTATTAAGTCTATAATGTTGAAGATAGGAGAAATGTGAATCCCATCTAGCAACTCCACCTCATATGCATTTCCTAAGTCATGTTTCCTCAAAATTTTGCAAGGGCCAAATTTCTTCGTCTTTAGCTTGTTGTAAGTACCCACTAGAAACCATTCCTTTCGTAATTGTACCATAGCCAGATCCCCTACTTGGAATTCCTTATGCCTCCTCCTTTGATCTACCCTAGCTTTATACTATTGATTCATCTTGGTAATGTGTGCATGGACCTCCTCATGTAGGCTCTTGACATGTTCAACAAATTCTTCTGCCTCGACACTTGTCATCTCTGCTTGCTCCATCTTTCTTAATTCTAGTGCAGTCCTTGGGCTACTACCATACACAATTTGGAAGGGTGATCTATTAGTACACTGATTTACAGAATTATTGTAAGAAAATTCTTCCTATGGTAGAATAAAATCCCATCCCTTAGGCTTATCTACCACTAAACACCTCGACAAATTGCCCAGACTTCTATTTAACACTTATGTCTATCCATCAGTCTGCAGATGATGTGTACAACTGAACTTCAATTTCCTCCTTGACTTCCTCCATAAAGTCCTCCAGAAATACCCCAAAAATTTAGTATCTCTATTGGAAACAATAGTCTTTGGGAGACCATGTAGTCTCACCACCTCTCTAAAAAACAAATTTACAATATGTAAAACATCATGAATCTTGTGGCATGTAATGAAATGTACCATCTTGGAGAACCTATCAACCACCACAAATACTGAATCATTACCCCTTTGTTTCCTTGGCAATCCAAGAACAAAATCCATACTTATGTCCTCCCATGGCTTCAATGGAATAGGCAATGGCTAATAGTCTAGTATTGTGACTAAATCCCTTGGTTGCTTGACATACTTTACAACTCTATACAAACTTCTTCACATCTTGTAACATTTGAGGCCAAAAATAATTTTCTCTAAGAATGGAAACAGTCTTATCTCGACCAAAGTGTCCTACCATCCCCCTATTGTGCTTCTCCTTGATCAAATTTTCCCTCATGAAACTCCTTGGAATGCATAACTAACTGCCCTTGAATAGCATACCATCTTAAATCAAATAATCGAGCCACCTGGTCCTATGTATAGTAATAGGTTCTTTACAAGCCTTCCATGCTTCAACAAAATCAGTATCCTTAGGCTATAGATTCTTGAGTTCATCAAACCCAACCACTTCAACTTGCATTACTGCCAACAAAAACTATCTCCTACTCAATGCATCTGCAACCCTATTAGACCTTACACTTCTATGTTTCAACACAAATGTATAGCTCTACATGAACTCTACCCTCTTTAAATGTCTTTGGTTCAATTTACCTTAGATATTTAGGTATTGAAATGCCTAGTGATCAGTATACTAGACAAATTCTTTTGGAAATAAATAATGCCTCTATTTCTTCAAGGCTTGAATGATTGCATAGAACTCCTGATCATAAATAGAATACTTCTTCTTTGCATCATTCAACTTTTCACTAAAATATACAATAGGCTTACCTTCTTGGCTCAATACAGCCCCAATAGCACTGCCACTAGCATCACAATCTACCTAGAACACTTTACTAAAATAAGGAAGTGCCAACACTAGTTGTTTTGTCACCTTCTTCTTCAACAATTCTAAGCTCATTGTAGCTGATGTAGTCCACTTGAGCTCTTTCCTGTCCCCCCTTATTGTTTCAGTTAGGGGTGCACATATGCCACTGAAATTATTAATGAAATTTCTATAAAAAAATAGCCAGACTATGAAATGATCTCACCTCAATAGTAGACCTTGGAGTACACCATTCCAAGATGGATTTTACCTTCTCTAGATCCATTTCGAGACCTTTAGATGATACAACAAACCCCAAGTAGACTAACTCCTTTTTTACAAAGCTACACTTCTTCAAATTAATCAACATTTTCTCTTCCCTCAACCTTTCAAGGACTCTACAAATGTGCAATAAATGTTCATCCAAAGTCTTGCTGAAAATTAAAATATCATCCAAATAGACAATAACAAATTTTCCCAAGAATTTAGTACCTCATTCATAAGCCACATGAAGGTGCTTGGCCTGTTGCTCAGTCCAAAAGGCATAACTATCCACTCATATAGACCCTCCTTGGTCTTGAATACATTTTTCCACTCAGCTGGTGATAGCCGCTCTTGAGATCTATCTTTATGAAGTACTGAGCCCCACTCATGTAGTCCATAAGATCATCCATTATTGGCAAAGGGAACTAATACTTGACGGTTATTCTATTTATAGCTCGAGAGTCTATGCACATTCTCCACTCTCCATCCTTCCTTGGTGCTAATACTTCAGGTACTACACATGGTCTCATGCTCTCTCGAATCAACCCCTTCCTCAATAGCTCCTGAACTTGTTTGTTTAGCTCCTCAATTTTGGTAGGAGTCATTCTATGAGCAGCCTTGTTAGGAAAACTAGCTCTAGGAATTAAATCTATCTGATGACTGATTTTCCTTACTGGTGGCAACCCTTCTAGAATATTATTAGAGATGACATCTCCATACTCACTTAATAGGCCTAAAACTTTAGGTGGAATTTCACTACTACCTTCCTTATCTTTTCTACGAATCAAAGCATAACACATATGTTGATGTTTCATAACATCCAAAAAAAATTCTTCCATCAAATGGACATATCCTAGCACTACTGCATACCTTTTCACCATCCTTTACCAAGGGCTTTAGTTTTTGGTGAACTCCATCCTTTTTCAGAGAGTATGTATTTGCATGACCATCATGTACAGCATGGCTATCAAATTTCCATAGTCTTCCCAATAATAAATGGTAGACATCCATTGGAATAATGTCACAAAGAACTTCATCATCGTAACTCCCAATCTTGAACTTCACCAAACACTATTCACTAACTAGGATCTTATGATCATCCTTAACCATAGCAAACTGATAGGGTTGGGGGTCTTTCTCCCTCTTGAGCTCTATGTTAGTGAATATCTCCTCAGACACAAAGTTGTCAATACTGCCACCATCAAAAATCACATCACAACACTTATCCTTGCACTTGTACCTAGTACGAAACAAACTCTTCCTTTGTCTAAGTTTAGTCACACCACTTAGTAAGACCCTTTCATTTATGACAACCTCTCCTCTTTCTACATCCTTAGAATGTGATGACTATGCATCCTCATCCACATGAGCAACGCTTGCTTGACCATCAGCTCTCTTATCTATCCTTCCTTGTCATTGAGGGCATTCAAAGGCACAATGACCTTCTTTATTGCAATGAAAATAGGTACCAAAAAATCCTCCCCTTCCTAATCCTTGTCCATGTCCTCTACCTCTTCTTCTTTGATCTCCACAATTTTAATCACAAGAGTGGTTGAAACCTTCATTTCTTTGGTTTCTTCTAGTACCCACATCTTCATTTTTCTTTTGGGTCTCATTTTGGCCTCTAGATGACCTACTACCTCCCCTTCCTCCTTAACCATGCCCTCTTTACCTTCCTTCAAACCTTTTATTTAGCTTCTCTTTGACTTGTAGGGCAAACTAGTATGTCTATGCCTCTTCAATGCTAGTCATTCTAACCAAACTTAACTCCTCCTGAATGCTAGGTCATAACCCACTGAGGTAATCGGCAACCTTCTCCTTATTGGCTTCTACACACCCTACCCTAATAAGAAGTCGGTAAAATTGCTTTGTATATTCCTAGACAAATTTTTTTGCTTGCTTTAATCCTTGCATTTTTTGAACAAATCAAGCTTGTAGTCAATAGGAATGAACTGCTTCTTTAGTTTGTCCACCATGTGATCCAATCTTGTGATTTTCTCCTTTCCTCTTCTATTTCTTTCCAGTTGAATCTCTTGCCACTAGATTTTGGCATGGCCTTTCATTTTGGCCTTCACAAACTTAACCCTATCTGGATCCCTAATCTCCTCATACTCAAAATACTCCTCTAGTTCATTGATCCAGTAGATCAACTCATCCAGGTTTAGATTTTCTAAAAGCATATCCACATAAATTTTAGGTCTTTTTCCAAGTTTAGAAATGGCCCTAAAATACCTCTCCTCTACCTGATTTAGTTCTTCCCCTTCATCTTCCCCTTCTTGTCCAATATTTTCTTCTTCTTCATTTTCTTCCTTACTTTTTTTGCCTACAACAACATTTAGTCCTCTACAGATCTCCTCCTGTAATGCTTGAACTTATCTCTAGAGGGCTCTAACCTCAGGAGCAACAAATCTGGCCCTTCCACCACGTTCCCTTCATGGAGGCATCTTCCTGTCTCAAACCCACAACCACACAGTCCTAGTATAAACTACCTCACAGTTAGTGCTCTGTCTACCCACTTAGGAAAAATTCCTCTAATACCACTTGATGGAGACACAACCAAAGACCAGAATGAACACACAAGAAAAGGGAAATATTCTTATCAATAAAAATTTCCCTATGGGCTTACAATAGTATGATTCTAGAGAAAGAAATCCTCCACACAGTACCTTCTCTCTAACTCCACTAAGAGCTGCATTTGTAATGCCAAAAATGTTCTTAAATAAGCCCCAAATGGTTTATGTTTAGGAATACATTCTAGAATATACTAGTTTCCCTCCACCACCAAAATAGAAGGTTCCAAAAATCACGTTATAAGTTGGTGTAAAATTAGAAGAATCCAAAAATGGTAGTCCAACTTTCGGGAGGCATAACTTTTGAACCGTAACTTCGATTGATGAATCATTTACATTTCTAGAAAGCTCTCAAAGTGCTCTATAGCCCTGTGGAGGAGCTTACTCATCCCTCATTTTTTAGCCTGGTATGAGCCTATTTAGTGCCCCATATCTGACTTTGAAGCGCTCTCAGGAGGTCTCCAGGAAAATTAAAACTACAATAACTTTCTAACCATAAAGCCTTTTGACCTAATTCTTTTTTTGGAGTGTTTTAAATTACAAGTACAATCATCCCTCCAAATCACACCCTCTTACTCATAATAATTTTGTCTCAATTACAAATAACTCATTTTCTACATTTATACATATCCCAATGTGCTTAAAAACTAATAAAACTCTAACCCAAAAAACTAATAGTGGAACTATGAGAGTTGGAACCTTTATTTGACCCAAATGGGTATCTAGAAATGAAAACACATTAAATAGAAACTATCTCTAAGCATATTTTTGGGTGATACAAGATTGCCTTCACACCACTAGATGCTCCTACATCATATACAGTCCATTATAACTTTCAATTCTAACCATATTTTACAAATTCCGGCATTGATTATTTATAAAATCTAGTTTTGGAAAATATATCCAAAAATTAGAAAGATCCAACAGTGGCGCTAAAAAATATGTGCCCTGCATTAAGACCCATTTTTCATTTTAGAAAAGTTATAGGTACAGGTGGTTGTTGTTAAAAACTAGATAGTTCGAACCTACAAACTTGAACCTAAACATATAAGCCTTAAAACTTGATCTTGTGAACCTAATATTTTTAACTTTAATTATTTTGAACTGTATTCATAATTTGGGGATCTTGAGTCACATTTGCATTTTGAATCTCAACTTGGACCTACACTTCTAAACTAGTGAACTTGAACTTTGAACTTGAAATAGGTGGTTCAAAGTTCAAGTTAAATATGACAACTTGTCAACTTGAACCTAAATCTATAGAATCACTTTGAACTTTTAACCTTGAACTCTATGGTCCAAAGTTTAAGTTCAATATGATAACTTGCTGACTTGAAAGTTTGAAAAATGACTTTGAACTATTGAAATAGTTCAGTTTTCAAATTGTTGAACTCTTGAACATCGAACATGAACCTATACATTTCAAAATTTGAACTTGAACGAGGTGATTCAAGGTTCAAGGTTAATATGAACTTGAGGTTGTTAGTCTATCTTTATAGACATGTACTTATAGATCAAAATAACTTTTACATATGATAATAAAAATTCAATCACTCCAGTGAGAACTTTGAAAAGTTGTCTCTCAATAAGATATCCAAAATGGAGAGAGATACAAAAATTAAATTTGGATATACTACCTCTACAACAAGACTATTTTTCAGAGACCATCATTTTAAAATTCAAACTTTGATCTTCTAAACTTGAACTATATAATTCAACATTCAAGTTCAATACCTCTAGCTAATGATATCCCAACCATAACTTTAAAAAATCATCATTAGAAAAAAATCTTTATTAGTCATGAGAGTGTTGAGGAAATTTTCTCCATGGGGCCTAGTTTTTAAGGTTTAAAACTTGGGTGTTGAAAGTAGGCTAACAATTGGCTCTAACTAGGGACATGGACTGCAAGGGACATAGAGAATCTTGAAATTTTTGGTATAAGGCCAATGTCTTGTCACTGGAAAAAGATTCATTATCTCATAGAGGATAGGGAGATTCTTGCAATGAGGGTGGAGAAAAGGGGACACACCAAAACACCTAAACTACTAGCAACCCAAAAACTAGCTAACTAAAACCAAGCACAACCAAAAATTGCAAAGCTAAAATCTATTTATAGATATGAACATTTTTAGGTAAATCCCACCACAAGAATAAGATATCATAAATTATTACACAAATCCATTTACCAAATGGAGAAATTATGAGCCTTTTCTCACTAAGGATTTGTGTCCCTTGGGCATGGTGCACCATGATTGTATGTTTGCAACTTCGTCGGTGTTGAAACTCAAACTAATTATGTACTAAAATTTGGTGAATATATAATCATGCCCAAAGAGCCATCTCTCATCATAATCTTTTGATTCCTTTGAAACCTCTTGCATATTTCTTCTTGAATACTTTATTATCCCTTGTTGAAAACAACAACGTTCATTTTCATGGGAAAAGATTGCATGATTTTCATAATTGTTGTTGCTAAGACTAGTATTTCTCATACAATTTTCAACATTTAGACTAATCTGACAATAAAGTGATGGTTCATATAGCATAGGATCACTCCAATAAAGATGTCCTCTTTATTTCTATCACAAATAAAATCAGCATTAAATCTATGATGTGTGGTACTCATTTCCCCATTCATCTCTTCAAATACACCATTATATTTTTCAGCGGCATCAAATTTGAGCAAATGAAAGGAAAACTCTTCAACCAGCATAATATTTTTTGCTTAGATTATGTTAATACCTAGACCTTTGTGGAAGAATCTTCTTCTTTAATGGATTCCAAGAATTTCTTTGTTACTTCTTTTTCAAAAAGATACAAGCTATCTGACCCAACCAATGAAATTTTGGGATTGTGAAACTTCATTAGTTGAGAAATCGTCTTGCTTTACATTTAACCACATTTCTTTAATTAGATTTTCATAATTTGAAGAATCTTCTTTAAAACATGGTTTTATCTTATTGTCAACACAACCTCCACTTTTAGAATGAAGATATTCTATAATGGGTTGGTTATAAGATTTCAAGTATAGATAATTATCTTCATTCACTACTTCATCAAAACCAAAAGTTTGATAGTCTGGTAGCATGCTGATCTAAAAAAATTCATCTTTAAGATGACCTTTAGGGTCCCCAAAACTAAAACTTTCCACTTCTAATTGAGGAAAAGAATTCTTGGACATCCCCATATAAAAGACTACATTGTTCTCATAATCAACACTTTTGATATCACCATTTTTAGGAAAATTTTGAGCATTCACAACATCCAAAAAATAAAGATGTTGTCAAGTTTTAGTCCTACCCTTATAAAACTTAAAGTAATTGGTATTTAAGTTAGTTTTTGTTCAAGTGTGATGTCTAAGTATCCTTTTGGTTGTAACTTACTTCCCATCTTTCTCAATTACATCACTTTCTTTGTTTCCCAAGTCTCCCTTGCATTACCTTTACCTAATTCTCCTATGTGGATTTGTTGCTTTTATGATGTAGATGGGGTCTAGGTGATCTAGGTATGGTTGCGAAGTATTTTGGCATCTTCCTAATGAGAATTAAGTTATCCATCTTTAACCATCTACTATCTTTCCCTAGCATCCTTTTCCCTATGGATTCTGAGCAATCAAGCCAATTTTCCCCTTCAAAAAACTTAATCAAGTCTATATCTAGAGAATTAATCCATGGCAGTGATTAGCAAGCCATGTTTATGATTATTTTATGATAGAAAGACCCACAAAGTCATCGATCATAATCAGGAAGAAGCCCATTCATGTTGCAAATGTAAAATTTACTTTCACAAGGAAAAGTGGGTCTTTGAGTTTTATGTTGTGCACTAATGGAAGTGAATGTGTTTTTGTTTTTCTTCCGAAGCTACAATGAGTTATGTGAAATCCAAGCCTTTACATACAAGAAGTAAAACCATGATGTTGAATGAGTTTTTTTGAGCTCTTAATCGGTGAGGCATGCTCAAGATCTAGTTTTGAAGTCATCAGATTAAGGTTAAAGGGTAAAGTATTGTTAGTTCACTTCATTCCAAAAAAATGTTTCTCAAATAGGGGATTTTTGTCCCCAAGTAATGAAAAAGGTCACCTCTCTAAAAGCTTTGAAAATAGTAACACAAGCCACCTTAAAGTGTGAATATTCTTCAGAGATTCTTAAAAGATACTTCTAGAAAAGTCAGTGGTGAGAATGTGACCCCAATGAAGGAAAGGAAGTGTTAAATGCTTAAGATGGAAAGTGAAAGAATGAAGTGCACAAGATTAAAAAGGATCACTCCTAGTGTTGTGATTCTAAATAGAAAGAAAGCATGGCTCATGTCAAAGCTATGTTTCTATCTCCCCTAAATTTTTTAATTTATCAAATATAACTGCATTGTAGATTCTAAAGTGAAACAAGGCACTTCCCGTGGAACTAAAGCACCTCTTTCAATAAGTAATTTTTATTAATGTGACTTCACTTTATGTAAAGTAATAAGCATTATGGGGTTATGAAGTTTTAGGTGCAAGAAAATGGAAACTTTAAATAGTCATTGATTATGAAATTTAAAGAAAATCCTACCCTTCTAATCATTGGCCAAACTTAATTTCATTTGTGTGGTGCCAACATTATAATTCCTATACCTATTTAATCAGAATTGCCTAAAATTGATTTCTTAAAGTATATTAAAATGACTATTTATTGAGAACTATATCATTTACAATTATAATGACTAGCAATTAGAGTTGCGTGTTATGATAAGTTAAAAGGAATGGAGAGTGGATTGAAAGAGCTAACAATTATGTCATTCAAATTATACAATTTGTGTGATCTCCATTGGAGACTCAATTCTTAGTCAATTCACCAAATCACTCAAAAGCTTAGAGAGAGTGGAATGGTTGAGCTATCTAGTTTTCCAATGGTAGTACATGCACTAGAGCTTGTGAGGGAATGTATCAGGAGATATGACCCAAAAACAAAGTAGATTATACTTCCTAATCAATCCATCCTTGTCTCGATCAACAAGTCACTAATGCAGTCCACATTCGACATTCCCATAAAATTGCAGTACTATGATATTGACTTCATCTCTTCTACATATATGCTCAATGAAAAGAAGACCCTCAAAAAGGAAGATATTCAAAGGACATGGTTCCAAACTCCTCACTCAAAGAAGAGAAAAATGACCAAGACCTTGTTTGCACAAATTTGAAAAGAGAGATAGTAGATATTCTTGCTTTGTTGCTCAAACTCAAAGGAAAAGAGGAAATTCTAGAGTTCATGTTAATCTCTGATTGGTTTTGACATATGAGTGACTACACACTTAGTCACATTCCTAAAATTGTATTTTGAGTAAGTATTGATAATGCAAGCTGAGCAGAATATGCAGTATCTACTGAGCACTAGTATGTGTTCAGAACACAATATGTGCCGAGTCACTCCAGTTCCAAGAAAGTTAATATATGCCAAGTGATTCTGATGTTGAGTTAACAATGGATGACAAGTTATTCAAAGGTTGTGTTACAACATTGAAGATATAGTGGATGTCCAACATCAAAGACTTTAAGTGCCAAGTAAGAAGTTTTGGACATAGTTGTTTGTAATGGCACAAACTCCTATGTAAACCATTTTTGGGCTGACTTAAGGATTTTTTTTGTCATTCTAGATGCTAAGAATGAATCTATATTGAGAAACCTTATGTAGTACATGCAACCAATAAAATTGAGGGATGTTCTAAGTGGAAAAATGGTTGAATCATAATTGTTGATTCTTATCTAAACCTAAGTCACCTAGATCTTCTTAAGGAAGGAAAACCCTAAAGAGTTTAAGAAGAAAAGAGAGAATTTTAATTGTGTAGATAGAGAATTCACAATGACTAAGGAGTTGTGAATTGAGATATGAATTGTAGAATCAGTTAGAGAGAATAGAGGAAAGCAGAGAGAGAATAGAAGTGATACATCTGATAAGAGAGGATCAAGTACACATTAGGAAAGAGGTGGTCTATTATCTAGAAAAGAAGTGCTAACAAAAGGATCAAGTTTAAGAAATTCTAATAGGTGAATCATTAATATCTATTAATAGATTAGCCTTAACAGGTTTCAAGTTCTAGCAGAATTTTGTATAAATCTCTTAACTGAGTGCTTACTTCATTGTAAGTTGAAGCCCTTTAACCAAGCACACTTCTAACAAGGTATTGAAATCCATTAACAAGGTAAGGTCTAACAATATTTGTAAGAATTTAACAGGGTAGACCTTTCATAGAGAAGATCATAGTTTATGATCAAACATTATAACCTTCATTGGATACACTTTACAAATGCAGTAGTGAAGATTTTTGGGTATCATCCCCACCCCAGTTTTACCTTCTCATTGGAGGGTTTCAAGGTAACCAAATATCTTGTGTCATATATGTGTTGAATATTTATTATTTTCGTGGTATCGATGAACATGCCTAGTTTGGTATTTCAATTTATATGCAAATTGTGAGATGGATATGTGGAGAATTTTTTTGTGGATAAAGATTTTAAGGACTGTTCACCCCCCTCCCCGCCCCCCATGCCCCCCCCCCCCCCCCCTCCCCCCCCCAGACTTTACCTTCCCTTTTGTATTTTCAATAGTTCATTGAGCACCATTCCTTCTTGGTGCAAGCTGTTTGTGTTGAGGGTATGCAAATTGATTGGATACAAATCATTTTTGATGAGCTTGCCTCATGGATGAATTCCACTAGAGGATTTTATATGTCCTCTTATCTAATTTATGCCTTAGCTACTCACCACTTGTGACTCGGCCTTCCTAACATCCAAAATTATGATGAACACATGAAGGTATATGAGTTCTACCCTCATCTGTAGTTCCAAAGAAGTTTTGAGGAGTATGTGGTAGTAAACAATACCTTCACAATGAGGATATGTTGGGAATTGCAAGGATGCCTTGAAAGGAGATTCTCACCAAAAGAAAGCTTAGCTCTTAGCCAATTTGGATGCTCATTCATCCAATATCCAATCTTCTCATATCTATGGATAGGTTCCTTTGATGGTTTTCCTAAGATACTACCTAGGTACCTAGATGACAAAGTAGTTCTAGTTGAGATATGTCAACAAATTCTTGAAGTGAACATCTTATGTTCAAACATAAAGAAAATACTTTGGATTCCCTTCCCCATAGTGGTTGGACCAAGACTACAAGAACACAAAGATTTGAATGGCATTGCCATAATTGTAAAAAATATGGATATAGAGCATACAAATGCATATCTAATGCAAAGTAGACATCAAACAAGTAGACAAAGCGACAAAAAAATGGAAAACCCTACAATTAGAATTCCAATACAAGCTTTAGTTGTCACTTTTGTCAAGAGTATGGACATGTTGAGAATTTAATAAGAACACATTTCAAAAGTGACTATAATAGATGGTTGATTCAAACTACATGTTTTAGTTATTCGAAGACTAGTCACATTGGTAGGAATTGTCCAACAAGGTCAAAGCACCTAGCAGTGAATTCAACAAAGTAAAAGGGAAGATTGATGTTTAGAATGTCAAAGTGCAAATGAACAAGACTTGGAAGAAAAAGAAATATTGCAAGACATCAAGCTCATATGAGATCACTCCATCCAATGGATCAGGTGATCACATCACCTCCAACTAGGCAATCAAAAGGTATGTGGGACAGATATTTCAATGATATATTTTACATCAGTTCCAAGAATCTAAGTTTTTAAAAGATTATATATGCATGAATTAAGATGCAATGTATAGGATAGTACCTAGAAGAAATATATAAGTTTTTTTAGTTTTCATGTTGTTACCGAGTGGAAACAGAATTTCAATTAGTGTCAAGCTATTAAGGGTGATTGTGTTAGCCAAGCTCATTGTGATTACCGAGTATAATAGAAATCATGTGAAAGTTGAGTGAGTTAAAGTTGGTATGATAACCAAGCTTACAGTTGTGTAAGCACTAAGCATTTATTGTCAAGTTTTAAGGGCTATATGGTCAATTTTTGACTCATTTTCATTCATTAGAGATCAAAGAGAGCACAAAGAGCATAAGGAAAATTAAGGTGACAAATTCAAGCATTTGTGAATTTGATTTAGCTGTTTCTTGTCACTGATCATTAGATTCATAAGGTATTTATCATATGTTGAGTTATGTTGTCTGAGTTATCACAAACCCTAGTTATTTGATATGACATCTAGTTCTTCTACTACTATTAGGAAAGAAGGAAAAGAAGTTTTAAATGTCAAATTGAAAAGCAGTGAGATTAAACAACCACCCTTTTGAGCTATTCTCGAGATTGCATACAAGGGAGATTCAACTGGTGCATTCTCAATGATACCAGCATAGGTATTGATGGTACAAGATGTAAGATATTACACTTGTAAGGTTGGAAATATTAGAGACATGGAATTCAAATATTTGTATGGAAAACTATGTGTTGATGGAGTGTTAAAGGAGAAAAATAAGATTGTAGAGAGAAAAGGGTTAACCATTGCCCTAGATTTTCCAAATGTATTCAAAACAAAATAGATTAAGGTAGTGTTGAGAAGAGTACATGATCACTCAAATGGTTGGAAAATGTACCTACCAAGATCACTAAAAGGATCGTTCAATGTGTAACAAGCTATCCTACCCTAGATAGACCAAAGACAATGCAAAGTGATGTGAAGGAAGTAATTGAGAAGAATAGAGGGGTTGTATGGAACAAAAGAGGGATGACAATTGACACAATTTTAGACCCCCTAATTGCATTTGGGGTGAGAATTATTGCTCACAAGTTCTTTCAATCTAGTACATTAAACAATATATATTGTATGCATATGGATTTGGGCAACAAGATAGTGAAGAAGGATCACTCTTATGACCTTTCCAAGTTACAACTCCAGCAGTTATTAGAAAACTTGAAATACATAAGAAAGACAAAGAGTGCACAATGCAAATTTAGTTCTTTTTTGGTTTTCATATTCTTCTATGGGCAAACACATTTCCTTCATTTCGAAAAGTGGCTTGGAAGACCAATGGGCCAATTACAATTCAAATTGGAGAGTTCATAAAGAAACTTGGAGACAACTTTGAGTCAATCATGACTAGTTACTTTGAAGACTTTAAGAAGTCCATGAAACAAAGACTGGGGATACCAATGTCACTAGTACAGAAATATTATGATGATGTTTGTTTTCTAATGGATGTTAATTTTACATACATACAAACAGTTGTTCCTAGGGTTAGATGGTTCAAGCTATTTCCCTATGAAATCAATGTGGATGAGGCATCAATAGCCATTACAGCTTTACTTGCAAAGGAAGTAGACAAGATTGAAAACTCATTTGGCAACTATGAGGAAGCCAAATCTAGAATCATAATAGATTCGAAGATAGCTTCCATGGTGAGAAAAAACAACAAAATTGTGAAGAAGCTCAAAGAAGGATTTGGTTAAGGGGGAGAAGAGGAAGAATAAGATGAGAAACCTTCTCAAGCCCCACTTGCACTAACACAAGGTCAAGGAGAGGACCAAGAAGAAGAGGAAGTGGAGCATGATGAACGTATCGAGGGAGAAGAAGCCAATGAAGGACCTAAGGCTGTAGAGAAGAAGAAAAAGAAGAGAAAAGGCAAGGAGCTAGTAGTAAAGAAACATATGAATCTTGTGAAGCCAACACAAAAAAATTCAATAGTACTTGTCACCAAGGCTAACTCAAGGGCTACTGCAAAGAAAACATAAGAATCTAACAAACCCAAAAGCAAAACAACAATTGCTACTGCGGAGTATAATCAGCAAGATCAACCATAGAGAAGGAAGTATATAGCTCTATATGAATTAGATGAGGAGAGGAACAAGTCAGATGAAAATAGTCAATTCCAAGTGGTAATCCATAGTCCCTCTTTTGATTTAGATGACTTTTTTGATAACATTAAGAACAATGTAGATTTTTCAGGATTCACAAATGTTGAGTTTGACAAACCTAGAAAGGTAGAAATGAATAAGGTTGAGGAACCTATAGATAAGATGATGGTCACATTCAAGAATATCCCTATTGAGCTTGCCAACTCTTTACCCAAAAGTCTATATGACAGAGTTGAACAAAGATGGCAATACAGTTTAACTACCGAAAGGAATATAAGGGAGAGTAGTATTGCTAGAGTAATGCTAGAATTGGATAAGTCAACTATGACTAAGGCCATTAACAAATACAAGGGGATATTTTCTTCCAAATACAAAGCTTTCAACATTTTGTAGAATAACATTGAGGAAGTTTTCAAACAGAGCACCCAAATATAGAAAGTTATCTATGGGTTGCAAATAGAAAAAGCTATTGAGAAAGCACCTAAGGAGGTAGCTGAGGACAAGGGTGACCAAGAGGTAGTTGAGGTTACCAAGGATGGTTCTATCAAGGATGGTCATGAGGGAGGCATAGAGAAGGAAGTAGATTTAGGGGCAACAACTAAAGAAGAGAAGCAACAAGATCAGAGTGTACCTAAGGTACATATGCAGAGTGACAGTCCCCCTCATGTGGAATAAGAAAGTCAACAAGATACTATCAAAATAAGGGGATTTTTTAATAACACTATGTAAAAAATCAATCCTTTGATAGAAGAAGATTTAAAGAGGATTCTATAGGGTTCAAATGTAGTTGCTAAACTTTTCACTAATCCTATATTAATCAGTACAAATAAAATTGACAAAGCATCAACATGGGAGAAACAAAACACTAACACATCTACTATGGCTCTTACACTTACAAAGTCAAGAGGTCTAGAAGCACAATAGGATGTCACCTCTAACACTCATTTTTTGATGCCCATTGTGGTATACCAAAGAATGGGCTCAATGACATCAAATGTTAGCACATTTGTGCCAAATTCTTTACTGCAAGTAGTTTTAATAGTTGAGAAGGATGGGACACAAGTCTAAATAGGTCAAGAAGGAAGTCCTGAACCTAAATCATAGATTCAAGGTGAAGAAACCAAAAATAAGGAGAAGGATAGGACTAAAGATTTATTTTTTACTATGCAACTAGAGGAACATATTGCAATTTAGACATTAGTTACCCTACCAAGCTATGCATCTCCTATTCCTAGCCATACTCTTTAAAGGACAAATGTAGATGCTACACCATTGCATTCATCAAGGCCTGGTCATAATACATCTAAGGTTTGAGAAGGAACAACTTATGGAGATGTCAACTTAGATGAGTTTATTGAACTTCCAATATTTGATCTAGCAATAATCACCATAGAACATATCAACATATTTCAAGAAACTATGGCAAGGAAGAAGAATCAAGAGTTACTTAGGAGGGAGCACAAGCAAAGATAAGTGTTATATGATATTAAAGACATATTTCTTGATGTATTCAACCTCCAAAAACCTAATTAAGATAAACCTATTCTTGAGCAACTGGTGAATTTAGTGAACAAAATCAGTGATGGAAACCTGGACACAAACACCAAACATTTAGAATGGTCTAAGAAGATATTTTTAACAAAAGTTGATGAAAATATGTCTAGTGTTATTGCACTCAGATAGGTTGACTTAGCAAACAAAATGGAAGATGTGAAGAAGGTGTTAGAGAATATATTTTCTCTATACATAATGCATTGTGATGTGAACTTGTTCACACAAGAAGCACAGAAAGCAATTGACCAAATGTAGGGAGACTTAAAGACAATGAGTAATATTCTTAATTTGTCTCTTGGTCATAGTAAGACTCACTTCAAAGATTATTATCTATTCAATGTCAGCTAGCTACATTACAAGAACAAGATTTAAATACTAGGGCTACCCTTATAAATATTCAAGCCATGTTAACCCCACACATGGAGGTGTTGCACAAGGATCTAACCTTTACAAAAATAGTAATGAATAAATATTCTCATCTTTCTACTCATGAAGGCTTAGTGGACCTTGCTACCAAACTAGATGTACAAATTCAATCTTAGAGGTAGTGTGCAACAATTGATATGTAGT
This sequence comes from Cupressus sempervirens, assembly GCA_028749045.1. NCBI lineage: Eukaryota > Viridiplantae > Streptophyta > Pinopsida > Cupressales > Cupressaceae > Cupressus > Cupressus sempervirens. The sequence continues at coordinate 46,668,208 of CM053786.1, forward strand.
ACTAAAGATTATAATGGAGGTCCATCAAATAGTTTTGGACAAACACGTCACTCATGTACCACCCATGCCATAAGTGTCAAAAAGGAGGAATTGATGAAAAGGGGGATTGTGAAGAACAAGGAGAAATTATACAAATGAGGAGTAAATGTAGAAATAGAGTAAGCCAGTAATTAAAGAAAATTTACTTAGCAAGAGTATCAGATTCAGATACAAAACAAAACAATCAACTCAGACGGAGTTATGCAATTTTGAGGCTGATAAGTCATTAGTTTTACAAAATTTTGAAATTTTGAGATTTTGTATGTGAGCCAAGTAAAGATTAAATATTAACTCAGTTATGTTTAAGTTAAGTATATATATACATGAGAAATTATTTTTTCCACTCATTTCAAAGGGGGAGATTGTTAATCTCATATTGGTTTTGATATATTCATCTAGTGACTACACACTAGGTCATATTCCTAAAAGTGCATGCTGAGTAAGTAGTGTATGTTGAGCATAACATATTAGATACTGCAAGCCAAGAAGAATATGTAGTATATATCAAGTCACTCCACTACCAAGAAAATTATTATATGTTGGGTGATTCAGATGCCAAGTAAACAATGGATGTCGATTCATTCAGAGGTTGTGTTACAACATTGAAGATATAGTGGATGTTGAGCATCAAAGGCTTTAAGTGTCGAGTAAATAGTTTCAGACATAGTTGTATGTAATGACACAAACTCCTATGTAAACCATTTTTGGGCTGACTTAAGGATTGGTTTGCAGTTCTAGATGATAAGAATGAATCTATATTGAGAATACCTATCAAGTACATGCAACCAATAATATATAGGGATGTTCTAAGTAGAAAAATGGGTTAATCACAATCATTGATTCTTACCTAGCCCTAAGTCACCTAGGTCATCTTAAGGAAGGAAAATCCTAAAGAGTTTAAGGAGTGAAGAGAGACAGAGCATTCATGGTGACTAAGGAGTTGTGAATTGATATATGAATTGCAAAACTAGGTAGAGAGAACATAGGAAAGAAGAGAAGAACAAAAGTGATACATCTAATTAGAGAGGATCAAGTACACATCAAGAAAGATGTGATCTATTATCTAGAAAAGAAATTCTAAATAAAAGGTCAAGGCTAAGACATTCTAACAAGAGAACGAGTAAAATCTACTAACAAAGTAGCCTTAACAGGTTTCAAGTTCTAGTAGACTTTTGTATAAATATCTTAACCAAGTGCTTACTTCATTGTAAGTTGAAGTTCTTTAACTAGGCACACTTCAAATAGGGTCTTGAAATCCTTTAATAGGGTGAGATCTAACATTATTGGTAAGCCTTTAACAAGGTGGACATTTCACAAGGTAGATCATAGTTTATGGTCAAACATTGTAACCTTCATTAGATACACTTTACAACTATAGTAGTGAAGATTTGTAGGTTTTATCCCCACCCTAGTTTTATCTTCTCATTGGAGGGTTTCTAGTTAACCAGATATTTTGTATCATATATGTGTTGAATGTTTATTGTTTTCATGCTATGGATGAACATGTTTAGTTTGGTATTTCAATTTACATGGGAATTGTGAGATGGATGTGTGGTGAATTTTTTAGTCGATAAAGATTTGAAGGACTGATTCACTGCACCCCCCCCACCATTAACTACCATTTCTTCTTGGTACAATCTATTTGTGTTGATGGTATGCAAATTAATTGGGTGCAGATCATTTGTGATGAGCTTGCCTCATGGATGAATATGGCCAAAGGATTTAAACAATTTTACATGTCCTCCTATCTAATTTATGCCTTGGCTACTCACCACTAATGGCCTAGCCTTCCTACAATCCAAAACTATGTTGAACACATGAAGGTATATGAGTTCTGCCCTCATCTATATCTACAAAGAAGTTTCAAGTAGTATGTGGTAGTGAACAATGCCTTCACAATGAGGCTATGTCAAGAATTGCAATGATTCCCTAAAAGGAGATTCTCACCAGAAGAAATCTTGGTTGTTAGACAATTTGGATTTTCAGTCATCTAGTTTATGAGCTTCTCATATCTACAGATAGGTGTCTTTGATGGTTTTGCTAAGAGATTTCCCAAGTACCTAGAGGACTATTAGAAATCTAATTGAAAAGCTCATTGTTGAAGATCAAAGAGGAGATTGTTGCAAAGAAGGAAGATTGATATTTTCAATCATTTTTTTGTCATTGATGTCAAACTTGCTATTTGTAGGAATGACATTTATTTATAAGGTCCAAGTACTCTCACTTAGTTGATTAATGAAGAGGATTTGGTCAACAAGATGTAACAAGAGCACCTAAGGGAAAGGTTGAGTCATGATGTTGTAATGAAGTGCAAGGATCAATTAATTCAATGGTTAAATGATGTATTGATAACATACTTAAAGATATAGAGGTTGGTCACACTTAGAAACATTAGAGGAAGAGTTGTAACAAGGTTGAATGCAAAGCTTAAACTAAGATCATTAGTGGGTGTTGAGCAAGTTAGTTGAAGCCAAACAAATTCTCAATTGAAGCCAAGTAACAGGAAATTTTAGTGTGTACTGAGTGATCTTCAGGTGCTAAGTGAAGATCAGGTGTTAAGCATCAGGAAAAACATAGTTCATGCTAAGTAACATAGTATGTGTTGAGCACCAATATTTCAATAGTGCCAAGCATATAGTTCTATGTAAACCATTTTTGGGCGAATTCAAGAGGATTATTCAAGAAGTTTCTAGAGGAAACAAACTATGGGTTAGATACAATGAATCCTACTTAATCCATATGAATTGAAATTAAAGAATGGAATAATTGAGTGGGAAAAAGAACTCCAAGACTTCTATTTAAGGAGTCATAGACCAAGAAGAAAATGCTACTAATACTATTGTTGTTGAAGAGCCAAACTATGAAGTAGTTAGAAGAGTGTCAAGGAGAAGACATCTAGGAGAAGAAGAGCACAGATGCTCTACTTCTACAAGTGTTCATGAAGAGATGATTGCACTAGTACATTGAGCATGAGGAGTCAAGGATACTAAGCTTGAAAGGAGGGCAAGGTGTTAGAGTTGCAGAGATTGAAGGCCAGGCAATGGTATGAGCTAAGAAGTGATCTAAAATCTGCAAGTTAAGTTGTATGTTGGAGTTAGGTCAAAGATTTTCTAATACTCTCTAGCAATTGTATTAGATCTAAAAATCCTTTGGACTTAGGTTGTTTTAATAGCCATTTGTAAATTCTTTAATAGGGTGGCATTCCAAGTGAATGTTCTAAAGTCAGTTAACCAGGCCCACTTTTAACAGGGTGGTTAAATTGTCTAACAAGGTCACATTTAACAATGTGTTGTAAGCCTTTAAAAGGGTAGGCCTTTCATAGGGCATCACTTCAAAAGAGTGAGAATTGAGTAGCATGTTATTGGTGGTTTTTTCCAAATTGGGTTTCCATGTAAATCATTGTGTTATGTGTTGATTTCTTATGTGTTATGCTTGCATGTTGATTTATAGTAACTTGGTAATTAGAAAAGTTAAAGCTTGGATGAATGAATGATTTAATGGGCTCACTATGCTTAGTGAAAAGTTTGAATAGGACTCTTGGACCTTGAATAACTAATTCACCCCTCCACTCCCCTCCCCCCCACCCTCTTAGTTATTCTAAAGTATTTCTAACAATTGGTATCAGAGCCATCTGCTGATTTAGTTTCAAGGTACTAGAAGTACAAAGATCAACATGTCTAAGAGAGAAGTTCCCAAGCTCAACAAAAACAACTTTGCTACATGGCAGAGTCTGATGAAATTGCACCTTGGATCAATAGGTGAATATGCACAAACCTCAATTGGAATAGAACATGTAAATCCAATAGGACCTCTTACTGCAAATGATTTGAACAAAAAGAAGGAGCACAATCAATCAATGTTGGAGATCGCCTCTGCACTTAATTATGCAGAATATGATGACATCAAAGATTGTGACACTACATTTAAGATGTGGAAAGCCTTATCAGATATCTATGGACTAGATCAGAATGTGCAAAGAGCAAAGAGAGAGAGCCTAAGAGGAAAGTTTGATGATATGAAAATAGAGGAAGAAGAAAATACTACTAAGTATGTTGCAAGAATGAAAAAAGTGGTAAGTGCAATAAGAAGTATAGGAGGTCAATTGGAAGAAAAAAATATCATCAACAAATACTTAAGAACTCTACTCCCTATCTATGCTATTAGAGTTTTAGCCATCCAAGAGCTAAGGTGTTTACAAGGAAACACACTAATCTTTCAAGGAATAGTGGGAAGACTTACAGCATTTTAATTGTCCAATTTTGATAACTACAGACCTAAGAACCTTGAATCTACTTTCAAGGCCAAGATGATAATTAAAGACATTGAGGAAGAGACATCAAGAAAAAAGATTAGAAAAGGAAAATATGCATCCAGTGATAGTAACATAGATGAGGAAGATTTGGAATAGTTAGAAAAACTACTGGCTAGGAGATTTGATAGAGAAAAAGGTAAGCTCCATATCAGATGTTTCAATTGCAATGAAGTAGGTAATATATCTGCAAGATGTACACAAAAGAAGAACTACAAATAAGGAAACAAGTATAGGAACAAGAGGGAAGATGATAGCAAAGACTACAAGGAGAAAGGCAAGAGATGCTATATTGTTGAAGAAGATTCTAATGAGAATGATGATGAAGTAGTCTATGTGGCCATAAAGGATGAATCAAATAAAGATGAAGATGAAGATTTAAAAACAACATTGGTTACCTACGTGAACAAGAATGACAAGTGGATCATAGACATTGGATGCTCACATCACATGATAGGAGATAAAAGTAAGTTCATTACTTTTCCTCAATATGATGGAAATAGTGTTAGATTTGGTAATGATGCTCCATGTCAAATTAAAGGAAAAGGCTCTATAAGTTCATAGAGAAAATTTCATGTGATAATGCATACTATGTTGAAGTATGAAACTACAACTTGTTGCATGTATCACAGTTAAGTAATGTAGGTTGCAAAGTTGAATTTGGAAACAAAACTACCAAGATCTATGACAATGATGGAAATCTAATAGGAAAAGGTGAACAAAGTAGGAGTAAATTGTTTTACCTAGACATGGAAGAAGCAACATGTCGTGTTGTTAGATTTGATGATGTGTGGTTGTGGCATAAAAGGTTGTGTCATGTTAATTTTGATAATCTGATTAGCATCAACAATAAGAAGAAGGTCAGGGGGTTGCCAAAATTGAAGAAATCTAAAAATACAATATGCAAAAAATATCAACTAGGAAAGATGACTAAGTCTAGTTTCAAAAGTAAAGCATACACTTCCAAAGAAGTACTAGAGTTAGTCCATACATACTTATGTGGTCCAATAGAAGTGCAAAGCTACCTAGGAGACACATACATAATGCTATGTAGATGAGTATTCCAAGATGATGATTACTATGATTTTAAAGAAAAAATTTGATGCATTTCAAATGTTTAAGTGGTATTTGTCCAGACCTAAGAAGGAAACGGGAAAGAATCTAAAGTTCCTAAGGTCAGACAAAGGAGGTGTGTTCACATCAAATGAATTTGAAATATTATGCAATGACAAAGGTATCAAAAGACAAACATCAGCACAAAGAACTCCACCACAAAATGGTATTCCTAAAAGAAGGACTAGATTAGTAATTGACTTTGCTAGAACATTGATGATGGAGAAAAATGTTGCACTAAAATACTGGAGAGAAGCTATAAGTACTACAGTCTACACACTAAATAGAGTTCAAGACAAGAAAGGTACAAATGCAACACCTTTTGAACTATGGTATGGTTACTCACCTAATGTTAAACATTTCAAAGTATTTGAATGTAAATGATATATTCTTAAAGATACTAGAAATGGCAAGTTTGATGCAAAAAGTGATGAAGGCATATTCCTTAGATACTCCACTAGAAGTAAGGCATGTAAGTGTTTGAATGCTAACACTAAAAAGATTGTGGACAGTGCAAATGTAAATTTGATGAGCATGTAGAAGTCCAAGTTGATGAGTCCAAGCAATCAGACGATTATAGATCCTTTGTATAATTTTATGAAGGAATGACTTTTGAAGAGAATGTTGCAAATCAAGTTGGGAATCAACAAGAAATTTTAGTATCTACCAAGTCATAGCAAGTGAATGTCGAGTTGCATTTAGAAGCTAAGCTGTAGAATGTAGAAAATGCAAATTCTAGTTCTAAAAATAGTATACATGAAAGCAATGATGAAGTGCCAGATAAAGAAGAATAGAATGACTTTGAAGCTGAAGGACCAAACATGGAAAGAAGAACAAAACCAAGGTTAGCCAAGTATCTAAGAAGACATCACCTTGCAAAACAAATCATTAGTGACAAGGATGCCAGACCAATGACAAGGAATAGATTGAGGAATGAATCATGTCTATTGAGCAAGGTTGAGCCTAAAATAGTGAAAGATGCACTGCAAGATAATGACTGGTATAAAGCCATGGAAGAGGAGATAGATCATATTGAAAAGAAAAAAACATGGACGCTAGTTCCTAGACCAGCTGATAACTATGTGATTGGTACTAAATGGGTGTTTAAAAATAAACTTGATGAGAATAGTGAGATAACAAGAAACAAAGCTAGATTAGTTTGCAAAGCCTATGCACAAGAAGAAGGACTAGATTATGGGGAAACATTTGCCCTTGTCACAAGAATGGAAGGAGTAAGAACATTACTTGCATATGCTTCATATAAAGATTTTAAAGTGTACCAAATGGATATTAAATCTACTTTTTTGACTGGTATACTAGAAGAGGAAGTCTACATAGAAAAACTAGAGGGATTTGTAGATGAGAAGAACAAGGACATGGTCTACAAATTGCATAAAGCACTTTATAGATTAAAGCAAGCACCTAGAGCATGGTATGAGAGACTACACAAATATCTTGTGAAGATAGGATTTGAGAGAATAGATGAAAAAAGTGACTTGTACATCAAAGCTGAAAAAGGTAAAAACATTTTGATATTAGAAATCTTTGTTGATGTTAATTGAAAAGAATTTTTTGATCAAATGAAGCATGAATTTGAGATGTCAATGTTTTGAGAAATCAAATTCTTTTTTGGGTTACAAGTACATCAATTGAAACAAGGCACATTTGTGCCCCAATCCAAATATATCAAGGAGATACTCAAAACATTTGGGTTAGAAGACTCAAAATAAATTAGTACGCCAATGGCAACTGGACATAAGCTATCCAAGAATGATGAGTTAGCTGAAGTGAATCAGACATTATATAGATCAATGATTGGAAAGCTGCAATATTTTTTGCAAATTGAAGAGAAAATCACTTAATGGCATTAAAGAGAATACTGAGGTACCTAAAAGGAATTGATGACTTTGGCTTGTAGTACAAGAGGAGTGAAAATTTTGAACTAAAAGCCTACACTAATTTAGACTCCGGAGGTAACATTGATGATAGAAAAAGCACTAGTAGAGGAGCATTTTTCTTAGGAAAAAGGATGATTGCGTGGACTAGCAAAAAGCAAAGTTGCACCTCATAGTCCACTACTAAAGCTGAATATGTTGCAGCTACTATAAATTGCACCAATATTGTATGGATCAAACACTTGTTGCAAGCTATGAAGGAAGAGGTAAATAATCCTATGATACTTTATTGTGACAATACAAGTGCTATCAACATATCAAAGAACCCTATAATGCATGCTAAAACCAAGCACATTGCAATCAAGTATCACTATGTAAGAGAGTTGGTGGAAAACAAACAAGTGAAGATGGAATATGTTAGCTCAAAGGAATAGATTGCTGACATCTTCACAAAAGCACTACCTAAAGATTCTTTTGAGTATCTTAGAGGTAAGTTAGGGGTGATACCCCTAGCCAAGGCTACTTGAGGTAAAAACAAAACTGCCCTACATCAAATGAGTCAAATGTTGAAGATTTTACACATTGATGCAAAGGATGTTTACTTTAGGATTCATGCCCAAAGTAATAGAAGTGTTGAAGTTCCAAATTAGTCACAAGCAAGGTGACAAGGGAGAAACTAAATGACCCTACAAAAGTTAAACTTGCATACTAAGATGCTAATATGTCTTTGGCATTGTTGTCAAAGAGGGAGAAGTTGTGAAAAACTGATCAACAAGAGAAGTTGTGAGAAACTAATCACATGCTAATGATTTGGTAATCAAAAGTATGAGGGAGAAGTTGATAGAAATAATTATAAGTTGATTAGAACAATAGAAGATGAGCAATATAGAGGGAGAAAAATAAAGAACAAGGATACAATAGCCAAGAGGGAGAAGTAGAAATGAAGCAATCAAGATAGTAGAAGCAGATGTGAAGTTACAATTACTTTTTAACATTTGACTTACTATTTTAAATTATTTAACTTGTGGTTGAATAGTTTAGTCTGATGGTTGATTAGTTTGGTTTTCCATCAATGTCAAAGAGGGAGATTGTTGGAAATCTAATTGAAAAGCTCATTGTTGAAGATCAAAGAGGGAGATTGTTGCAAAGAAGGAAGATTGATGTTTTTAATCATTGTTTTATCATTGATGTCAAACCTACTATTTGTAAGAATGGCATTTGTTTATAAGATCCAAGTACTATCACTTAGTTGATTAATGAAGAGGATTTCATCAACAAGATGTAACAAGAGCACATAAAGGAAAGGTTGAGTTATGATGTTGTAATGAAGTGCAAGGATTAGTTAAGTGAATGGTTAAATGATTTATTAATAACATACTTAAAGATATAAAAGTTGGTCACACTTAGAAATATTGGAGGAAGAAGTTGTAACAAGGTTGAATACAAAGTTTAAACTAAGATCATTACTGGGTGTCGAGCAAGTTAGTTGAAGCCAAAAAAATTCTCAATTGAAGCCAAGTAATAGGAAATTCTAGTATATTCCAAGTGATCTTCATGTGCCAAGTGAAGATCAGGTGCTAAGCATTAGAAAAAACATAGTTGATGCCAAGTAACACAATATGTGCCAAGCACCAATATTTCAATAGTGCCAAGTTGCTGCATTATTTCAAATGATGAAGATTTTCCAAATCTAAGCCAATAAAGTGGTTACCTTGAATTTTTTGAATGAGTTGGGAGATAAGGATAATGAGCTAGTGGCATAGAATTCTATGTAAACTATTTTTGGGCAAATTCAAGAAGTTTCTAGAGGAAACAAAATATGGGTTAGAAACAATGAATCCTACCTAATCCATACAAATTGAAATTAAATAATGGAAACATCAATTGGGAAAAAGAACTCCATGACTTCTATTTAAGGAGTCATAGACCAAGAAGCAAACGTTGCTGATACTATTGGTGTTGAAGAGCCAAACTATGAAGTAGTGAGAAGGGTGTCAAGGAGAAGACATCTAGGAGAAGGAAGAGTACAGAGGCTCTACTTCTACAAGTGGTCATGAAGATATGATTGCATTGGTACATTGATCATGGAGACTTAAGGAGACTAAGCTTGAAAGGAGGGCAAGCTATCAAAGTTGTAGAGATTGAAGGCCAAGCAATGGTATGAGCTGAGAAGTGATCTAAAATCTACAAGTTAAGTTGTATGTTGTAGTTAGTCAAAGATTTTCTAATACTCTCTAGCAATTTTATTAGATCTAAAAATCAAATGGACTTAGGTTGGTTTAATAGCCATTTGTGAATCCTTTAACAGGGTGACATTCCAAGTGAATGTTCTAAAGTCCTTTAACTAGGCCCACTTCTAATAGGGTGGTTAAATCCTCTAACAAGGTCACATTTAATAGATGTTGTAAGCCTTTAACAAAGCAGGCCTTTCACAAGACATCACTTCAGAAGAGTGAGAATTGAATAGCATCTTACTGGTGATTTTTCTCAAATTGGGTTTCCACATAAATCACTGTATTATGTGTTGATTTCTTATGTGTTATGCATGCATGTTAATTTGCAGTAACTTGCTGATTAGAAAAGTTAAAGCTTGGATGAATGAATGATTTAATGGGCTCACTATACCTAGTGAAAAGTTTGAATAGGACATTTGGACCTTGAATAACTTATTCACCCCCCTGTCCCCTCTAAATTATTCTAAAGCATTTCTAACAAAGGACAAGGTGGTTCTAGTTGAGATATGTCAACAAATTCTTGACATGATTACCTTATGTTAAAACATGAAGAAAATAGTCAGGATTCCCTTCCCTATAGTGGTTAGACCCTATTCATGTGGTTCTAGATCTGATGCTTGGAATATGGTGAAGAGTTTTGAGAAAAAAAAATAAATTGGTGGACTATGAGGTACTCAGGCCTCAATATGATCCAATCAACTTTGTAAGAGATCACTTAAAGTTGGTATATGCCTATAGGCATGTTCCAAATATTGAGGACTTCTTAGGTGGGTGTCTCAATGAATACCAAACTTGGGAGAAATTTTGGTCATCACTAACAGTTGATGAAATTATGTTATATATCAATTATGTTGATGTTTATGAACATGCAAATGATGGAGCCTATATGCTCCTCACATGTTATGAGAATATCAAAGGCACTACTATTGTGTCTATCCCACTTGTACGACCTATCATAGACACTAGAGAGGCCTTCATGCATGGGATAATCAAGAGAATAGACAAATGTGTAGAATGGACCCAAGCAAGGAAGAAGAGGATAGGGAGCACTAGTTCTTTGGGTGGAGTATCTTCTGGTATTGCTCAATCAACTATAGCAACCACCACTACAGCATCTACTTCAACATTTGTAGGGCCATTATAGTTTATTGGTCAAATTGGAGACCATCCTCTAGAGAATAATGTGCCAATCACTATTACCTATGGAGATGGCTATCTTCTAGACAACAAAAAACTTGGGGAAAAGGGAGGAGACAAGGACAAGGAGAAAGAATAAGAGAAATTAGTGACCAAGCCTACCTCCCCTATCCAAATCATCAATTTTGATTTTGAAACCAACCCCATGGATGGCCAAGAACAAAACACATATCAGCTAGGCGTTACCTTGGCCCTCTCAGTAACTAAGGTCATTGCCTTACTGCTACTTCCCAAAGCAAGCTAACTCTTGTAGTACCAAGGAATTTTTTTGATCCTTGATGCAGGAGCATCCTGGGTTAGTTGGCTATCCTACATGATTAAGGGATTTTGGTGGAGTTGAGTGGATCTATTTGGGTCTTGGGTAGTTAATTTTGATGTATTTAGTAATTATTGTAAGCATTTAAAGGAATTTTGTATTTAATTCCTATTACAGGCCGACTTGTGGCTCTTCAAGTAGTTAATGTAAGGGATATTTAATTTGTAGCATACTGGGCCAAATTATAGCATAGATTGGTATAATTAGGGCTTGTGGTCAAGTCTTTATAATTATTCATCCATTTCAAAGAAGAGGAGGTGGTAAAGGAGCAAAATTTTGAGAAGGTTAGTAGATGAGGCTTGAGAAACAAGGAGATTGCTTGGTGGGTTTGTGAGTACCTATTGGACCTTACTTCGAGGTTTCTACTAGAGTGTTGATATGGACTAGCTAGGGTTTGGATTGGATCTTGAAGGATCTTGTAGAACTATTACTTGCTTTGTATTTGGTCGTAACTAGGAAGGCATTACACCCTGGCACATTGCATGTAATCAGTTATATCTATGAATCAACTATTGTGACTTGGCTTCAAATCTTGCATTGTTGTGTATCTTCCATTGTGTGGTTATTTTTTGGGGGCTAGGACATCTACTTTGGGGATTCTCATACCTTGCACTGCATCAATCCTATTTTCGTGTAGTCTACTATTAATGTGAGCTCTACTGAGTCATGGCTTAAGAAGACCATTAATAGGAAGAAGAGGATATATGAAGAAGCATCTCCATCAAAGGACTATATCACACAAGCCACCTCTTCTTAGCCATCCAAGAAAATGAAGGAGCAAAAAACAATTGTTACATTGGCCACTAATTCAACTATTGGCCACATGCTAGTAGAGATTGTCAATCCATAAGAGGAAGGAAAATTCCATGAGCTTTCCAAAGATGAATTGTAGATCAAAATGGTAGATCTTGGTATCCTTGTTCATGACTCCATGGTGAACATATGGAAGTCCACCAATGACAAGGTTGAAGATATGTTGGGAAAGATTAGAGCAGAAAAGGAGGTCCTAAAGGCCTGAGACAAAGAATCGATGGAGTACATTAGGTCTACACTCAAGAGAACTTCATCAAGTCAATTTGACTTGAATGCAGCGGAGGAAAAAAATCTACTCCTAACATTGTAACAAGAGAGGCAATTCAGGTAGATTGGTCAAAAATGGGTAGACCAGATGAAGGCTCAAGGTACCCCATAAATTGAAAATTTTAGAAGTCCAAGGTTTAGATGCCCACAAGTTAAGGGAGGCAACTTCTAATCATTAGACTACCATACAAAAGGTAGAAGATGAACTTATAGAGTAGTTAACCCTACTACAAGAAGTTATTAACTTTGAAGACCCATGTTGTCATTACCCATGCAATCCTCAAGACAAGAAAGGATTCATTGTTTCACTACAAACAATCCTTGGAATTTATTATAGAGAGCTCTATGAGGTCTAGAGATGAGCTCAAGGATGTACATGACCTAGTGCAGAAGGTCACTAAAAAATTATTTGAATATGTGAAGATATTGCACATAGAATCCTACATGTCTACAAATGTTAAACTTGTGGATGTGAAGAGAATGAAGTCAAAATTATTGGCATTTTTTGATGAACTTGTTGATCCACTCAAATTTTGAATGTTAAATATTCAAGAACTCTCATCTACAAATTAAATCATAAGAAGACCTTTACAAAAGCTCTAGTCAAAGATCGCTAAAATCGATGAATTGACTAAGATGCATGACTACTAGATGATTTGAGATGACAACATCATTAGTCCAGATGTTGAGGAACTAGACAAAGTAACTGATGCCATGAAAGCTTATAAAGCCAAAAAAGTTACTCCTAAGAAGGCATGATATTCTGATGCTTTTCCAAACATCTTTGATTCTCCCTCTCCTTCTTCCTTTTGCTTCCATTATGGCATTCTTTTAGTCTCTGTAATGGATAATGATTCAAGCTTGTCCTATGTTTAGTTTATTCTATTCAGTGATGCTCTACGAAGTAATCATCTAGTGTAACCAACCATTTTGAGAAGGCCTATATATGTAACTTTTTGAGAAGTTAATAAGATTAGCAAAATTACTTTATGTCAAACTACTATAGTTGGGACTACTATCTCTAAATCTAAGTCCATTTTTAATTTTTTTAATGATTTAGGTCCAATATAATATGTGGAATGAATGTGCTATTATTGAAAATTGAATGAATGCAAATGAACTTGGTTTTATTTCCTCCATTCAGTAGATTGTATGCCTTACTTTCTTCAACATAAGTTTCCCTTCATTTTTTTTTCTATACATCATAGTTTATGTGTGTAGTGTAGTTCATTGTATAAGGAGACTGGAAATTGGTCAATGGAGTGGCTAAGATATAGACAATCTAGGTATTGTTAGAACATCACTTAACTTTGTAATCCGAGCATTACCCATTCTTCCATCTTTTCCTTTTCTCCTACTATACTAGTTGGTTATGAATATTTCCTTATCTATGCATTTAGATCAAAATAGAATTCATTTTGTGAGTCAGTCCTTACTTTCACTTACCTAGGTTGTTTAAAGTGTTGAGAAATCTGGTATTTACCTCTTCTGCTTTCTAGTTAAGAGCATACCCCCAAAATTTGAAAAACAAAATTCATTGCAAACCTTTCAATCTAGGGGTCTTTGATAGATTATTACATTGACCCATTATGTTGTTAACTTCTTTGTCCTCCATAAGCCATTGGGTCATTTAAGAGTCAAGGTATAAAGAAAAAAGATAAGGGAGACAAATTGTTAACCAAAAAAAGATAAACTACATCATTCTTTATTGAAATCAATTCTAAAAAGTCTTCATTTAAAATAGAGATATGGGATGGATTGATACCCAAATTACTTTTTGAAATAGATTTACCTTGTTTAATAGTTGATAAGAACTCGAACGCAATTTCTTGTTAATAGAGAACACCATTGTCCAAACCAACCATCAACTATTTGAGATACAATGTTTTCACAATATGATCATTTCCTTGCTCCACATTCATTTGAAAAAATCTCCATTCCAAGAGGAGAAAGGGAATCTTCATCATTTGGTGGGGAATCATGTAGGAGAAGGTCTTCTTGTACATGCATCTCTTCTTCTTAGCCATCCAACACATTTGATGAAGAATATGTAGACTCTTCATTTTCAGCTTTGTGCAAACTTTCCTTTGGTTTTTTATTATGATTTTGAGGTGATAATGATTCTAATATTGTTGGATTACAATCTTATTCTCCAAGAATTGACAAATTGAAAGATAGCAATTCTTTATTTTCTTATTTTTCTTTTGATATCTATATAGAATAAAATGCCTCTTGTTTAAGGCCCATGAGCTAATAATACCTTTTGTGCACACATTTTAGCAATAAGGTAGGTATATAATCTTTAGAGGGGCTTAATCCATTCTTTTCAGCTTTACAACTACTTCTTTTAAATGCAATCCAAAGCTATTTCAATGTGTGGTAATTTTCTAGATTTAACTCTTCAATTGTAGGTTTCTTTCTAATTTGTATTCTTGGCTAGGTTTCTTTGTCACTCAAAATTGAGAAATTTTGAGGACAAAAAGATTGTCAGGAAGCAATAACTTTATCATCATTGATTCTTAGTCCTTGTTTAAGATTTAATAAGCTATTCCCATGTGCTTGCAATTGATTCATTTCTTCTTCCAACTTCTTCAACCTATGATATCATGCACAAATATTTCCCCATAATAGAGAAGATATGTGATTATCTCCAATGCTTAGATTTATTTTTATAGCATTATAAATACTTTCCTTACATTCATCCCACATGTCATCTAACACTTTATCGTCCATTTGGAGAATCTCTAAGATGGTGGGTGTATGCATAATTATGTGACCATACCTATACAATTAATCTAAGAAAATAAATGTGTACAAAATGTTGGATTACAAATAAAAATGAAATATTTACCTTTCCTTACCAATTGCAACATGACTCCATTGTCCTCATAGTCTTGAGTTTCTTAATTTTATGTGCCCTCAGATTGTGATCATCTCCCTTCTTCAAGATGCTTCAAGATTTTTGAGATTGTGAACTTCAATGAAAGATCTATCAAATTATCCTAGGATTCCAAATGAAGATGATGATGAATGATGAAAGAATAAAGATGCAAATGGATGTTGGAAGAACAACTATGAAATTGATGAATAATTGCTTGGAAATGCTTCTAGTGCTAATTAAGAATTCAAAATTTGAGTATGATTCTAAATGATGGTATGAGGGGATAAAGGTTCCTTCTATAGACTCTAGGAAAATCCTAGCCTAGGTGACAACATCTAATGGTGGAGAGATTATTTGGGGTTGATGGACGAATGAGATTAATTTGGTTGGAGAGATGGATGAAATTAAGGATTTTAGTTGAGTTGTGAGAGAATAGTTAGGGAGAGGAAGACACTTGGCAAACATCTCATCAAGAGCTCTTGAGAGGGCTATAGCTTTAGACAGGATACCATGCACAAGTGTCTCATGAGCCTACATGAGGTGGATTTATTGACTCCAAGTTGGTAGAGGAAGTGGAAGAGGTCTTAGTCACCCAAAGATATGTGTCTTAGAGGTTGAGTTAATCAAGACCATATCTCCTCCTTTTTCCCTATAAAATAGGACACATGGGTGAGGATATATATATAAAAAATTTAATAATTAATTAAAATTAATTATTGCTGCAACTATGAGCTAGCACATCACATGGACTAACTAGGTGGACTAGACAAATCAGTCATTTTAGTGAGTGGATAATTAGGAAATTTAAATAAATTACTTGATATGATTATTTAGAAGACTTAGGATAGTGTAATTGACTTAGATGAATTAGTTTAATAAATTAAATATTTTATTAATACTACTATAGGAATAATATTAATTAAATATAAAAGGATTTAATTAATTTATAAAAGATGAATAAACTTAATAATTTAAATAATTTATTAAAGTTAATAGAGGAAAACTTATTAATTAAATACTAAAATATTTAATTAATTGAGAAAGAGGTGAATTAACTTGATATATTAAATAATTTATTAAAATTTATAGAGGAAAATTTATTTAATTAAATATTAGAATATGTAATTAATTAACTTGACAGTTTTTAAGTGTATACAGTGGGATTTGGTCTTTTCCCTATTCGTCCAACCTTTTTAACCTATGTAATGGTTTAATAGAGTCACCAATCTCTTGCTGAAAAAGATAAATAAAATTTGGAAAATAAAAAAAGCATTGATCTTTATTTCCAGTTCCCCAGCAGGGTCGCCAAAAATATGTTAGTAAACAAATATGTCCTTCAACAATAATGAAATATATTGACTCCAAAAGCCTAGAAGGAAGAAAAAAATGTATTAACAATTGGATGAGTTATCATTAATTGATAATCCTCCTCTAAATTGAGAGGTACAGCTCCCTCCTAGAAAGATTTATAATAATTTAGATAACTAGTTATGTCTTTAACTAGAAGACACAAATTTGTATTAACACCCACACATAAGCATGAAATGAGTGTGGTTATTATATTTATGGATTAAAATAGAGAGAAAGATCAACAAACAGCCATAAAACAACTTATCAAACTTTCACACCACAAAGGAAATGAAAAGGGATTAAATCACATATTCTGTAAATGATGCCTTTTTTAACCGACTGATCCATAATCACATTACCACTTGATATAATAACATATAACTATATATAAAATAGGAAAGAAAACACCACAAGATCCTTTTTGACCAAAAAAATGAATGCATGAGAAATAATAACCAACACATATATATTCCTCTTTATTTCAAAAAATAGCAAAACAACCTCAAGACTACTTTACCCCTACTACAATCAATTTGCAAAATATGAAAATAACTATTTCCATTTCCCTGCTACAATTCTTAGAAAATGTTCTCCCATCCATGGCCTCAAGACCATCAGTAGAAAATGATGAACCCCCAATGCATTGAGAGTTATACAATAAATAATGTTTTTTTGTTACATTTTGGTTCTTGTAACTATTTCTTGGAAATCACTTTGATTATTCCCATGACTCATCTTCATCTTATCGCTTTATTAAACTTTCATATTTCACCTATTTTGAAGTCACACATCGACAATAAAAAAAAATGTTTACCCAATTACAATGCAACCCAAATGTATCCTTGGATAGGTGGCATATGTTGGTGACAAAGTGTTGTCATCCTATTACTATCATTGATAGTTTAGACAGTGCTTCACTACGACACTCATAACTTTTGATATGTGATACATTTTTTAAAACATCTTAGAGAGAATTTAAAAAACTAATTTTTTATCCAAAATTTAGCCCAATCCAATGGTAGAAATAAACAATATGTCCCCTACAACATGACTAATTTTTTGGCTTTAGCAAATTTTTGATTGGTGGTCTACTTGATAGACCCTTATATAGTCCATTGTAACTTTTCATTCTCACCATATTTTACAAATCCCATCTTTATTAATTAGAAAATATGGTTTTGGAAAATATAGCCAAAAATTAGAAAGATCCAATGGTGGAGCTAAAAGTTATGGCCCCCATAACAAGACCCATTTTTTAGTTCAGAAAATATGTAGTTACAGGTTGTTACTGTTAAAAATTGGATAGTTTAAACTTGCACATCTAAACCATTGAACTTGAACTTTTAAAATTTCATTACTTTGAACTGTATTCATGGTTTGGGGATCTTAAATCACATTTGGATTTTGAATGTCAACTCAGATCTACACTTCCAAACCAATGAACTTGAACTAGGTGATTCAAAGTCCAAGTTCAATATGACAACTTGTTAACCTGAACCCAAATCAATACCAACACTTTGAATTTTTGTAAGAATTTTCCTTAGGTTAAAATTCACCCAAGAACTAAGAACTCAAACACAAGCACCACTATAGACCAAAAAAAGAGAGTATGATCAGAATGATGATATATCCATTCAATATGCCATGTAAGAGTACACTAGGAGTTCTTATAAATAAAGACCTCTAAGATACATCTAGAATGCCTTAGAATCAGATACATGATAATTCAAACAACTAGGCACACATCCACCAGATATGGGTTATCCTCCATTAAGTACAGAAGTAAGTGCAATGATGAGAGGATAAGCCTACAAGGGTGTAATATGCAAATAAATGTTGTAGACAACATGTGCTAAAATAGAGTTGCATACTTCTATTTTTCCAACATGACAACTCAAAAAGGTGCACAAACTCCTAAGTGTCTCAAAAAATAAAATAACAAAATAATGCATTAACTTAAGTAAATTTAAGTGTAAATAGTAAATGTGCATTTACACCAACACCCCCCTTAAGTGCAACTTAGGGGAATGCCCTTAAGCTTACAAAAAACTAGGATGAAATGCAAGATGGGTCCTAGCTACTAGGCCATGTTAGGTACCCATGTACATAATGAAATGCAATCTCTCATAAAGCAGAGAAAGAGGGAAAACCTCATGGAAAAAATCCTCCCCCAAAAAGAGAGATGAATAGGGATGCATGGATGGATGGAGTAATCAAGACCCCCCCATTACGACATACATCTATTATATACATAAGTGAGGGATAAGATGAACTAGACCTCATAAGAGGACAAAGTCCCCCCCATAAGAAAGAAGAGGAAGAGAGACAAGGTAGTCCCTCCCCCCAAATGAAAAATGCCTATCAGTGAACATTGATCCAAGGAAGAAGTTGGTCCATGAGTGTAGAATGATGTTCCTCCTCTTTAGAAGAAACACTAGAAAGGGTGCAATCATGAAGATGTATGTTGGTCTGGAAAGTTGCTCAAGTATCCCTATGCTAATGCTGATGGTCACTCCTTCCAACTATGCTAAAAAGAAAAAATGTAGATATGGAAAGGATGTCTATTAAACCTATTCCAATGAACCATTTGTCTCCTCAGCTAATAAAGAGACCTCCAAAAATTATTGTTCATAAGGATCCACGATCATGCTAACTTGTAAAGATTGATCATGTAGACAATGGACATGAGGGTCAAAGTGAGCCCTCACAACAACTGTAGAAGGATCACCTTCATCAAAGAGAAGATGCAAATCATCAAGGTTGTCTCCCAAATTTGCAGTGTGTGACTCCACAAACAAACTTGGAATGTCTACCATGTAGTCATTAAGTGAAGGTGGAGCCAAAAGAAAACATGTATCCTGCTTTGCTAGACCTTTCACTATGGAAATATATACATGTGGACTACACTGATGTCATGACCTCTCACTACAACTGTCGATAGAACCTGATGTGTTTGAATCTGTTGAAGCACTATCAGTGTTATCACTATCAGTTTCCACTATGTATGAAGTGCAGAGACGAGTAGAGGATAAGCTAGGTGAACTTTTTTAGGAATAAGGTGACTCAACCTTGGATAATTTCTATTCTTATTATTTTTTTTGTAAAATTTATTTCTTGCAAATTATGTTGATGTGTCGACATCTTGAATTGTGTATAAGGAGATCATCGCTAAAATGGTTATGACATATTCCTATGACACGTAAGAGCTTTGTTAGGAAGATTCAATGATAGGTGAAGACATGTGGCAACTGATAAATTTGAGTGTTGTACACTCTACCCTAATATGGTTACCTTTGGGAGTAGCCCTAAAGTAAAGCACATGTTATAAGGATTTTTAGGGTTGCAAAGAGAAGCGATGCGAGAAAGTGTATTGTTGGTATTGTGAGTTCCTACTGGAGTCTTTTGTTGTCGTTGTTGAACTTGCATTGCAAGTGTATTGTAACCTTGTGTTGAAGATAATACATCGTGTAGGTTCTGGAGGGGTGGGGTTGTTTTACCAAAAGGTTTTTCCCCACCGGAAAATCTTTGTGTTATGTGTTTCTTTCTCTATCTATTTTCTTTATGCTTGGTTGGCTAAAATATTGTGATTTACATGATATTGAATCTATAAGTGTAAAAGATTTTAATAGGATTTGCACCATACTTCTCTTAAGAGATTAGTGTAGGAAGTTGTTTTCACACTTGAGTTTCCTTACAAACTTCCCTCAAAGTAAACATCCTTTTCCACAGAGATTTCATGAGTCCCTGGATCCATAAGTATGTAAGCTTTAGCATTGTCTTCATATATGATGGAAGTACAAGGCCTAGGTGATGGTGCCTTGCATCCTCTAGAAGATAGGTTTGCCTATGCTAGACAACCAAAGACTCTAAAATGACTCACAAATGGTTTTCTATCACACCATGCCTAGAAAGGAGTCTTACCAGCTAAGGCATTATGAGGAGACCTATTAAGTATGTGAGTAGCACTGCTAATAGCTTCAACTTCAAGTGTAGGATAGAGAAACTTTCCTTTTATCATGCAACTTGCCATGGTCTTGAGAGTCCTAATCCTCGGTGCTGCAGCATCTATCTTTTGTAGACTGAATGTTGGTGGGGTTTGAAGATAAATTCCCTCATGTTTGCAAAAGTCTCTAAGTCTTCTATCCACATATCTATTCTCATTGTCCACCTATAGAACCTTTATGGCTTTCCTGGATTTGTGTTCAACATGACTCTTAAAGGCTTGAAGCTTATCAACCACTCCATTCTTATGATGAAGGAAGTATACCCATGTGAATGGTGAAAAATCATTATTAAAAGTAAGGATGTGGCTACCTTGGTTGACCGAAGTCACCGCAAAGGGTCCTACTAAAACCATGTGAACCAACTAGAGAATAATTGGTGCTCGTGAAGACTTCCCTTTATCATACTTCTCCTCGAGATGCATATCCACTAAACATGATGAACACTCACCCTTAGAAATTTTGATGTTAAATAGACATTTGACCATGTGTTTGAAGCAAAGTTGTTGAAGATGGAAGAAGGCAAGATGACCAAACCACTCATGCCATAATGTAGTTTCTGAATTAGAGTGGGTCAATAAGGCTTGAGAAGGATACTTAGGCACAAAATGGGAAAATGAGTCATCATTGACTTTCCTCACTACAACGAATGAATCATCTCTAAGACTTCACACCATCACTGAATCTGGAAGGAAGTCAACTTTATGACCATGCCCAAGGTGAGTGATTTGGTAAACTAAGAGGAGAATGGAGCTAAGGTTTGGAACATAGAGAACATCTCTGAATCCCCCATTATCCATTTCCACATGTCCTTTTCCTTCAACTTCCATTTTAGTATCATCTCCATAAAGATGTGTGGTACCTTTGACTGCTTCAATGAAAAAATTCTTTCTTTGAAGAACCCATATGGTAGGAGGCACCTGAGTCAAGTATCCATTTCAAAGAAGAACTTGAGTTTTCCATAAGTGGTTGCCCTTTTCCCTTTGAAGAGGTTGGAGTTGAATTCTTGGAAGTACCTAGCACTTGAATCTTGTTGTTCTTGAGTAGGTTTTCTAACTCATCGATTCTTTTAGTCTTGCAATGATGCTCGTCATGATTTGGCTTTTTGTAGTATGCACAAAAAGGTTTGTCCTTCTTTTTCGTACTTCCCTTCTTGTTGGAAGAAGAATTTCCTTATTATGAGGAGGATTGTTGTGTCTCAAATTGTGAGTTCTACTTCCATTGCTTCTTCTTCTTCTTGTTGCTTTTCCCTCCTTGACTTGATTGGTGCTCATCACTACCCACCAAGGCTTTGGTCTTTGGTGTTGTGAGAAGTCCTAAATCCATCAAGTGAGTTTGTTCAACAATCAACATCTCTGAGAATCCATCA
The DNA here is from genome assembly GCA_028749045.1 of Cupressus sempervirens. Lineage (NCBI taxonomy): Eukaryota > Viridiplantae > Streptophyta > Pinopsida > Cupressales > Cupressaceae > Cupressus > Cupressus sempervirens. Next base: position 46,689,992 of record CM053786.1, read on the forward strand.
AATGTAGGCTTTTGGTAAGTAGCTCCCATGGTCAACCTATGAGTATTGAAACTCGAAACAAAGGAAGCATACTCTGAAGGTAGCCTCTTCAAGATGTGATGAATCAACTTTTTATCCTTCATGGGATTACCACAATCTTTAAGTAGTTCCCTATAATCATTGGCTTTGTTGATGCAATCCTAAATTGTGTCAAAGTTCTTTGGATGCAAGAGAAGTAGATCATCCTCAATCTGAAATCCCTTTTCTTCATCCACCTTACCATACAATGATTCAAGTTTGTCCCATGCAAGTTTGGATTATGTACAACTAGTAATGTGAAAGAAGATATCTATATGTACACAACTCCTGATAATTCCTAAAGCTCGTTGATCTTGTCTTTTTATTCAATGAGTTCTTTAGCATCAGTAGGTTTGGTAATTGTACCATCAACATAAAGACTATAACCTTTTTCCATTAATCTACTCCATGCAATATCTTTCCAAGTAGAATAATTGCATGAAGTTAGAGGTAGACATTTAAATGAACCCATGATGTAGAAAATGAAAAAAGCACAAAAGAGAGACAGAAGAACACAATACACACCCCCCCTTTTCACTCAATCAAAAGAACCCCCAAAAAAAGATGCTTTTGGCACTTTTATAAGTAGTGTGTGTACAATGGGCCACTTTTCAAAATGAACAAAGTGGACTTTCTAATTTTTCTTTTACAACTTCCTTTTCAGGCCTTAATATTTCACTAAGCACTATAGCTCAAATGTACAACAATTCTGAAAAGTAATCAAAGCTTTACAATGTAGAAAATGCCCTAGTTCTAAAACTGAGATTTTTGTCCACACAACCCTAGAATCTGACTACATATCTAGAAAGTAGACAAAAAATAATGTACTTTCAAAAAAATGGAACCTGAAAAGGTGACTAGATGAGCTCGTACGGAGCATTTGAAGTTGTAAAATACAAGATTAAGCAAGTATAGTTGCCAAAAAATACAATTTGTAAAAAATAATTGCACCAAAACTAGAAAATAACACCACCACTACAAAGTTTAGAAAATTCTACCCAATGTCAAGAAAAATTGCACCTGAATTAGAGTCTAGATGACCAAGTTATGGGCTCACAAAGCTAGGCTGCCAAATCAAAAAGCAATCTGGAGAGGGGTTTGGCAAGAAAATTGCTAGCTTAAATTTGATGGTCAAACAACTGTCATTGCGGTTCAAAATTGGTTGGGAATGATGGTCAAATGGTTGTCAATTTTAACCTAGTGAAATGTTGACGTTAGTGAAAAAAGACCAATTAGGTGACGTAGCAGGTAATTGGACTGTAAGGTCGATGATGTGGCAAGTATAGATTATTGACATGTGTCTCTTAATGATTTGAGCTAGCTATATGGTAGGGTCCAAGTGGAGGACATGTAGTAAAATTTTGTTGGTTGTTGCATGTACACATGACAATGTCCACCGTGGCAGTTGTTGGATCTACATGTTGGTCATGCATGGTAGTTGAGCTAAAATATCGAAGTGTCCAATATGGATTGGAGGCAAAGGACAGCTATCACTATCTACTGGGTTTTGACAAAGAAGGTTGAAAAAGTTCAAACGTTGCAAAAAATATACACCATGGCTAGAATATGCCAAACATGATGATGCATGTCATGGATTTTTGTGTAGGTAGAGGTTTAAACATAGGTTGCTAGAGAATCTACATAGGGCACTGGGAGATGTTATGGCATTGATAGTTTTCAAACTCGCGGCCAAAAAATGTAAACATGGGCACTAGATTTTATAAATGTTTATCCCACATGTGTGGGGAAGAAGGAGTCCATGGTGGATAAAATGAAACCCTCATGGATACACAAATAACAAGGCTCGTTGGGAGTTAAGTGCTCAATGGTGGAAAGGTTGGTCAGTCCAGTTGAAATGTTCACTGGATTTGCTTGGCCAGTGGTAGCTTTCGCTAGAAATTGTAGTGCAATGCCAAACCAATGGAATATGCCCATGGATGTGAAAAATTGGAATAATTTCCATTGTATGAAAATAATTAGTCTGTGCAGAGCCAGAATCTAATAGCCTGGTTCTACATGAAAACTTCTCTATTGGCTACCCGAAGGACAAAAAAAATTGCAGAGAATTAATTACAGACCCAAAAAAATATTTAATGAGATCTACAAATGACCATACTTGAACTGCAAATTGGGGCCTCCAGGTGTCAATTTGGCAAAAAAATTTGCCTCATAGTCAATCTTGGGCCAAGGTAGCCGAATTTATAGTTGATCTTCACTGAATCAGTGTTCTAAATGCAATGGCGAGGTTAGATCTAGCTCTAGACACTCCCAATTTCTATAGTACTCCAGAGTCGGGCCGAGGTATTGAAGCAACAATGGTCTCAAACAGATTTTTGAAGAGAAAATCTCCAAGCTCTGATACCATGTAAGAATTTTCCTTGGGGAAAAATTCACCCAAAAACTAAGAACTCAAACACAAGCACAACTGTAGACCAAAAAGAGAGTATGATCAGAATAATGATATATTCATTCAATATGCCATGTAAGAGTACACTAGGAGTGCCTATATATAAAGGCCTTTGAGATACATCTAGAATGCCTCAAAATCAACTACATGATAAGTCATACAACCAGGCACATGTCTACTAGATATGGGTTATCCTCCTTTAAGCAAGGAAGTAAGTGTGATGTTGAGAGGATAAGCCTACAAGGGTGTAACATGCAAATCAGTGTTGTAGACAACATGTGCTAAAATAGAGTTGCATACATCTGTGTTGTCAACATGACAACTCACAAAGGTGCCCAGACTCCTAAGTGTCTCATAAAATAAAATAATAAAAATAATACAAAATAATAAAATAATGCATTAACCTAAGTAAACTTAAGTGCAAATAGTAAATACGTATTTACACCAACAATTTTAAACCTAAAAGTTCAAAGTTTAAGTTCAATATCATATCTTACTAACCTAAAAGTTTGAAAAAAACACTCTAAACTATTGAACTAGTTGATTTTTCAAGCCACTTAACTCTTGAACATTGAACTTGAACTAGGCGGTTCAAGGTTCAAGTTCAATATGAGCTTGATATTGTCAGTCTATTTTGATAGGTTTATACTCAAAGATTAATAGATTTTACATATTATAAATATTTTTCAATTGCTTTGGTGAGAATTTGGGAAAGTTTCCTCTCAACAACATATCCAAAATGGAGAGAGATCCTATGGTTAAATTTTGAGATACTGCATTCATACCAAGACTATTTTTTTGAGAGTATCATGTTAAAATATAAACTTTGAACTTCTAAACATGAACTATGTGGCTCAAGGTTTGAGTTCAATACCTCTAGCTGATAATATCCCAAGCATAACTTTACAAATCCATCATTAGCAAAAATATTTATAAGTCATGAGTGTGTTCAGGAAATTTTCTCCATGGGGCCCAATTTTTAAGGTTTAAAACTTGGGCGTTGAAAACAAGCTAACACCACTTAACTCATGTCAACTTCTCAACTTATTTCTTCACAAGCTTTGTATATACTAGAATAGTACTAGTATTTCTCAACTCATTCACTTTATGAATTAAGCCATTTGTTATCATAGTAGGTTGATCTCCCATCCAAAGCACACCATCATGGATTCTACTTAATACAATCCTAATCCATTCCTATTCATCCAATTCCTCATAACTCATGAATTACAAATCATTAAGGTCTCCTAAATATTCAAACGTCTTTTCATCATGATAAAATTCATCAACCTATATGAATAAATACCTCTATCCTCGATTATTTCTAGTTAACAATGAATACATGCCCTTATATCCTCTATGTGTAACACACCTTTAGGGGTTTGTGAGAACACACCTATAGATCATCTCCCATGGAAATAAAAGGATATTTATTAAACTAGTAATGGGATCTTTCATTGAAATTATAGAGTTGTGGGGTTACCATTGTGATTAATCCTTCCAAAAAACTAAAATCAAGGCTTAAGACTATTTCACAAGAATGATAAATACCTCAATCAATTCACCTTTGGGCATTAACCAATTTACTTTGAAATCCTCCAATTCACCTTCAAATCTCTCTTCTATCTCCTTGCATGATCTCTTTTCTAAAATGACAATGAATGCATTCAACTTCTGCAGTTAAATCATTTCCAAATCAATTTTATATTAATTGTGTTAAGTGGATTTTCCAAAGAGTTGATAATACTTATAGAGTCCTTAAAATATTTAGTGGCCTTCCATATCTCCAAACTAGATTCCACAAGCTTAGATTTAAATTCCATGATACCCAATAATGTTATTATTGATATCACATGACTTACTTTGATCATTTAGGGGTTTGGTGATTTACTAGTAAGAGTTCCCTTGTTTAGGTGAAAAGTACCAATTCATGGTGAAAAAGAAGGTTCATTGTTGGGCACTGCTTTGACATTGTTATATGTGTTCTCCTTTCAAATTTTTTTATGTAAGTGCATGTTTGCTAAAGATCCTTTTCTTACTAATGTCTTATCAATGCTTCCTACCTATTAACTATTCATATTCTAATTTTTTCTTCTATTATTAATTTTCCTTCTTACATTAGGTGACCTCATCTTGTTATTGAATCTATAAAATATATAAAATATTGATGTATGACCTAAGTTATTAAAAATATGACATGAAATAACTTCATTACCATAACTTCATCCAAACTGATTAACCTATAATCTATAATCTATATCAATATATTCAAATCTATTGCATCTATAGCACATAACTCCATTATTGATATTATGGTTCATTCTCAAAGTTCTACTAGCTACCATGATAGTCCTTTCGTTCATCCTCATACTTTTTCTCTAGTTAAGCTTCTTGAATTCATGTGAATTGTGTCCATAAAGAAAGAAATTATAACAATAATCAGTAAAGGGCCTAGTGTTCATGTTACCTTTATAATCCTTTTTCATATGTCCAAACTTATTGCATGTAACACATATGCCATTGAATTGTCTCCTTTGATCTCTAGATTTCTCAAATTTTTCTCCCAATTACTTTCCCTAATCTAATGTATGATTAGGTTCCTATTCAAATCTATTATCTTCCCTCATTTCTTATTCTTTTGATGATTCTCCTTCAATATAACCAATCCCTGTCAAATCTGTTGGACTAACCGCTGACACTCCCCTTCGAGATCCATGGCATGGATTAACCACCTCCTATGTTCTATAAGTCTAGTGGTTGTATCAGGCAGTAATAGGTTGATCTTTTGGTGTAGCAACAACTCTAGCTTGTAACAAGTGGTATCAGAGCTTGGTCATAGGTCAGAATCTCCTTGGGTAATGCTAGGGGGAGCATTGTTCGACTAACTGCCAATGTTCCCCTTTGAGATTCGTGACATGGCTTAATCACCTCCTATGTTCTATAAGTCTAGTGGTTGTATCAGGAATTAATAAGTTGATCTTTTGGTGCAATGGAAACTCTAGCTTGTAACAAAATCTCCTTTAGTGTTTTTGTGTCATGATTTATTCATCAAGTTTTTTTGTGCTTGAATACAACTTCTCAAGATCTTGCTTGGTTTGTACAAGTTCTCCTTTTCCTATACAATAATACTTCTCAAGTTTAGGAAACTTTAATTTAATATCCTCAAGTTTAGATGTTACCCTGGTAAGTTGTGATTTTAGATTTGTATTTTCAATCTTTAGATCTGCTTCTTCTTTTTTCTCATCTATCATCGTACTCATATTTAGTGTTTTAATTTTAAGTTCATGATTTAGTATCTCATTTTCCTTCTTGAGCTTGGTATCTAATTCAAATTCCTTAATTTTCTCAACTAGCTCCTTCCTCTTGGACCTTGAGTTTTCAATTTAATCTATCAATTAAATGAAATCATTTGCCTCTCTAAGTTTTATTTTCAACATGTTGCTTTCATCATTTGCCTACTCTTATTCCTCAAGGTTTTGTTGAATTTTTTTTATCCATAGTGATCTCCCTCAAGTGGTTAGTCTCCTTCTGAGTGTTTGTGCTCTAAAACCAAATGTTAGAAACTGGGAGGGTGATTAAGTATTCCACAACTTTTTTCCTAGATATGTATATCATAAATTAACCTTAAACTTGCATTAATGATTAAACAAAAAAGAGATTTTAAGAAAACCAAAAATAAAATCATAAAACCATTTTTTTTAATTAGGGAAACCTAACCAAGGGAAAACCAAGTGGAGATGGTACCCACAAAATGATCCACTAATCAAAAGTACCTTATGTTAAAGGTTTTGATCCTATTAGGAGTCTATTACAAATTTAGTGTATTTGGACTTATTAGAAGACAGACCTTGTTAGAGTCTTCAATATTGTTAGGAGTTATATTTAAAAAGGTGATCTCACTCCTCTTACAATAATATACAACTTTACAAGTAGTATGAAGAAGTACCAAAATTATGACTATGTTGATATCCCAAATATTTGGTCAGCTCTTTGTTGTACCTTGCATCTAACTATCCATATAGACCTCTTCTCTACTCTAACCATCAAAATAGAATCTATCAAAAATTAACAAAATGTACATAGCATAAGCATTGGCATCTTCACTTAACCAAAAAGTCTTCCTTTATACACTTTTCTTTGTCCAGATGACCTTGCACTTGTCAAAATATTACCAAAATAAAATATTACTTTCTCTTCACTAAAAATTAACATCTAGGATGTCATCCCTACCTTGTTAAGTTCTATATTTGACAAGTCATATCAATTTCTTGACTACAATTATTATTTTGTTCCATGTGTTCCATTTCTATGACAATGAACTTCCAATAGGATTGCCTTCCAAAACTTATTCAAATTTAAAAAATAACTTAAGCATCCTTAGGTATAAATTGGGTATTCCATAATTTCTTCCCTCAAAAGTGTAGCTCTACACCTACTTCTAGTGAAGCTCGCTAGCATAATTAATCCTTTTCTTCACTGTTTTCCTAACTGGCACTTAGAAAATTTTCTTCATGATCTAATACCAAACTCACTAGATATCTTCAGTTGTCTTACCTAAGCATAATACTTCCATTGATGGAAATACCTATTAACTTACCTCATCCAACTGGCCAAAAAATATAAGGTTATATCATTTATCACCTATATGAGAGAAACCATGCGAGGATATTGGTGTGAAATTTATTCTTTTTTTTCCAAGGACTTAGAGAGGGTATGGTTCATTTTTTGTGGTGGAGACATGTTTTCAAAGATGACACATTTCATTCCTTACATGAAGACTAATTATGTCATTAATATGATAAAATTATTTTTAAGAGAAGTTGTGATATTACGTTGCCTACCAAAGATCATAGTTTAAGACCATGACACCAAGTAAATTGCATACTTTTGGATAACATTGTGGAAGAAGTAAAAGACAAATTTAAAGTTCATCTCAACACATTGTCCATAGATTGGTCCATAGATAAAAGTAGTTAATAGAATTTTGGAAAATCTATTGAGATGATTGGTTGGAGATAAACCCAAGGGATTGGATTTGGTTTTTCATAGGAAAATATTTCATACTATAATTATGTCATCAAAGTAATGGTAAATCACCATTCTAGATAATCTATGGAAGTTTTCCCAGAAATGCTTCAAAATTAAATAAGTTGGATAAAATGGAAACAAGTAGTATCAAAGATAAAGACTTTTCATAACACCTAAACAATTTAGATGCGGGAGTGATGAAGCAAAATAATAAAATGAATATACAGAACAAGCCTAAGGTAGTTGAGAAAATGAGGCATAAGGAACTTGAGATTGAAGATGAAGTTGTGGTTCATTAAATTGAGGAAGGAGATATTTTCAGTAGAAACATATATTAAGTTAAAGATAAAGAAGTTTGTACCAATGTAAAATATTGAAGAAGTATGAGTCAGGAAATGTGTATGAAGTGGAGTTGCCTAGTGAACACAATATTTTTCCAATGTCTAATATTTTAGATATGATGGAGTATAATGAGGGAAATGTTGAAGATGAGGTCACATTAGAGTGGTATAATATTCTAGTAACTCCTTTAGCTTTAGAGTAAATTGAAGACATCTTGAATAGTTGTGTTGGAAAAACCACAAGAAACATGACATATGAAGCATATCTAGTCAAATGAAAAGGAAGGTATGTTGGAGATTCATTGTGGTTGTCAAGGGAGGAGGATAACCATCTTTTTTTTTCTTTAAACACCTAATATGTGACAAGGTTACTACTAAAATTATCTTGACTATCTAATGTAGGAGCATCCTGGGTGTACAGGAAATCTTGCATCACCCAAAAGTAAGTTGTATCCAGTTTCTCAATAAGGGCTATCTCAGCGCAGAGTTTTTACTTATGAAAACTTCCTATTTTTAATAAGTTATTTTTTAGAGCTCAAAATATTCTAATTTATTCATTGTAGGTTCACTAAATGGTTATATCATCATACTAGTAAAGTTTCATTGCAAGTCCATGTCCAGTTTGAAGAATTAAAATTTTTTATTTTGGGAGAAAGGTAAAAAAAAAGTTTGAACTCAATTTTTAAGACTTTAGTGGCTCCCAAAGGGGGTCAAACCTCTATTGACTGATACTTCACAAGTCATCTCTATAGAGCATGTCACGTCATTTTCAAAATGGTGTGTAATCACTACAACATTTGGGTTCAAATTGCAACAATAGTGTAATTTGTATTGATTTTCATGCTCCTTTTTTGCAATTTTCCTTGACATCATCACAATACCGATGTTGGTGTTGTAATTGTGATGCCCTCATGAGTATAATTTTTTTTTTTTAAATTAAAAATCATGACATAAATCATTCCCCATTTGTTTTTATTGTGGAGAGTTGTGTAGGACAAAGGGTTGAGAGCTCTAAATGAGGGTGGAAAGATGTGAATGTTCTCATGCCCTTATGATTAATGCATTTCGTTGATGTGATCTCTACATTTCATTGTCATTCCCTTGCTCTATGATTTTTTTGTTGTGATCTCTATAGTTTGTTGTTGTGTCCTTTCTCTTCAATTTGGTTGATGTTCCCTTTCTCTGCAATTTTGTTGTTGTACCCTTGCTCTACAATATTTTCACCATGTCATGTGTTGAAAACAAATTGATACAAGTATGATAAATGTGTTTCAATCATTATTTTGTTACTGATGTCAAACCTACTACTTGCTAGTAAGACAATTTCTTATATGATTTAAGTACTTTCATTTATTTGATTGATGAAAAGGAGTACAAGGATCAATTAAGATAGTGATATTATAGTGCTTTGATAATCTACTTAAGCTTGAGTTATGATATGAAAAGGAGTACAAGAATCAATTAAGACAGTGATATTATAGTGCTTTGATAATCTACTTAAGGTTGCAAAGGTTGGTTACACAAGGTAAGTTTAGAAGAACAAGTTAAACAAATTTTGTCTCTCAAGCTTGACTAAGTGGATAGTAGGTGTTAAGAAAAGTTAGTGCAAACCAAGCAAAAAATTAGTTGGAGCTAAGAAAAGTCAATTTTAGTGTAAGCTAAGTGAAATAGTGTAAGTTGAGTAAAGTTTAGTTGATATCGAGCACTAGTAGACTTTAGTTCATGACGAGTGTTTCGATAGTCGATGTTGAGCAGTGTAATATATGTCGAGCATCAAAAGCTAGTTAATGTCGAGTGTCAACATTATGAGAAAGATCAAGACTTCGATGAATCTGAGTCAACAAGTTTGATTTCTTAGATTATGTGAACCATATGGAAGATAAGATTGATGAGTTGGTGGCACAAAATTCAAGATGAACAATTTTGAGGTAAATTCAATGAGGATTGAAGCAGAGGTTTCTAGAAAAGAATGAAATGAAATGAGGGGTAGATTCATTGAATCCTACCTAATCTAACCTAACCCTAAAATAGACAATGGAGGATGAATAGAAAAATGTCTTAATTTTATTTTTATAGAGATGGCTAGTCAAAAGCAAGGGTTTTCCTATGTGAGAACCTAAGGAAGACAAGGAGTCTAGGGTATTTGCTTTATTTAGTGACCTAAGAGAAGAGACTACATTGGAAAACAAAGTAAGAAGGCTTAAGGGTATGGATGCTTGAAGGGTGAACAAGCTGTCAGAGCTGAAGAGTGTAAAAGCCAAGCAAAATGGAGGACTAAAATAGAGATCTGTAATCTACAAATAAAGTTGTAAGTTGTCAAATCAAGCCTTACTATTACTCTCTAATCATTGTATCAGTCTAGGGTAAATCCTTTGGATTAAGGTTGACCTAACAGTCATTTATAAATCCTTTAATTGGGTGACATTCCAGGTGAATGATCTAAAGTCCTCTAACAAGGCTTACTCCTAATAGGGTGGTTGAAATCCTTTAATAGGGTCACATTTAATAGTGTGCATTGTAACCTTTAACAAGGTTGGCCTTTCACAGGACATCACTTCAGAAGAATGAGAATGAGTAGCATGTTACTAGTGGTTTTTCCCAAATTGGGTTTCCACATTAAATCATTATGTTAAATATGTTATTGAATTTGTTATATTTAATGTTTACATTTATTCAAATTGATTTGACACTAACCTACAAGTTTAAGTGATTGCATAATCTAATGGATGCATGCATGGTGAAAATTTGTTATGGATATGGGTTTACTAAGTTGTGAAAATTTTTAATTATACATATGGACCTTGGATAATTGATTCACCCCCCTCTTAATTATTCTAAAGAATTCCAACAATTATAGAATTTGATGATGAACAAATTCATAGATCCCTAGATATCATGCATGCAAATAACCTGTTACAAGGAAGAAAGAAAGGCACAAAGAGAGAAGGGTTTACTTGATAAACAAGAAGATTGAATTTACTTGTGCAAAATAGAATGAACAAAATTACAACAGATCAATCCTTGTAAAGGAGATCAAAACCATAAAAGGGAAGCCATAAGAGGTAAAAGCCATTTGATAATTGCTAATTAATTATTAAATATGAATGCAAAAAAGTATAAAGGAGAAATATTAAGAAGGGAGAAAAGGTAATTTAATAAATTAAATTAAATTAATCTTTTTCTCTAATAGCCTCCCTTAAGATGAGCAACAGTGCAGCTACAAACAATGCCGAAAGCAAACTTGGGTCCCCACAACAAGGCCTGATGAGGTACCCAATCACCACCAAATCTCTATGAAATGAAGAAATAGAGAAAACCCAATGGAAAAAACTCTACCCCAAAAAGAGATAGAAAAGGATGCACAAATGAAAAATCTCAAGAGAATCTCTCAAGACCATGAGTACATTGAAAGACCCAATGGTAGAAGCTTGAGACTTCATAGCCCTCCCAGAATGGGAGAACTCTTGTGTTGATGATGTTAGTGTAGTTTTTTATTTTTCCTATTTTGCTAGGTTTTTCCTACACTTTTAATAATCTTGCTTAGGTTAATAAAGCATGTCTTATTAGGTGAATGGTTGTGAGGTGTCACCTTCCTACATGTGAGCATCCATTAGCTATCTTGGGAAGATACTTTGCTATCTTTAGTCTGATAGATGGTTGCTCCTCATTGGTTGGTGTTGACACCTCCTCCCTCTTCCTAGCATATATAAGCATGCTACCTGGCTTGTATTTGCATCTCTTGTTTTTGCATCCTCTTAATGCTATTTTGCTTCCATCATTTGCATTACTCTCTTGGAGACTAACTCTATGATGCTATTTTGATTTTGTATCATTTGCATTCATAGTTTAGATATTTACTCTTTGCACTAGTTTTTTGGGTTATTAATCTTTTCAGATTCTAACAGATGAACATACCAATGTGGCTCTAATCTGAAGGAAACAAAGCTAGTGGACAAGGATGATAAAACCCATGTATGTAAGGTGCAACTCAATGTCCTAGCCAGAGCTCAAAGGAGAAAGCATAAGAATCCTAAAATGGAATCTCCAATGGAGGTGAGATAACAAGTCGGTTGAATCTATCATTTCAGAGGAGATGTGTGTCCTCTAATATATCCTCAACAAATGCAGTAGGTGGCTTGATGACTTGAGTTGAAATAGTAGGCCATTTTTAAGAGTAATCCTATGCAAGAGATGGAATTTGAATAGGAGGTGGAGGTATAGAATTCACAACACTAGTCTCAGGAATAACACATAAGTTCAAGCAACCTGATTCACCTCAGTAGACTCTCATGAAAAAGGAGAGTGAGTCTCTAATGGTGGAGATGGTGGACCAAAATTTGAGAAGGAATATAGGCAGGATGCATGATCAACAATCCCTATGGCAATAATATTACATGTCTCACTATCTCTAATGTGCACTGAATCTTGTGAAAAATTAATTATCTTCCCTATACCACTGTGTATAATCTAATAAATTGAGAGAAGTTTAGAGGAAAAAGATGGAACACAAAGTACATTATAAAATGTACCATCATCAATGTCAATAGAACCTTTCCCACATAAAGTCATAACAGTGTTGTTCCCCATCAAAATATGTGGAGTAGGAGAAATGTCAAAAGAAGATAAAAAATACTGAGAAGATGCCATATGGTGTGAAGTACCGGAATCTAGTAACCATCTAGAAGAGGGTGGAGTAGTAGATGCACATAATGCATGACCATTTCCTATATATTTACCATATGACTGAAATGATGATGAAGAAGAAGATATATGAGAAGTAGACGGAATATCAATGTTTCTCTTCTTAAGGAGAGTTGTCAAATCAAAAACCTTTTTGGCATAGCCATCTAACTTCTTCTCATAGAAATATGACTCACCATGATTAGGCTTATTACAATAAGCATACTTCGGTCTTTCTGTCTTTCATTTACCCCCCTTAGGAGGAGGTGGACCTGATGAACTATGAGTGCTAGAATCAATTTGAGACTCTGTAGAATGAGATTTTTGTGTCTTATCCTTCATCCCTAGAGATGATTGAGCTATCAATGCATAAAACTATGAGCCTGTAAGAGCATCCAACTAAGGGATCTTAGATTGCTCTCAAGTCAACCAATCACAAAAAACCTCAAAGGATGGAATGGTATATCTATTACCCAAAGCATCTTTGGTGGAATAGAAGGTAGAAGAAAAAATCTAAAAGTTTCCACAAAGCTTAGAAAGAATCATGTAGTTACACTCAGTGTCAGTCTTCATTTTCCCACAAGCATGCAATAAAGATCTTAGTTGTTTGAAGTTCATCAAGCAGACCTTAATGGAGAGAAAATAATTTACTATAAGAGAGGTAAGTTTTGCCTCAATCTGAAGTGCCCTAAACTCATTCACTATACCAAACAAGCCTTCAAGCTTGGTCCACATAGCTAGAGGGGTATTGCACCCATCAAGATGAAACTATAGACTATCAAAGACCTATAAAGAAATCAATCCTATTACCTCATCCATCTTGTTCATATGATATATGACCTCAAAAGGCCTCTATAAAACTGGTTGCACTGCATCTAAATGAGACCACAACCCTTTTGACCAGAGAAGTCATGTCATCAAGGTCTTCCATGTGTGATAATTATGAGGGGTCAGAAGTTCTAGACAAGAAGAGGTCTCGGCCATTTTTTTAGGTGTTAAATTTTTTTTTAATGTAGTTCTAGTTTACATAAGTAAATAATAGAAACAATATGAAAAACACCCCCTACAATGCAAAATACCAAACCCTAGCTGCTAGAAGGAATGCATAAACAAGAAGAGAGCAAAAAAAAATTAGTTTAGAATCACATGCACGTTTGAGGAACACTGATAAAAAAATTACAGAATCTAAATAGGGCTCGAGAAGATATTTTTGATTCATTTTTTGGATCGAAAAAATAGAGCTATAACGAACAAGTTACACCCCCTGGAAGATGATAGACATCAACAAAATTCAAGCATAAAAATAGGTACCAAACTAGATAAAAATACAAAAAATACCTACACCATTGTCTATGTCTCTCAACAAACTTTCTGACACATCTTTCAGATCGAAAAAAGAGTCTCGTATGTTAAAGATATTGCAAAAAAACTAACAATAGGTCTTTAGGACAAAACAAATCAAACAATGATGGGTGAATGAGCATCAAATTTTTGCTTGAAAAATGTTGGTGTGAACACCTATACATTTGTTAGTGACTATACCACTGATGTCAATGATTGTACCATTGATGTCAATGCTTTTAAAGTTTTTTTGACTATGTTTTTTGTATTTATTTTTTCTAAAACCTTTTGTATGGGCCATTTTTTTTTCAACTTTTCCAATGCCTATTTATAAAAAAAATTATTTTTTTTAAAAAATTGATTTATTTTTAATAAAAAATAAATCATTGCCTCAAGAAGCATGTCATATCTAAGGGTAATTTTTTTGCCTCATATTTCCATTGTGTTCAAATTGGATGTGCCTTATATGAAAATAGGGGTTTTGGACATTATGAGCACAACAGTGAGGTCCATTTTTGCTCAAAGTGATCCAAAAATTAGAGACTCCCCTATTTTCACACAAAAAACTTTAAAAAAATAGATTTCTTCTTTCAAATACTTATTCTTCTTTTTCATTAGACAAGAATAGGTAGCCGTAGGCAAGGCTCTAATACCATGTAGAATTTGATGATGAACAAATTCATAGATCCTTGGATATCCTACATGCAAATAACTTGTTACAAGGAAGAAAGAAAGGTAGAGAGAGAAGGGTTTGCTTGATAAAAAAGAAGATTGAATTTACTTGTGCAAAATAGAATGAATGAAATTACAACCAATCAATCCTTATGAAAGAGATCAAAACCCTGAAAGGGAAGCCCTAAGAGGTCAAACCCATTTAATAATTACTAATTAATTATTAAATGTGAATGCAAAAAAACATAAAGGAGAAATCTTAAGAAGGGAGAAAAGGTAATTTGATAAATGAAATGAAATTAACCTTTTATCTCTAACAACAATTGGTATTAGAGTCATCTGCTTAATAGGACTAGTTTTAAGGTACTTGTAGTGCCTGCCCCTAGATCACATTTCTGTTATCATTGTCAAAATCTTTTAGGCTAATTTTATGCATTGATTAGTTTTAGAGATACTAGATTTACAATATTATGATATTATTTCATGACTTGGATTAGTGATATATCTACTATAATTGCTTAGTTGATTTCATTCATGTGTTGTTAATGATGTTTTAATGATTCCTAGTTAGTAAATGTGGTTCCTTTTGTAACAACGTAACATGATGTCTTTAATGATGATTATGTTTGTATTGATAGAGATGCATTAATCATACCTGAGCATTTGATATTGACTTGTGGTTTTTATGATACTCGCATGTGTATGCTGTGTGTGTTTGTTTTATCTTTCTGTCTAACATGTTTGATGTGGTTAAGGGAGGGAGTCATAGTCAACTGCTAGTCGGGATCTACACAATGAACCACTCCCTGCCATTGCCTATTTAGTTAAGATATATTTATATGCATGTACATGTTTGTATTTTATGCAGGATGCAGGTATTGGGCATTGACTTCCCTGAATTGCTAGGATGAGCATGTCCTATTACAAATGCTCAAATGGTGAGAATGGGAAGATAATGATCAGGTCAAATCCTAGGCATAGCCTATAACAATTGTCCTACAAGGAGGACTCGTAACAGACTATCTACCCTTTTTAAAACCCATGAGTATTTTGTGCGTATGTTGTTTTGTGAGTCTTTGATGAATTTTTTGTTAATTAAGTCTAATTAAAAGATTAAATTAATGATTTGATTTAATGGAAATTATTATGACATTTTGAATATTTAATTATATTTAATTAATTGATAAATTAATTAAATAAAAAGAATTAAAATTGGAGATAAAAGTATAAGAATAAATTTAGAACGTGATGATATTTATTTTATTTAATAATAATATATTTAGAGTTCATTTTTAAGTAGATGCTAAATATTATTGTTATTTAAGTTAATAAATATTTATCAAATTAAACATTCAAAAATAAATTAAGAAATAAAAGATATTAAATTATGAAAAAGTTTTAAGTTCGCATGATGCGTGTATGAGTTTAAAATATAGGAAATTTACTAAAAGATAAAATATGTGAACTTAATAAAGATATTTTAAAGTGTGCATGAGATTTTAAAAAGTTAATAAATAAATTTAAAGCGAAGTCAAGTGGAAATTAAATAAAGTAATTTAATAATTCATTTGTCTTAATTAAAAGCAAATTGATTGTGTGTAAAATAATTAATTAAATTAAATAATTGTAATTTAGAAGTGGGGGTGACAGAAACCCTAAAAGGTAATTAGATTCTATATTAGAGTGTTTTGTGTCATTATTGCACACATAGGTTTGAAGAGAAAATTGGAGGGTTTGGAAAAGAAGGGAAGTTTTTCGTAGCTTATCAAAATAGTTATCCATTACCTTATCAAAATTTATACCCATTTCTGCAATAAACTCATTTATCTGATACAAAACTAGAATATCTTTTCTCCATACAACTGTACCTTTAGAAGGGAAAAACTTTTGTACATAGAAAAATAAACAAACTAACAAAGAACCAAATTTACAAGAGTTGGTTTTTGAGGTCCTTATACTATCCATGTTCTTATTTAGTTGTTTCAATAGCATGTCTGCTAGGTCAAACTCCATATTCTTCTTCACAATCTTATAGGCTAAGTCCACAGCCTCACAGGGCACACTATTCAATCTGCTAGAACTATACATCTTATATGCAATTAAACGAATTCCAAATCTTAGCTCTGCATCAGACACATTGTTAAGTTTCAATCCTCTGCCATCCCATTCAGCTAGGCTTAACTTCTGAAGTTCATCCTGACCTAGGGTTTTAGTGGTTTTGGATTTGCTCAACATAGGTAAACTCGTGATCTTATGAATCATCTTCTTCGTTATTAGGATGGTTTGCTCTAACCACAACTGACCATTATGCACACGGCTTAAAATGTATCTTATCCATTTCATTTGAAAGTTCCTTGGCAAGTGCAGGATATGGGTCAAACCTTTGGTTTCTAGATTCTTGTGCTCAGGTTTGAGGGTTCCATCCACACATAACTCGGCTAGGGCATTATCCATATCTAGTGTCCCTATCTCTTGAATAGTGTATTTGAAATGAGTACGAATGTCATTTATAAGTAGTACCTTTTGTGGAATCTGTGATTGGGCTCCATGTGGGTCAAGCAATTCAGCTATGGCAGGAATGAGCTTGAAGCTAGGTGCTTTCCATTCCACTCCCTTCATAAGCATTTCAAAGCCTCTCTTTGCCTTGCTGCTGCTGGTGCTTGCGGATGCCATTGCTGCTTGGTGAGTGAATGATTTTGTAAAACAAATTCTTCACTGGAAAATTACTTCAAATCACTTGAACTCACTTTTGTGCTCTTGGATATCTCTTTTCTCTGTATATTCTAAATTTGTGGTGAAAAATGAGATCAAATTCTACCTTTTTGATGAAAAATCTGCCATTAATGCTCGGGTATGAAGGTAGCTAAGATGACCTAGGGTTTGTCAAATGGTCACCGACTTACTTGGTAAACCTTGCAACTCGGTGAACAAACAAAACTTTTCATATTCTTGACCTAGCTCGGTTAAGTCTAAAACCAACCTTGCTCGGTAGATGCACCACAGTGAACTATGTCTTGTATCTGATATACTGACTTGCCATTTGCACTCCTTCATTCTAGAACTACTTAGGATATTGCTTGAAGATGTAGTCCCTGATCTTCCTTGATGAGTCTAATTAGAAATGGTGGAGTCACCCACTTCTTGAGTGACATTGCCATCATTTGAACTTTCTCGTTCGGTAGATTTAGGAATCCACTGTTGTCTCATCTATTTTCGAATGCTGTCAGCTCTGGCTTTCTTATCATCTTCAATTCTTCCTATGTTCATGCAATTCTTGGATATATGACCAAGTTTGATACATGTATAACATCTTATAGTAGTATCTTTCTTCCTTAGATGATGCCTTGCACAGTTAATTCCAATATGTCCATATTCTTCACAATAATGACATCTGCACCAAGTATTGTAGTCCCAACCAAATAATGCATTGACAATTTGTTCTTCTGGATTGAATGATATAGATCTGCGCTCAGATGCCTTGTGACCTTGTTTCTTGCATTTGTGACATTTTCCTTCAAATTTTGGTTTCTCTTTGCATTCATTTGCTTTGTGACCATGCTGATTGCAGTTGTAGCATTTACCATTGAATTTTCCTTTACCATTGCTCCAACATTTGTTTGATGCATGTCCTATCTTGCCACAGTGATTGCAAGTGGGTCTTTGATTCCTTTGAGCACCTTGTTTGGAGGTTTCACCTTTTTCCTTGTATCCAAGACCAGCTTTACCTTTTTGTCTATGAAGATTCTGCTCATTTTGTTGATTCAATTGATCCATATTTGCTTGAGATTTTATCATCCTTTCATTGACTTGCTTTTAAACATTTAAGTCATTTTCCAAACTTTCATTGATTTGTCTTTTAGATCTCAGATCACGTTGTAAGCTTGCATTGATTTGTCTTTCAGTGATTAAATCATTTCTCAAACTTTCATTCTCAAATCTTAGATTCATAATTTCTTCATTTGCATTAGATAGTTGACCTACATGATCTTCATACTGAAGGGATTGATTATTTCTTACCTCTAAGTCTTCGTTTTCCTTGTTTCTCTGTTCCAAAACTTCACATAGCCTAATGGATTGGATTTGTTGTTCTCTTTTGAGCTTTCTTACTTCTTCCTATAGAGAACCATTCTTTGCTAGGAGTTCCTTGATTGCTTCATTAGCTTCATTTGAACTGCTTGATGGTAAAAGGTCTTCAATCTTTTCTTCAATATACTGATGATCATTCATTTGTCTTGCAAGTTCCTTCCTTCTTTTCAGAGATTGAGAAAGATGCTCCTTTGCTTCTTTGAGTTGAGCCATGGCCATTTCCAGATCTAGCTTTTCATTCTCAATAGATTTGTCAAGTCTGAATATCTCCATTGTCCTTGATCTTTGCTCAAGTTGTCAAACTTTATTCTGAGAACTACAATGCTCTTATACCAATTGTTGGAAATAATCAAGACTAACAAGGTTACTGAGAGGGGAGGGGTGAATCAGGAACTCTAAAACTTTAAATTAATTCTACATAATAACATATTCACCATTCATCCATCTAATCTACTATATGCATGAAAAGATAAACATTTATAACACATGAACACACTGATTTGGTGACCCAGAAACCTTTCAATTAGAAAGTAAAACTAGGGTGGGGATGATGCCCAAAAAACTTCAATACTGTAGTATAAAGTTGGCCTGTTAAGGCTTACAATGATCACTTCTGATGATCTTCCTTGTTAGGAGCAAGTAGGATTGCTAGATCCACCTTGTTAGAGGATTTACAAACATACAATGAAGTATGCACTTTGTTAGGAGATTTATAAAAGACTATTAAGTCTACCCTGTTAAATGATTTACAAAATGATTCACCTGTTAGAATGAAGCAGTGGATCTAGTTACAACTGATTGTTGATAAGATCCTTTATGCTCTGATCACCTGATGTGATAGATATAACTTTTTTGTATCTATGTTGACCTTTTTGTATTCCTCTGTTCTGCTACTGATTCACTTTCCTTCTTCTCAAAATATTGGAATATATTACCAACAATGACATACAACATTGCTTCTCTTCAAATGATATATACCATTCCAATATGTACACTGGCAAGGTCGGCCAAACATAAGTGAACAAATTTTGACTAAGTCAGCCAGATAGTAGAAAACTCAGGTTCCTCAAACTGACTTGGTGACCTTTTGATACTCGGCATCCACTACAATACACTGCATCATCATGCACTTGGTAAGAGTAGAGGCATGGTCCATACTAATCATTTTAAGTAGCTTGAAACTTGGTAACCATTGGTGACTCGGTGAATATTATGTCACTCGGTGAAAACTAAATCCATTGATAACCTTCTTCACTTGGTAAACACTGATTCCTTCATTTACCTTGTTTACTCGGTAAAAATTAAGTCTTTCATTTACCTTGATCACTCGATAAACACTAAGTCCTTCATTTACCTTGATCACTGGGTAAACACTAAGTCCTTTGTTTACCTTGATCACTCGATAAACACTAAGTTTCTTTGTTTACCTTGATCACTTGATAAACACTGTGAAACCCAGTGACCATTAACTACTTGGAGAACACTGTTGTGCTCGGTAACCACTATGAACTTGGTAAACACTGCTGAACTACCCATAAGCTCGGCTTCCAAAGGAATGCTCGGTATGAGCTCGGTAAGCATTCAGAATCGAATAAGTTTTGTAACTAATGACAAATATATCATAATTCCAACAAAATCTACTTTCAAAGCTAAGTTGTCATTAAAAGAACTTGACGAGAAGAACAAGAAGAAGAAGAAAAGGCAAAATATGTGTCCAGTGATAGTGATTTAGATGAAGAAGATGTTGATCAACTTGAAGCACTATTAGAAAGGAGATTTCATAGAGCTAAAAGCAAGTCCAAAGGTAAGTTACCTATCATGTGTTTCAATTGCAATGAGGTTGGTCATATTGTTGCTAGATGTCTAGAGAAGAAGAATTTGATGCAGGAGCATCCTAGGTTTCCTTGCAAACCTACACATTTGTTCTTTCTATCTATTGGTGCCAAGTGATCCTTTGAGTGCCAAGTTCCCATTGGTGTTGAGTGATCCTTTGGATGCCAAGTTCTTGTTGGTGCTGAGTGATCCTTTGGGTGTTGAGTTTCTATTGGTATCGAGTGATCCTTTGGGTGTTGAGTTCCTGTTGGTGCTGAGCGATTCTTTGGGTACTGAGATCTTGTTGGTGTCGAGTGATCCTTTGGGTGTCAAGTTCCTATTGGTGCCAAGTGATCCTTTGGGTGCCGAGTTCATGTATATGTTGAGTGCTAGTTTGTGTGAAGTCTTCATTTTCCAAGTTATCTGTGTCTAGTTCTAGTTTGGGTCAACTCTACTTGCATTTAATTTCTATTAGGCAATTAATATTTGCATAGAGTCGACTTGTGGCCTTTCTATGTTCTAGAATCTTTTGTAAGTCATTTTGGCAAGTATTTAAGGAAGTATAAGGTTAAGTTTTAGAAGTAGTTAGAGATAAGAGATAGAAGTGGGAGATAAAATTGTGAAAAGAAGATATGTTTCTAGAAGTGAAAATTGGAAGTTTGTCATTTGTATTGACCATAACCCAAAAGACCTTACAGCTAAGCATGTATGAAAATGTTTTGATGAATCAATAAAAGTATTTCACCCCCTTTGGTTATTGTCCCTTGTGTTTTCTTTCGTTGTGTTAACTCTTGCAGGTTGGTTTGGATAGCTGGGTGAGCCTTTGGCCCTAGTTTTTCACCCCTTTACCTACGTCAAAATTATAGAGGTGGTGACAAGTACAAAAGTAGAAGAGATGAAGTCATCAAAGACTATAAAGACAAAGGCATGAAGTCTTGCTACATTGCTAAAGAGGAAATAAAAGATAGATCTAAAGATCATGATGATGAAGTGGTGTATGTTGCAACAAAGGATGAATCTGATGAGGATGAGGCAACTGTACTAGTGTCTTGTGTAAACAAGAATGACAGATGGATCCTTGATAGTGGGTGTTCACATCACATGACTAGAGATAAAAGTAAGTTCACTACCTTGAATTATTATGATGGAAATAGTGTAAGGTTTGGTAATGATACATCGTGATTGATAAAGGGAAAAGGTTCAATCAAACTCATACAAAATATTTTATATGGCAATGCTTATTATGTTTAAGGACTTAACTATGACTTTTTGAGTGTGTCACAACTAAATAATTTTGGTTTTAAAGTTGAGTTTGGGAACAAAATTGCTAAGATATATGATACTAATGGAAAACTGATTGGAAAAGGTGATCAAACTAGAGGTAATATATTCTACCTTGATATAGAGGATGCTACTTGTATAGTTGTAGATTGATGATGTGTGGCTATAGCACAATAGGTTATGTCATTTTAATTTTGATAACTTGGTTAGTATCAATAACATGAGAAGAGTTAGAGGTTTGCCTATTTTGAAAAAGTCTAACAATATAATTTGCAAACAATGTCAATTAGGCAAAATGACAAAGTCAAGTTTTAAGAGTAATACTCATACCTCTAGAGGAATATTATAGATTGTTCATACTGACTTGTATGGATAAATTGAAGTGCAAAGCTACATAGGAGAAAAGTACATTTTGTTTCTTGTTGATGATTATTCTAGAATGATGACAATTATGTTTCTAAAAGAAAAATTTAATGCTTTCCAAATATTTCAGTGGTACTTAGAAGGAGTTGAGAAAGAAATAGGTAAAAGTATGAAATGTTTGAGATCTGACAAAGGAGGAGAATTTACATCAAATGAGTTTGAGATGTTTTGTAATGACAAAGGAATCAAAAGATAGACATCTACTCCTAGAACCCCTCCACAAAATGGAATTTCTAGAAGAAGGAGCAAGTTTGTAATGGACTGTGCTAGGACACTCATGATTGAGAAAATTATTACTTTGAAATACTGGAGAGAAGCTATAAGTACAGCTATTTATACCTTGAACCATGTACAAGTCAAGAAAGGTACTCATTCAACACCTTTTGAACTATGTTATGGATACTTATCTAATGTAAAATATTTTAAGGTATTTGGAAGAAAGTTTTATATTCTCAAAGATTTTAGGAATGGTAAACTAGATTCAAAAAGTGAAGAAGGTATGTTTCTTGGTTATTCCACAAGAAGTAAACCTTATAAGTGTTTAAATAGTAACACTAACAAAGTTGTGGAAAGTGCAAATGTGAAATTTGATGAATATACTGAAGTATATGAGGTTGAACCTATGAAGGAACTAGAAGAATACAAATCATTTGTATACTTTTATGGAGGTATGTCTTTTGAAGGAGATGTTGTAAATCAAGTTCCAAACCAACAGCAAGTTTCAGTGACTCCCGAGTCACATACTATGAATGTTGAGTTGCATTCAAGAACCAAGCTACATTTGAGTGCCAAGTTATAGGATGAAGCTAAGGAACATTCTAATTCTAACATTAGTATACATGAAAGATATGTTTAACTACTTTAGTGAGAAGTACATAATGATTTAGAAGTTGAGAGACCAAATGTAGAAGCTAGAGTTGAACCAAGATTGTCTAAGTGTGTCAAGAGACATCATCCTACTGCACAAATCATTGGTGATAAAGAAGCTAGACCAATGAAAAGGAACAAGTTGAGAAATGATACGTGTTCTCTAAGCATGCAAGAACCCAAAATAGTGAAAGATGACTTAGAAGATGTGGACTAGAGTAAAGCTATGGAAGAAGAGATTGAACAAATTGAGAAAAATTAGACATGGACTCTAGTTCCTAAACCAAAAGACAAAAATGAGATTGGTACCAAGTGGGTATATAGAAACAAGTTAGATGAAAATGGTGAAGTTATAGGGAAAAAGGAAAGTTTAGTTTGTAAAGGATATGTATAAGAAGAAGGGATAGATTATGGAGAGACATTCACTTTTGTTGCAAGATTAGAAGGAGTAAGAACTCTGCTTGCTTACTTTGCATACAAAGGTTTCAAATTTTATCAAATAGATATTAAGCTTGCATTTTTGAATGGTATATTGGAGGAAGAGGTTTATATAGAAAAACCAAAAGGATTTGTTGATACTAGCAACAAAAACATGGTATGTAGACTACACAAAGCTCTTTATGGTTTAAAGCAAGCACCAAGAGCATGGTATGAGAGACTTCATAATTATCTTGTGAATGTTGGATTTGAGAGAATTGATGATAACAATAATCTATACTTGATGATAGAGAAAGGCATAGGTTTTTTTATCTAAAATTTTTGTTGATCATATCATATTTGGAGGTCAAGATACCTTATGTAAGGCTTTTGCCAATGAAATAAAGCAAGAATTTGAGATGTTTATGTTTGGAGTGATCAATTTCTTTGTGAGTTTGCAAGTACATCAGCTAAAATATGGTATACACATCACTCAGTCAAAGTATGTTAAGGAGATACTGAAAACTTTTGGATTGGAAGATTCCAAGCCAATAAGTACACCTATGGTAACAAAACATAAATTATCAAAGAATGATGATTCAGTTGAGGTGAATCAAATATTATATAGGTCTATGATTGGTAAATTACAATATGTAGTACATAGCAAACCTAATATTGCATTATCTATAGGGATAGTTGCAAGACTCTCTACTAATCCTAGAGAGAATCACTTGATGGAAGTAAAGAGAATAATGAGATATCTGAAAGGAATAGAGGAGTATGGTCTGTACTACAAGAAAAATGAGAAATTTGAATTGAGAACCTATACTGATATTGATTGGGCTAGAAATATTGATGACAAAAAGAGCACCAGTGAGGAGAATTTTTCTTAGGCAAAAGGGTGGTTACATGGACTAGCAAAAAACAAAACTACATTTCTCAATCTACTACTAAAGTTGAATATGTTGTTGCTAAACTAAATTGTATAAACATTTTATGGATTAAACAACTACTCAAAGGTATCAAGGAGGAAATTATTGAACCTGTGATAATATAAGTGTTATAAATATATCAAAGAATCTTGTGATGCATACAAATACTAAGCACATTACAATCAAGTATCATTACTTAAGATAATTAGTTCAAGATAAAGAGGTGAATATGCAATATGTCAACACAAAATAGAAAATAGTTGATATCTTCACAAAAGCATTACCTAAGGATGCTCATGAGTATCTAAGAAGTAAACTAGGGGTGATACCCCTATCAAAGACTATCTAAGAAGCATGAGGAGTGCCCTGCATCAAACAAGATGATTGACATATGTTACACATTGAAGTAGTAGATCTTACTTTAGGAGATGCCTAAAGTAATCAAAGAGTTGGAACTAAAAATTAGTCAGAAGCAAGGTAATCAAAGGAGAAACTAAAAATATTCATATCTACATATTAAGATGACAAGTCTTTGGCATTGTTTTTGATAAGAAAAATAGGTTTTGAAGGGAATCTGAAACCCTCTATAGATCAAGAAATTTTCAAAGAAGTCCAAACCAACCAAAACTATAGTCCAAAGCTGAAATAGGTGACCCAACAAGACACAATGACCAGAGTGGCATCACAGATAACATAGTACTCATTAGCCACATAACTAGGTTTTGAATAGGCACATAAACCCCAAATAGGTTTTGGAGGGTGCTTGAAACCCTATACAAAACATGTCTCCAAAGAAAAGGTGAACAAAGTGGCAACACAAATATAAAAAAACACTATAGCCACAAAAAAAAAAAAAAAAATTGACTAGGCTCCTGAAACCCCATGGAGACACACTAAAAAAAAGACTAAATGCCAAAATAGGCAAGGGATAGTATAGAGAACAATAGGCCAAAGTTCAAGAGAGCCGAAAAAGGATAGCCACATCAGACTTTCACTTATGAACCTTTCTTTTTAGACCGCAATGCCATATTAGAAGAGGGATTGGATGGCTTGACCTTTTTTCCTTTTACTACAATCCATCCATCCTCCACCAAACCAGCAGCCTTCTGCCACTGAAAATCAGCACCATCACAGCATTTTTGTCAAAGAGGGAGAAATTTTATTGAAGAATGAATTGAGGGAGATGAAGGAGAAATCCTAATCTACCTAATCCTACTAAAGGACAAATCCTAACTGTTAAGAGTGTAAGTGTATTAAGGGAGAAGATGTATCTGTTGATTACATCTACCTAGTAAGAGGGAGATATAAGAAGTGATCAAGAGGGAGTCATAAGGATGAGTTGATTATCTATTGATCAAAATGGAATTTTTTAACCTATTCAAAAGATGTAAGTTGCTGATAGAGGGAGAGATCTCAATAGAAGGAATTATTTTCTTTTTCATATTTTGATTAGTCATACTAATTAAGGTTGGTTAGTTTGGTTTGTTATCAATGCCAAAGAGGGAGGTTGTTGAAAATAGATTGATACAAGTATCATAAATTTGTTTCAATCATTTTCTTTTCACTAATGTCAAACCTACTATTTGCTAGTAAGACAATTGTTTATATAATTTTTTGCTAGTAAGACAATTGTTTATATAATTTAAGTACTATCATTTAATTGATTGATGAAGAGGATTTGATCAAATGAGGTAATAATAGCACCTAGAGGAAAGGTTGATTTATGATATGAAAAGGAGTACAAAAATCAGTTAACACAGTGATATTATAGTGCTTTAATAATCTACTTAAGGTTGCAAAGGTTAGTTACATTGAGTAAGTTTAGAAGAACAAGTTAAAAAAGTTTGTCTACCAAGCTTTACTAAGTGGAAAGTAGGTGCCGAGAAAAGTTAATGCAAGCTGAGAAAAAAATCAGTTGCAGATGAGCAAAGTCAATTTTAGTGTAAGTCGAGTGAAACAATGTAAATTGAGTAAAGTTTGGTTGATGTCGAGCACTAGTAAACTTTAGTTCATGCCGAGTGTTTTGATAGTAGATGCTAAGTAATGCAATATTTGTTGAGCATCAAAAACCAATTAATTCTAAGTGTAAGCATTATGAGAAAGATTGAGAATTTGATGAATCTAAGTTGACAAGATTGATTTCTTGGGTTGTGTGAACCATGTGGAAGATAAGATTAATGAGCTAGTGGTATAGAATTCAAGATGAGTCATTTTGAGGAGAACTCAAAGAGGATTGAAGGAGAAGTTTCTAGAAGGGAATGAAATGAAATTAGGGGTATATTCATTAAATCTTACCTAATTTATTCTAACACTAAAATGGACAATGGAGGATAAACGATAAATTATCTTAATGTTGGATACAATTGATTAATTGTGTATTATCTTTAATGTCACACAAATGTCATATCATTATCAGTTAGTGCATGTCAAGCTCACTCAGGCAATGAAGACAATTTTTTGTGTCTATTGAGCATTCCTATGTTTTCCTAGTTTAGAAGGTAGTCTCTATCAAGTTCACTCAGGTGTTGAAGGAAAGTCTATAGAAGATGAGTGTTAACTGAGCTCACTCGATTAATAAAGGAAAGTTGGATGGAACCAGTTCTAGCTGAGTTCAATCAATTACCAAAGGATTTGTACGAATATTTAGTGTTAACCAAGTTTAATTGGTTAACATAGAAAATCATTTCTGAGTTAGTATCTACTGACCTAGCTTGGCTAATGAAAGATTTTCTTGTTTTGGCATATTAAGCTTAACTGATTTATCAATTGGTTCTAGCTGACTGAGGTGATGAATATTAATTATTCTAAGTTCTATTTTGAGTTGACTTGATGGAGACACAACCAAAGACCATAATGAACACATAGGAAAAGGGGAATATTATTATCAATGAAAAATTCCCTATGGGCTTACGACAGTATGATTTTGGAGAAAGAAATCCTTACTAAGAATTGTCTTTACAATTCCAGAAACATTCTTAAATAGACCACAATTCATTTAGGGTTAGGAATACATTCTATAATATGCCAGTTGGTATCCACTACCAAAATAGAAGGTTCCAAAAGTCACATTAGAAGTTGGTGTAAAATTAGAAGAATCCAGAAATGGTAATCTAACTTCAAAGAGGCATAACTTTTGAACCAAGACTCTGATTGATGAACTGTTTACATTTCTGGAAAGCTCTCCAAGTGCTTTACAACCCTACTAACTAGCTTTTCTCATCCCCCATTTTTTGGACCCATAGAAGGCTGTTTAGTGCCCCATATCTAACTTTGAAGTGCTCTTAGTTTAGACACCTAAATTTGATTATATTGCTTTGGTAATCCTATTTAGTTATCTCTAAAGGCATCATTAATTAAATTCCTATTTAATTAATCCTTTGCCATCCCCTAGCTGATTAATTTAATTAATCATCTATAGTCCTAATTGATAAATCAAATAACCTATTATTTATCAATTAAATCCTATTCTTCTATCTAATTCCAAAATCCCCATTTATTAAATAAATCTATTTAATAAATAAAACCCTCAAATCTAAAAACCCCTAACCTATCTCTAATCCTCCATTTAGCCTAATCCACCCCATCCACCCATACTAACCAAGCTTAGAAACTAACTCACCCACCCTCATTAATGCCATCCACTTGCACATCTCTAACATCCCTAATCTAATCCTAAACCCAAGCCTAATCCACCCCCTAATGTTGTCACATTCCTTAAACAAGTTTAAGACTTTCCTAATCCAAACCAAAGTCTCCCCTCAAAAAACCCAACCACTAATTCATGAGTGCTCTTACAAAACATAAAAGACTCTTACAAGCCCACTCATGACTCTTACATCCATCTTACACACTCTTCCCTCTTCCACACTCATTCCTCTTACATCCCTCTTACATACTCAACCCCACTCATCATGACTTTAACCAACCCTTTACCCTACCCTCTCACACTCATCCTCCTTGTGACAAGTGTCACCTTCTCATTGGTGCTAAACAAGCACAATCCATGTGCTCTCCTTTGAGTGCATCCTAGCCCTCCTTAAGCCTTCATCCATCCTTGCATCTAAGCCCTCCATCCCTCTACCCCTTAGCCTATAAATTGAATCCCATCCCAAGCCATTTCATCAACAATCTTTGAGCTAAAGTTACCATGCTATTTTGAGAACCAAAGCTATCAATATTACCCTTATAATGCCAAATTGAGAGCTCACAAAGCTACCAATTTTCCATTACCCATCTCCATTGAAGCAGCTTTTGAGCATCTTGAGCATACATCCACAGCAAAAGGACACATCTACAGAATCAAGAAAGCATGGAGTGTTTTCTCTTGTGAGGTTTGCACTTCTTGTTCTCTTTCTTTGTCTAAGCATATATGTGAATTTAGTTTTTGGTTTGTGAATGTTTACTTTATTTGTTAATGTTCTTTGCACACTGATTCTGGTTCTACATTTTGGCACGCCCGGTGGGACCCCACTATGGGTCATTTAATCATCTATTTTCATCTATATGTCATTTTTCTAACCATCTAATGTTTGTTGTTGTTTGAATGTGCTATGAGGGTGTTTTGCTTATTTTTGCAGGTTAAAGAACGCACTTAGGAAGAAGAAATACCATCTAAAAAAAAAAAATTGCATTTTTCAACTTTTTTGGCACAGTTTTGGCATCTGCAACCTGTTCTGTCTGCGCAAATTGACATCTGCAAAAATCCACGTCTGTGAAAATCGACGTCTGCAAAAATTGACATCTGCGAAAATCCACATCTGCGAAAATCGTTGTCTGCGAAAATCTGCATCTACGCAAATCGGCGTCTCACCTGTGTTCTGTGCTGCAAATCTGTTTTGTCCTCTTCGTATTTTGGCGTCTCTGTATTTCAGCGTCTTCATATTTTGATAGACTATCTTCTCTGCTTGCTTATCTTCCATTTCTGCTTTAGACCATTTTAAGCATTTTTACGCGTAGAAAAAACAACAAAAAAAGTTTTTAAAAAATTTTCCCATAGTTAAGCTCTCATTTTTTAAGATTTTGGCTAACTAACTAAATTGCTTTTTTTTTTGTCTCATTGCAGATTGGAGCGCATATGGAACCACTAACCATGTTTCTTGCAGGTTTTCATGTTGCTAAAAAATGAACTTGAATGTTTAACCATTTGTCTTTGAATGCATGTTGCTAAAAAAAAATGAACTTGAATGGTTAAACACATTTTTCATTGAATGAATGTTGCTCAAAAACACACTTTTGAATGTCATGGATTAAAATCAACTTTCTTTGGAATGCATGCTTAAAACAAAAAAATCCAATCTTGAATGCCAAGGATCAATTAACCATTACAAATCTCTTTTTCACATGCAATCTAGGTAAAGTTTGATTTTTGGACATTTAAGAAATTTTGTTAAGTTAAAATACAAATTTACAAAAATCAATTTGAGTAGTTCCTTGGACTCACCTCTTTTCTAATCACCCATCAAATATTAACCATTGGTTGCAATCTCAGCGCCATTTATCGGGATGGGTCTACTTGAAAAAGGTGTTAAATGTTCCACAATCTAACTCACTCACTTGGTCTTTGAACGTTTGCTTTAACTTTATCAAAATTCTTAAATGGCCAAAACTCTAGATTAAATCGATCACACTTCAAGTTTGGGCACTAAAATTGAACAACAACTGACGTGGAGAGCCTCCGAGCGTGCGCTTGAAATCGAATCTCACACACTTTTGTTTTGGGCTTAAAACAAACTCACACTCAATCTTGAATGCCTTAAAGAAAATTAATCGATATTTGACGTGGAGGGCCTCCGGTTGCGCGAGTTTGCTTTTGTTGACCCTAACTCTTCCTATTGTTTGCATTCTTCGATCGATTTACTTTTGTTGGCACTACAAGTTGGAATTGAACATTGTCTCTTAAACATGAGTGCTTGCAAAGTCTAGATTAGCACACATAAGAGTCAGTTGGTAAAAGAACAAGCGTGTTTTTTAGCCCAAGGTCATCCGAGTCTTCTCTCCCCTTGTCATCTTTCGAAGCCATCTTGGGTGCATAAGATTAGGATCCAAAACCTTGTTTCTTTTTAGGAGGCTTGCTTGGGGATTTCATCACCCCTTGGACGACCTCAACTCCAGTGCTCCGACGGAGTATAAGAATCGGGAGGTGAATTGAAAGACACCTCTCTTGGGATCAAGATTTTGTCATTCAGGCTAAGCCTCAAGGAACTTTATACCCTTGAGAAGTGAAAGAGGAGAAGTGGGTTACCGCTCCTCTCGGCTGTGTGACATCCTTTTGGTCTCATCTACGGATTTGGGCCTCACGTACCTTGCGTATATCGAGGACTCCCTAGCTAAGCCAATTGTCAGCCTTGCAAAAAACCATCTAGGATGTTAATGTGTTTGGAGTGACTGATCGAAAAATTTGTAGAACATACACACTCCTTGGCGCAAGTATCACATTCTGAGAACCACAAACTTCTATCTGGGTGTTCTTATCTATTGCTTTTTTTTATTTTACTTGTTGAATGAATGTTTGCCAAACTTGGTCAATCCTAGCTTAGGGCACACTTAGCGTAGTCACTGCCTATTTTGGAAGTTGAACAAGTTGAAGCAAAACAACTAAGTTTTTTCCCAAAGCCAAGAAAATTCAAGAATTTATGTCGAAACAACCCAAACCCAAACAGAAGTTTCACAAAGTCAAACTCAAGCCATCTCTAGCATACCAA
This sequence comes from Cupressus sempervirens, assembly GCA_028749045.1. NCBI lineage: Eukaryota > Viridiplantae > Streptophyta > Pinopsida > Cupressales > Cupressaceae > Cupressus > Cupressus sempervirens. The sequence continues at coordinate 46,721,037 of CM053786.1, forward strand.
GAACTTTCAGCCAAGAGAAAAGAAATAACACCAAGCCCACGAATTTCCAAACTCCACAAAGCAGAGGACAAAGCTACCGACAAAGCACTTCAAGAGGCTTGGTTAGAGCGCACCATCAAATTTAGCCAACATCCAGGAGTTAATCCTGCTTATGCCTTACCAACTAGGCATGATTTCTATGATTAGACACCCTTGTTTCTCCACATCTTCTTGGATAAGCTTCACTCTAGAGTCATCTTTGTAGAAAAGCCAGCCATCTTAGGTTATCCCCTTAAGCATTATTAGCTCATCCATCTCATTTAGAATCATACCATCTAGCCAGTAATCGAAAATCTGCACATCTAAGCTTTCAAAATTGTTGTCACCTTGCTAAAAGTTTGCCATTCCTAAAATCTTCCAAATCCACCAATCTCACCAAGGTTATCCCTTTGACAGAGCTTTGTCTAGGCTAATCTAGCTTTGTCACTTGTTATCCCTCATCACCTTGAGCTAAAGGTTGGGATCCGCAAGTGGTCAATCTCGTGTTCTTCCTAAAGGATCATCAGTCTATCTTTAAGTTGACACAATCACCACCAAGCTTGCACATAGGAAAGTAGACCTTTTACACTTTGGCAACATATCTTTGAAGTTAGAATCCCCAACCCAACCCTCCTTAGGTTTTGTCATATAGCTTTGCCTCAACCTAGGAAATCATTTGCATAGAAAAGCCTTCCCCCTTTTGCATCCAATCAGCATCATTGCATCTCATCCCTAGGAGCATTTTTCATGCCACCCGTCACTCGCTTAGCCAAGAAGAAAGAAACAATGGAGCCCTATCATTTGGATTGAACAGCCTCACCCCCCTTGAGCACTCAGCCATCCTTCAGCCCAGAGCAAGCTATGCCATCACCTACTGACATTGAAGCTTTCATGAACCAACCAGGAAATGCAGTATTTGTAAACACCATTATAGACAAAAACAAAGAGACAATCATGGCTAATTTTCGAATGGAGAATGTAGGAACCTTTGACTTTGGAAGACCCCCTCCATTATCAGATCCATCTCACCCATTGTTTGGGTAGCTACCACCACCCATAGGCTCTTATGATCCAAATTATCCTCAATATATTCCAAAAGAAGAGCCTCCAGCCAATCCATATGACCCAACAGACCCAAACATACCATCATCCACCCAAGTTGAAATCTCCATGCCGCAAGCCAACCCAACCACCACCACTCCATCCTTGGTTCATACCTCTCCACTCCAAACCCCCTTTACCCAAAACATCTCACCATTCACCCCCTTCACTATTGCTGCTGCTCCCACACCTAGCCTTCCAAATCCACTCATCTCCCAAATTAGTGCTAGCATCTTTGGCCAACCTCAGCAATATACAATAGGGATGCCACCCATAGGGCCAAGTAATCAACATTTCATCACCCCCAGCTTGTTCACCACAGCCCAAAGCACAATCCCATCATTTCCATTAGGTCTCGGGAGCTCAATACCACTAGCCACAAATCCACAAGCTACTACCTTCACTCCACAAAGCTATCAAAACCCACAAGCTACTGCCAATCTTCTACCAAGCTCCCAATTGACCCTAGCTCCCACCACCACTCTACCAAGCTTCCAAATCCAGCCACAAAGCTATCAAACCCCATCAGTTCCATTCCCAAGCTTTCAATTCCCACCACCTCCACCACCAACTAATCCATTACCTCCAATTACCAACTACTTTTCAATGCCACTACTAGGAGGTAATCCACCACCCCAGCCAACCACCAATTATTTGTAGATGCCATCCCAAATGGGGGCACAACCCACATATAACTGTCAAACCCCATAAGCCCTCCGATCCTTTCCCCAAGCCTCACAACCATCTTATACCTTACCTCCACAAAGCAATCCATTTACCCCACAGCCAACTTATGTACCTCAATCCCAACCTCAAATCCCATATCAACAGCAAGCCTCGCAGCGCATGCAGCAATATGCGCCACCTCCCCCTCAACAACCCGTCATCCACCATGCAGCTGCCCAAACAATGTACAATCCCTATCAGAAAATCCCTCATAATCATCCACATTCAATGGCCCCATCCAGCACATACCTACCTCAAGGCACTCCTACATTGGGGGCACCCCAACCATCACCTATCAATTCAGAGTGGGAGCAAATGAAGATAGCTCTGAAAGCCATCCAAGAAGGGAATGATCCAAAGACATTCAAGTTTCAGAATGTGTGTCCTTACCCATTTGACAGAGCCATTACCACGACACCATTTCCCAAACACTTTGAGGTACCTAAATTTGACAAATTCAGAGGAAAAGGAGACCCTGTCACACATATCAAAGAATTTTACATGCATTGCCAGGACGTGGCATACAATGATGTCTTCCTCTTGCGCCTTTTTCCCAAAAGCTTGGCTGGACCAGCTCTTGAATGGTTTTATAGAATCCCCTATGGCACAATTAAAAACTTTGCTGAATTATCTGAGGCATTTGTAGCCCAATATGCCCATCTTGTTGAAACAGACCTATCAATAGTTGATCTTGTCCACACCAAGCAAAAAGGTGGAGAAAGCCTTGCCGAATACCTGAAAAGATGGCAAACCCTTACCACCTGCATATCCTGCACCTTGCCAGAACGCCATGTGGTGAAAATGTTTATTGATAATGCACATCCCAGCTTGGCTCACCACATGACCATGAACTGTTTGCAGACCTATAAGGATATCAAAGAGAAAGGAATGATCCTTGAGCAAGGACTCATCAAAGATGGTGTGGTAAATATTTGCAAAGAGGCCAACCAAAATCAATCACATTCCAATGACAAGTCTAGGTATTGGAACAAAAACAAGCATGTTGCAACAGATGGGGTTACTAACACCAGACATGTGAATATCGTTGGTCCTTCTCAAAACCAGTCTAACCCACCATATCAAACAAACAACCAACAAGCTATCAATTACCAACAACGAAATAACCAAAGCTATCAAAACCACAATACAAGACCCAACTTTCAAGGGTCTAACAATCAAGCTAATGCCATCAATGTAGCTGCAGGGCAAAAGCCCAGATTCCAACCTGCACCTAGAAACTATACACCCCTTGGTGAGCCATTGGATGTTATTTTTGAGAAATTGGCTAAGGAAAACCTTATCAAATTTCCTCCTACCCAGCAAATTGATCCAAGCCAATCCAAAGCTGCATGGTACAAGGACAATGAGTATTGCAAGTTCCATAGGGTAAACGGTCACACCACCCTCAGATGCATGAAACTGAAAGACTATGTGCAAGACCTCATTGATCGGAAGGAAATCACTGTTGGTGCCCAAACCTCTCCCAATGCAGGCTTACAGATTTATCAAAATGCTTTTCCTCCACACAACAACCAAAATCCTGGAAAAGCACCTATCCAAAACAACACCAACAACCGCCAGCCAAACCAACAGCATGGGAAGAACAATGACCACACTTCATCCTATATAGACTATGGTAGCCTTATAGGTTGTATATCTGAGAAAGAGCCTTCTGTCAATGTTATCAATATCCGAGGACCAGACAATGAGTGTGCGGTCACCACTCGAAGAGCGCAATTTAACATCGCAGGCCCACCAGTTTCATCAACACCATCAGCTCCATCAAAAAGCTGGTACAATATCTTGGAACACCTTGGGAACATGCCAACCCAAATATCCATTTTAGACCTTCTCTGCACTAGTCCTGTGTACAAAGACATCCTTGACAGTGCTCTCATAGAATCCTGTGTCCCTTCTGATATCAATGCTACTGATTTTCGTAATCTTGTTGGACACCTTTCATCCTCATGTGCCCTATCTTTCAAACCCACCGACATACCCGCGGTTGAGCCAGATCACACCCTTCCACTTCGCATAGCCATCATGGTATCCAATTTTGCCATGAAAAGAGTAATGATAGATAATGGATCAGCCTTGAACATTTGCACCCTAAAATTCATAAAACAAGCTGGGTATACTGAGGCAGATATGATCAGTGAGGTTATCACCATCAAAGCTTATGACAAATTGGAAAGGACCACAGAAGGGACTATTTTGCTACCAATCAAGGTTGGGCCAGTCATTCAAGAGACAGTTTTCCATGTTGTTGATCTAAACCTACCATTTAACATCCTCCTCGGTCGCCCATGGATTCATGCTATGAAGGTCATTCCATCCACCTACCATCAGTGCATCAAATTTCCGCATCAAGGCACTGAGTTAACCATCCATGCCGATCCAAAACCCTTTGCTTACTGCAATGCGATTGAAGCTCCATATACAAACCATTTCCCTGGAATAGACATCAGCACAGCCATCGCCAGCTCATCCCACACTTGTAATGACGCAGAAACCATCCTTGCCTCCACCCTATCTACTGTAAAGATCAACAAAAAAGGATGTGGAGAATATAGTCTATCAGATACATTTGCTGTCGGAGCAATCCCACTTGATCCACATACCCATGGACGGCCAACATATCACAAAGCTAAGGAGATTCCACCTCCTCGATACAAACAGTTTGGCCCAACCACCTTTGTGTCCTCAAAAACCCCTCTTCATGAGGAGCTCACTCCAGATATCAACAATTGGCTACATAAGGATGCACCTCCAAGAAATCAAGCACGCCTTGATCACTTCAGCCAGAAGTATCCCCAACAACATAAGCTCATCACTGAAAAATGGAACTATCAAGGAGGTGGACTAGGACTAGAAGAAAGGGGCATGCAATGTCCAATCGAAGCACATAATTGGGAAATAAAGTCAGGTCTTGGCTTTGGCATACCCACAACTAGGGGCACCAACGAGAACCGTCATGCTTTTTTGAACATCCACCACGACCTTGTCGAAATCGAAGACATTCCTGAGGAAGTTGAAAAGAGAGCCTACGACGATATCCCAGACCAAATCTTCCTAGGAGACTCTATTCTCCGAGAACTATCCATCCATCTCATTGACCTACCACTTGCTCATCCACAACTCATAGATTGGGACCAACCAACTGTCATACATATTGATGAGTTCGCATCAGAGGAAGCACTTCTAAGATTCATGGGAGCCGAAACTCCTCATAAGAAGGCAAAGCCAGATTCTGCCTACATCTACAAGCTAGATCCCAAGGGGTATTTTGGAGAAAATCCCCAACCTAGTTTTGATACACCCAAAACTGGAACTAAGGTAAAATCGGGACTAGCTAAGGCAGCAAAGAGAACCCCTCAGCAAGAAAATCCAGAGCCACAAGTAGAACATGAGGATTTAGTATTGCCTCCTCAAGATAATCGACCAGAGGTGTCTTCTATTCTAATAGAGGATACTAGAGAAGTCAACATTGGTTCTTCAGAGATCCCTAGAATTGTTCACATTGCTGCATCCCTATCACAAGACCAAGCTGACCTCCTCTTTGAGGTTTTACGAGAGAACATTGGCCGATTTGCATGGTCATATCCGGACATGCCAGGACTTGATCCAAAGCTTGTAGTTCATCATCTTGCAGTCAATCCAAAGATCAAGCCCGTCAGACAAAAGCTTAGAAAAATGCACCCCAAGGTGGCATTACTAGTCAAAGCTGAACTAGAAAGAATGTTAGCTGCTAAGGTTATCTGACCTATCAACTACTCAGAATGGATCTCCAACATGGTCCATGTCACTAAGCCTTCCGGTGACATCAGAATCTGCACTGATTTTAGAGATCTCAACAAAGCTTGTCGAAAGGATGATTTTCCCTTGCCCAACATAGATATGATTGTAGATCTCACAGCTGGACATGAAATTCTGTCCCTTATGGATGGATTTTCTGGGTATAATCAGATCAAGATTGCAGAAGAGGACCAGCATAAGACAGCATTCACTACCCCTTGGGGAACCTTTTGCTACACCATGATGCCTTTTGGCCTAAAGAATGTTGGGGCTACCTATCAAAGAGCTATGACAGCCATTTTCCATGATCTTATCCATAGCATTTTGGAAGATTATGTGGACGATATCCTAGTCAAATCTCACACCTTCATGGATCATCTTGCTGACCTGGAAAAGGTCTTTGATAGGTTGGCCCAATATCATCTCATGCTAAATCCCAAGAAGTGTGTCTTTGGGGTCACATCTGGCAAGCTTCTAGGCTTCATATTTTCTAAACGAGGTATAGAGATCGACCCCAAAAAGGTCAATGCTATCTTAGACATGCCTCCTCCCCAGACACTATGACAGCTTCGCTCTCTTCAAGGGAAACTTCAATCTGTTCGGCGCTTCATCTCCCAACTTGCAGATAAGTGTACACCATTTTCACACTTGCTAAAGAAGAATGAGAACTTCAAGTGGGATCTTTTATGTCAGCATAGCTTCGATTAGCTCAAGCAGTATCTCACCAATCCCCCTATCTTGGTTCCACCAGTTCCTGGTTGTCCCTTGATCTTGTATATATCAGCAACACCTACTGCTCTAGGGGCACTTCTAGCACAACATGATGATTATAGCAGAGAGAGAGCCATCTACTATATTAGTAGAACCCTAGTTGGTTATGAAATCAATTACACTCCTATGGAAAAAGCTTGTTTGGCAGTTGTTTTCTCAACTCAAAAGCTTTGCCACTACATGCTAAGTCATACCATCCAACTAGTCTCCAAGATTGACCCTCTCAAGTATATGCTCTCCAGAACAGCACTTACAGGCCGTTTGGCCAAATGGGTTATGCTACTAAGTGAGTTTGACATCTAGTATGTGGACAGAAAGGCAATCAAAGGGCAAGCTATAGCAGATCACCTAGCTGATGCACCTCTAGTAGATGCATATCCTTTGCTCACAGAATTTCCAGATGAGCATATCTGCCTAATTGAAGAACAGCCCCCATGGAAGCTTTATTTTGATGGCTCATACACCTCTCATGGATCAGGGGCAGGAATATTATTAGTTACACCTCAAGGAGATTACATTCCAAAAGCCTTCAAGCTACAATTCCCTAGCACCAACAATATAGGAGAATATGAAGCTCTTGTAGCAGGATTAAAGATAGCTGCAGAATGGAATATCACTGAGTTAGAAATCTTTGGAGTTCCCAGCTCATCATCAAACAAGTCTTAAATGAATATCAAACCAAAGATGAAAAGCTATTACCCTACAAAGAGCTAGTTGATCAGCTGACCCAGCATTTTACAAAGCTTCAGTTTACACAAGTGCCTCGAATGCAAAACAAGGCAGCAGATGCCATGGCCACTATCGGCTCGCTCTTGTAAATTCCCCAAGAAGCTACGCAGTATGATTTTTTAGTTGAGTAGCTCGTCACACCTGCCTATGCGAATGAGGATTCAAACCGTGTTTGTATCTTGGTTGGTCCCCAATCCCCTTGGTACCATGAAATTCACGCTTACCTTAACGATGGTATCATATCCCTTCACCTCACACGTACCCAACGCTAGAACCTCATCCGAAAATCATCCTACTATTTTATCATAGCCAATACCCTATATCGTCGGGGTTATCACGATACTCTCTCTCGATGTTTAGATGAAAATGAGGCCGCGATGGCATTAAAAGAAGTACATTTCGGACTTTGCGGTGCCCACACGAGTGGTATTGTCCTAGCACGACAAATCCTTAGAGCAAGCTACTATTGGCCTACCATTGAAGAAGACTCTTGTGACTTTGTCAGAAAGTGTCTCCCATGTCAGCAACATGCAAATCTTGTGCACGCTCCAGCACAAGATCTACAGCCTACTGCACCACCTTGGCCTTTCGCTTGTTGGGGCCTTGATCTAGTTGGAACTATCACCCCTCTCTCATCTGATGGACATAAATGGATAATAACAGCTACAGAATATTCCACTAAGTGGGTGGAAGCAGTCCCCCTAGTCTCAGCTACAGGAGTTCAAGTCTCCAAGTTCATCTTGTACCGCATTGTTTGCCGCTTCGGCATCCCGTCCACCATCTTCACTGACCACGGAGGTAACTTTGAAAATCTCAACATGGAAGAATTATGCACTTCCCTCCACATCCATCACCACTTTTCTAGCCCATATTTCCCACAAGGTAACGGCCAGGCAGAGGCAACTAATAAAACCCTCCTCAAAATCCTAAAGAAAGTTGTCAATGATTTCGGCCGTGATTGGCACCTTCAAATAAATCCGGCTCTATGGGGCTATCGAACTTCCTTCCGTACATCCACAGGCACAACTCCATACTCCCTAGTCTATGGTGCCAAAGCGGTATTACCTATAGAAGTTGAACTTCCCTCACTACGCATATCTTTGCGAGGGCAAATCTCAGATGAAGAATACAGAGTAGCTTGACTCACCTAGCTAGATCTCTTAGACGAGAAGAGACAACAAGCCTATGACCATCTCACAGTCTATCAAACTCATCTCAAAAGGAATTTCAACAAGAAGGTGCTCCCACGACACTTTCAGCTAGGTGACATGGTCCTCAAAGAAAATATGAAAGTCCAAGCAGATCGAGAAAAGAAAGGCAAGTTTGAACCTACATGGCTTGGTCCCTATGTGGTTACTGCCTCCTTTGGCTCCGGAGCCTATCAATTATCTACACCAGAAGGAGAACTCTTGAATGATCCCACTAACATCATTCATCTCAAGAATTTCTATGCTTGAAGATCCTTGGTATACCCAGCTTTTGAAAAATACAAGATAAAAATAGTAAAGAGAAATAAGCATCCAATGGTGAAAACTTGGCAATTCAAGCGCCTTGGATAGGTACCTTGGTGAAAACCTGGTAATTCAGGTGCCTTGTGTGCTAAAGACTAATCTATTATCTATCACTATCCTATCCCTCATCCATCCACCCACCATCCCATAAAAAACCTGCTTGTTCCCTTGGTGTTCCAATCAAATATCCAAAATCTGATGGAGCTTGTCAATACCTCCTATACAGCTTGTAAATCTTGTACCAAAGCTTGAATTATACCTTGTAAATCTTGTACCATACCTTATATATATTTGAATCTTGTCCAAAGCTTGTACCATATTCCAGCTTGTAAATAATCTTGTATCCTAGCCTATATCCTATCACATGCACACATAGAATCCCATTTTCCTTAAGCTTTTCACAAACCATCTACCTATCCACCTATCAACTATTATAGACATCCCATCCTTCACAAAAATTTCCATCTCACAAAGAAACCAAAACATGAACATTTGTAACATATCTTAGTCTGTCAGCTTATACATCCTCTTTAGCTTAGTATCATTGTATCTATCCGGCTTTCATGTTAGTTCATCCTTGGTCAACATCTTACACACATCGCACACCTTGGTTAGATATTCCAATGCATCCTTTAGCTAGATCTCCTATCACCAAAGTGTTATCCTTCTTAGTTCAGCTTGCCAGACGCATCACTCATCCAGATCCATCAGCTTAGGTGTTCTCTGATAGATTTTTGCAGGATATAGCTTTCCTCATGTTTGATCTTGGTCCGTTAGTACCTCGTCCTACCCATCTCGTTGGCAAACAGTTCTCTTTTGGATTTTCACTTTCTTTTGATTTGGGATCTTCCCTTTTGGGTCTTGAAATATCTTTTCCAAGCAATCTCCTTGTTCCCTCCTCAAGGTTGCCATGATCTTCCATATCATGGTATGCTACTAATGGGGCAATTAGAGTGTAAGGTCTTGATCAGGTCTTTTGCTTGTTTTCTTTTTCTGCTTGTGGGTTACCTAGTGTCGTTTCCATGCTGCTTCCTCTAGGATTCATGTGTGATACTGGGGCAATCCTTGTGTGTTTGTTTTGAGTCAGTTCATCAGTCCTCTGGACGGTTGGTGAAAAGGCCTTGATGTTCTTGGTAACCTTGGCAATTAACCAACAGTCCTATAGCAAATCTAGTGCTCAACTACATGGTGGTACTTCTCTTTGAAGTATCCCCCCCGCTCAAAAAGCTTCAATGGATTCCTTTTATAGCGCTCTGCTCCTTCATCCTCCCCCCAATCCCAAGAGTCTTAAGCTTGTTTCCTCTTGTGCCCTTGATTTCCCTTTATCATTCTCCCGTAGTGAGAGTTTGAGCTAATTCAGCCCCTTCTCTTAGGCCAATCTGAGTCTCCTTGCTCATCTCAATTTCTTGTACTTTTCAAGAAGTCATCGAGCCTCATTTCTCTCCCAGCCGCCTTCTTGAGGGGGCATCATCTAAGTCTAGTCTCTCCTCTTCTTATTCGAGACTGGGGCAACCGTGTTGCTAAAACATCTTCCTCATGTTGTCTTCATTCAAACTTCTTTGAAATAGTGTTTTCTCAACACTATGTCAAAGAGGGGCAAAATGTAGACACCTAAATTTGATTATATTGCTTTGGTAATCCTATTTAGTTATCTCTAAAGGCATCATTAATTAAATTCCTATTTAATTAATCCTTTTCCATCCCCTAGCTGATTAATTTAATTAATCATCTATAGTCCTAATTGATAAATCAAATAACCTATTATTTATCAATTAAATCCTATTCTTCTATCTAATTTCAAAATCCCCATTTATTAAATAAATCTATTTAATAAATAAAACCCTCAAATCTAAAAACCCCTAACCTATCTCTAATCCTCCATTTAGCCTAATCCACCCCATCCACCCATACTAACCAAGCTTAGCCACTAACTCACCCACCCTCATTAATGCCATCCACTTGCACATCTCTAACATCCCTAATCTAATCCTAAACCCAAGCCTAATCCACCCCCTAATGTTGTCACATTCCTTAAACAAGTTTAAGACTTTCCTAATCCAAACCAAAGTCTCCCCTCAAAAAACCCAACCACTAATTCATGAGTGCTCTTACAAAACATAAAAGACTCTTACAAGCCCACTCATGACTCTTACATCCATCTTACACACTCTTCCCTCTTCTACACTCATTCCTCTTACATCCCTCTTACATACTCAACCCCACTCATCATGACTTTAACCAACCCTTTACCCTACCCTCTCACACTCATCCTCCTTGTGACAAGTGTCACCTTCTCATTGGTGCTAAACAAGCACAATCCATGTGCTCTCCTTTGAGTGCATCCTAGCCCTCCTTAAGCCTTCATCCATCCTTGCATCTAAGCCCTCCATCCCTCTACCCCTTAGCCTATAAATTGAATCCCATCCCAAGCCATTTCATCAACAATCTTTGAGCTAAAGTTACCATGCTATTTTGAGAACCAAAGCCATCAATATTACCCTTATAATGCCAAATTGAGAGCTCACAAAGCTACCAATTTTCCATTACCCATCTCCATTGAAGCAGCTTTTGAGCATCTTGAGCATACATCCACAGCAAAAGGACACATCTACAGAATCAAGAAAGCATGGAGTGTTTTCTCTTGTAAGGTTTGCACTTCTTGTTCTCTTTCTTTGTCTAAGCATATATGTGAATTTAGTTTTTGGTTTGTGAATGTTTACTTTATTTGTTAATGTTCGTTGCACACTGATTCTGGTTCTACACTTAGGAGGTCTCCAAGAAACTTAAAACTGCAATAACTTTCTAACTGTAAATTCTTTTGACCTGATTCTTTTTCTGGAGCACTTTAAATTGCAAGTATAATAATATCTCCAAATTACACCCTCAAAATCATCAAAATTTTGGCATAACCCATTTTTTGCATTTACACATGTCCCAAGGTGCTTAAAAACTCTAACCCAGAAAACTAATAGTGGAACTGTGAGAGTTGGAACCTTTATTTGACCCAAATGGGTATCCAAAAATAAAAACACATTAGATAGAAACCATCTCTAAGAATTTATTTTTTGTGATATAGGATTTCCCTTACACCACTGCATGCTCCTGCATCAAACACCCAGTGTGGATTGAAAAGTGACCTTGTCACTTTATGGTAGAGGAAAACCCAAATGGGCAACCTCTGCTGCTAATATCCAAGTTGAGTCATCTATTGGTCATCCTTTCTCCTTCATCGAGTACTCTTCATACTATCTATTTCTGGTACTCCTACCCACACGACTATCCAAAATCTCTTATATCTCCTCTTCTTAGAAACATTGCTCTAGCATCAACCCCTCATCTGCACCATCATCATGATATTTTGTTAACTCTAAAATGTTGAAGATAGGAGAAATGTGAATCCCATCTAGCAAATCCACCTTATATGCATTTCCTGAGTCATGTTTCTTCAAAATTTTGTAGGGGCCAAACTTCTTCATCTTCAACTAGTTGTAAGTACCCACTAGAAATTGTTCCTTTCGTAAGTGTACCATAACCATATCCCCTACTTGGAACTCCTTTTGTCTCCTCCTTTGATCTACCCTATCTTTATATTGTTGATTCATCATGGTGATGTGTGCATGGACCTCCTTATGTAGGCTCTTGATATGTTTAGCAAATTCTTCTGCCTCAGCACTTGTCCTCTCCCCCTACTCCATCTTTCTCAATTTTAGTGTAGTCCTTGGACTACTTCCATACACAATTTGGAATGGTGATCTACTAGTACTCCTATTTATAGAATTATTATAAGAAAATTCTGCTTGTGGCATAATCAAATCCCATCCCTCGGGCTTATCCCCCACTAAACACCTTAGCAAATTACCCAAACTTCTATTTACCACTTCAATCTGTCCATCAGAGTGCAACAATGTGTAGAACTAAACCTCAATTCTGTCCTCAACTTCTTCCATAAAGTCCTCCAAAAATACCCCACAAATTTAGTATCTCTGTTGGAAACAATACTCTTTAGGAGACCATGTAGTCTCACCACCTCTCTGAAAAACAAATCTGCAATATGTACAGCATCATGAGTCTTGTGGCATGTGATGAAATGTGCCATCTTAGAGAACCTATCAACCACCATAAACACTGATTCATTACCCCTTTGTGTCCTAGGCAATCCAAGAACCATATCCATACTTATGTCTTTCCAAGGCTTTGATGGAATAAGTAATGGCTAATAAAGTCTAGTATTGTGACTAAATCCTTTGGTTGCTTGACAGACTTAACAACTCTGCACAAATTTCTTCACATCTTGTGACATTTGAGGCCAAAACTAATGTTCTCTAAGAATGGCAATGGTCTTATCTTGACTAAAGTGTCTTTCCATTCCCCCGTTGTGTTTCTTGTTGATCAAGTTTTCTCTCATGGAACTCCTTGGAATGCATAATTGACTGCCCTTGAATAGCATACCATCCTAAATCAAATAATCTAGCCACCTAGTTCTATCTACAGTAACAGGTTCTTTACAAGCCTTCCATGCTTCAGCAAAATCAAGATCCTTAGGGTATAGATTCTTGAGTTCATCAAACCCAACCACTTCAACCTGCATTATTGTAAGCAACAACTATCTCCTACTCAATGCATCTAAAACCCTATTAGACCTTTCACTTCTATGTTTCAACACAAATGTATAGCTTTGCATGAACTCTACCCACTTCATATGTCTCTGGTTCAATTTACCCAAGCTATTTAGGTACTACAATGTTAGGTGATCAATATACAAGAAAAATTCTTTTGGAAATAAATAATGCCTCCATTTCTCTAAGGCTTGAATGATTGCATAGAACTCCTAATCATAAAAAAAAAAAAATTTCTTTGCATCATTCAATTTTTCACTAAAATAAGCAATAGGCTTACCTTCTTGGCTCAATATAGCCCTAATAGCACTACCACTAACATCACAATCTACCTAGAACACTTTACTAAAATCAAGAAGTGCCAACATAGGTTGTTTTGTCACCTTCTTCTTCAATAGGTCAAATCTCCTTACAACTATTGTAGTCCACTTGAACTCTTTCCTATTCCCCCTTATTGTTTCAGTTAGGGGTGCACATATGCCACTAAAATTCTTAATGAACTTCATGTAAAAACTAACCAGACAATGAAATGATCTCACCTCAGTAGCAGACCTTGGAGTGGGTCATTCCAAAATGGCCTTTACCTTCTCTAGATTCATTTTGAGACCTTCAGATGATACAAAAAATCCCAAGTAGACTAACTCTTTTTTTACAAAGCTACATTTCTTCAAATTAATCAACATTTTCTCTCCCCTCAACCTTTCAAGGATACTACAAATGTGCAATAAATGTTCATCCAAAGTCTTACTAAAAATTAAAATATCATCCAAATAGAGAATAACAAATTTTCCCAAGAATTTCTTTAGTACCTCATTCATAAGCCACATGAAAGTGCTCGGCATGTTGGTTAGTCTAAAGGGCATGACTAAAAACTCATATAGACCCTCCTTGGTCTTGAATATAGTCTTCCACTCATCTCCCTCTTCTATCTATATCTGGTGATAGCCACTCTTAATATCTATCTTTGTGAAGTACTGAGCTCCACTCAAGCAGTCCATAAGATCATCCATTCTTGGAAAAGAAAACTGATACTTGATGGTTATTCTATTTATAGCTCAAGAGTATGTACACATTCCCCACTCTCCACTCCTTCAGTGTTAGTACTATAGGTACTGCACATGGACTCAGGCTCTCTCAAATCAAACCCTTCCTTAATATCTCTTGAATTTGTTTGTTTGGCTCCTCAGTTTTAGTAGGAGTCATTCTATGAGCAGCCTTGTTAGGCATACTAGCTCCAAGGATTAAATCTATCTAATGATTGATCTGCCTTACTGGTGGCAACCCTTCTGGAACATTATCAAAGATGACATCTCCATACTCACTTAATAGGCCTAAAATTTTAGGTGGAATTTCACTACTACCTTCCTTATCTCTTCTAGCAATCAAAGAATAACACATACATTGATGTTTCATACCATCCAAAAAAATTATTCTATCAACAAGACATATCCTAGCACTATTGCATACCTTTTCACCTTCCTTTATCATGGGCTTCAGTTTGTGGTGAACTCCATCCTTTGTCAAAGAGTATGTATTTGCATGGCCATCATGGACAACATGTCTATCAAATTGCCATGGTCTTCCCAACAATAAATGGAAGACATCCATTTGGATAATGTCACAGAGAACTTCATCATGGTAACTCCCCATCTTGAACTTCACCAAACACTATTCACTAACCATGACCTTATTATCATCCTTCACCCAAGTGATACAACAGGGTTGAGGGTGTTTCTCTCTTTTGAGCTTTAGCTTAGAGACCATCTCCTCAAATAGCAAGTTGTCATTATTGCCACCATCAACAATCACATCACAACACTTATCCTCACACTTGCACTTGGTACAAAACAAACTCCTCCTTTGTCTAGGTTTAGTCTCACCACTTAGTAAGACCCTTTCATTTATGAGAATCTCTCCTCTTTTTGCATCCTTAGAATGTGATGATTGCACATCTTCATCCACATGAGCAACCCTTGCTTGACCATCAGCTCTCCTATCTGTCCTTCCTTATCATTGAGGGCATTCAAATGCATGATGACCTTCTTCATTACAATGAAAATAGGTACCACAGAAGTCTCCTCTTCCTAAACCTTGTCCACATCCTCTACCTCTTCCTCTCTAATCTCAAAATTTTTGATCACAGAAATGATTGAAACCCTCATTCCTCTAGTTCCTGCTAGTACCCACATCTTCATTTTTCTTTTGAGTCTCGTTTCGGCCTCTAAATGATCTACCACTGCCCCTTCCTCCTTGATCGTGCCCTCTTTGCCTCTATCAAACTTTTTGTTTAGCTTTTGTAGTGCCTGCCTCTAGTTCACATTTTTTTATCGTTGCTAAACTCTTTTAGGGCTAGTTTTATGTTGATGGTTAGTAGCATTGTTTTGAGATTATCAGATATTCTGCTATGGATTCAGTTTATTATGTGATGAGATTACTTAGACTCTACATTTCATGTATGTATGATGATTATTTTCAGTATTTGTAGTTATTAATGATAATTAGTAAGATGATTTATTATCATATGTGTTTTATTATGGATACTTACCCCATACTTGCATGTGTATGGTGTGTTTGTTTTCTTTGCGTGTTTACTTTTGTATGGCGTGTCTGATGTGGTTAAGGAAGGGAGTCGTAGTCACCTGCTAGTTGGAATCTACATGATGCACCACTTCCTGCCATTGCCTGTTTAGTTTAGTATATATTGTGCTTGTACATGTGTGGTTTTTATGCAGGTTGCAGGTACCGGGTATCGACTTCCCTGAATTGTCAGGATGAGCGTACCCTATCATATTATCTCAATGATAAGAGAGGGGATATAAATTCTCAAGTCCAAATCCCAACCCTTTAAGCCATTTGTTCTAATTGGAAAATTAGGATAAGTATCTGAGTTGAGTACCCTCTGAATACATTGGATAACATAATTCATGATATAAACCTTTGGTTTGATTTTGTATGTATTTTGGCTATGATAGATTTTCATATTTTTACCTTGTGAGTCTTTGATTTATTTTCTATTGATTAAGCCTAATTAAAAGATTTAATTAATGGTTTAATTAAATGGAAAATTAATATGATATTTTAATATTTATCTTATTTAATTAATTGAGAAATTAATTAAATAAAGTAATTAAAGGTGAAGATAAAAGTTTAAATTTGGAATGTGACAACATTTATTTTAATAATAATATATTTGGAGTTCATTTTTAAATAAAAGACTAAATAATATTATTATTAAAGCTAATAAATATTTTAGCAATTAAGTTTTGGAAAATGAAATTTAAAAGTGGAAGATATATTTAAAATTATTAAAAGATTCTAAATCTCATGTGATTAAAATATAAATATATTAAGATTGAAAAGTGGAGTTATTAGAGTTAGTGCATGAGATTTAATAAATAAATTAATTAAATTGGAAAGAGTAAAGTAAATATTATATTAATGATTGTACATTATTTTAATATTTAGGAGTTTGCAAATTCTTGAGAATTGTCATGTAGACAACACAGGGGTTTGCACTCTAAGAATGCACAAGTTGTCTACACTTAAGAGTTAGCATTTTATTTGAGCACATGGTGTCTACAACCTTAAGACTTATCTAGAAGGTTGGAGAAGGCTCATGCTTGGTTGTCATGCTTATCTTCTAGTTGTTTCTAGAGACACTCTAGATGCATCTTAGAGGCCTTTAAATAGAAGCTCTCCTAGTGAGTTTGTACAAGCGGAATGGAAGCTACGAGCTACAAACTTAATGGAAGCTGAATAGCCACAAGCTAAAATGGAAGCTTCAAAGCTTAAATGCATTGGAGAAGTTCATATGCTCATATATTTTCTACATGCTTCTATGTTCCTTCTAGCATTTTTAGTCACTTGGAGATTCTCGGTTGGCTTGGATCTTGGAAGGATTGCGAATGATGGAGAAGGAAAGGATTTTCTATGGACTTCTGAGGCATGGCAAAATTAGCATCAGTGTCCAGGTGCACTCGTGATAATCACATATTCTCTTTGCACTATTTCTCTTCCTGTCTTTATCATGTCTATGTGTCTGAGTAGTCTTATGATTGAATCTATAATTGAAATTGGAATCTAGGTATTTTATTTGGTTAAGAAGAAAACAAAAGAAAAACCCTAGTTTTAATCTAGGAAGGAAATTAGATCTGAATCGGGTTTGGGTTTGAAATTAAAGTTATGAACTTAGACTGACAAGGTTTTGAATTTGAAAATGGAAAGAGGCTTGAAATGGAAATTCTAGATTGAAATTTAGAGTCAGATCTATTAGATGGATTAATGGACATATTTAGAGAACAGATATTTTATAAAGAAGATTCTTAACTGATAGAATTGAGATGCCCCTTTTGGACTATATGTCCTCTTTGTAAATATATGTATATATACATATATATGTGCTTAATCGTATCTTATGTATATATACATATATATACATATATTTAAAAACATCTTTGTTAAATCTGAATCGCAGTCAAAAAAATGTTATTGTATGAACCGAATCGCATATTAGCAAAACGTTTTAATAAACATTTTTAAAACAAAATATATATATGTGTGTATGGGAGGGCGGGGGTACTTCCCACCCCACCCTTTTATTACTCATGCCGGCGGTGGTCTTTGGCGCAGTCGTACCTACGACTGCGATCGCAGGGCCGACTGCGGCCACAGCCAACCGCACGACCCAGTACGTATGACAGTGACAGAATTATCAACCGTCGCACGGCGCTTACAACCCCCCCCCCCCCCCCCCCCCAACCACCTTCACCCACCATCCTTTCCTTCTGTCTCACCCGACGGCAGTAACTTACCCGGTAGGTCTGCATTGCGACCGGGAGTTAAAGAGGCCGCAGGGCTAGTGCGATGTGGCAGTGGCTTTAAAAGTCATGCCATCCTTTAAATCGCAAAACATTAGTTTATAAACACACCATTTTTTTATATGAATCATGAGCAATTCGGTTATAAATAATATTTCGAATTTGAAATAATTATATTGAAATGGTGTTATTGAGAGTTTATTAATATATATATATACATACATACATATATATATATACATACATACATACATATATATATATACATACATACATATATATATATATACATACATATATATAGATATATATATGTATGTATATATATATATATGTATGTATGTATATATATATATGTATGTATGTATATATATATATATGTATGTATGTATATGTATGTATATATATGTATGTATATATATGTATGTATCTATATATATATATATATATATGTATGTATGTATATGTATGTATATATATATACATACATATACATACATACATACATATATACATACATATACATACATACATATATATATATACATACATACATATATATATACATACATATATATATATATATACATACATACATACATACATACATACATACATACATACATACATACATACATACATACATACATACATACATACATACATATATATATATATATATATATATATATATATATATATATATATGTATGTATGTATGTATATATATATATAAGTATTAAATATGTTGAATATCTCCAGTGTTAGACTTTAACATTGTGATTTTATAAGTTCTTATGTTAATAATTGTTATATATGGGATGTCGTTTTAAATAACTTGTCAAATATTGTTAACCAGCAAGAGATATGGAACTATTTGAATATTTAGGGATTAGAAATGGTTGACTTTTAATTCATTGTATTATTAAATAATTAAGGAAGGATAATCTATATTATGTTGATTTAAAATTAAGAGGCTTTAATGATATTGGATTAGGGTGTACTTGACAAGGAGTCATTATTACATTATAACACCATTATAATATTGCTATGTTTTGAATTATTATGTTATTGTTAATACCTTAATCGTGCTAAGAATCAGTTAAATATCAACCAATGAAGTTTGTAAGGTTTCTTTAAGATCAATTAATAATAGTTTGGATGAGTCTATTGTTTATTAATGTTTGTTGGGTCTAACAAACTATTAATAAATAATGGTGTAAAAAGTTTGATTAGATTTAATTAATAATCAAGTTATGTAATAGTGTTTTAATTGCTAATATTGATTCCTCTAGCAAAGTTGTGAAGTATTTACATCGAAGTTGATAGGTCTTATTCTTATGACCTGAATAATGACCTTAGATGTTTTAATGGTGAGACTTAGTAATATTGAATTGGAAACTATTAGAATGTTAATAGGTCATGGATGGTGTACCTATGTTAATTGATTGATTAAATTGATTATTTTAATTAAGTTATAATCTTCTTATTCGAGGATTGATAATTGGTTCTTTTATAAAAGAATAATAATTCTTGGATTATGTCAAAAAGTTGAAATAATGATAAGGAAGAGATATTCAATTAGTAACTTGGATCTTAGAAAATAAAGCAAATGATTTAATGAGTAAATATTTATCCTTAAGTTATTCTTAGGATAATGCTATCGGGGAATCAAATGGGTTGACTTGTAGGTCAAATGATGAAACTTAGACACTTGAGGTATACTTGCAAATGGAAAATTGGAAACCCCTACACATTATTCAACTATGTGAATTTAGTAAACCAAAATATGTGTTTGCATCGTGTATTCTATATGCTTCTTGTTTTGGGTTTTGGGTTGACTAGTGTTGACCAGTCTTAGGTTGTTACCAAAGGCTCGGGGGTTATGAGATGTGTTGGCATGTTGATATTATTGGTCTCCATCTTTATAAGCCCAACCATGGTTATGTGATCGTATGCTCTATGAAATGTTTGTATTTGTTCATCAGTCTTCATGTGTGAAGCTGAGATGTATGTGTATGAGATACCTGAGCTAATCATTTTTGAGTCATCGATCAGTTATCCTTGGATTACTTTCTAGTCACCATGATGGGACTAAAATGTTGATTTATTTCTTGATGATGTCATGTTGTGACATGTTTTGACTCAACCATTTTGGAGTTTTCGATCAGTATGATTTTGAGATATTCTTGGTTGCTTGTTGAAGAACCAATGGATATGGTAATTATTTTGAGATATATTTTGGTTATTGAGAACCAATGGATACTTATGATTATCAGTGATGCCTTCAGTTGCCAATAGAGAACTGTTGTGGTCATGATTTTCAATGGATGTTTTTCCAGATGCTCATGGAGATTTTGATGATTCTTATCTTGGAGATTTGATTATTCTTATTGTGGATATTTGATGTTTTTATCATGGATATTTGATGATTCTTTTTATGGATTATCTTTTGGATTTTCTTTACAGTCGCTTGTATAGGACTGTGGTGATTTTATGATTCCATGAGCACTAGGGTAGGTTATCTACTTGTAGTGTCGGGAAGTGGCTTGCAATGGGGGCCAGGGCCCTAAGTGGCTGCCAGGGTAACTCATGTAAGTTTGGTTAATAAGTGATAACATTTACACACTAAATGGGGATTAAATGAACCTAAAAAGATAATTGTTTTGGTTCTCGCCCATGCCTTGAGCGCTTGTACAGGCTAGGATGGGAGTAGTGAGAACGCATGGTTGTGACCTTGCATTCCATAGTATGCCTCGTCAGTATGAGAGGATACTAGTGGCTGCATGAGATCAGTATGGACCCATGGAGTTTAGCTAACTGCTAGGGTAACTTGTACGTGATAAATGCGATGACACTTTCCCGCTTGTAGAGTAGGTTTCCTACATGTCATTGTTGTGCCTCTGGGAATTAGATGTCAAATTTTGTGTGATGGAACCTTTGATTTAGTATACTTTTAGGATTCTTGGACTTAAAGAGATTTATGCTTTGTGGTTTTGATATCCTATTTGGGACTTGAGATTATCTCCTCAGCACGGTGGGAGTGGACCATTTAGGTTCCACGCGGTCGGGTGGTAGTGTTTTATCACTCTTATCATTTGAGATCCGTCGGAGACACCGTGGCTAGAGCATTCTTGGTTGGTATTTATCTTCATTATGTTCTTGGAGCATTATGGTAGATGATATACCTTATGATGGATGTATTTACTAGTATGTTTCTTATATTGATGGTTTGCATATGTTAGATGATGGTATCCTATGCTTTACTTTGCATGTTAGTAGGATTTTTTTTTAGGAGTGACATTCCTACTATGATAATACCGATGATCTCTTCGGTGCTTTGAAATGTTACGCACGGAGGAATGGCTAGGATCCATGATGATCTAATGATGCTATTTACGGTTGGGAGGAACTGTGCATGTAGTTATTTATGTTTGTGGTATATGGTTATCTTTTATGATGGATGTTTATGTCTTTTATGATGATGATGTACTTTATTTACTTGTATTTTTATTCTTTTAAGCTTTTCATACCTTGTAACATGTACAGTGGATGATTGAGCAATTCTAAAGTGTGATTATTAAAAAGACACTTGTATATTGTTTAAGTACATTGGATGTATCATTGTTATTTCATAAGGATGTAATGTTAGATGAATAGTTAATTTACATGTGATAAAACGTTAAGAGATCTTTAAAGAATGTAATTCTGTTATGTTATGTTATTTTCAGTTGGATATTACTATTGCTTCCATAAGTGTTGTGTATGGTTTTACTTTCATGTTTTAAAAAAAAAATTGTTTGGTAAATTTAGTGAAATTCTTTGGATCCCTTGGCGGGGCATTACACTTCTCTTCAACTCATAGGGAAAAATAGTATGCCTCTTCAATGCTAGTCATTCTAACCAGACTTAACTCCTCCTGTATGCTACATCGTAACCCACTGAGGTAATGGGAAACCTTCTCCTTATTAGCTTTTGCATGCTCTACCTTAATAAGAAGTCAGTAAAATTCATCTATATATTCCTAGATAGATTTTCCTACTTGCTTTAACCCTTGCATTTTCTTGAACAAATCAAGCTCATAATCAACTGGAATAAACTACTTCTTTAGTTTGTCCACCATGTGATCCCACCTTGCAATTTTCTCCTTTCATCTTCTATTCCTTTCTAGCTGAACCTCTTGCCACTAGATTTTGGCATGGCCTTTCATTTTGGCCTTTGCAAATTTAACCCTCTCAGGGTCTCTGATATCCTCATACTCAAAATACTCCTCTAATTCATTGATCCAATTGATCAACTCACCTAGGTTTAGAGTTCCCAAAAACATACCCACATCAACATTAGGTCTTTTTGTCATGACCCCTCCTAAAAAGAATCCTATAATTAGATTAAATATAAATTCATATATTATTATCTATTGGTCACAAAAGAAATATATATAGATAAATGCTTATGATTTATTTAATCGTATTATTCATAATAATTTAATTTATAACTATCCATAATAATTCTATTATTCATAATAATATAAATTATTATTCATAATAGTATAAATTATTATTCAAAATAATATAAATATAAATATAAATTATGTAATACATATACATATTTAGGTCTTGAACTAATATCATTTATTTCTCCTTTATAATTATATATCAAATAATTCATAAGGTATATCAATACTTTTCAATATAACTTTATAAATTGTATTTACTACTTATCAAAATCCTCATTATTAAAATGCTCTCTTGTATCTATATTAATACTTCACAATTTCCTTTTGTAATAAATTGGATAAACTACACACAACCTGTCATGATACATAACAATAGATGCAACACTTCACTCACACCTCTCCTAAATAGGACAGCATGTATTTAAAGAATAAGGACAAGGTCAAAAAGGAGGGGATACACATTCATAAAATTTACTTGAAGCAAGATCTGAATCATCCATCAAAATCTATCAACCATCGAATCACATTCAACCAATTACCATCAAACACGTATTCTGTCAAAAATCAAAATAAACCAGCGGATCACATCAAAGGACGTGGGATGGAGCACCAAATAGAGGAGCAACAGTCACAACCATCCTACCAAACATGGATTTTAGTAAGGAGCATAGGAATCGGCATCCAAAACCATGGAGGAGGATCCTCTTTGTTATGTTAGTACAACAAGGTAAACTACAGAGCACGAGTTACATAGGATGTTCATCAAAGCATATGAAAAGGTAAAAAAAAATACCACATATTAATAAAGGTTTCTCACATAACAATAAGGCAATAAAGTTGTATGACAATCACCAAGGAAGCCCACGTGAGTCTGAATAGAAACGAGGAGAATTAAGGATAAAAGGGGTACTTTATTAAAGGAATTGGATGGTCTAGTAAGTTCAAATTACTAATAAAATCATAGATTGCATTTATCATTTGTGAGATAATACACATAGACCCCTACATTATTAGGAGATGCATACATATTTTTAAGAGGAGCATAACAATAAATATACTTCATTTCATATATATATTGAAGAATCTAAATATAGTTGTGGACCTCTTCCAAACTCAAGGGATAAATCATGAACGTTGCCTAGTATGAATTGTTTATAAGATCTATGTTAAACCATAAATTGGAAATCTAAAGTGACCAAAAAGGTAAATCGAAAAAGGGGACATTACACTTTTCCCAAGATTAGAAATGGCCCTAAAAAGCCTCTCCTCTGCCTTGTTTAGGACTTCCTCTTCACCTTCCCCTTCCTATCCAATATTTTCTTCTTCTTCATTTTCTTCCTCACTTTCATTGCCTGTGGCAACATTCAATCCTCTACATATCTCCTCCTGCAATGCTTGAACTTGTCTCTGGGGGGCTCTAACCTTAGGAGTAACAACTCTGGCCCTTCCACCATGTTCCCTTCATGGAGGCATCTTCTTGTCTCAAACCCACAAACACACAGTCCCAGTGCAAACTGTCTCACAATAGGCACTCTGTCTACACACTTAGGAAAACCTGCTCTGATACCACTTGATGGAGACACAACCAAAGACCAGAATGAACACACAAGAAAAGGGGAATATTATTATCAATGAAAAATTCCCTATGGGATTACAATAGTATGATTTTGGAGAAAGAAATCCTTCCCACAGTACCTTCTCTTTAACTCCACTAAGAACTGTCTTTACAATGCCAGAAATGTTCTTAAATAGACCCCAATTCATTTAGGGTTAGGAATACATTCTAGAATATGCTAGTTGGCATCCACCACCAAAATAGAAGGTTCTAAAAATCATGTTAGAAGTTGTTGTAAAATTAGAAGAATCCAGAAATAGCAATCCAACTTCTGGGAGGCATAACTTTTGAACCGAGACTCTGATTGATGAACTGTTTACATTTTCAAAAAGCTCTTGAAGTGTTCCATAGACTTATGGACTAGATTTTCTTGTCCCCCATTTTTTGGCCCTGTACAAGGCTGTTTAGTGCCCCATAGTTGACTTTGAAACACTCTTAGGAGGTCTCCAAGAAACTTAAAACTACAATAACTTTCTAACCGTAAAGTATTTTGACCTGATTCTTTTTCTAGAGTGCTTTAAATTACAAGTATAATCATCCATCCAAATTACACCCTCTAACTCATCATGATTTTGGCTCTATTACAAAATAACCCATTTTATGCATTTACACATATCCCAAGGTGCTTAAAAACTCTAACCTAGAAAACTAATAGTGGAACTGTGAGAGTTGGAACCTTTATTTGACCCAAATGGGTATCCAGAAATAAAAACACATTCAATAGAAACTATCTCTAAGCATATTATTATGGGTGATATAGGATTGCCCTTACACCAATGGATGCTCCTACATCATGACTTGACAATATGAAAGAAATAAATATAAGGTCAAGTTGACAACATCAAAGTGTGTGAGAGTCTGAATAAACTGAAGATTTAATGATGAAGAGGAAGCAAATTTGAAAGATAAGCAGAATAGCCTTGAGGAATATAAAATATATATTCAATCAAGAAGGATCAAGTATAAGCCAGAACAAAGATCTGTTATCAGCAATTTACTTGCATTCAAATTAGTTCATCTCATTGTTACTCTCTAACCATTATAGTAGTGATCTAAATCTCTTAATAGAGTTGGCTTAATAGCTATTTGTAAATCCTCTAGCAAGGTGGTAGTTCTGTTGAATTGTCTAAAGACCTCTAACAAGGTCACTCCTAAGAAGGTGATTAAATCCTCTAATAGGGTCACACCTAATAGTGTGTTTTGTGACCTTTAACAGGGTTGGTTCCTAATAGGGCTCACTTCAGAAGAGTGAAATCAATAACTAGTTGCAATTGGTGGTTTTTTCCAAATTAGGTTTCCACATTAAATCCTAGTGTCAATTGTGCTCATGCTTATTTCTTTTATGTGTTTGCAACTAAGTTAAAGTAATGGCAATCACAGTTAACATCTAAAGATTTGCATGTTAATACTTACCAAGAAAATTCATATTTACCGAGTTACAAAATTTTATGTGTACTTACCAAGCATTAGCAGTATTTTGTTCTCAAAGTTTATTTTGTATTGGCATCTAAGGGATCTACGATTTATTTTAGTGGTAACTAATTCACCCCTCCCCTCTTAGTTACTCCTCTTCTATTTCCAACAATTGGTATCAAAGCTTTTGGTGCTTGCAAAGAAGGTTTCAAGGACCTAAGCTAAAGATCAGGATGTCTTACAAGAGAGAGATTCCCAAGCTAAATAGAGACAATTTTGCAACATGTCAAGGACTTATGAGGATACATTTGGCTTCCATCAATGATTCAAGGTGCAAATATCTTGATGCTGAATACAAGACTCCCACTAGAACATTGCCAGTTGAAGATATTGTTGAAAAGAAGAATCATACAATCGTGATGATTGATAGTGCATTTGCTCTAAGTTATGTTGAATTTGATGAGGTTAAAGACTACAAAATTGCTCATGAAATGTGGAATAAACTAAAAGATATATATAGAGGATATGACAATGTAAGAAGAGCTAAGGTTGAAAGTCATAGAGGCCATTTTGATTAGATGAAAATGAGAGAAGATGAGAACATTGCAAAATATATGGAAAGGATCAAAGCAAGTGTAAGTGAAATCAAAGCATCTGGAGGAGACATTGAAGAGAAAATAGTAGTAAGCAAGGTACTTAGAACTCTTCTTCCTATTTATGCAATTAGATTATCTTCTATTCAAGATATGAGATGTGATCCAAATAATAAAATATCTTTAGATGCTCTAGTTGGAAGATTGATAGCTTTTGAGTTAGATAACATTGATAACTATGTCCCCACTTCAAAGGTTATTGAGCCTGCTTTTAAAGCTAAAATCTTGCTCAAAGAAAAGGGTAAAAAGTCTATTCAATCAAGAAGTGAAGACGAATAATCAAAAGAAAGTTTAGATAGTGATCTTGAAGTTTTTGAAGCCATACTTGCAATAAATTATTCCAAAGGTAGATTAAAGTACAAAGGTAAAGTTCCTCTTATCTATTTTTCTTGTTAAGAAGTTGGACACATTGTTGCAAGGTGTCCAAATAGAGAAAACAAAGATGAAAAGAAAAGAATCAAGCATAAAGGCAAGAAGGATTTCAAGAACTTCAAGGATAAAGGTAAGAAATCTTGTTTTATGGCTAAAGATTCTGATAATAGTGAAGATGAAATGGTATATATTATTGTAAAGAATGAATTTGATGATGGAGATAAGATGGCACTTATCTCTCATGTTAGTAAAAATGATACATGGATCATTGGTAGTGGTTGTTCACATCATATGACTAGAGATAAAACAAAATTTGAGAATATGGAACCTTATGATGGAGGTAGTGTGAGATTTGGAAACAATGAACCTTGTTGCATAAAAGGAAAAGGGTGTATCTCATTTACCAATGAACTTGCATGTGAAAATGCTTATTGGGTTGAAGGATTAAAGCATAATCTACTAAGTGTGGCATAGTTGAATAACATTGGATTCAAGGTAGAATTCATGAATGGACAGGCCAAACTACTAGATGGTAAAGGAAATTTGGTTGGATCTGGCAAGCAAACAAAAGGTAATCTATTTTATCTTGATCTCGTGATTGTTCATGTTTTATTGCTCAAGTAGAAGAAATTTTTTTTATGGCACAAAAGACTATCTCATGTAAACTTTGATAATCTAGCTAAGATAAGAAAACATAAAAGAGTAAGAGATATTCCTAGTTTTAAGAAACTTGATATGAGTTTATGCAAGAATTGCCAAATTGGTAAGATGGGAAAGACTAGTTTCAAAAGCAAAAACTATCAGTCTGAAGAGGTCTTAGAAATTGTACATACTGACTTATGTGGACCTAATAGAATAGAAATTTATAGTGGAGAAAAAAAATTTCATTCTTTTTGTTGATGATTACTCTAGAATGATGATTGTAATGTACTTGAAAGAAAAATCTAAAGATTTTTAAAAGTTCAAGTTGTACCTAGAAAGAGTAGAAAAAGAACTTGGAAAGAGGTTGAAATGTTTAAGATCAGACAAAGGTGGAGAATTCATCTCCAATGAATTCAATAATTTCTACATTGAAAGAGGAATTAAGAGACAAGTATCAACTCTTGGCACACCATAGTAGAATGGTATAGCTGAAAGAAGAAACAAATCTATCATGGATTGTGTAAGGACATTAACGATTGAAAATAATGTTGCTCTCAAATACTAGAAGGAAGTCATCACCACTGTAATTCATACCTTGAACAGAGTATAGTTGAAGAAATATTCAAACAAAACTCATTATCAACTATGGTATGGCTACAAACCTAATGTAAGTTACTTGACAATATTTGGCAGCAAATGTTATATCTTGAAAGAATCTTGAAAAGGAAAATTTGATGTAAAAGGTGATGAAGGAATATTTCTAGGATACTCCTACAAAAGTAAAGCATACAAATTTTTGAATCTATCTACTCATAAAATTATAGAAGAATTGATGATTTTGCATAAAGAAGTGAAGAAGAAAGCAACAAAGAACCAGAGGATTATAGAAGATTTGTTTACTATGAACCTAATACTCTCAAGTCCCCAAAATCACCAAGAGTTACCAAGTTAAAAATAGTGCAACCTAAGTCTCAGTCTTAAGGACCTGAGTCACAATCAGAGGCTATCGAGCTAGTTCAAACTGAGTATGATGGACCCAAGTCACAGATAGAAGGATTCGAGCTTGAAACTGAAGTTCATAATAAGGACAGTGGAACTCATTCAAATACCAAAGAGCTTTTGTTAGCAAGATATGTTAGAAGGCATCATGCACCTAATCAAATCATTGGAGACAAATTTGATGGAACAATGACAAGAAGAAAATTAAAAGGTACATGTTTACTTGCTAAATTTGAACCTAGAAATGTTAAAGAAGCTCTAGAAAATGAAAGCAGGATTGAAGTAATGAATGAAGAGATAGAGCAGATTGAGAAGAACAAAACTTGGACTCTTGTTCCTAGACCTAAGGATAAAAATTTAATTGGCCCAAAGTGGGCATTTAGAAATAAGTTGAATGAAGATGGAAAATTTTCAAGAAATAAGGCTAGACTAATATGCAAAGGTTATTATCAAGAAGAAGGTATTCATTATAGTGAAACTTTTTCTCTTGTTGCAAGATTAGAAGGTGTTAGAATTTTACTAACATATGCAGCACATAAAGAATTTAAAATATATCAAATGGATGTTAAAGTTACATTCTTGAATAGAATTCTTGATGAGGAAGTACACATTGAACAACAAAAAAGTTTTGTAGATCCTAGCAAAACAGACATGATTTGCAAATTACACAAAGTATATATGGTCTCAAGCATGCTCCTAGAGCTTGATATGAAAGACTTCATAATTACTTGGTACCTATTGGTTTTTAAAGAACAAATGATAACCGTAGTCTATTTATCAAGAAATAACCAGACAAGAAGATTGTGTTGGCAAAAATATTTGTTGATGGTTTTTTATTCACAAGAAATGATGACGTGTGCAAAGCATTTTCAGAAGAAATGAGTAAAGAATTTGAAATGTCCATGTTTGGTGAGATAAAATTATTTTTTGGATTGAAGATACAATAGAACAAAAATGGTGTCTACATCACTCAATCTAAGTATATCAAGGAAATATTAAAGAAGTTTGGAATGGAAGACTCAAGACCACTTGGAACCCCTATGTCTACAGGACATAAGCTTTCCAAAAATGATGATTTCAAAGAGGTGGATTAGACCACATATAGATCAATGATTGGAAAATTGTAGTATGTAGTGCATACAAGGCCTGATATTACTTTAGCAATTGGTATGGTGGCAAGATTCTTAGCAAATCCCAGAGAAAATCACATGATGGCAATCAAAAGAATCATGAGATATCTGAAAGGTACTGAAGATTATGGATTATGGTACAAACTTGGAGGCAATTTGGACTTAAACATGTTTACTAATGTTGATTGAGCACAAAGTATTGATGACAGGAAAAGCACTAGTTGTGGAGCATTCTTTCTTGGTAAAAGACTAGTATCTTGGACAAGCAAGAAGCAAAATTATACACCTCAATCCATAGTAGAGGCATAATATGTGGTAGCAATAGTTAATTGTACAAACAATGTTTGGTTCAAACAACTATTGGCAGGTATGAAGATAGAAATCAAGGATCCAATAGTCTTTACTATGATAACACCAATGCAATCAATATATCAAAGAACCTAGTGGTGCATTCCAAAAAAAAGCACATTGCTATAAAATATCACTTCTTAAGAGAATTGGTGCAGGACAAAGAGGTCAGATTGGAATATGTTAATAAAAAAGAATAGATTGTAGACATATTCACCAAGCCATTACCTAAAGGTGCATTTCTATATCTAAGAGGTAAGTTAGGGTTCATTCCCCTATCTGAAGCTCACTAAATGAAGTTTAGTGATGCATCAACAAAAGCTAAGCTGAATAATGAATAACATAACATTTTCTTCGGTTTAGACATGCTCGGTGCTCTAACAATTTTTGAATTAGCAAGCTTGCATTCAGGGGGGAAACTGGTTGGGGAGAACCTGGTAGGAGGTACAGACCCTGGAGGAACTATGGGGGGACTTGGGAAGAATGTTGGATCAAGTTTCATGGCTATTGGGGATGATGGTAAGTCTGGACATGTTTTAGACACTTTTTGCGGGGTCCGTGACCCGCCCTTGGATTCTGCCTTTGCTTCTCATGTGTCAGGTTAGGACAAAGAGGAAAAGAAAGATCATGTGGAATCTAATAAATTTAATTCCTCTGTTGGAGAGAAGGTAGGGTCCTCAGAACAAAAGACCTGGTCTTCACTTTTTGGCAGGAAACCAACTGGCAAATCTTCTTTCCCGTCGGTGACTTCTAAGACTAGTTGGGAGAAAGGTGAGTTCCAAGTCTTTATCCCTAACCCCTTAGTGGATTTCTTTGTTTCCTCCATGGATTTCATGCTGGTGGGAAAATTTTTTGGGGCAAGACTAGATCTAGATTCTCTAAGGAAAATGGTTAAGAGGAAATGGGCTATTCGCAGGGAGGTGGACATAGCTCCCATGCCAAATGGTTTCTTTCTGTTTATTTTTAACTATAAGGAAGATATGAATTTGGTTCTTTGTGGAGGTCCCTGGTCTTTTGGAAAATGTTCTCTTACAATAAAAAAAATGGGAGCCTAATATGGTTTTATCAGATTCCTTTTTCCTTACTACCTCGATTTGGGCCAGACTTCTTGGACTCCCTCTTGAATTCTAGCATGAGGACATTTTTAAGGGTATAGCCAGTTCTTTTGGTGAATTGGTGGCTCTGGATAATGCTACTATGACCAGATCCAAACTCCAGAGTGCTAGACTATATGTGAAGGTGGTAGATTTGAATCATCTCCCTGAAAAGGTGGATTTAATCTCTAAGCTTGGTAAGAAAACCCAAGTAATCATTTTTGAAGATCTTCCTTATGCTTGTTATGCTTGTAAGAAATAGGGTCACTTGGTTAAAAACTACCCCTCCAAGAGTAAAATCCACTTGAATAGTGAGAAGGAAGTGAAAAAGACTAAGGTTCAGCAAAAGAAGGTTTGGAAACCTAAAGATGTTCATCTCAAAGAGAAGAAAGAGAATGAGAACTCAAAAGCTCCACCAGCAGTTGTGGATATTGTCTCTAAACTTCTTCTCAAGGATGGGGCTAGGCTCATGCCTGAGACGGAGAATATAAACTCTAAAAAAGAAGTGAATGGCTTACAACTTGATCCCATCTTGCCTGAACAAGGTATAGATGACCTGATGGATTTATCAAAGAAAATTGTTCTTTATCAAAAGATGGAGGATAAATGGGGTGATCTTGATGAGATGATAGAGCTTGAGGAAGGAGAATTCTTGGCTGAATCTGGAGCTCATAGTGAGGATGATGAAACTCAGCCCACAGAGATGCAGGTTTTTGCCCCTTTATTTTCCCAAGATACCCTTATTAAGGACCCTCCTGTCCTAGAAGCTATCAAAGAAGATGGAGTAATCTCAAAGCTTAAACCAAATTCAAGGAAAAGGGCTAAAAAAAAGAATAACATAAAGGGGGTCGAGACTCGAAGCAGTAAATTAGAATTTCATACTAAAGTGAATCCCAAAGCTTCGACCTCAGTAAAACGTGGAAAAAAAATTGACCAACAGTCCAAGGTGAAACTAGATGTTGGGTCTCTGGATGAACATGGAAGGAAATCTTCTAAGAAAACCAGGTAGTTAGAAAGCTTGCAGAATATTGCTAATGGTTGTCAAGCAACTATTCTAGATTATACCCCTAAAATATGGAAATGGAAATTATTACCTAGAATATTAGGGGACTGAACAGTTACCATAAACTAGATGTTGTTAGGAACTTTGTTAGAGAATAGAAACCTGATTTTCTTCTGCTATGGGAAACTAAGATGAACAAAGAGAAAACAGAGTAGATAAAAGCTTTTAAAAATTACTCTATAAATGCTAGTAGTTCAAAAGGTTCTTCAGGGGGAACCCTAATGCTATGGAAAAAAATTGCTTTGTTGGGACTATTTTGAGGGCTAGTAAATACTTTATGATTGCTAAAATTACTAGTGTTGATCAAAAAGAGGACTGGTATATTGTGAATATATATGCGCCCAACATGAAAAGCCAAAGGAAGAAGGTTTGGGACTCTACATCCAATTTTAAAAGTATGGATTACTCTGGAAGGTGGATAATCATGGGAGACTTCAATGTCCCTCTTTATGACCATGAAAAAATGGGAGGTAATGCTACCCAACTCAAAGGAAGAATGGACCTTAGGGAGTTTATAAACAAAGAGGGCCTAATGGATATGGATCTTCAAGGCATTCAATTTACTTGGAGTAATAAGAGAGTTGGCAATGATTATATTCAGGCAAGGCTTGACCATGCTCTTATCTCTCCTGATTGGACAAAAGATTTCATCTGCAAGTTGGAAGCCCACCATAAAATTGGTTCTGATCATTTCCCTCTTATTTTCTCTACTAATAAGCTTAGTCCTAAGATGAATTTTCCTTTTAGATTTGAGAAGATGTGGATGCAACACCCTCAGTTTGAAAGAAAAATGGAAGAATGGTGGAACATCAAAATTGATGGTACTGCTCTCTTCAAAGTGACTTCTAAACTTAAAAATGTCAAAAATAAAGTCAAAATTTGGAACAAAAACTGCTTTGGAAACATTTTTGAGGATAAATCTGTATTGAAAGAGGATATCCAAATAATTCAGGATATAATTCAGAAGGAGGAATATTCCCCGGACCTTCTTTTAGAAGAAAATGAAAAGCTGACTCAATACCATGACATCATTACTAAAGAAGAGATATACTGGAGGCAAAGATCAAGATTGATATGGCTGACTAAAGGAGATAAAAATACCAAATTTTTCCATCTATCCACTATGAAGCATAGAGCCAAATCTCACATTTCACATCTTATTAAGGAAGATTTGAAGATTGAGGAGGATAAGGACATCATGGATGAAATGGTGACATTTTTCTCTAGTCTTATGACAGTTGACCCCAACATCAATATGGAACACCAGACTAAATTCCTTAGAGTAATCCCCACTCTGGTTTCAAAGGATCAAAACAAATTGTTAAGCTTAATTCCTAAGAATGATGAAATTTTCAAAGCTGTTTGTTCTCTAGGAGGAGAAAAAGCCCCTAGTCCTGATGGCTTTCCCATGTTTTTCTTTCAGAAACTTTGGAAACTTGTTGGAAAAGATGTTTGTGATGCGGTAAAGGAATTCTTTGGGGCAAAACAATTGCTGAAGGAAGTCAATTCCACCTTCTTGTGCCTGATTCCTAAGAAAATTGGAGCTGATTCGCATGATCAGTTTAGGCAAATCAGCTTTTGTAATTCTTTCTATAAAATTATCTCCAAAGTGCTTACTTCTAGATTGCTTCTGGTGACCCCTTTGATCATTGCTGACCAACAAAATGGCTTCACTCCAAGTAGACAAATCCTCAATTTTGTTATTTCTGCTCATGAGAATATTCATTCCTTATCTTGTTCTAACAATCAAGGATTTGTAATGAAAGTGGACATTGCTAAGGCTTATGACAAAGTTGATTGGTCCTTTCTCTCAAACATTTTGTTTACCTTTGGCTTTGACAACAAGGTTGTTGGACTAATACATCAGTTGATCTCTACTTCTTCTATTGTTGTCCTGGTTAATGGTAGCTCTTCTCATTTTTTTAATCCCTCTCGGGGATTGAGACAAGGGGACCCTTTATCCCCCATCCTCTTTGTTATTATGGCTGATTTTTTTAGGAGGTACATTGGGGATCTGGTGCATAAAGGAGTTAGTAAGGGATTGCAACCCTCTTCCCATCCTCTTATATGTTCTCATGGCCAATTTGTTGATGATATCATCTTTATGGGGAAATTTGAAGTCAGGGAAGCCAAAAATTTGAAGCAAGCAATAAATCTTTATTCTTCTGCCTTGGGCCAACTGGTTAACTGGAATAAAAGTGATGTGTTTTTTCTCAATACCCCTATTCTTAGACAACATAAAATTGCCAAAATCCTTGATTATTCTATAGGGTCTCTCCCTTCTTCCTATCTAGGTCTTCCTTTAGGCTTGAAGGCTCTAGATTCCTTTTGGGAAGACCTTATTAACAAATTCAACAAGAAGTTGGCTGGTTGGAAAGGGAACCTTTTAAGCTAGGTTGGTAAATTAATTCTTCTTAAAGCTTCTCTCCAAAGTATACCAACTTATGCTTTAAGTCTTTTTAAAATCCCCACTAAATTTGTTGAGGCTATTGACAAAATTCAATGGAATTTTTTATGGACTGGTGCAAAGGTAAAAAAGAGAATACCTTTAATTGCTTGGGACCAAGTTTGTAAACCAGTTAGGGACGGTGGACTGGGCATCTGGAAAATTAGAAGCATGAATAAAGCTCTTCTAGCTAAACAAGGATGGTGTGTTTTTCATGAAAACAAAGAGTGGAGTACCATATGGAAACATAAGTACCTTCTTAATTCTATTTCTCTTCCTGATTTCTTCTCTTCTTCTGATGTTTCTCATCCTTCCTCCATTTGGGGAGTTGTGCAGGGAACAGAGAAAATTCTTGGAGAAGGGAGCTCTTGGAAAATTGGCCAATTTGTTGATGATACCATCTTTATGGGGAAATTTGAAGTCAGGGAAGCCAAAAATTTGAAGCAAGCAATAAATCTTTATTCTTCTACCTTGGGCCAACTGGTTAACTGGAATAAAAGTGATGTGTTTTTTCTCAATACCCCTATTCTTAGACAACATAAAATTGCCAAAATCCTTGATTATTCTATAGGGTCTCTCCCTTCTTCCTATCTAGGTCTTCCTTTAGGCTTGAAGGCTCTAGATTCCTTTTGGGAAGACCTTATTAACAAATTCAACAAGAAGTTGGCTGGTTGGAAAGGGAACCTTTTAAGCCAGGTTGGTAAATTAATTCTTCTTAAAGCTTCTCTCCAAAGTATACCAACTTATGCTTTAAGTCTTTTTAAAATCCCCACTAAATTTGCTGAGGCTATTGACAAAATTCAAAGGAATTTTTTATGGACTGGTGCAGAGGTAAAAAAGAGAATACCTTTAATTGCTTGGGACCAAGTTTGTAAACCAGTTAGGGACGGTGGACTGGGCATCTGGAAAATTAGAAGCATGAATAAAGCTCTTCTAGCTAAACAAGGATGGTGTGTTTTTCATGAAAACAAAGAGTGGAGTACCATATGGAAACACAAGTACCTTCTTAATTCTATTTCTCTTCCTGATTTCTTCTCTTCTTCTGATGTTTCTCATCCTTCCTCCATTTGGGGAGTTGTGCAGGGAACAAAGAAAATTCTTGGAGAAGGAAGCTCTTGGAAAATTGGTAATGGTTTGGAAAGATGTATGGCTTAAGGATCACCCCTTAATTGAAGATTTTCAAGATATGACACAAGTTGACTTATGCAAGCAGAGATATGGCACTCTTGTTAGTCATTACTAGCAGAATGACTCTTGGGTGAACTTGAAGGACATTGATAAATGCTTCAATCACATCCAATTATCTCTCAATGCTGTTTATCTCCATCCTTCTTTTGAGGATGAGATTATTTGGTATGCTGAACCTAGTGGGCAATTCAAAGTTTCTTCATTCTTTGTTTCTAAGGAGAAGGAAAATCTTCCCTTTTGGTCTCAGGCTTGGACTAAGGGTCTCATTCCTAAAATTAACATCTTCTTTTGGGTCCTACTTCAAAATAAAATTTTGACCCTTGATAACTTGCAAAAAAGAGGTATAAATTTGGTGAATAGGTTTATTTTATGCAAGAATGGATTTGAAGATAGAGACCACCTGTTTCTAAACTGCTCTTATACCCAGCAAGTCTGGACTGAGATCCTTATGTATTGGAATTTGACCTAGGTTCATCAAAATAATGTGGAATCTTCTTTTAAAAGCTGGCAATGCCCTTCTAAGAATTTTGATGTTCAATTCCTATGGAAAATTACTCTTCCTCATCTCTGGTGGGGTATTTGGAAATAAAGAAATAATAGAATTTTTAGAAACAGAGAGGTTCCTGGATGGGTGCTTGGTCAGAATATTATTAGATCTTTTAAGGAGAATTTCAGATCTCTGAAGAACCCTGATAAAACCTTTCCTATTGATAATCCAATGCATTCCAAAAATCCTAAACTTCAAACTGATAACCCAAGATCAACCATCACTTGGAGTTCCCCCCCTTATGGTTAGATTAAAGGAAACTTTGATGGTGCTATTAAGGGAAACCCAAGAAGTGCGGGTTGTGGAGGTGTGTTGAGAGATCATAGGGGAAATGTTAAAGATGCTATAGCAATCCCCATAGGCAGGACTAGTAGTCACATTGCTGAAGCAATGGCTGCCCTTTATACTATGAAAATTGTCGTGGATTTGGGATCTATGAATTTATGGTTGGAAGGTGACTCTCTAAATATTGTGAATATCCTAAATAATAAAAGTTCTATCTCATGGTTGATAGAGGCCACAATCAAGGAGATCAAATACCTTATTCAAAAATTTGAAGAAAAAGTTGTCATATCCCATACCTTTCGAGAGGCCAACGGAGTTGCTAATTGGATTGCCAACTATGTTGTCCTAACGGGTCAAAAGGTGAGATGGACTAATGAATTAACTAACCAAGTTTATCTCAAAGCAATTATTCATTATGAAGCCATCCATGCGCAAGTGGGAAAGATTTGTAAAGATTAGAAAGTTAATGATTTCGGGGAGTGAGCATATTATTGCCAGATTTTCTTCCCCAAGGAAGTACACTCAAATGAATGTGATGTGGTTTTTGCACGTATCTCTAAAAAAGAGAGTCTCTTTTCATGGGACAAAAAATAGTTTTCATTTTAACCCTTTCACTCTCTGCGTCTGGTTTCTTTGGTTTGAGTGCATTCTCAATTCTCTACAGATGGGGGGCGAACCATGCAAGCAGGAACCAAAAAATTGTGATGCCTAGAAGGCTCGT
Organism: Cupressus sempervirens; assembly: GCA_028749045.1. Taxonomy (NCBI): domain Eukaryota; kingdom Viridiplantae; phylum Streptophyta; class Pinopsida; order Cupressales; family Cupressaceae; genus Cupressus; species Cupressus sempervirens. The sequence continues at coordinate 46,758,093 of CM053786.1, forward strand.
GAGGATGTATGGAAAATTCTATAGAAAGGAAATGTGACTTGTTATCTGGAGTAGCTTAATGGTTTTAAGCCACATATCACTACGACTTTCTTTAAGAACTGGTCCAATGACAAAGTCACTCTCCATGGTGTTACTGTGAAACTTACAAAGGATTTTATTGTAGAGATCACGGGGCTCTCCACGGCAGGCATAAAACTCACCAAGAAAACCAATATTTCAAATGCAGCCTACAAAAAGTTTTTGAAAATGGAAGACGAGGAGAAGCAACTGGAAAAGAGTGGTGATTTCTTCGATGTGCTTGAGATAAAGGAGATCTGGAGGGATGTTCTTTGTTGTATCCATGAGTATTTCATACTTGATGGAAGAAGTAAAAGAGTTCATAAATGCCACTTTTTTTTTTTAAATCACTTCAAACACAAAGATAGAATATATTTCCCCTTCTTTTTGCAGTTTTCTTTACTTCATAGTTTAGAAGCTCATAAGAAGGAGTCCAAACCCATTTTACATGAAGGGCTGATTCTTCTTATTGAGAGGTATTGTAAAAATAATCACATTGCCTCTACTCCCTCTAAGGACAAGAAGAAGGACTCCATTAAGAGTAAGAAGGGTGACTCTGTTAAAGGTAAATATAAAGCCCTGAATTTGAAACCCTCAGCTTCTCAAAAACATGAGGATGACGAGTCTAAGATCGAGAAATTGAAAAGCCATGAGAATATTAACCCTGAGGTTGAGGAAGATACTGACGTCGAGGATTTAAGCTCTAATTTGGACGGGTACCTAGAGACTAAAGGTATTAATGAACAAGGGAAAGAGGAAGCCAATAGTGAAGGTAATTTTGAATAGAGTAAATCTATTAATGAGGGTAACTAGGCTATATCTAGTGGGGGTGATAAAGAGGAAGATAACACTATTGGGAATCCTGTTGAGAATAGTAAGGAGGACCATACGGCTAAGACTGCTTCTCTTGTCAAGGGGATAGAGGAAGAAAAAAGGAAGGACTCTGCTCACATAGAGGACTTTGCCAGGGTTCGAAAGGAGGATCAAATGGAAATGGAGGAAAACAATGACAATGTTCATTCCCCCCCACACGGGATAGTGACTCAATGCAGAGGGATACCATGCTCACCTTCCTACATTCTGCAAAGGATAAAGCTAACACCATCCTCAAAGTAGATTCCTAGATCTACAATGAAATGATGCGTTTGAAGAAAAAGGTGGAAATTCTCCAACATAACCTAGATACTATCAATGTCAAACTTAGCCAACTAGAAGGGCAGATGGGAGACATCCCTAATAAACTTAACAACTATGAGAAGAACCTCAAAATGCTAATTAAGGAGAGTAGCACTAAGATGGAATAGGTCATCTCGAGTATATGTGCGGCCGTTGCAAACCTGGGCAAAAGGGCTAATGAAGATATCACTTCGGCTGAGAGTCCGAGCAAAAGAACAAGGCAGAGCTCAAGGAAGAGTGCAATGAAAGTTGTTGTTGCTTCGGCTGCTAAAACCATTCAAGAGACTACAGCAATTGGTAAGGAAGCTGCTAAAATGATCTAGGAGCTGTAATAGTGGCTCTAGGTCGGGTTCCCTAGTTTAGTTTCTGTCTAGTTTGGTTACTGGTTGGGGTCTCTGGTCCTGGTTTTTGGTTTTTTTTGTTTTGACTATTTGTGGTTCCAGGTCCCTGTAAAACCTAGGTTAGTTTGTTCTTGGACTTTTCTAGAGGTTTCAGGTCCCTATATAACCTGATTTTGATACTGTTCTATAGTTTGTTGCAAGTTTTACCTGGTTGGGCTATAATGCTTTATCTTTCTGCTTCTTGTTAAAGGGTTTTGGGGTCCCTTCAAAACCTACTTTTACCTTAATCTAAAACAAAAGCTAAGTTGAAGATCAATCAGTTGGTGCAAAATGGACAAGGGCATATTGTAAATGAATCAGAACTTAAGGTACATTGAGACTACAAGTTGTTTTCTTTTGCATGTGTTGTCAAAGAGGGAGAAGTTATTTTGTCATATCTCATAAGATTTTTTTCTAAGAGGAAGAAGTTTTTAGTAAGAGGGAGAAGTTTGTGAAGTTTTCTATCATAGAAACTTTATGAACAAATGTCAAAGAGGGGGAATGAACTTGGCAAGAAGTTGTTGCAGGAAAAAGTTTTCTGATAGAGGGAGAAAACTGAGGGCAGAAAGAGCTAACATTGATAGAGGGAGTTCTCATGGATGAGAATCAGAATGAAACTAAGGATATGTTCCTTACCTTATTCTTTCTTTAAAATTTCATTATGTTATGACATCTTGTGTTGCCAAAGAGGGAGATTATTGGATACAATTAATTAATTGTGTATTGTCTTTGATGTTACACAAATGTCATATCATTATCAGTCAGTGCATGTGAAGATCACTCAGCAGTGAAGACAATTTTTTGTGTCTACTAAGTGTTCATGTGTTTGCCTAGTTTAGAAGGTAGGGTCTACTAAGTTCACTTAAGCATCGAAGGAAAGTCTACAGAAGATGAGTGTTAACCGAGCTCACTCGATTAATGAAGGAAAGTTCGATGGAACTAGTGCTAACCGAGCTCACTTGGTTACCAAAGGATTAGTGTGAATATGCACTATTAACCAAATGCAATTGATTAACACAGGAAATTGTTTCTAAGTTAGTATCTACTGAGTTGTGATGGCTAATGAAGGATTTTCTTGTTTTGGCATATTAAGATTAACTGATTTATCTAATTGTTCTACCTTACTGAGGTAATAAATATTAATTATTCTAAGTTATATTTTGAATTGACTTGACAATATGAAAGATATAAATATAAGGTCAAGTTGAGAATCTCAAAGTGTGTGAGAGTGTGAATGATTTGAAGATTTAATGATGAAGAGAGGAAGTGAATTTGAAGGATAAGAAGAATATCCTTGAGGAGTAGATAAGATATATTTAATCAAGAAGGATGAAGTACAAGCTAGAATATAGATCTATAATCAGCAATTTAGTTGCATTCAAATTAGGTCATCTCATTGTTACTCTCTAACCATTATAGTAGTGATCTAAATCTCTTAACAGAGTTGGCTTAGTAGCTATTTGTAAATCCTCTAGCAAGGTGGCAGTTCTGTTGAATTGTCTAAATACCTCTAACAAGGCCACTCCTAATAGGGTGATTAAATCCTCTAACAAGGTCACACCTAATAGTGTGTTTTGTAACTTTTAACAGGATTGGCTCCTAATAGGGATCACTTCAGAAGAGTGAAAACAGTAAGTAGTTGCAATTGATGGTTTTTCCCAAATTGGGTTTCCACATTAAATCCTTGTGTCAATTGTGTTCATGCTATTTTCTTTTATGTGTTTGCAACTAAGTTAAAGTAATGGTAATCATAGATAACATTAAAGATTTGCATGTTGATACTTATCAAGCAAATTTAGTATTTACTGAGTTACACCATTTTATGTGTACTTACTGAGCATCAGCAGTATTTAGTTCTTAGAATTTATTTTGTACTAGCATATAAGGGATCTATGATTTATTTTAGTGGTAACTAATTCACCCCACCCTCTCAGTTACTCCTCTTATATTTCCAACACTTAATTCTCTTTTTATAGAGATGGCTAGTCAGAAGCAAGGGTTGTCATGTGTGAGAACCTAAGGAAGACAAGGAGTCTAGGGTATTTGCTTCATTTAGTGACATAAGAGAAGAGACTACATTGACAAACAAAGCAAGAAGGCTTAATGGTATGGATGCTTGAAGGGTGAACAAGTTGTTAGAGCTAAAGAGTGTGAAAGCCAAGTAGAATGGAGGATTGAAATAGAGATCTGTAATCTACAAATAAAGTTGTAAGTTGTTGTCAAATCAAGCCTTACTATTACTCTCTAATCATTATATCATTCTAGGGTAAATCCTTTGGATTAAGGTTGACCTAATAGTCATTTGTAAATCCTTTAAATACGTGACATTCCAAGTGAATGATCCAAAATCCTCTAACAAGGCTCACTCCTAATAGGGTGATTGAAATCCTTTAACCAAGTCACATTTAATAGTGTGTATTGTAACCTACAAGTTTAAGTGATTGCATAATCTAATGGATGCATGCATGATGAAAAAATTTTATGGATATGGGTTCACTAAGCTGTGAAAAGTTTTAATAGTGCATCTGGACCTTGGATAACTAATTCACCCCCCCACTTAATTATTCTAAAGAATTACAACACTCATGCCCTTGTGATCTCTATGCTCTTGCTCTGTGATTGCATTGCCATGTCATGCCCTTGCTCTATGATTTCATTGACGTGCCCTAGCTCTGCCATTTTCTTCAAGAACTATGTAAATGTTCATTTCTTTTCCTTCTAAATGGATATATATTTATATTTCCTTCTAAACATGTATATTTAGATATATTTTTAAGGTTCTTATTACATCTTAGCACAATAGAAAAATTGATCCAACTACATACATATTCTAAAATCCAAATAATAAAACAATAAAACTCACTCAACCCATGCTATGTGACTTACCTCAAGATCCTCTACAAAATAATGTAAACCAGGGAAAAAGGGCAGAGTTGGCAAGAAATTTTACAAAAATGTATCATAGCAGATATTTTTAGAAAGAAGCTAGTCATAACCTGGTAAATTGGGTCTATTTGTTGATTAATTGGGTTGATTACAAATTCTTGTAGAACTGTCATTAGATTAGGTACATTAAAATGAACAATTAGTTGTTTCCATCTAGGAGGATCAAATACAATTTTCCATGGTGATAAAATTGCATATGCAGATGCATCACTTAAATGTTAGGCATGAAGCACATTCCCTAATTTATAACGAATGGTTGGATATAAAGGCTCCATACACTAACCCAATTATGGAAGCTAGGGATGTAACAATGCATGTATTGGCACGCTCTCCCTACAAGGATCCCAAGTATCTACTGCTACTATTAATTTAGGCATCACTATATAATCCAAAATGTTATAAAGTTTGTAGCCGATAGTAACTTCTCTTATATCTCTAGAAAATGTAGCATAGGTTCATAGTCCCTTAGCTCCCAAGAATTTTTAGTTGCTATTCTCACTACTAGAAGAATAAATTCAGTGAAAACTTGAGTGTAAGGAGTTGAAGAAGCAAGTTTTTATTCTATGTAAATGTCATAATCACAAGGCTTGTTCCCTTACAGAAGCCTCTGCCACAATGACATTACCTCTAAACCATTTAAAGGATGTTGAAGTGGTTTCCAACCTTGAAACACTCTTATAAGCATTTGATACTTGGGATCATCATAGGGAGATTGTGCCAATACTTGAAATGCTCTTATAAGAATTTGATATTTGGACTGTAAATTCTCGAAGACACTTGCAAGTGATTTCAATGTCATAGTACCTATCGCAACACTTTTCTAGATTCTATCCAGTGGCTCCCATTATATCCTCAATGTTGTCTAGATGTTGTTTCTGTTGTGTAGTATCTTTCTAAAGCCACTTCTTCTCCTTCGCTCTCGTGCCTTAAGTTTTGATTATCAAACTTTTGAATATCTACCTCTACCTTATCTAAAATCAACTTCACATTGTGTTGCAACTCTAGAATAGATGTTTGATCATCGATAGATTTCATTTCAGCATTCAATATTTAAAGATTGGTCAACTTCCTCACTTGCGGACATCTCATGTCAAGCACTTTATGTACTATTTCAACACCATTTTTTTTTTTTCATTTATGTATGTATGTATGTATGCATTTATGTATGTATATATGTATATATGTATGTATGTATATATATGTATGTATATATATGTAAGTATGTATGTATGTATATATGTGTATGTATGTATGTATGTATGTATGTATTAATATATATATGTATGTATGTATATATGTATGTATGTATGTATGTATATGATATATACATATGTATATATATGTGTGTATATATACAAACATACATACACACACATATATGTGTGTCTATGTATGTGTGTATATATACAAACATACACACACACACACATATGTTTGTCTATGTATGTGTGTATATATACAAACATACATACACACACATATATGTGTGTCTATGTATGTATGTATGTATATATAAAGAGAGATCTTGTGGATTGTGGATTATAGATTATGGATTATAAATAAAAAAGAAAAGAAAAGATGGCATTAATAATTCCCCATTTGTTTTGATTGATTGTGGAGATTTGTGTGTGAAAGAGGGTGGAGAGCTCCAAACAAGGGTGGAGAGTTCTGAATGTTGGTGGATATCAGTGGAGATCTAGGATTTTGTTGTTGTTTCCTTATGATCGCTGCATTTCATTGTCGTGTTGTGCCCTTGTGATCTTTGTGCTCTTGTTCATATATAATAGTTTTGGTCAAATTCAAGGATAACTAATTATGATGATTGTATGCATATGTGCATGTATATATGTATATCAGTTCATTATGTGAACTACTTTACATGCATACATACACACTTGCATAGTACTTGTACTAAATTAAATTAACCATTCATGTCTTGAATTCACACAAACAATTATCCTTGCATTCAAATGAAACTATTCATACCAAACTAAGTATGCAGAAATCTATACTTATAGATTATATTATATCTTGGTGATTGAGTAAATATCTCATGCATAATATCATCCAAGTAATGATCAAATGCATTCACATAAAGTCATAATAGGATCGAGAAAATGATCCATTTATGTTACTTCATAATTGTTTTATTGAACATTTTTTTACTTCATACTTTCTTACTTCATTAAAATCAAGACTTGAACAAAGCCAAAGATCATTGTATTTCATTATCATGCCCTTGTGATCTCTATATATATGTATGTATGTTTGTATGTATGTACATGTATATACATATATATACATATGTATATTTTTATATATATGTATGTATGTATACAAAGAGATCTTGGCACAATAGAAAAATAATAAAACTCACTCAATAGATAGCATGGCCACAGATGCAATGGCAGTGCCTATTGGTAAGTAGATTCCTCTTTTTCTTTCTCATTTTTCATGTGTTTATTTCACTTGAACTATTATTTATTAGGGGTCATTTTCCAATATTGGATTCATTTTATGTAGGAGGTGATGAGGACATTTTTGGATGTACCTGTATGATAAATTATTCATGAGCAATAAATATGGACTTCCCCTAATAGTAGCACAAGGCAATGAGGACATTCCAGTACTTTAAAGATTGATTTCATGACATTCCAAACTTACCATGCTTATATATGTATGGATGTTCAAGTAATCAACCTTACATTTAATAAAAGGAATATGTGCTTTTAAAAAAGCTTCTGTCACATTCATTATTGTCACAAGCTTTTAAACATAACTATATAAGGAGTGAGTTAGGATGTATATAGTTTAACCTTACATTAACTATAAACTACAAAAATACAGTTACACTAGGGTATTATAGTATTGTAATTATAGAAAACCATATTATTCACCTAAGTGGGTGCATGATGGTGAAGAGTTGTATTAGGTGAGTAAAGCTCACCAGTGGTTATAAGAATATAGCTATATCAAAATAATTAGAAACTAGAACTACATATTTGTTAGAGTGAGTAGTTCAAGGGTCTTGATTGCATGGATACAGGTATGTAGGCAGCCTAGTACGCAGAGTATGCCTCAATTTGTAGACAACTTGGACATATTTAGGTAGCATTTAACTATTTTAAGATATTATATGTTAACTCACGAGGCTCATTCCCTTGTAGAAGCCTCTACCACAATGACATTACCTCTAAACAATGACACTATGTGTGTTGGAATTTGCAGTTGGGAAGATTTACGATTTACTTCTGAGAGGGAGGGGGGTGAATCAGAAGTAACAAACTTTACCCTCTAAAACTTTTAATTGAGATTATTCACATGCATCTAACACATCTAATTAACATGAAAATAAAGACATGCACAAAAATAGATAACACAAGATTTGATCACCCAGAAACCCTCCAAAATGAGAAGGTAAAACTAGGGTGGGGATGATACCCACAACTTATCACTACAACAATATGTAACTTGTCAAGGTCACAAAGTTTGACCACCATCAATGGTCTGCCTTGTGAAAGGCCTGCCCTATTAAAGGCTTTACACCTTGTTAAAAGTGACCTATCTAAAAGATTTACAAACATTCACTTGGAATTTCACCCTGTTAAAGGATTTACAACATGGTTGTTAAACTAACCTATCTTCATAGGATTTTCATTCTCCTGATACAATGGCTAGAAAGCATAATAGATTGTATTGACTTGATGACTTACAATCTTCAATTGCTAATTTCATATCCTTTTTCTATTTAATCTAATCTGATCCTTCCTAATCTATTATATCCATGTTTGAAGTGTTGATACTATGTTCTTGACCAACTGATTCTGCAATGTTGTTCTTCCTCTAAGTCTTCTCAACCCTTTCAAAACTTCGCTAGCATTCACTCATGCATTCCCACACAACCTCTTGCTCGCTCACTCTATGAATTATGGGGTCTTGACCTCCTTATAAAGGTTTCAAGACTTAGGGTTAGGTATGAATCTTCAATCAAGATTCATCCATCTTTTCTCGCTCAATTCTTTTCATATTTCCTAATTGGTTGCATGTTCTCTACATTTTTCTAATTGGTTGCATGTTGATTACATAGGGAATATAATAGATTTGGTCTTATATTTTAGATCCTTCATGATTCATCTTGAGTCGGCTCAAAAATGGTTTACATGTGAGTTTGTGAGGGCACAAACTCTTATGTTGATTTTGTATTACTCAACACTTACTAATTGTTGATGCTTGGTGTAGACACCTAAATCTGATTACATCAATAAGTAATCATATTTAGTCATCTCCTAGGACATTATTGATTAAATATTTACTATTTAATTAATTAATCGTCATCCCCTAGTTAATTAATTAATTTAATTAACTATAGTCCAATTGATAAAATCAAATGATAACCCAAAATCAATTTATCAATTAAATCCATATTCCTCTATTAAATCGGATAATTCATCAAATATATTCAATTTAATTCCATACTCCCATTTTATTGAATAATTCATTTAATAAAATATTTGAAATCCTAAAACCCTATCCTAACCCCTAATCCAACCCATTCACCCATACTAACCTCACTTAGCCTCCTAACTAATCCATCCCATCAAAGATAAATCACTCACCACCTAACCCCCCTTCTAAGCTAATCCTAACCTTCTTCTAATCATGTGCACAATCATAAACATGGGTTAAGACTTGCTAACCCAAGCTAAAGTCAACAAATATCTTCCCCTCACCCTCCAACATAAATGAGCCTCAAATATCTCTTACACTCCTCTTAATGGCTCTTACACCTTCATTCATTAGTCTTGCATACTCACCCTCCCTTCATTACTCCCTTTAACCACTTCATACCCTATCCCCTCGCATGCACTCTCCTTGTGACAATTGTCACCTCCTCATTGGTGCTAAACAAGCACAATCCTTGTGCTCCCTTTTGAGTGCATCCTGACCCTCCCTCACCATCTCATCATCTCGACATCTTGGCCATCCATTCCTTCAACCCTTGGCCTATAAATTGAACCTCCTCCCTTCATAAAATCATCCATCCTCCATGCAAAGTTATAATGATATTTTGAGAGCACACACACTACCAAAATACCATTATAATGGCAAAATCACTCCATGACTCCATTGTTGCAACCTTATCTCACTCACCCCATCCATCCATTTGAAGCTTGAGCTATACTTGTGAGCACACATACCTTAAATTAGGGACAAATCTATTGTATCATTCTGTTATACCATTTGGAGCTTACCATTCTTGGTTTGCCTCCATTTGTGGTGATAACAAATCAGTTCTCTCTTAAGTGTTTACTAATTTTAGTATTGTTAATGCTTTCTTTAATAGCTAGTATTCATGTTACACTACTAAACTAGGTGATACACTTGGCTCATATAGAATTTTTTTCTTGCTCGGCTCCTGTAGTAACTCTGTCTTGCTTGGCACCTATATTGGCTTGGCACATATACTAGCTCAGCATCAATTGTCACTCGGCACTTGAATAACTTGGCACCTATTGAATTTCTAGTTCGGCACATACCGTAGCTCAACATCTATATTATACTTGACAACAACTTTAGAAATTTCTTAAGTGTGTTGACACTTAATTGTCAAAACCAATCTGAGACTAACAATGTGTATGTGTTTATATATGTGTGTGTGTGTGTGTGTGTGTGTGTGTGTGTGTGTGTGTGTGTGTGTGTGTGTGTGTGTGTGTGTGTGTGTGTGTGTGTGTGTTTGTGTGTGTGTATACATGTATGTATATATATGTATATATGTATATATGTATAGCAAAGGTCAAACTCACTTGTTTGCCTCACATACTTGGAATACAAAAATAGTCCTAGATTCCAAAAAATGGAACATCTCCTATTTGATATAATACCCTCAACTGGGTTATGCCTGATTAAGTTATGTATATACATCACAAGCAAGATTAAGTAAATGGCTCTTGAATTTTAATTCAAATTCAGTTTTACTAAGGTGCTTTCTATTTCACCAAGACTATTTTTTCTTTTTTCAATATGAGTTTGGTTTTATGAAGACTTTAGTAACAACATTATTACAAGAGAGAATCATCACTACTACCTACATTTTCATTTTTAGTAACAACTTATAAGTAACAAGTAGTTTGACACGAAACCTTGACAAATTCATTTTTTCCTTTTAAATACATTCTAATCCACCATGAACCAATAAGAAGTTAACTTTAAATAACTTAAGAAATAGTACCACCAAAAAATGAGTGGCCCATAAACTTTTCAAATAGAATTTCTCATTGCATGATGCATTTAAGGTAATAATGAAGTTTCAAGTGAAGTACATTGTTGATATTAATCAACAAAACCTTCCAATTATTTTCAAAATGGAAATCCTAGAAATATTGTTTGACCAATTTACAAATAGATATCTATTTTGAAATATAGAAAAAAACAAATCTTGCAATTACCAAATTCTAATATATAACCCACCATTCCATATTATGAGTCAATGGAAAACTAAAATATAAAACCTTTTACTTCTTAGTAACATGTCTACATAAAGAGAAAATAAATCACATGCCATGTAAATACTAAATTGTACGAAATAATATCTCAAGGAGCTTGCAAGCTTGTGCAAACATTCTTTGACTATTATGTTTTTATAATTGTTGACTTAACAATCATATTTATTATTTTCTTCCTCATGCTTTTTACCTTTAAATGCATATATCTTATCAATGTCATCATTTATGCTTGTATTTTTTCTCACCTCCTATCAGGGTTCTAGGAATATCTCTCATCAAATTTAGTCTTACAAACATTCCCACCACTCTCTTCTTCATATCTTCTTGTGCCATGATGAGAAGTTCAAGGTCTATGATCCACATGTCTATAGTCTATACTAGAATTCCATCTATCACCCTCAGCATCTCTACCCCAATTACTTCTTTCTCCCATTGTCTGCTTCTATGTATATGTGTGTGTGTGTGTGTGTACAAACCAAGAAAAATGGGCAAAGTTAATGTCATTTTTAATGGGCATTATATTTCCCCTACATACATATATACATATACATATGTATATATATATATATATATATACACATATACATATGTATATATATACCAAGAAAAATGGGCAGAGTTAATGTCATTTTTAATGGGCATTATATTTCCCCTACATACATATATACATATACATATGTATAGATATATATACACATATACATATGTATATATATATATGTATACATATACATGTATATATATATATATACATATGTATATATATATACATATGTATATATATATATTTATACATATGTATATATATATATATACATATGTGTATATATATACATATGTATATATATACACATATGTATATATATATATATACATATGTATAAATATATATATATATACATATGTATATATATATATACATATGTATACATATATATGTATACATATGTATACATATATATGTATACATATGTATACATATATATGTATACATATGTATATGTATACATATGTATATATCTATATGTATATATATACACATATGTATATATATATACATATGTATACATATACATATGTATACATATATATGTATACATATGTATATATATATATATACATATGTATATATATATATACATATGTATATATATATATACATATGTATATATATATATACATATGTATACATATATATGTATACATATGTATATGTATACATATGTATATATATATATATATATATATATGTATACATATACATATATATATACATATATATGTATATATATATATATATATATGTGTGTGTATATGTGTGTGTGTGTGTGTGTGTAGCCCATTAACTCTACATTATTTGTGTGCAAGATTTTGAGGTAAGTCACTTAGCACGAGCTGAGTGAGTTTTATTGTTTTATTATTTGGATTCTAAAATATGTATATAGTTGGATCAATTTTTCTCTTCTACTAAGATGTAATAAGCACCTTAAAAAAGATCTCTTTGTATATATACATACATATAGTGAAATTCATTAATATCCCTTATATTTCCAAACACAAATTTCTTATCTACATCAATATATACATCAACCATCTTATCTACTTTTGAATCCAATAACTTTAAATTTTGCAATTGCAATAGAAAAAAAGTATGGAATGTGTGGCATTGGAGAGAGTGTTTTCCTAACAAATCTATTTCTAAAATTCAACTTTGGTTTTGAACATTATCAAGAGACTGCAACATTCTTACCACTATAACTGGTTTTCCTGTCAATTTTACCTTTTCGACGAGACCAAATGATTCTTGTAACTATCAGATTTTTCACATTGTGGGGTGGATCAAAGACTAATGACAAAAATTCATCTGTGTCACATTCAAGCCTAGCATTTCTAAAGTGATCCTTTAAAAGATGGAAGCCCTATCAAAGAAAATAAACAATAGTGTCAAAGGTTATTTCAATATAGATCATACAAAGATTAACAATAGAAAACTATAATAAGTCAAACATGAGTACATATATAAAGCTTTCCTTAAGATCACACAGTACCTGGATTCTGGCATATGTAATTTCACAAATTGTATTGGAATTAAATTTAACCTAATAATGGCTGTGGAATATTTTATAGAACTTCCATGTAGCTTTAGTAGATGTAAAATTCACAAATGCATAGCCCAAATTATATCTATTTCTACAAAAAAAAAAACCAAATTAATCTTTTTATTAACTAGCACATATTTAAAACCTAATAAATTAATGCAAAACTCAATGAAAATTGAATAGACTTGAAATCTACATGAAAGTATATAAAATCATATTCAGAGATAGGTTCATCAGCCTCCATAATCTTCTCATTGCACTACATACAGTGCCTATCGAGCAATTCCAGAATCATGTATATGTGACACCCTGCCATGTGACCCAAAAGAAGTTAACCTAAAGTTTTACTAAGTTTTACTAAGTTTTTCAAACATTTTTTTTTAAAAGTTGAAGTTAATAACTTACAACAACAATTTTAACATAGCAGAAGCAATTAACATACACTCATATATCAACAACACATAAATAGGTTACAACTCTTAAGGGTCCCATGACGTTGAATCACATTTAAGTTTAATTAATAATAAATCTAATATATAATAAATCCACATCAAATAATAATATACCAATATGAATCTATTTAAATAATATACAATTATATATGATGCCACTTGGCAATAAATAGAATGCACAATCATCCACTATATAGGTCACAAGGTATGAAAGGTTGAAATAATATACATCATGAAATAAATTACATCATCTCTTAAGATCTTATGAAATCAAATACAATACAATAGTACAACCATCCACATAGAAATACAAGAATAGATAGAAAGGAACATCTGCACAACACATCCAGCAATGGTATCTAACGGTCAGATCTCAATGGTATAAGAAAAAAGCACTACCACCTGACCTCATGAACCCAAAAAGGTCCACTCCCACCATGCTAAGGAGATAGTCTCAAGTTCCAAATAGGATAACAAACTCAAAAGTCAAAAACCAACATCTAGGTTCAAGGAATCACCTAAAAGCAAACTATCTCAAAGGGTACCAAGACACAAGTATCAACTAATCCTAGAGGCAACACAAACACGTAGGAAATCTACTATGCAAGTGGGCAAGTTTCATCGCACAAACCAATTCTAGGGTTACCTAACTGGTCTTTTAATCCTTTGGCCCCCTAGTGACTCTATGTGGCACTAGTATCCTTTTGTACTAACAAGGCATACTAACAAGTCAACTCTAAGGTTACCCGGCTAGTCTTTTAATCCTCCGGCCCCTTAGTGACTTTATATGGTACCAACATCCTGTTAATTCATTTTAAACCCATTTAATGAAATGTTATCACTTATTAAATAACCTACAATGGGTTACCCTAGCAGCCACTTTGGGCCCTGGCCTCCATCGCAAGCCACTTCCCAACATGACATATAGATAACCTACCCTAAGCTTGGTAAAATCAAAAGATCACAAAAGACCACATACCATACATCAGTTCTTAAACAAGCAATTGAGAAGTATTGAAAAACACTTATCATAATCATGGATTCCACCAATACAATCATCCTAACAAGACTAATCCCAAAATCAAGTATACATAAACCAATCCATGTCATAACATGACATCACCAAGAACAAATCATACAAACACCTCAGTCCTATACAAGTGACTGGAAAGTAATCCAAATACAATTGATATAAGACTCAAAGGTTATATCAGATAGGTCACACCATTCACCTTAATTTCACACAAGAACATTGGAAAGCAATAAAAATCAATAGATCAACACACATCATAGAGCATACTAGACACATTACCATGGTTGAGTATAAAAGATCATATACAATGCATCATCATGACATCACAAACAAAACTCCCAAGCCTTTGGTAATACAACCTAGTTGGTCAAAGCTAAATCAACCCGACAGCCAATGATAAAATCACACGTCATAAAAATAAAAGTACATACAAAAGTGAATTTCATAATTCATTAGGTTTTGAAAGCCCTAAAGTTCAATGTTTACTAAAGGTTTTTAGATTAAATCACGAACAATTCTATAATGGAAATCAATTTTCTCAAACAAGGGTTTCAACCCAAAGAAATTCTGAAAACAGAAACACAACAGACATGAAGAAGATAGAAATTTGAAGAATGAGTAACTACTGCACAAACCCACAAGATCTTACTTGGATCTGATGCTAAAACAATGAATACACAAACAAATAAGAATATTCCTTTTCTTTTGAAAACCCTCTTTTTGAAACTTGGCTCCTCCAAACTTGTGTATCTAGAAATGAGCTCTAATTTTCCTAATAAAGTGTTTTTCCCCCAAATCAAGGCTTTGATCATGCAATCATGTGAAAACCCTTTGTCTTTAATTACTATATTATAATTGTCATGCAAACACTTTATGCAATTTAATTAAAATAAACTTTATCAAATTAAAGCTTTCTCTCCCTTATTAAATCATGGGACGTTTTTAATATAATATTTATTAATTTAACTAATAATATTATTTAGAGTTTATTAAAAATAAAACTTCTAAATAAATTATTATTAAATTAAATTAATATAAATATGCCTAAATTAGAACTTTAATCAAATCTTTTAAATTTAATTCTTACATGCACAATTAAAGAACTTTTTATTAAAATATTCTTTTATATTTTCTTTTCCTCCACTTTATTAATTAATACAAGCACTATTTAAAGCATAGTTTATTATTTAAATTAATAAGAATAATTTAAGCTCGTTATTTAAAAGCAACTCTAATTTAATAATTATTAATTAAATAATCATAATAAAACAATATTAAGTCTTTAATCTTTTAATATTTTAATTCTAGTTTTATTCAACTTCTTAAATTAGACTTTTAAAATAAATATTTTAAACTGAAGTACATATTTAATAATGTAATTAAATAACATGATATTCTATTTTCTCTTTAACCGATTTTCTAAATTTAGACTTCTAATTTTAAAGCATAAATTTAAGTAGTTTTTAATTAATTAAATATTCACATATTTTAATATTTTCTTTTTAATCAAATAATGTTTATTACTCAACTAATAATATTATTTAGAGTTTATTATTAAAATAAAACTATTAACTAATTATTATTAAATTAAATAAATATAAATACGCTAAAATTAGAACTTTAATTTAATTTTTTAAATTTAATTCTTTTATTTAATTAATTATTTAATTAATTAAATATAATTAAATATTGAATTTCTTATATACAATTTTCATGCAACAAATTTAAGCAATTTAAATTTAAATGTATTTATTAAATTAAATTTCTTTCTCACTTTAATTAATCATTAGATGTTTTTAATATCATATTTATTAATTTAACTAATAATATTATTTAGAGCTTATTAATTCAAATAAAACTCTTAAATAATTATCATTAAATTAAATAAATATAAATACGTCAAAAATAGAACTTTAATAAAATCTTTAAATTTAATTCTTTTATTTAATTAATTATTAATTAATTAAATATCAAAATTCTTTATAAAATTTCCATTAAATTATCTTTTAATTTGATTTAATTATAATAGAAAATCACCACATACTCACAAAACTAAAAATGACAACTCAATTGAAGGCAAAGAACATAATCAAACTCTAGGGTCAAAATCATGAATTCACATCACTTGACAAATTTGGATGGGTAAACTAACTCAGATACTTGTCCTATTTTTTAGGACAATTAGCTTAGGGTTTGGGATTTGGACTCAAGAGTTATCTCCCCACTTATACCATTGAAATACTATGATAGGGTACGCTCATCCTGGCAATTCAGGGAAGTCGATACCTGGTACTTGCAATCTGCATAAAATTCACACATGTACAAACACAATATTCTAAACTAAACAGGCAATGGCAGGAAGTGATTCATCGTGTAGATCTCAACTAGTAGGTGACTACAACTCCCTTCCTCGACCACATCAAAAACATCAAACATAAAGAAAACATACACTCACACCATACACATGGAAGTATGGGGTAAGTATCCATAGAAACCACATAAAAATTATCCATCTAACTAACATCATTAAATAATTGAAAATCACTAAATGAACATATATATCATCATCAAAACAATCATGAAATAATTGAAATAACTAGTACTAAAGTAACTCAACACATATATTAACTAAATATGAAATACAATTAATTAATTCTAGCAATCCACCATCGCTAATCATAAAACAAAATTAGAAAACTGGCCTAAAGGAATTTGACAATACAATCAGAAAAGTCAAGTAGGGGTAGGCATTATAGTCTAGGCTGCAAACAAATTCAATACAAGAACCTTCACATGGTTGGCCTTGATTATTAGAGAATATTAAACTATTCTCAAAACCAAGTGAAGCTCAATATTAACCTATGATTGCATGACAACTAATTGTGTGAATCTACAATGAGTTATGAGAGCATCATAACTATTCAACTTTTTCCACCAAAATTATTTTTTAATTAATACAGCAAGCCATCACAATTCCAATGGCTAGTTGTCAATTCTACAGAATTGCTACCACAAATTTGTTGATATGGTGATAGACAGGTTTGACGGCTAGTTATTAGTCCTACAGCATTGTTGTTGTATACACATCACACATGCGATGACATCTCCTATAGATAGTCATCGCAATTGTGATGGTGTATTACCCCATCTAGCTTCAATTCACGATAGCTTTATCTATCACAATTGTGACGAAAGCCCTTGTCATCGCAATTTGTGATGGCAAAAGTCTAACACCCATTCGATAGAAGCCAATTCATGTTGTTGTCACTTGGGCGACAAGTTGTCATCGTAATTGCAACAGCCTACCATTGCAATTCGAGCCTAATTGTAGTAGTGAGTAACAAATCAAGTCAATTGGCAAAGTGTTATGGTCTCATAAAGTTGCACTAATTAAAATAGAGAAATAAAACTCTTTTAAAACTTCATTTGAGTTCCAATAGTTTTTTGGGGCCTATTCCATTGTCTTTAAATATAAATAATAATATCTTAAGGATGGTTGGCCTTAAAATTAAGGGGTAAAATTTCTAGAACCTTCTTGGGAAGTTAAAATTTTCCTATATAATAAAGGCTCATGAGGTTATCTAGAATGGTTATGAGGATGTATATCATGGCTCTAGCTTGTATAATATTTTAATGAAAATGTCCATCTGGTTGTGCATGTTATATTTTTATTGTGTAATTCCATTTCATTGGAGATAATAGAAAGAAAGTTTTATGTTCTTCCAATTTGTTGTTATTTGTCTATTATTTTGTGTGTGTGTGTGTGTGTGTGTGTGTGTGTGTGTGTGTGTGTGTGTGTGTGTGTGTGTGTGTGTGTGTGTGTGTGTGTGTGTGTGTGTGTGTGTGTGTGTGTGTGTGTGTGTGTGTGTGTGTGTGTGTTTATTTTGATAAGGGGAGTACCCTTTATTACAAGTGGTTGTAACAATTTATTTCTTCTAATGGGACACTCACAAGTCAAATAATCTTCACTTTGATAGTGTGTAGGGGTGAAATGGAATCAAACACACTAACACATTTAAAATGGGGAAGACCAATATCCAACCCTTGATTATATTTGATTAGCACAAGTAGGAAGATCAATGCATAACCTAATGCAAAAGGATCTGAATAACTTGGACTTATTTCCCTCTCACCTCCACCATAAGAGGGTTTACACAAGTAGATATGCAATATAAAGCTGAAATATAAAGACATGATGAGATGTATTGAAAAGAAAAAGGGAAAGATAATATACCTTATAAAATACAAAACTAAAATGGGTTGTCAAATGAGCTCAAAAATCATTGAATCTCACTATCAAAGTTGGAAAACTACAAGGTGGATAAAACCTAGAAATCATTTGGCAATCTAATGGGGTGACTTCCATTTGCAAGGGTGACCTTGTATGATCTTGAACTCAAGGGTAACCTGTTCAACCCTATAAAATTGTCTGTAGCGTTGATTATAACTTTGTATTTCCAAAGAAATCTAAAAATGATCCAAATTTGTAACTAGTTCTCCAATCCAAGATCTAAAACCTACAAAATGAAGGATTTTATTGTTTTTTGTTTGGCAGGGGTGTTTCCCTCGGTCAAACCTAAGCTTAGGAATTAATCTTGAATTGAAATGGAGATATAATGCTAACAAGTAGTAGTGATAGATCTAACATGCATAAATGTAAATCTATCAATATGCTCTTGAAATTGGAATGTAATCAAGTATGTAAGTGCAATGGCCTTGACACAACTTCAAAAACTCTAGAAAATAAATCAAAGTGAAACCAAAACCTTCATGAATGAATGCACTTGAAATATTCCTTATGAATGAATGTAGATAAATGTAGATCTTGAGAGGATGAATGAAGAAGATTCAAAAAAGGATCTTTAATTTATGAAGAGATCTTGAATGTTGAGAATGCAGTAGAAAATCTAACATAAACTCCTTCAATAGCTTGAATGCATGAATCCTTGATCTTCAATGGAGAGATTGATTGAATGCCTTGAATGCTTGTGAGCTTAATTACATAATTAAACACCTAATGATGAGATGTAAAGTGGACCAAATGTATAAGTTTATAAAGGGCTTAAAATTGACTAACTCTCATAGGCCAACCTTCCTAGAAGTTAACACTCTAAAAATATGTGGACATGTGACCTAAGAAATGGACCCAAAATAGTCCAAACAAGGATGCACAATATCCTTGATTTACCCATCAAGGGTCCACTACATCACTAATTGGAAAATGGTACATTGTGTCCCTGTCAACCAAGGCTCAAAACCTTTGGGATTCTCTCGAGGTCCTAAAATAGGTCCCAGATCCCAAAAATCATGTACATAACTTGAGATATAGTATTTCCGATGTGGATAAGAGATTTTGAGTGATTAGCAGAAGAAAAGGGAGGACCTAGGTGGTTAGATCATACCTCTAGCATTACACTATGAAAAAAGGAGCTTTAAAGAGGATCAATTAGGTATTATCACAATTCTGCCTAGGAGAAAGGAGAAGAAAGGGGAAGAAAAGAAGAGAGATGCAAATGAATGAATACCTCGCATTAAATGAGTGATAAATAATCATTAAATTGAGGTGATTATAATTTAATATGGTATATTTATCCCCCATTTTAGTGAGAGTATGGGTCAGCTTGCACTTGCGTTAAAGTAGAGAAAAGAAGAAGAGAAGAATCTGGCAAATCACAATGAGATAGAACATCACTTAGTCAAAGGATATGAGCCCCCAAGACCAAGGGTCCAAACTCTACATCCATGAACAAGGATACAAAAGAAAACAATAAGAAATCAATATCCAAAAGATAAAGACACAACAAGGGGTTAGTACTAAAACAAACCCAAATCAACCAGTGAAAGAGACATCAACTAAAGAAACGTATCACCCACTAGTATCATATTTGTAAAGCTATAATAAGAGCATAAACAATGACATAAGAAATGCAAGAGAAACATCATTAATAGCATAGCTTTGTGATCTATCATCTACTAGCATGAAAGAAAAAGAGAGAGAAGGAAGAAATGAGTGATTACCTTGCCTATATGGTAGAGTGCACACCCTACTATGAATCACTAGAAGAAAATCTTATAAAGATGACATTGAATAGTCTAACAAGATGGTAACCGGCTAGTCAACCCCCCAAAGTTCCATCCATAGATCAACATCCTTTATATCACCATGTCATGGTCCTGTAAAAATGTGTTACATGTGTATGGGGCTTAGCATGTTGTGCTTGAATGTGTTACCTAAATGTGATATTTAGCAAGCATGTTCATGTTACCCATATATTTGATTAAACATATATGTTTGGAAAGAATTACCCATGTATGGGACTTAGGGAGCTTGTACACGTTACCCATATATAAGATTTAGCATTTTTCCTTGTGTGTGAAAAAGAGAGATGAAATAATAATGCATAGATCATAGAATAACTTAGAAAGCATACCAAGCATCCAGGGCTAAAGTACTCTAAGCCATGCTTAGAATTCATAATTGCCACCCCATGATTAAGAGGAAAATTTATGTACAAGGAGGGCTAATATATGCCCCCTCCTTATCATGTCTATATATTAGACATGAGGGAAGAGAAAGAGGATACCTATTTTACACAATAAGGAGATACATATCATGAAAATGATACATCACTTATGGAAAGAGGATCCTCAAAGGGGAGAAATATTAATGAGAAGACATCTACCTAAGAGGAGTGCTTGATGAAGATAACATCTCTGAGAAAAGGAAGAGGGGAAGAAGAACAAGAAGGCACCTATTTAGGCCCCTATATAGGCGGAATTAGGGTCCTTGGATGAAGGATAAAAAATTCCAAGCAAGGGAATAATGAACTTTACTTGATAAAGAAGAGGTGATGACTTAGGACATACACCTGTCATCACTTTTTTTAAAAGAGAAAATCCATAGCCAATACATAATTCTTCATAGAGAAATAATAATAAATCACATAATAAAAAATTTTCACTTAAGCCCAAAGAAAGTAGATCCTTAGAAAAAAGAGATAAAGAATATAGGGGTAAAAAAAGTACAAAGTTGTGTTACTGACTAAATTTGAGTATTTCTATCTAAAAATCAATTTTGTTCAAATATATGGTCTAGATAAATTCATTCTAGCTAAGTTATATATGGTATTACACTTTTCCAATTGGAAATGTCTATTAAATGCATGTTTTATACTAGTTTGTATCCAATTACTAAAGAAATATAATTATTTTAGAAAATTGATGTTTCAATAACTCTTACTATTTTTTATGATATATTTTTAATAACTTATAAACACCATTTTATAGAGCTCAAAGTCAAGAATATTCTCATATAGAGTTTATAGTGTTTTAATTAGATATAATATATTATAATTTAAAAATATTAAATTATATAAAAAAAAATTAAATCTTATATGACATTCTAGAGGAGAGAGTCCTCTTCTAGAATGTATAATTTTTATTGTAGTTAGAATAAAATTGTTTTGAAAAATATGGTGGGAGATGAAAACTATCGATTTTAGGTGAGTTGAACTTTGAATGATTATAAAAGTGAAAATATGTGTCTAAAGCCAATTCTTAGTTTAGAATGTTCTAGTTATATATGATATGTATAACATACTCTGAGATCAAAAGGAAATAAGTTTATTTCCACATAGTTTTGTGACTTAATTTTTAGCATTTTTCAGCAAATAAAAATTTATCTATAAAATTTATGAAAATATATCAATTCTTATTCCAAATAATTGTTAAAAATTATAATCCTAAACTTGATCAATTTCTAGACATTTCATTAGTTTGCTTCATTTTCAAATTCTAAATAATAATATGAATTTTATATCATTGAAGGTGAATAGTTATACTTTTGCTAGCCTTTTCCTTTACAAAAGGGTGACACAAGTTTGTGTTTTGACCCATACAAAGCTTTTTCCTAGGGTGATTTTTATGGTGAATATTCATAATTTTATGAATTTTAGAAATTTTTTGCTAGTAATATGGCTAAAAATTTAAGATTTAATGTAACCTAAATTGCCACATTTTTATTAAATTTTAGTTCTAAAATATTTAAAATTGCTCAATAATTTATTTTATTAAAAAAATTAAACTCAAAGATTCGCCACAATATATGATACATGATTAGATTTGATTCACTTAAATATTATATATTATCAAAGAAATTAAAATTAATTCACCAATAATTATCATAATTATTAGTTACTTTAGGGATATATTACCAATATTTAGTTTTCACTATTGATTTAAAATATAATGTAATTATCCTCATAATTTCCATGAGATAAAACATGTTCAATTTTGATTTGCAATATTCCATGACGATTAGCGAACTCCCTATTATTATTGAGATTCGTCAATATTTTTTTACTAAAAAATTATTATTCCAAAATAATCGCCAATGTAAATAATATTTAAAATATAAAAAATTGTGAGATTCGTCGATAAAAATAAATTAATTTTTCAAAATAACAAAATATTTGCCAATAATTTATATATTTTACTGGAGGGGGGTTTCTTAAAGTTTACCCTGCTTTATACCCCCAAGCCAAGACAAGAAAAAGAGATCTATAGTGGATTATATAACAAAAATTTGAAAGATATAAGGATGATTCATAAGCAAAAATTGATAGCCATGCACAAAATACAAATATCCCATAGCCAACAAGAAGTATTATTGAATCATGCAATACCATAGAAAAAGAAAGAATCATAATAGGATAATTAATTCTAATAACATAAGATTCTACAAAATATATCACATATGAAGTAAACTATAGATGACCATTAAATGAGAGGCATTAAAATCTAAGGCATGAAAAGATATTTTCTAGGATAAAATATTTGGTCATGCATATAACAACAATACATACCCATAGATAAGAATGTTCCATAAAATAGTATAAAACTATAGAGAAATGAAATATAGGGATGAAAGAATCACATGTTATTCCTACTTAGTTGTCAGAAGAAAGGGATGATATATCCTAGAGAGAAGAGAGAAAGAAAATAAAATTTAATCCCTAAATGATAGATTACTTATAATAGAATGCAAATTCATAAAGGATATTGGATGCATTGAACAAGAGAAGAATGACACATTATGTCTCCCTAAGTGATTTCATTCTACGTTGGACATGTGATTTCAAGAAAACATAAGATTGCACTCGAGATGTTAATCCACAATTATTCACAATAAAATAAATGCAAGAAAATGATGTCATCATATGGAAGGAAAATAAGTCAGCTAAGGGAGATAGTGGATCTTATGATATAGATAGAAAATGAAAATAAGGCACTTTTCCCCCAAGTGAAGAGACAAGGAAAATGTGTACTATGTTACTCACAAAGTAGGAAAATGAGCCCCCAAATGATAAGCTAACAATGTCACAAACCTAGGAGTAACATAATAGGGATGTAGATGTATCAAGTAAAATGATTATGAAAAAGATACCATCCATCTTTACAATTCAAATGAAACATAACATAAGAAAGGAATTGATAAAGAAAAGAAAAGGAAGATCTCTTCTAGACGAAATTAAATAAAAGTGTAAAGAGAAAAATTCAATATGTATATACTCATTAAGAAAAGGTGTTTGATTCAAAAATTAGAGAATGTATGATGCATGTTGATGTGAAATCTAAGGTGTCCCAATTTGGAAGATAGGAGAAACCACTTATATGGTCAATATGAGGACGATCCTTATGATATAAGATTAAATTCATGAAACGAAGGTCATAATGAGTATCATGTTCAACAAGACCCAAATTTATTTGAGATGTATGTTGAAAGGAATAAGAATGAATATCAATGGTGTGGTCCTCTATCACTAAGGCACTCTTAGGAGAAGGACAAATGAAACTCATCAAGGCCTCATTTATAGAAGTAATATCAATAAAATACATAGAAAGAGATTGATCATGAGAAGCAACAACCATCTCATCATCCAAAAATTTCTCATGTGGAAGAGAGCAATCCATAATCTCATCTAAGGGTTCACCCAAATAGTAATATCATTCAAAGAAGGAATAAATCACACATTAGAGGATAAACAACCATGAGAAAAAGTTTCATGAGGGAGAGAGCAGTCAATATTCCTATCCAAAGGCTCATCCCAAATAGTAGCACTATCAAGGGTAGGAACATCATGAATCACTAAAGGTTGATTAACTTCATGTTTGAAAAGGATACCCTTTGAAGGGGAATGTATCAATGCAAGGAAAAACTAAGTTCTCATTATATCCATGAAATGAAACAAATTGAATATATGAATGAAGCTTGAAAAGAGAGATAATAATCTCTTTCAAATGAAATATAATTACTATGAAAGAAATTAGATGCAAATTTTGTATATTCTCAAAATGTAAATACATGAAAATGGTGCAAAAGGAGATCTAAATACAACAAATGCAAATAATAACATATGAAGGTAGATCTAGATACACCAAAATGAAATCTAACTCTAAAATACAAGAAATAAGAACAATAGTTAGGTTCACCAAAATGTGTACAGGTAAAATGGAATCAACGCCCTAATACATTTAAAAGGAGGAAGATCAAGACCAAGCCTTGATTAGATTTGATGGACACAAGAGGGGAAGTCAAATCAAAACATAATGAAAAAGAATGAATAACTCAAATTTATTTCCCTCTCACCTCCAACATAAAATGTTTTAAGAAAGTAACTATGTTATTATGTGGATCTTAATTAGACTTAGAGGTTAATTTTTTCCCTATTTTATTACGTGTGGTTTCCCAACAGAATTTTCTACGTGGGTTTTAGGGTAGTGCCCCCAAGATGAGGTCAAGGGACAGCACCCCTTGCGGGGTTTTGGCACTGAGCTCCAAGCACACTCTTTATCACAATATAGGGTGGGGTTTTTAGGGTAGTGCCCCTACAGGGGTTTTTAGGGGTAGCACCCCCAAATGCTCAAATGACTTTATTATTTTAAAAGGCATCATTTTTCTATTGGATGACTTGTTGTATCCCTAATTTTGCAAGTGTCAGAAAACTTGTATAAAATGGATTAGAGATATGAATTTCATTATATATGATGAGATGGTAGCTTTTTGCAATGGTATTCAGTTGCAAAGGATTTTAGATTGTAATCAAGTTGAAATTATTGGATAATAATATTAGACTTGTTGTTTAGTGGTTGTAGCCTAGGGATTGGGTGAACTACCTTCAATATTTGTGTCTTGTGTTCTCTTTTGAGTGCATTTTTTATTTATTGGTTATATTTGCATGTAATTGCTATTTCTATCTCTTTAATCCTAACAAGATATACAATATAAATATGAAATTTAAAGAAATGATGAGATTTATTGAAAGAAAAAAGAAAAGATGATATACCTTATGAAATAAAAACTTGAATGAGCTATCAAATGAGATAAAAAAATGCTTGAATCTCATATTGTAGACTTAAATTTGCAAGGCAGACAAAACCCAAAAATCATTTGGCGATCTGACAGGGTAACTTCCACCTATAAGGATGACCTTGTGTGACCTTGAATTCAAGGGTGGCCTCTTCAACCCTATTAAAATATGTGTGAAGCTAATTCTAATTTTGTAGTTCCAAATAAAGTTGAAAAGGGTATCCAAATGTGCAACTTGTTTGTAAATCCAAGATCTAAAACTTGCAAAATGAAGGGTTTGTTGTTAATTATTTAAGGGTGGGGGAATCACCTTAATCAAACCCCAATTTAGGAATTAACCTTGAATTGAAATGGAAATAGAATTCTAACAAGTAGTAGTAATAGATCTAAGATTCAAAGAAATGTAATTCTATGAATATGTTCTTGAAGTTGGAATGTAATCAAGTATATAAGTGCAATAGTCTTGACTCAACTTCAAAAACCATAGAAAGGAAATAAAAGTGAAACAAAAGCCTTCATGAATGAATGTGCATGAAATCTACCTTATGAATGAATGTAAATGAATGTAGATCTTGAGATGATGAATATGGAAGATACAACAAAGGATCTTGAATGTTGAGAAGGCAATAGAAGGTCTAGCATAAACTCCTTCAATAGCTTGAATGCAAGAATCATTGATCTTCAATGGAGAGATTTCTTGAATTCTTGAATGCTTGGGAGCTTGGGAGATTGAGTGCGTACTTAAAAACTTGATGATTAGATGCAAAATGGAGCAATTAAATGGATTTATAAATAACTCATAATTGAGTAACTCCTACAAGCTAGCCTACCTAGAAGTTAACACCCCAAAATTGCCTCGACATGGGACTTGAGTAATGGACACAAAATAGGGCCCAAATAGAGATGCACAATGTCTATAATTGGCCCATTAGGGGTACACTATTCTCTTGATTGGACAAGGGTGCATTGTGTCCCTATCAACTAAGGCCTATAACCTTCAAGATTCCCTTGGAATTTTGAAATAGGTCATGGATCTTGGAAATCAAGTACAAAACTCAAGATATAGCAATTTCAGTATGGATAAGAGATTCCAAGTGATTGGATGAAGAAAAGGGAGAACCAAGGTGGTTGGATCATACCTTGAGCTTTATTCCATGAAAGTAGGAGCTTGAAAGAGGGTCAATTAGGTTTTACTCCAATTCCACCTTGGAGAAAGGGGAAGAAAGGGGAAGAAAAGAAGAGAGATGCAAATGAATGATGACCTCACTTTAAATAGGTGCTAAATCATCATTAAATTGAAGTGCTTCTAATTTAAGATGGTACAGATAGTAAAAATGAGCTCCAACTTTGTTCAAGCAGACAAGAGGTTTGTCTAGTTCAAAATCTAACTAACAATTTCCATCCAAGCTCATTGATGGACCTTTAAGCCTGAAAATTTATTATAATTATGTCTAGACCATAACACCATACCCAATTGTGCCACAATGGTTTTAAGGATGGGTTTGAATGCTAGATTAAGAAAGGGAAACTCAATCCACATAGGGTAATGTGAATCATAAGGCCCTTCAAGGAGAAAATTAAAACTTTATGCTTATAGGTAAAAAATTTGGAAACAAATGACCTAAATTCCATTTTGTGAAACAACCTAAGCATGGTTTGTTGATTTTAAACATGAATCGAAGATAAACTTTCTCAAGCCCTCTTAAAGCTTCTATCTCCTAGCCTCAACTTTTCCAATTTATATGTAACCATTTGTAAAAATTATCTCAAAAGGAATGCATTTAATAAGAAACAAGATAACATTTCTATTTTGACATTTACAAGTAATATGAAAAACGTCATAAGAAGTTGCATTTCTAAAGTTTTACTCACTTAGGGGTTTATTAGATCAGTTCACAATGACTAGCCTAACTCTTCATCCATCTATGCATCATTAGTTGTGTTTTCTCCTTAATTCACATCCAATTTTTTCATGTTCTTGACTCAAACAAGGTTATCTCTCTTGTTTTCATCGTCAATGTTAACTTTCTCTTCTAAAAGATGGCTATTTTTCTCATTTCCCTCGATATTGTTAGCTAATCCTCACTATTTTTCTCCCCTCTTTACCAAGCAGTCATTTTTAGGTACATTGTAGCCTTAAAATGATGAGTTGAATATTAATGTTGCTCTATGCTAGGGTTTCACTCTTCTACTTTTGATTCATGTTTGAGCCACATTGTTTCCTTCACTTTTTTATTTTATTTTGCATATTTTAATGGTATCAAATTAAAATAGCTTCACACAATCTTCACTTTAGAATAATCTTGCAAATTATTTCTACATCTATCATAGATCAATGACCGCTAACAATCTCATTGGTGTCCCAATAGTTTTCCTCTATTTTTTCCTTTAGTTTTAGACTAGAGCCTTCCTTGTGTAGTTTTGGCTTGGACAAATCAAATGTCATCAAGTTGAATTCACTTGACACCTTTGCTTGTACATTTTTAAAATGTCTATCAATCTAATTTTAAAAATCTATAATTTACACAAAATAAATTCATTTTTTTAATTATTTATTTTCATAGTTTCTATTCAAATACTTTCTAATTGCATTTGGATATTTATTGAATCTTACAGGTAATATAAAATCCACATAACAACTATTTGTGAATCACAATAATCAAGCAAATAAACTCATCTAGGGAGCATCTAATGATGGAATATACAGAGTTAAGATAGGATATGATCTTATAATTAACTCACAAAGATGGGATAATATTGATATACCCTTGGATATATGCTAGGATTCAACATGCCTACCTAAGGTTGGTATCTTTTTTTGGGTGGCAATTCAAAATCAGATTCTTACAGCTAATAGATTCTCTAAAATGGGATTTGAAGGACCATCTAGATGTAGTCTATGCAAAAATGAATCTGAAAATATGGAGCATATTTTGTTTAAGTTCCCCTTCATGCAAGATTTTTGGTATTGGGTTAAGAATAAATTGAATTGGACATCCCCTATACCTTAGGATATTGAGGGATTTCTTAGGGGTTGGCCAATTAAGGATAGGATTAGCGTCTATGAGAAATTATGGAATATTACACTTGTAATTATTATGTGGGAAATATGGAAGGAAAGAAATAGACAAATATTTCAAAATTTAGAACTTAGTAAGATAACTTTTTTCAATAAAATCGAGGCAGCCATCATAGAAGTTATGAATTGCCATCTTAGGAACACACCCAAGGCAAAAGGTACATTCTCAACATGGGATGAGCATATGAGGGGAAAATGGCTACATTTGATTAATCCTCCTTTAGTTTATCCTAAAAAGGATACTATAGCTAGAAAAGAATGTAAATCGGTTGCACCTCTGATAGGATGGAAAAAATAAAACTTTGATGGAGCTTCTAGAGGGAATCCTGGGAAAGCAGGATTGGGTTGTATAGTTAGATTAGAAAATAGAGATTGGATATTAAAATGAGCTAAACCATTAGGTAATTTAACTAATAATATAGCTAAATTGGAAGCATTAAAAGAAGGATTAAAATTAAGCATTAAAAAGAATATTAAAAGGTTAATTATTG
This sequence comes from Cupressus sempervirens, assembly GCA_028749045.1. Taxonomy (NCBI): domain Eukaryota; kingdom Viridiplantae; phylum Streptophyta; class Pinopsida; order Cupressales; family Cupressaceae; genus Cupressus; species Cupressus sempervirens. The sequence continues at coordinate 46,787,677 of CM053786.1, forward strand.
AAGGTGATTCACAAATTATCCTAAATGTAATTAGAAAGTGAAAACACCGAATTGGATATTAAATGCTAAACTAGAAAGTGTTCTTAATCTTATAGATCAATTTGAGGACATTAGAATACAAAATATTTATCATGAAGGGAATTTAGAAGCTGATAAATTGGCAAATAAAAGAGTGGAGGGAGAAGACTTTATCTATTTAGCATAACAGAATTAGGTTAAGTAGAATACTAAGATTAGAGCTTTAACCAGAGCAGGGTGTTTTTCCCTACTACTAATTATTTTACAATCTTAGGAAATAGGAATGAATTCAAGTTGGCTGTTGATTCAGACTTCTCCTCTTAAACTCATAAGAATACGATAAGAATAAGTAGAATTAAGGAACATCTAAAATTATTGAATTTAGTTAATATAATCTTGATTGATCTATTCATTCGAACTAGATAAGGACCCTAAAAATATAATCCACTCTAAGTATAAATTGTAAACTGAATAGGTAATGGGATGAGATTCAAGATAAAGATTCACATAAAGCATATTATAAACCTCTTTTGATTAACTCCATTGGTACAATCTAGGATTATTATTGTATGAAGAGTCTCACAGTATGTCGATTGGTCTTTTTATTCCTCCTATTTTTTATGATCACATTGATTTGGTACTAATCCCATATCAAAAGATAGTTGTATTATGTCATGTAGATGGTTGGAGGATCAATTCTTCATGGCAAGATCCTTGTTGAATTTTGTTCAAAACCTTGCCTCTCATTAGATTTATGTCCCCTTTTCAAAGTCTATTTGTTATTAAATGCTTCATCAAATTTTGTATAAACATGTATGAAGTTTCATATAAACTGGGGTATGTCCATTTTAAATTGTATAATATAGGACTTCGGTCCCAAGGAAGACTAGAGATTTTCTTGCTCTATTCTTTCCTACCAGTGCCTGTTTAAATGGAGAACCCTGTAAATTCAATTTTAATTTATTCAATATAACAAATGGCTTCAACCGTTTACCAATCAAAAAAAAATTCCACATAACAACTTACTTAAAGATAATTTCATTTAAGCATTTTATTAAGATGTCTTTTTAGTCAAACTATAATTTAAAATTGAATCCAAACTAGAGTACATGGGCCCTTGGGTTGTTGATAAAATTGAATGGTTCTTAATAAGTGCACCATTCAGATATTATTGACTGCAAGGCTTCGATATCATAAAGAATGGGTTTCAATGTGCACCTTAGACAATTTAGATGTAATGGATATCCCTTATGAGGTTCTTGGGTAGAAGATGAAGAGATTTCACCCTAAGGCTCATGCTTCCATATAAGATAACTAGCACGGCTTTATAGAGAAAGATCCTTCCATCAAAAAATATATAATTTTAAAAACCAAAAATTTACATTTTCTCTAATTTAAACATTGAGAAGTTAATTATATGCAAACTACATACCATTTAAAGGAAATAAGAACAAAATAAGCTATACACCATAGGGGAAGGGTACATGTAGCCCTTTAACTAATTTATGCACTCTAAGATTTTGAATGGTACATCATATTTTAGCATTTTTTAAAACTCCTTTATATGCCAATTAATTACTTATAACTCTAGTTGCAACATTCCTTGGTCGTGACGAAAGTACATTGGTCAAAAATTGGTCATTTGGAAACATTATTTGATCTCCAATACAAGAGCTATTGTTAAGATGGAGTCCCTACCTTTTGAAATCATAGTCTTTTGAAATCTTTTGAAATCACAATACCACCTATAGATCTATTTGAGATTTAATGCTCAATTGTTTACAACTTAGAAAAAGGCAATTGCTTCTAAGAGGATGTTTCTTTGATGTTGTAGTTATACAAGATTTATGCGGTTGTATCTCAAAATGTCTCTATAGATTACCTGCTTGAGAAATGAGAAAAAAAATAAAGTTTAAACAGACATGGAAATTAATATGTTGCAAACAATACAACAATTAAAAGGAATTTGTAGGCATTTTTGGTATGGAGAAGAATATGTTTAAATAGAATAGATGTCCTTTTATAACAATATATCTTAAGTCACAAAGACTAGTGCAACAAATTGTGTTGTTCAAACGAGTTCGAGGACTTTGAATTTTTTAGCAAGGGTATGTATAAAATTGAATCATTTGTTCAAACTAGTTATAAGGCTTCATATTCATTGAAGCAAATGTGTATATAGCCTATGACTTGAACACAATGCTAGAGTGGTTGGCTCAATGATGCAAACATCAAAGGAATTCTCATCAAAATCTAGTGTTGTGCAAAACAACCAAAATCACTCCGTCTCAAAGCTGAAATTGTGAATATAGAAATACAATAGAAGGCAATATTTCAGTCTCAGGCCCCTCTTCGTTGAGTTGAGGTAATTAATTCAGAATTTTTTGTTTGGTTCAAGTAGATAACTCCCCAAATAGGCTACCTTTTCCATGAATTAACACAACCTCACAATAGTCCAAACCCAGGAGTACATCAACATTAAAGTGGTTGAAAGTCCACCAGCTTAACGGATGTAGAAATAGAAACCCTGGCTGGACACTCGATAGTTTTAAAATTTTGAATGTTTCAACACATTTTTTTTTAGTTGATGTTGCTTTGTTTTCCCTTTCCTAGAGAAAATACCCTACATCTATGTTGGAAGGACAAGTGTTATTCCCTTTGGCTCTTAAGTTGGAGAAGATAACTAGTAGGAAAATTTACTCTACTTGAATAGCTACATGTTCAACTCTCTTCATAAATACTGAGCAAGTAGCACTTACCCACCTAAAACATATGTTTAAGATGTTGTAACTAAAGGCTCTAAGAAGTCAATATATGCATCTACATCCTAAGTTATGTGGACTCTAAAGTGACACACATGAGAACTCTCTTCATTGAAATTTCAAATTCTCAAAAAGTCTTTCTTGGAACACTGGAACTTGTAATTCAAGTTATTGAGAAACAATTCATATTTTTAGAGGAGGAACACAAAGTTGATTCTGCCATCTCCTGATCTGTGCTAAAATCAGCCAACAATCTATAGTGTCGAAGAAATGACAGTGTTGATAAAAAGTGATAAAACTTGAGTTCTTTCAAGATGTTCTCCAAGGTCTTCATCAAACATGTGCACTCTACCATTTAACATACTAACACATGGAGGAAATTTTAGTATGTGGCATGCTATATGATACTCTCAAGGCATGTGCACAAGCCTTAGGACCAACAGTTCTCAAGTAAATATAATACATTTCTCCCATAATTTATCTATACTTTTTAGTCTCAATCCACTAAATGCAACTTGGATTTTGATTTATGAGAAGGTAACAATATCAAATCAAATTTGTAGATGAGGAATGGTAACCGTTAGTATTTTTTCTTTTTCAAATAAGGTTCAACACTTTCTACAATGTTTTCTCAGGATCTACTAAATCTGTCTCCATTTCTGGAGGAATTATGCGGTGTGTACTACGTCCTTTATTTAGGCAACAAGAAAAATAATTCTTAGGAAAAAATTGCATTTGCAATTTAGCAATATATGTAGAAACTAAAATTCTTGTCCATGTAAGATGATGTGTAAATGTTGCCATGAAGCTCAAACTTCAACGGACCAAAAGGTTATGGTTTAAAACTGAAATAATATTCTATGATGGAAAAATCTTTTGTTTAGTATCTTATAAAATAGGTGACGTTGGAAACCTTATGACGCATTCTGCCACATCTTCATCTAAAATATTTTCCTCCATGTATGTTATTTAAAAGGAAACTTGAATATGACATGGTTATAGAGAACGTTAGAGAAGGTTGTGGAATTTAGTTTGAATTCCTATACATATATTCATCCTATTTTTTGATGTTTCTGTCAGACCAATTATTTGATAGATTGTCGCTAAAAATGCCTTATAGGAATTTGCTACTGTTATGAAAGCTACTAAAATGAAAAAAGAAGAAATGTTAAATTATATATTAATACAACACAGGGAAATGAAATGCATTCAATAAATGAAAAAATAGAGCTTCCATAGCTTGGCGTATAGTTTGTAAAGTTGTTCCAAACAACTCCTTCCTTTTAACCATTGTTGCAGATTGCAATAAGTGTGAGAGCTTTATCTAGATCCTCTTGCTCTACATTATGATCTAAGGGTTTCAAAACACCAAAGTTTTTAAAAATTTGATCAAAAAGTTTTCAAAAACACATAATTTAATTTGGATTCTGAATCCTTCATAGTTTGTTGACAATTTTATTCTCAATCAATGGCATCGATGGAGAGAAAACTGTAAAATCCCCTTGACTAGATCTATCCCTACTTCTTGTACTACTACTGATATCGATAATTATCCCGATGGGTATACCACACTTTTGGTCCTGGCTATGCTTATACTTCTGCTCCTATTGGATTCCTATTGGTGCTCACAAATCTGGAAGGCCCTTGTATTTGTTGGATACAGATATGATCTGTAGTCTCTATCGATTGTGCCTAGGGAACTATAGCTTTCTAAGAAGAAAATACAGAGCAACTTCAAGATAAGGAGTATGAAGTTTCTACAAGAAGCTTCCAGAATAATGTTAAGAAGTAAGAAGCTTCCAAATTCTAATTAAGAGCACCACCTTTGAATTTACTATTTTTCCATTCATGAAAATAGACATAAACCCATTGGCAACTTATCATTTTTGTTCTTCATGTTCTCTTGCATCCTGATGATGGATCATGTAGTATGATCTGAAACGTTAATGGTAAAAAACTATACACAATCAAATCCAAAAATTAAAACTCATTTTCATGGATTGTGGAAATCTTATAGATCTGAAATTACTCAACTACCAATCAAAAAATTGAAATTTGTGTATCATATTTGTATTTTAAAATCAAACCTTACAAACCTACTAATATGGCATTCATTTTTTGTTGAAAAATTAATACATAGGGACTAACAAGTTGCAAAACTCATACTCCATGGGTAGATATTAGTACATGTAAAGTACATTATTAGATTTTTACTTGTTTGTTTCTTTTAATTAGTAATTGAGAGATTTGTGACTTCTTAGTTGTGAAGATATGAAATGGCTATATAGTGGAGAAAACCTATTTGATAAGACCATTTTAAAAATCTATTAGGCCCTGTTTGGTTGGGGAAGATGAATTTCTCTCATAACCAGGTTATCTCATAACCAAGTTTTCGAAAACCTAGTTATGTATTTTAGGAAGATAGTTGGACCGTTTGGTTGATACAGAAGATGAATTTTCAAATCCATATTCTGTGTTTGGTTGCCAATTTAGAAATTGGAATTGGAATGGAATATGACTGGGAATATCTTTTTCTTGTGTTTGGTTATTCATTTTCCAATTGGAATTGGAATTTGATGTAAATTTTTTTAATCTTATTTTATTAGTGAAACACAAGGATTATAATGAGTAAAGTATTAATATTTATGGTTTAATTTATTTATAATTAGACTACATTATTATTATTTTTTATTCTTGAATATTCACAGTTTTATTTTGTTAGTCAAGAATAAATAAAATGATTATTATTTTTTATTTTAATTCTATTTATTAGCAAAGAAAAGTAAAAAATAATCATACTTGCAATCATTTGTACAAAGTTATTTTTTGTCCCATTGTTGGAAATTGTGATCATATATATTATATATTTTTGAAAAATTATGTAAGACAAATTTATCGTCTAATTGAATTTATTGTCAAGTTCATCTAAACTTCATAATTGTCGAACTCGAACTCAAACTCGAACCTTGTGACTTAGCCGCTAAATATGTGTGTGTTTGTGTCCTCCCTCTATCCCTCCCTGTGTTTGTGTTCATCCACGTGATTTGGTAGAAGGATTGGACACAATAAATGTTGTTTATGAAGATGAATTATTGCTTGCACTATATGAGAATTCTCGCATCTCTTAGGACCAATTGCTGACACACAGAGGGATTGTGAGGCGTGATGTGGCTCTTGGTCGGTATCTTCAGAATCCATTGGCCATGATTGCAACATTATGTAGTCCTGGCAAAGAAATATTATCATTGAAGCTTCATTCACTGGAACATTTCCTTACTCCAGATGAAAAGTATGAAGCTGTTGAGCAGGTAATGGTTATAGCAACCAACTGTAGAGGCTATGAAGTGACTTGTCTTTATAAATGCTATTGGAGTGACTTGTCTTTATAAATGCTATTGGTTTTTTTAAGGGTTAGAGGGAATGGACAAGAAGCATCCGGAAACCATGTTATGGATCCATTGGATGATACTAGAATTCATCCAAGTCATATGAACTTGCCAAGAAAATGGCTAAGGACATATATTGTGAAGAAGTTGGACATGATATAGATGATATGGATGAGGAAACACAAGAAATGGTTGTTGAGCATGTCAAAAAATATCCTGATCTGTTAAATGCCCTTGATATTGATGAATATGCTAGAGGAGTGGAGCAACGGACATCCAATAAAAAGCAGGAAACCCTTGCTGACATAAAGAGTGAATTGTTACATGGATTTAAGGATTTGAGATTGCCATATAAAGAGCCATCCCAGGATGAGGAATTTTATCTGCTGACTAGAGAAAATGAAGAGACCCTGTCAGTGGGAAAAATTGTGCAAGCAACAGCCCACAGAGTCCAAAATCATCGTATAATTTGTGATCTAGAATCAGGCTTGACAGGAATAATATTGAAAGAGGAGCTTTCTGATGATCTAGATATAGATCCTGTAGAAAAAATTGTAGAAGGCAGCATCCTTACCTATTGGGTGAAAACTATGACAAAAGTGAAGTACCGAGTTGAGTTAACTTGCAAAGAGAGTTCACTGAAGAATGATAACTATCAGGGTGAACAGGATAAGGATAAGGAGGTTAAGGATCCATATTTTGCGGAAAAGGATTCCATTTCATGAAGTGAACAAGAGAATGAAACCATTAAGTTCCTAGCAGATAAAGAGCCAGGGGAGAGTATTATCCATCCAAGCTTGAAAGGGCCTACTCACTTGATTCTAACACTGAACATTTTTAATGGAGTTTATGCACACAAGGATATTGTGGAGGGAGGAAAAGACCAAAAGGATTTTGCTAGCTATCTTCGACTTGGAAAATGCTTTCAATTGGGGAGGAGACATTTGAAGATCTTGATGAGGTCATAGACAGATATATATTCAAGAGAGGATAAGATATTTTGGTATTTTGTTCTATTGTTTGGTGAGTCATAAAACACACATCAACAGACACCTTTCTACAGATGCAGGAACACACAAGCTCCTCTCTCTCTCTCGCTCTCCCCCTTCGTCCCTCCCTCCCCCTTCCTATCCTGCACTCTCTACCCCTCTATGTATCTCTCCCTTTTAATAAATTTATTAAGTTAGTTAATTATTCAACAAAATATGCAACTAAAATTTTACATGAAATATTATATAGGAAAAAATATACCATTTTACATTCACATACATTAAACATTTGATGATAACTTTAACAAGAAAAATGATGCTTTGTCAATAATTGCTCTTAAAAAATGTGAAATTTTGGCTACATAGATTTTACATGCAATTTTAAAAAAAAAGATCATGAAAATCATTAATCATATAAATCATAATTTAACATCATGAAATTCTGATAATGAATTTCACATAATTACTACAATATGAAAACTTGCTAACTAGATCACATATCCATGAACAATATGAAAACTTGCTAACTTGATAGAACAATATCCATGATTTGAATGGTGGTGTGAAAACACACCGTTAAATATGAAAACACTGAGAAATCCACGATGTATGCCCTTATGCCCCACATTCGATGGCACACCGTTAAATATGAAAACACTGAGAAATCCACGATGTATGCCCTTATGCCCCACATTCAACGAAAACCCTCTCATGCTGCTCAATCTTCCTATTATTGTTTGTATTGTTAGATGGTCAATCCTACATATATGAACTAAACATGCTTGAAAAATTAAAACCTAATTTTTTTTAATGGAATACACCAAGGAGTGGCATCAGAAATATTGACCATTTACAAACATAGTAAACAATCATCAGATAGCTCATTTTTTATCAGCATGTGTGGTCTTGCAATATCAGCAAATCAAGAGCAATAAAAAATACAAGAGAAAGACACTTTATCAATACCGTTGACAATCTTGTCAAAAAGCACGTACATAGGAAACCAAATTGTGGAAAAAAAAAATAATAAATTTAAAAAATATCCAAGAAAATTAGGAATATACATATAACATGGGACATAATCATGATTGTACAATCATCTACAAGAAATCCTCAATACTTTTGATAATCTTGTCAACGAGAACATACATAGGAAATCAAATAAAAGACAAAAAATAAAAACATATGCAAGAAAATTAGGACTATAGATATAACATAAGACATAATCATGAACTATACAATCATCTAGCAAATCACATTTCTATATGCTTTCAAGTTCTACAATTGAGCATTCATCATTTGCCACTCCTTGTGTATTCCACGTATGTATGATTCAAATATAACTCTAATTAACAACGCAATGAACAACTATACCAAATGTTTACGAGATCATAAACTACGTGTTGTGAGAGATCAATGCAATACCATTAAACAAAGCCAACTAACCATCTGAAATTATTTCACATGCCAATCGTGTGAATGCCAATGAAATGAACAACTAAACTATGTATTGACCAATGCCAATCATGTCAATGTAATGAATGACTAAACTATGCATAGATCAAGTATGTATACATACGTACATACATGTGTGTACATACATATGCATAGACATACATACGTACATACATGTGTACATACATATGCACGTACATACATACATACGCACATACATACATACATACATACACACATACATACATACATGCTTAGCAAAATAGTAAAAATGTGCTCAGTAATGATTTCCAATATAGTGTTGTGACAGATCAATGCAATACCATTACACAAAGCCAATTAACCATCTAGAATTACTTCACATGCCAATCGTGTGAATGCCAATGAAATGAACAACTATCCTGCGTATTGACCAATGCCAATCATGTCAATAAAATGGATGACTAAACTATGCATAGATCAAGTGTGTATACATACGTACATACATGTGTGTACATACATACGCACATACATACATACATACATACGTACACACATGTGTGTACATACATACATACATACACACATACATACATGCTTAGCAAAATAGTAAAAATGTACTCAGTAATGAGTTCCAGTATAGTGTTGTGAGAGATCAATGCAATGCATACATCAAGTATGTATACATGCGTACATACATGTGTGTACATACATACGCACATACATACATACATATGTACGTACGTACATACATGTGTGTACATACATACTGTTTGTTTCAAATCTGTTTAGCAAAATAGTCAATATGTGCTCACTAATGAATTCCAATATAGTGTTGTGACAGATCAATACCAGTGAAATGGACAACTAAACTTTGTAACAGTTTCTTGCCAGTAATGAGTTCTAGTATAGTGTTGTGAGAGATGAATGCAATACCATATAAATAGAGCCAAGTCATAAACTATGTATAGATCAATGGCAATCATGGATTTTATCTAGACATAATCAATATGTGCTCAATATGTGCTCAATAATGAAATTGACAAGTATATCACTAGCTTTTATCTATACATAGCTTACCTATACATAGTTTATCATGGTTCTATTTCTATCTACTATCTGCTTAGCATAGTCAATAGATGTGGTAACTATTTGTTTCAAATCTATTTAGAAAAATAGTCAATATGTGCTCACTAATAAATTCCAGTATGGTGCTATGAGAGATCAATATCAGTGAAATTAACAACTAAACTTTGTAACAGTGTCTGGCTGTTTGTGTCAAATCTGTTTAGCAAAATAGTCAATATGTGCTCAATAATGAATTTCAGTATGTGCTCATGTGATTAACTGTATATATCATAGTGCCGATCATAATAGTAAAACATGGAATCATGCTTTTATCTATACATAGTTGACCTATACATATTTATCATGGTTCAAATCTGTTTAGCAAAACAGTCCAATATATGTTGTAACAGTTTGTTTAGAATCTGTTTAACAAAATAGTAAATATATGCTCACTAATGACTTCCAGTATAGTGTTGTGAGAGATCAATACAATACTATTAATCAAAGTGAATCATGCCAATGAAATGAACAACTAAACTATGGATATATCAAGTATGTATAGATCCATGCAAAATCATTCAACATACTTATGACATCATAAACTATGTACAGATCAATGCAATACCATTAAACGCAGCCAACTCATAAACTATGTATGGATACATGGAAGATCAATGACAATCATGGCTTTTATCTATACATAGTTAACATATACATAGTTTATCATGGTTCAAATCTGTTTAGCAAAATAGTCCAATACATGCTGTAACAGTTTGTTTAGAATATGTTTAACAAAATAGTAAATATATGCTCACTAATGACTTCCAATATAGTGCTGTGAGAGATCAATGCAATACCATTAATCAAAGTGAATCATGCCAATGAAATGAACAACTAAACTATGGATATATCAAGTATGTATAGATCCATGCAAAATCATTCAACATACTTATGAGGTCATAAACTATGTACAGATCAATGCAATACCATTAAACGCAGCCAACTCATAAACTATGTATGGATACATGGAAGATCAATGACAATCATGGCTTTTATCTATACATAGTTGACATATACATAATTTATCATGGTTCAAATTTGTTTAGCAAAACAGTCCAATACATGTTGTAACAGTTTATTTAGAATCTATTTAACAAAATAGTAAATATATGCTCACTAATGACTTCCAGTATAGTGTTGTGAGATATCAATGCAATACCATTAATCAAAGTGAATCATGCCAATGAAATGAAAAACTAAACTATGGATATATCAAGTATGTATAGATCCATGCAAAATCATTCAACATACTTATGAGGTCATAAACTATGTACAAATCAATGCAATACCATTAAACGCAGCCAACTCATAAACTATGTATGGATACATGGAAGATCAATGAAAATCATGGCTTTTATCTATACATAGTTGACATATACATAATTTATCATGGTTCAAATCTATTTAGCAAAATAGTCCAATACATGCTGTAACAGTTTGTTTAGAATCTGTTTAACAAAATAGTAAATATATGCTCACTACTGACTTCCAGTATAGTGTTGTGAGAGATCACTAATTAAATAATCAAAATGTGCTCAATAATGAGTTTCAATATAGTGATGTGAGATCAATATAGTTTCAGTTTAATGCTATTAGAGATTAATGCAAAATCATTGAACAGAGTAATCATGCAGCATAAGTCATTGCAATCCAGTCAGTAGCTAAAATAGCTAAATGGTACCAAATGTCATTGCAATCCACTCCACTCTCTCCACCTCATCCATCATTAAGAACCCTTTGGCTCTTTCACATTGAAGCATGAAGGTATCATGTGCTTTCACGAAAATTGCTCAACTCAGTTTAGGGACATCTTTGAGAGCAGTATATGCAACAGTCAAAATATTATCATCTTCAGATTTATCCACTTTTACAATCTAAGGCTTACCGAGGCCATCTTTCAGTTCCTTCATAGTTTTGCATATCACATCCAATGATGTAGCCAAAGATGTCTTCTTCCTCTTTCCCCTCCTTGATGATGATGGTGGAGGAGTCCCTCTAGCACTTGCACTCGACTGATTGGAATGATATAACTCTTCATCAATATCTGGTTGGTTGTCAAGAGGTGTACCACAATTAGTATCATCCTCATCAAGCACGTTAAATGCATCATTCATAGGGTGCCCTTCTTCAGCATCAAGGGGCATTGTAGATGCGAACATGTCATTACCAACAATTACATCCAACTCATTGAAATATAAGAAAGGTGACCTCTTATACATTTTTGCATTTTTGAATTCTCTCATCTACATGTAAGCATTAATAGATGGATTAGGTTGTAAGTTTTTCATTATTAAAATAAGAAGGGAAAATTTATTCAATGAAAAGAGTAGAAAGATCATCCTACCTTCAAAAGGTCATCCCACACTGAATCCTTAGCATCCACAGTTTGAGTTTCTTCATTCCAAGCTAACCCACTTGTATTTTTCAAGTCCTTCATTACTTTATATCCTACTTTCCATGTTTTCTGCTTATTCTTAAGATGATCTCATGACAGATTCAAGTTCATCACTACATTGAATGTCCTCTCTATTGTAGTCCATGCCTCTTTTTTAAACCCATCTTCACCTTTCCGTCCGAGATGGACTTGTTCGAGGAGCAAGTCTAGAAACTTGCGTTCCATCGATTTTGTCCACATTTTCTTCTTTGAAGAAGAAGATTTGTTGCTCATAGCTAGGGATCCATCTATATCACTCAAAGTAATGGGAGAACACATCTGGTTCACATGATCAGATTCGTCCATGCTCATCATGAGCTCGGTATATGCCAGTGTACTCCTTCATGTATTTCATTTAAATTTGAAAGTGAAAATCTTTAACTATCAATTTGTAATACGTCATAATGGAATGAGGCTAACATATTGAATAGGTAAACGTATTACGATTTAAAGTAATCATACGACTGAAATTGAAAGTTATTGCTCTTTAAATTTAAATGGAATGCAGCAAGCAGTAACATCAGAAAAATAGAATTTTCAACAAATTCGTTGTTCTCTTCTTACTAGTGGGCTTATGATCTTCATCATTTGGTACTCCTTGTTGTATTTCATTTAAAATTGAAGACAATAAACTTTAAATATCATTTTTTAATACATCCTAATGCAATGAGGCTAACATTTAATAAACTTGAAAACATTTAACTGAAGATGATACACATTTTAAGCAATAATTGATGATAACACATCAACATCAAAAAAACTATCAGCAAGACAAAATGGTGATATCAATGGTAAGTAAATAGTCATGAGCCCCATTATGAAGCATGTTATTGTACTTTCTCAATGCAAAGATGTATAATAATTGTGCTTTCTTGCATTTAAAACAATGTAATCTATATTTCAAGTTGGATTGTGTATTGCAGATATGATCAACAATTTTTGTACATAATGTAGGTGTGAAATTGAAAGTTAATGTTCTTTTTATTTAATTAGAATGTAGCAAGGACTAATATCAGAATAACGAAATCACACACCATCATTGTATATGCATACATCAATTTAATCATATAAAGCACATTGCCTTCTAATAAATCATTTATTCTTGAGATCTATAATCTTCCCACATCCTATTTGCTATATCTTCTCGAAATTGGGCCCACTCATTTCTATCCTCCTCAGACAACCCATATGTCTCAAGCAATGGTATCTCTATCCTATCATGATCATCTTCCTCTTCAATAGCTTCTTTCGATGGAAGGCCATCCTCTATCGTAATGAAATTGTGAATTATGCAACATGCTAAAACAATATAGGATTGTGTCATGATATCATAAGACGTTGCATGTCTTAAGATTGGAAAACGCTGCTTCAGAATACCAAATGTACATTCTATTGCATTTCTAAGAGAGGAGCATCGATGGTTGAACAACTCATGTGCAGAGTTTACTGGGTTTTATCTTGACCACTCTTTCAAGTGGTAGCGTGTACACCGATAAGGAGCGAGAAATCCAGGTGCATTTGGATATCCAACATCCACGAGATAATATTTTCCTACATAAAGAAAGTATATTTTCAATACTTGAACCATTTAGCATAACCTTTAGTATATTAAAATGTGATTTGGCTTACCAGGGGGAACTACAAGTGGATCTGATCTGGATAGAGTTGAGGCTAGAACACGGCTATCTGTAGCAGAGCCTTCCCAACCAACAAGGCAATACTGAAACTTACAATCAAAGGAGTAGACACCCAAAACATTTTGTGATAGGTTCCCTTTTGTATCACGATATTTACCCTGTATGTCGACATCGACTCGCACTGGAATATGGGTTCCGTCGATGGCTCCAATGCAATCCTATGGGATATGATACACTGATCAAATGTATGCTCAAGTAATAATAAGATAAGGACAACATTCTAGACAATAAACTTGTAACAATGTGTGATTTAACTTGAAGAATGGTTCAAAATGATCCTTCCCACTAATTTCGGGAGGAGTGCCTGGACTAGGTGGTATGAAGTAATCTCTGTGAAGGGCTAAGACAACCATCAAAACCTTGTGGAAGTACCGACTGACTGTCTCTCCTGAGTGCCCAAAGTTATGGGCAATCTTGTGGTTCCTTAGATTGTGCCCAAGGGTGTGGAGGGACATCACTAGTTGTTCCTCTAACTTCAAGTGGATCATATCTCTCAAGCTTCCTTTCAACCTCAGAATATGAGCTAGAGAGGAGAAGGCTGCCCTACTCATCCAAATCTGATCATGACAATCCACCTCATTCGAATGAATAATGTCTCTACAAAAGGAATTTCATTTTCTTATTTGTTTACCCATTTGACTGCCTTCTCGAGCTACCAGTACTTTGGCTATGCCAACAAAAGCAAAAAGAATTGTGAGAATGCGGGTGTATGTGGTCTTCCTAACTATGCTTCCTTGGACCTCTATACTCTCCATAGGATCCATCAGTGACCTGAAAGGTGGACAATTTAAACACTATCAGTTATGAGATATCAACTATCACCTATCGAGATACAACATGATTATTTGCTAGCCTCATTGCATTAAGAAGTCAATTATTTATTCAAATATAGCAAGGAGTACCAACTACTGAGGATCATAAGCCCATATGAACAAATTACAATAATGTGTCATTCTACTCCATGTAATCTATCTATACTAATGAAAGCATAATGCTGATTCCATTTGTCTATATGTATACACACATGTATGTGCACACACATGTATGTATGCATGTAGGTACACACACACACATGTATGCATGTATGTACGTACACACACACACATGTATGTATGCATGTACGTACGTACACACACATGTATGTATGTGTGTACGCACGTACACACGCATGAATGTATGTATGTATGCATGTATGTACATACACACACACACATGTATGCATGTACATACGTACACACACACATGTATGTATGCATGTATGTACGTACACACACATGTATGTATGTGTGTACGTACGTACACACACATTTATGTACGTACGTACACACACATGTATGTATGTATGTATGCATGTACACACATGTATAAATGTACAGACACATGTATGTATGTACACATACACATGTACAAACTATAACCTGAATTTGGGCTTTTATGAATGTGTTTTGATAAACTGTTGGGTCCGCTGAAACTTAGGCTCGTCTTTTAGAAGATGAAAAGTAGCATTGTTGGCAGTGGGAATAGAGTTTCTTTCTGCATTGATCTATACATAGTTTGAAATCATGGCTTTTATCTATACATAGTTTATGACCTCATAAGTATGTTGAATGATTTTGCATGCATCAATACATACTTGATATATCCATAGTTTAGTTGTTCATTTCACTGACATGATTCACTTTGATTAATGGTAATGCATTGATCTCTCACAAAACTATACTGGAACTCATTGGACTGTTTTGCTAAATAGATTTGAACCATGATAAACTATATATAGGTCAACTATGTATAGATAAAAGCATGATTGCCATGTTTTGCTATTATGATTGGCACTATAATATATACAAGTAATCACATGATCACATACTGAAATTCATTATTGAGCACATATTGATTATGTATAGATAAAAGCCATGATTGCCATTGATCTATACATAGCTGATCCATACATAGTTTATGACTTCGCTCTATTTAATGATATTGTATTCATCTCTCACAACAGTATATTAGAACTCATTACTAGCAAGAAACTGTTACAAAGTTTAGTTGTTCATTTCACTGGTATTGATCTCTCACAACACTATACTGGAAGTCATTAGTGACCATATATTGACTATTTTGTTAAACAAATTGTTACAACATATATTGGACTGTTTTGCTAAACAGATTTGAACTATGATAAACTATGTATAGGTCAACTATGTATAGATAAAAGCCATGATTGCCATGTTTTGCTTGATTGGCACTATGATATATACAGGTAATCACATGAGCACATACTGGAATTCATTATTAAGTACATATTGAGCACATATTGATTATGTATAGATAAAAGTCATGATTGCCATTGATCTATACATAGTTGATCCATACATAGTTTATGACTTGGCTCTATTTAATGGTAGTGCATTCATCTCTCACAGCAGTATACTAGAACTCATTACTAGCAAGAAACAGTTAGAAATTTTAGTTATTAATTTAACTGGTATTGATCTCTCACAACACTATACTGGAATTTATTAGTGAGCACAAGTTTATGACTTGGCTCTATTTAATGGTATTGCATTCATCTCTCACAGCAGTATACTAGAACTCATTACTGGCAAGAAACTGTTACAAAGTTTGGTTGTTCATTTCACTGGTATTGATCTCTCATAGCACTATAGTGAAATTTATTAGCGAGCACATATTGACTATTTTGCTAAACAGATTTGCAACAAATAGCTAGAAACTGTTACAAAATTTAATTGTTCATTTCATTGGTAATGATCTCTCACAGCACTATACTCGAATTTATTAGTGAGCACATATTGACTATTTTAAAAACAAATTTGAAACAAACAGTTACCACATATATTGACTAAATTGCTAAGCAGATAGTAGATAGAAATAGAACCATGATAAACTATGTATAGGTCAGCTATGTATAGATAAAAGCTATTGATATACTTGTAAATTTCATTGCTATGAGTACAAAAAATTAAAACTTTAACTATGATATATACAAGTAATCAGAGTTAAACATACTGGAACTCATTCCTAAGCATATATTTTAACTATTTTTCTAACCAGACCTGCAACAAACTGTTACGTTTGAATGAACAACAAAAACCCCAAAAAAATCCAATATGCAAAGGTGGGTGGGAGAAGAGAACCGTTTAAAATCGCCGCAGTCGTTCAAAGTGGAGAAATCGCAGAAAACGCCACGGCCACAAAGAACTCAACAAACCCAGCAAACGACCACAGCCCAACAAACGCCACGGCCACAGCCCAAGAAACCCAGCAAACTAGAAACCCTCGCCTTCGCACAACAGAGCACGAAAATCTGTCGTCTTCCAAAAACAACACAACATCCCAATTTGTTATTCCAAAAACCTAAGGTGGATTCCGCAGACCCGACGATTTATTCAAATGCATTCATAAAAACTCAAAACCTTGTTTTCATTTCAACTTCCACCTATTTCCTAGAAGTTATTTCTTCCAATTTTTTAGCAAAATTGGCAGGCGAAAATCGAAACCGGGTTTTGCGTTTGGTGAACCAAACGCCATGTTTTTCCTCCATAACCTAGTTTTGGGTCTAAAAACCCTATTCCGTGTCTATTCTTCTCGTAACCAAACGGGGCCTTATTTACATAGGAAATTGCAATGATTTGTTTTCTAGTTTTTATTTAATTAAGGAATAATAGAAAATCAATGAGGTGGTTTTTACAGAAATTTAAAAAATAAATTTAAAAAATGGGTTACTTAGAAGTGTGGGCTAATCTATTCATCCAATACAAGCTGCAAAACTCCCCTTAGAGTAGTAGTACATATAAAGTACAGTAATAATCTTTAAACTATTTTTTATTCAAACTTTTTAGAATATCGCTTGTGATTTTACTTTTTTTTCAAATTAATATTTGAAGAATTAGGTGAGGAAATATGCCCCGTGAAAAAGCAACCAGAAGCGATACACGAAAATTTAATCGTTTCAAACAAAAACTTATTTATTTATTGATTGATATGGATCATGGTACATGTGAGAATGTGTAGCCACGAAAATTCCACCGTCCCGACTCCTGTGGTCGCCGTCTGCTCAAACCTATTTAATTTTTTTTATTAAATCTTGAAGGCACAAATTGTTTGTTTGTCGTCTTCCGGCGACACGCAAATATTAGTTTGTCACGTGTTTTCGTTAACACAGGTATTGGAAGCTTGTACGTTCTCCTTATTTAGTAGTTTCTGCATGACTTTTCGGCTACATGGCTGATTTTCTATTTTTGGCCGTATTTTTGTAACGTTCTTAAATTTTGTAGGTTATTCTAATTTAGCGGTACCCCTAAAATCAGGGGGATTGAAATGGATGGATAACAATCTGACCAAGCTTAGAAAGTTGCTCTAGCCACCCAATTCTTGAGTTACTTGTAAACAAAATTTTAATAGATTTGTTTAATCTCTTCATGTTTTTAGAGTTTGATCATTAAAATTTTACTAATTAAAAGTTTATCAACTAATATGATTGTTGTTATATTTTTACATTAACGTTTCAAATCACAAAAAGCTCGACCAAAAAAATCACAAAATCACCTATAATGGCTTGCCATACTCCAAGCAGAATGGGTTTAAAAATTGAAGAAACTCCACCTTTGTCTCACTAGATCCAATGAATGCTAACTGATCCATTTATTCTCATAAGAAATAGATTCAAGTTGAATTACTACTCATGAAACTAAACTGTAAAATTCTCATAACAATATCATAATAAAATATAATTATATTTTCCAGCAGACGATGCGATGTGCACAAGGATTATTTAATACTGCTAATCTTGAATTTTGTACCCAACAATTCGGACTTGTGTTGAAGCACAATTCTGACACAACATTAGTTTATTAATAAACATACAGTCAAATGTGTGCATCCTAATTGGACTTTCCTTTCTCGACATTCAAAAAAAATTAAACCTAATCTGAGAGGAATGTGTCAGCCCTCGGTTCTTGTATCGTATTTTGACAAAGCTTAATTCTTTATCACATTCCAACATTTTAAAAACCGAAAATTTAACCAAAAAATAAAAAAAAATAAATAAATAAATAAATAAATGTCTTTTAACAAAGTTCAGACCACGAGGCAACGTAAAATTATTATTAATAAAACAGACAAAATGTGTGAAGAAAAAACTTGGCGAGGCCCAAATGCGCTCGTGGCGGCGTGCTTATCCTTCCTTCAGCTTGCCCGCTTACAATTATCTCCGGGAAACGCATAAAATATCACTGCGTGTGGTCACGTGCAAATCTACTATATTTGGGGAAACCAAAAAGCATAGTTTATCAAGTGGACACTTAATTTCTCCTTATGTATACCTATAGTTTATTTTGGCAATGACTTGGAAAGAACTTGAACTCCATAGCCAATGCAGCCATAGAGTTATGAGGTACAGTTATAACCATCAAGGTGGTTGCTGAGAAGGTATTTGTTTATGTTTAATATTAAGTTAGAATATAATTAAAAATAAGATTTTCATAAGTTAAAAATTAGAATATAATTAAAAATTTAGGTTTTCATAATTCATTGAGTAATGAGTATATATATTTTTTTTATTGGATTGTATTAGTGTTTTTAGTATTAATATTTAGAATCACACTATGTGATATATTATTATGATAGAAGGTATAAGAGAAAAAGGTCAAAGTGAGATTTAATTATTCATAAAAGGAAAGGAAAGGTGGTTTTATAGTCCACGACACTATGCTATAGTTTTTGGGTTTACATATGGTGACAGTGATATGGGACTACCTCATACTCTTTTTCGAGAGGCGCTTGGCGCTACAAACGAGGTGTACATACCCTACCCCCCAGTGGGATTTGAACTTGTGACCTCTCTTTCAAGAGTACAAGTTCTCCACCATTTTAATTGAAAATGTCTTGTTAATAATCATTTTGATAATTCTTTATTAATCTTTATTTTATTCATCTTAAAAGTCACTTTAAATTTGGGGGTGGTGTCAATTCTCAAGTCATTTTGATGTTTGTAATTAATTGTCAACAATCATTTTGATGTCTCTATAGAAATTCACATTTTATGTGTATGTAAAGCTACTATAGAATTGGGGGGCGATGTCAAAGGTGGGCTATGATTTAGAAGTGATGGGACTTCTAATGATCTTCAATTTCATTTTTTAAAATAATTGGATGAATATGTATGGTTCTTATTAATAATTAAAGATATACATATTGACAATATAAACAACTACTAAAGGGAAAGAGCAACACTAAGAGGAGGAGGTGGAGGGCCTTGGTCTAGCTTACCCCATACATTGGTGAGACTTGAGGTGATGTTAAGAATAGACCACTCTTCACCATCTCTATCGTCGTCAATTTACTTATGTCTATCTTTATTTAGCTTCATTTGCTCAGTTATCTATCTACAAAGTTCCAATGGAAATTTAAATTTCCACCTAGTGCCCAAAACTAATCTCACAATAAAATTAAATCTCTAATTTTTATCCTTTATCTGCATGGAAGCTATGCATTACTTAATGCCAGACTCTATCATTCATTTGGTTGAAGCATAGTACAACAAATAATAATGAATAGGTTTCCATAAAATAGATGTATACCCAAAAAAAAAAATTATAGTTTTACTTTTTTTCCTATGTTCTAATATAACTTTTTAAAATATATTTTTGTACTTATTATTCATATTATTCTATATTTCAAAACTATTGCTTTTTATTTATCTTAAAAGTATAATCACTATAATGATTTAGTTGTGACAATGTTTCTTTATAAAATATGAATGTTTTCAAGGTATATAAAATTTAAATAAAAAAATTGTACTTTCAAATTTGTTTTTGAAATACTTAAATTTCATCTCTACTTCTAGTTCACAAACTTTTGTTGTGGCATTCACCTAGTTATTAATAGTTTGGGTAGACATTAGACTTTCACAATCCATACCAATTTGAGTGTGCATTTTCAAAATCAATTGGGTAGATTTTTTTTGTGCCAATGTTTCAAATCATACTCAATGATCCATCATTAGGACATAAGAGAGTTATATGAAGTGAATGTTGGATGGGTAAGTACACCACGATGGTGTGCAAAAAAGTGGATACAATAGAAGAAAGAAAAGAAAAAAAGTGAAAAGTGCACATAACTTGATTGTGTTATATGCACTTTTCATAAAATTCAAAATTGGTTTTGGCTTGTTACCTAGCCAAGAAAATAATATTTTAAAAATATCAAACTAAATATACAGGGTTGCATTTTATTTAATTAAAATACTAAAAATGCGATCACATTTTTACTGGTGAAAGTAAATTTTAGTTTACTCGCAGGTTGGGCCATTTTTCACACCCAAATTTGAGGACAACAGAGGTCAAAGTGTAAAAAAAAAAAACAAATGCGATCAAATTTGGCTCCCTCAACCTTGAAGTCATCTTGTTTGCTGGTAATCTTCAATGATACCTCCACAAAAAGGTTAGTTATCTTTGTTTTTGTTTTTTGTATTGTATGTTGTATTATTTTAGGTTTTTTGTATTGATTTGTGTTTTTTATAATCACTTAATAATCAGATATATCTAAATCCAATAAATGTGAAGAAAACTGAAGGCTACCTCCTGCCGAAGAAGCAAATATTAACCCTGAACAAACACCTCAAAATGAACTACAAAACCCTCAAGAGGCAACCCCAAACACTCAAAAACCTCAAATGGTTTCCCCTCAACAACCACTAGACCACGTCCAAGGCCTTCACGGATCTCATTAGATCATATGAACTCTAGTCAAGAAGACCTTATTAATTGTCTCACAGAAAATAGTGCCAAGATAACTAATTTAGTTGCTAGGTTGAGGTCTTCTAGTCTTGGTCACCACTCCATCTTTGCTGACACATTAGAAAAAATGGCCACTAGTGTCAATGAGGTGACCGAGGAGGTGACTAAATGGAGTTCATAAAGGGATAGATATCGTGCATATTGTGCAAATGGGTTATCATATGATCAAGTGAAAAATAAAAACATAAAAAAAGGTTACATATGTGTTATTTTCACCAATCTTGATACTAGCCTCAGCCTAGAGAAAACCACCCCTCGATTTCCTATTCATTGGTGTGCTCATAGGGGGATCAAATTAGTGTTTTGGGATAGGTGGTATATGGTATTTGACTAACCATGGGCTGTAATATAATGAGGTGCCCTTATATTTTTTGAGAAAATTATATTGTGAGTTTATCCTCGGTAAGAAGCCAAATTATTTTAACTTATGCGAGTTCTAGGGTAGAGGGAGGGAATTTGCATATGATAGATCCGGGGTGCACAGAGTTACCCAGCCAAAGTAAAGGAAGCATCTAGCAAACAAACCTTTGATTCATGTTGTGCTCCCTACAGTCGAGAATGGGCCTATGGATTTACAAATTCTTCATGTAGCAACATCATTACTCATGTCATCATTGAGCATGGCACACAACTAGCTGTAGGAGGGGGTACATCAGCTCCATCACCATCACATACTCTACCAGAGTCATCCCAGCCTATGCCACCTCTTCCATCATCATTTATTTCATTTGGTTCGGCCCCCCAGCCTATTCAACATATGTGCATTAGTCGCCATGGTTTGTGTGATGGGCTAGATACTGATGTGAATAAGGATAGATCGACATCCCATTCATGTATACATTGTGGGAGAGGATGTTAAGAATCTAATGCTAAGGACATGGCCCTTAGTGATGATTTAATGATGATGGTGTTTTTTGAAGGGGTGATAGATGTTTGTTTTTTTTTTTTTTGACATGTTATTAATTAATTTCACCTAAAATTTACAAAATAAGATAGATTTGTACTGAAATAAGAATATGTATTGATACATGATGTATGCATTTTGGAGGGTGCATTGGGTTATAGAAACACACCTCATAGTGGTCATTCCAATAAACGTACACGGGTAGCTCAAACACCTAAGGTAAAGAGAACCAATATTCACTAGAATAAAATAATACTTGTTGGTTTGAAAATATTACTTCTTAATAAATATGTATATTTAATTGGTGTTTTATAGAGCTTTTTTTGTGAGTGAGGCATCCCAAATTAATGATGTGACACTGTTATCCATTGACTTTGGTTTACAGAGTTTTGCAGTATCATATCTTGACTCTCTATGTTTACAATATTAATATAACTCATATAGTACCATATTTATTTCTCTTATGTTACTTATGTTTTTGTTAGGACACCTCATATACCCCGAAGCCATTGAGAAAGAGGAAGAAATCATTGAAGACACCCAAACAAAATAAGTTCAATTCTACTATATTTGTTAAAATAGATTATGATTGAAGACGACGAAATTTATAGTCTATATTAATGAATTCACCTAAATTGTTTATTATAAATTGAATGTAGAAACAAATGGGTTCCACAAAGTAGATGAATGCACCAGATGTTGTTGATGTTCAAGAGAGGGAAGAGGTAATATTCTCATAATTTATTTCAATTACATTCTTGTTTGTTCAAAAATATTAGAAATCGGGTTCCTTTCTGACTGGATGTCATATGTTATGACTTTTCATGTAGGAAATGGTTATAGTTGCATCATCATTTGTAGTTGCACTTGACACTACAGGACCACCATCAGTGATATGCATTAGAACTCTATTTACACACTTTAAACTTATGCATTTAAATATTCAATTACATGCATTTGTAGTTTTAGATTGATTGTCAACAAATGTGTGCATTATTAACTTGTTTTAGTTGTCTTTTATGTATCACAACCCCCTTTGCTACTTTCTTTTGTTAGGAGTCCTACTAGTAAAATACAAGAGAGGAAGGAGGTATGAATTTCCATTATTTTTGTTTACTTGAAAGTGAAATTTACTATGTTTTACTATTTCACTCAAGTATATAAAATACAATGTATTTTACCAAATAGGTAAACATCACAACATTTTCATCAGTTGATGTACCTTCTACTACCACATCAGTCCCACCTCCATCTTTGGTATGCATTTATTCTTTATTCCATGCCTCACGTATTTTTAGTGTCTTAATTATAACAGGAATGCATTTATTCTTTATTCTTTTACCTAGTCCTCTATTTAGTTAATTTGATATTACTTTTGGGTAACATATCTGATTTAGTATTTGAATTGTTCTTGTGTAGACATAAAGAAAGCCACGTAGTGCTTCAAAGAAGCTTCATTTTGATGATCCTCCTTCATCGTAGATTTGTATAGATGCATGTTATGTAGATACATCATTGTGGTCATTGAATGACCAATTATTTTACATATTTGATATTTGTAGTGTGCATATCAGCGTTCATATATGTGATGCTACATTTTGTAATTGTACTTTTGATTTGGCATATATGCTTTATTTGGCCATGTTCTCTCAATATTTGATCATGGTTGATTGGGCATGAAACTTAATATTTGATAATATTTTTTCATTATGAAAAAATGTGTTTTGTCAATGAATTTTCATAATAAGAGAAGTTGAGTTTACATATCCCATGTATTGTTTTTTATTTTAGATTTGTAATATGTTTATAATAATAATATATATTAAATGTTTAGATGCATAACAGAGAAGGAAAACTTTTAAAATGAACAAGATGAGCTTGATAATGTTGAATAGATGAACCAATGTCAGAATACATAGCAGATGGATTTAGTCTTACAACTAATCTTGATGAAACAAATCAAAAACAAAATATTGCGAGAGGTTTCCCCTTTTCATTGATTTAATGGTTATATATTATTATGTTCAATGGCTAAGATATAAGGTTATAAATTTGGTTATTGAAGACAAAGACCTTGATGTGTAGGAAGGATTTACTATCACAAATGAGCATGATAATGTTGAATTGATGAGCCAATATCAAGATATACAAGATGGGTTTATTCTTACAACTAATTTTGATGACACAAATCAAAATCAAAGACAAAATATTGTGAGAGTTTTTCCATTTTCATTGATTTCTTGCTTATATTGTGTTATGCTTAGTGTTGAAGATATATGGTTAAATAAATTTGGTTGTTAAAGAAATAGACCTGGATATGTAGAAAGGATTTACTATCACAATTTAGCTAGTGATAGTATTGAATTGATGAGCTAATGGCAAGGTATACCAGATGCATTTAGTCTTACAATTGATCTAGATGACACGAATCAAAATCAAAGACAAAATGTTACGAGAGCATCAATTCAACTTTATGTTAGCTCCAGATGGGCAAGCGAACCCTAGGGACACCCTTGTTTCAACTATGGAGTGTCTAGAAAAATCATGATGACCATGCACTAAAGTGTCTCCAAGGTGTACCAAGCACATTTCAGCTTCAATATTCTAATAGTCATATCTTAGAGATCATGATGGATATAGACAAATTGGTGGATGGTATGGGACCTTGTTGACAAACCCTATAGTAACCTATCTCATCTTTGAGGGATTCCAAATGGATTTGAATTGGGACAACATTCTCTCTTGATGCCAAAATGTGCAATGTTGCTTAGTGAATTGAAGAAACATTGCATATCTTTCCAACTGTTCATTATGGCATTGATTCAACTATTATGTTAGCTTTGGATGGGCATGTGAGCCTTGGTGACACCCATTTTTCAATCGTTGAGTGCCTAGAACAATCACAACTACCATGCACTGAAGTGTCTCTAAGGTGCACTAAGCACTTTTCAGCTGTCATCTTGTAGTGATCATATCTCGGAGCTTGTGAGGGCTATAGAAAAATTATTAGATGTCACAAGACCATGTTGAAAAACCCTAAATTAACCTATCTCAACTCTAAGAGATTCCAAATGGATTTCATTTGGTGTAGCATTCTCGCTTGATGCCAAAACTTGCAGTATTACTTAGTGAATTGGAGCAACATTGCATATATTTCCAAGTTTTCATCATGACATCAAATGAACTAGTCCATTAGCTCCATATGGGTGAGTGAACCCTACGGACACCCTTGTTTTGGTTGTAGAGTGTCCAGAACAATCATGACCATCATGCCTTGAAGTGTCTCTAAGGTGCACTAAGCACTTTTCAACTGCCACCTTGTAATGGTCATATCTCATAGATCATGAGGCATATAGACAAAATGTTACATGTAACAGTACCATTTGAT
Organism: Cupressus sempervirens; assembly: GCA_028749045.1. Lineage (NCBI taxonomy): Eukaryota > Viridiplantae > Streptophyta > Pinopsida > Cupressales > Cupressaceae > Cupressus > Cupressus sempervirens. Next base: position 46,813,634 of record CM053786.1, read on the forward strand.
GAACCATAAAATAATCTATCTCAATTCTAACAGATTCCAGATGGATTTGATTTGGTGCAATATTCTTGGTTGATGCCAAAACTTGCAATGTTACTTAGTCAATTGGATAAATATTTTATAGTTTTCCAATTATTCATCATAGAATTGATTTGACTATTTTTTTAGCTTCAGATAGGAAGGTGAACCCTAGGGAGACCCGTGTTTTGGTCGTAGGGTGTCTAGAACAATTGCAACCAACATGATCTATGTTGTTAGCATGAATGTTGATGATATTCCTTTGGGGGAGTATCCTAAGTATTGGATAGCATGATTGATATGTTGCATTCATGACTATGTTTGTCATTAATGACAATATAGTATGGTTTCTGTGAAGACTGGAAGAGCAGCATACATAGATCGTGTTGGAAATGTGAGGTAGGCAAGGTTACTAAGAGGGGGGTGAATCAGGAACCAATAAAACTTCAACTTATTTCACCAATTAATCCTTCATAAAATATTTAGATCTAATTGTATGCATGAAAGAATGAAAGCAATAAAACATTCATAACATATTGACACAAGATATGGTGAACCAGAAACCTTCCAAATAGAAAGTAAAACTAGGGTGGGGATGATACCCGCAAGCTTTAGTACTGTAGCATAAAGTTGGCCAGTTAAGGCTTACAATTGATCACTTTTGATGATCTTCCCTGTTAGGAGTAATATGGACTACTAGGTCCACCTTGTGAAAGGATTTACAAAACATACAATGAAGTATGCACTCAATAAAGAGATTTGTCAAAGATTGTTATGTCTACCCAGTTAAAAGATTTAATTGATACACCTGTTAGGATGAATCAATGGCTGATCTCTGATCTGCAACTCTGATTTGCTAGTTGAGATTCCTTTGAAATGTAATGATCACCTTGATGTGATAGATAAATCTTTGTTGTCCCTTATATTACTTGTACCCTTCACAATTCACACTTCAGCTCTCTATATTCACATCATACTTTCTTTCTATTTCATTTGGATGTGATACAATACATTACATAAATACCAATCCAAATTATAATTCATCAAATTCGGCTACAACATAGGTTTCTGTCAAGATCAAAAAGTTAGCCCAACTACTGGCACTCGGGTTCAGTTGATAAACTCCATGAGTTTCTGATACTCAACAAACATTGTCAATAATTGGCCTCATCATGCACTTGGTAGACGTAGAAGCTTGGTTCATACTAATCACTTCAAAATAGCTTGAACTTGTTCAACACTTGCATGACTTGGTGAGCACTGCAAAACTCGACATTTAAACTGAATCACTTGGTTAACGCTTCATGGTTCGATCAACACTAGCACTTCGAGCTCAATATAAATTGAATCACTTGGTTGACACTCCTTGGTTTGGTCAACACTAGATTCACATCACTGATATTACAAGCTAGGTAGACACTAGAGACCATGGTTGACATTGTACAACTCAGTTAATATTGTGAAGCTCGATTAGCACTATTACTAATCAACTTGGTAGATATTGCTCAGCATGAACTGCATAATGATTCTGGAACTCGGTAGCAATTGTAGAACTTGGTAGTACTTGGATTACTCGGTAACTCTACAAATTTCAAGATAAGCTTGGTAGAAGCTTATCCAATTGTTGGAACTCAATAGCAACTGTACTACTTGGTAGTACCTAGATTACTTGGTTAACTCTACAAATTACAAGATAATCTTGGTAGAAGCTAAACCAATTGACTAAGTGTGAGTCATTAATAAACAAACTTTAACCTTAATCAATTGAGATGTTTGTGTCACCCAACTCTTGAGTGACATCTACTTCATGACTCAGACTTGCATTCTCAAGAGATTTAGGTATCCATTGTTGCTTCATCTACTTTCTAATATTGTCAACTCTGGCTTTCTTTTCATCTTCAATTCTTCTAGTGTACATACAGCTCTTGGCAAGATGTCCAAGTTTTGTACAAATAAAACATCTTCTAGTGGTGTCTCTTTTTCTCATGCGATGTTTCACACAATTTGCTCCAATGTGCCCAAATTTTCCAGAATAGTGGCATGTACACCATGTGTTGTAGTCCCATCCGCATGTAGCTTTCACAATCTATTCTATTGGGTTCAATATCTTGGTTTTGCATTTAGAAGATTTCTATCCTCGTTTCTTGCAATTGTGACATTTACCTTCAAACTTAGGTTTCTCCTTGCATTCATTTGCTCTATGTCCATGCTTATTGCAACTATAACACTTTTCATTGAATTTTTCTTTACTACTACTCCAACATTTGTTTGATGTATGACCTAACTTACCACAATGATTGCAAGTAGGTCTTTGATTCTTTTGAGCTCCTTACTTGTATGATTCACCTTCTTCTATGTAACCTATTCTTGATTTGCCTTTTTGTTTGTATTGAATTTTCTCATTTAACTGATTCATGCTTTCTTAAGATTTAATTATCCTCTCATTGGTTTGCTTTTCAATGTTTAGATCATTCTGTAATTTTTCATTCTTTGATCTTAGATTCATGAGTTCTTCATTTGCATTAGTGAGCTAATCAATGAAGTTTGCTTGTTGAAAGGGATATATGTTGAATTTCATTATTCTTTTCTTCTATCTCTTCTTTGGCTTTGTCTTTTTCTTCCATGACTTCACATAATCTTACTGACTGGATTTCTCGTTCTCTTTTCAGCTTTCTAACTTCTTCTTGAAGATTGGAATTCTTTTCAAGTAGATCTTAGATTGCTTCGTTAGCTTCATCTGAGTTTCTTTCAGGACAAATATCTTCAATTCTTTCTTCAATGTAGAGATTTTCATTCATTTGTATTGCAAGATCTTTCCTTCTTTTCAATGATTGAGAGAGTTGCTCCTTTGCTTTCTTCAAATGTCCAATAGCCAATTCAAGATCCAATTTTTCATTGTTAATAGCCTTATCTGGCTTGTATACCTCCATTTTCTTTGATCTTTTCTCAAGCTGCTAAACTTCTTCTTTGAGAACCACAATGCTTTGATACCAGTTGGTGGAAAGGTGAGGTAGGAAAGGTTACTAAGAGGGGGGGGGGGGGTTGAATGAAGAACCAATAAAACTTCAAAATATTTCACCAATTATTCCTTCATAAAAAATTCTGATCTAATTGCATGGATGAAAGAATGAAAGTAGTAAAACATTCATAACATATTAACACAAGATATGGTGACCCAGAAACCTTCCAAATAGAAAGTAAAATTGAGGTGGGGATGATACCCACAAGCTTTAGTACTGTAGTATAAAGTTGGCTAGTTAAGGCTTACAATTGATCACTTCTGATGATCTATCCTATTAGGAGAAATAAGGACTACTAGGTCCACCTTGTGAAAGGATTTAAAAAATATACAATGAAGTATGCGCTTGGTAAAGAGATTTTTCAAAGACTGTTAAGTCTACTCGGTTAAAGGATTTAACTAATACACCTGTTAGGATGAATCAGTGGCTGATCTTTGATTTGCAACTCTGATTTGCTAGTAGAGATTCCTTTGAGATGTAACAATCACCTTATTGTGATAGATAAATCTTTGATGTCCCTTATATTGCTTGTAGCCTTCACAATTCACACTTCAGTTCTTTATATTCACATCATACTTTCTTTCTATTTTATTTGGATGTGATACAATACATTACATATATACCAATCCAAATTATAATTCATCAAAGTTGGCTACAACATTGGTTTCCATCAAGATCAGAAAGTCAGCCCAACTGCTGGCATTCAGGTTCAGAAGACAAACTCGACAAACTCGGTGAGGTTCTGATAGTCGGCACCATTTTCAACACTTGACATCGTCATGGACTTGGTAGATGTAGAAGCTTGGTTCATACTAATCACTTCAAAGTAGCTTGAACTCGGTGAGCACTATGAAACTTGGCATATAAATTGAATCACTTGGTTGATGCTCCATGGCTTAGTCAACACTAAAACTTTGAGCTTGATATAAACTAAATCACTTATTTGATACACCTTGGCTCGGTCAACACTACATTCACATCATTGATACTACAAGCTCGGTAGACACTAGAGACCATGGTTGACACTGTACAACTTAGTTAATACTGTGAAGCTCAGTTAGCACTATCATTGATCAACTCGGTAGACATTGCTTGACATGAACTACATAATGATTCTAGAACTCTATAGGAATTGTAGAACTTGGTATTACCTAGATTACTCAGTTAACATTGCAAACTACAAGATAAGCTCGGTAGCAGATTAACTAATTGACTAAGTGTGAGTCACTAATAAACAAACTTTGACTTTAATGTCAACATATCGTAGTTGTATAGACAGAGTTTTGATGGCCAGGTCAAGAACGGTTCAGGAAATGTTCTACATTGTGTCCTAATAATGAGGTTAAGTGCACATGACGTAAGTTGGAGACATGCAAAAGATATGTTTGATTTACTAAGAGCAATTTAGAGACATACTACCTAATAAGTAGTTTCTGATGATTGGATTATATCTCCTAACAGAGATAGAATCAAGATATGTGAAGTTATACAATGACATAGGACAATCTAATGATGATGACATCAGTGAGTACGCAAGGTCTGTAGTCACACATGTAAGAAGTTGTTAATACTGTGAGTTGACAGTGTTATGTGATTGTGAAATAATTAATTATCTTATTGTGGTCCTATTATAATTAATTGGAAAAGCCTCAAGGCCGACTCAAGGAATTGTTTTGAGGACATGGTATAAAGGAAAGTATTTTCCTTGATTGAGAAGTGTGTAAATGATAAAAAGTAGTATGAATAAGAGCAAGGTTTTTGGTAAATGTGAGTAAGAGATCAAAGGGATTATTGGATGTAAAGTTGGAGATTTGGTATCGAGATCAGAAGGAGTAGAAGTCTGGTTGACAGGACAGAGGAAGAAGAAGTACAAGTACATTTCAATTCTATTATTTTGTAAGGAATAATATAGAGATCATTTGGACAATGGTTTCATTGGTCTTGCCCTTGAAGTTGTTTGAACAATGGGTCCATCTACCTTCTACAACTCATAATAGGGACTGATATGCACTAAATGTATTTCATAGACTTCTAATAGGGTCCAACCTCTAAAAAGGAATATTTATAGTAGTACACCATTTTGTCGGTACCATCCCCACCGGGGTTTTCTCTCTTATTAAGGGTTTCCCTACTTAACATATCTGGTACATTATTGTGTATGAATATCTTGTAATGGTTGTCAATTATATTGTTCGTATGTTTAAGGATTAATAAGGTTGATAATAGTGATAATAGTTTGATAATTGATTCAACCCCCCCGCCCCCTCTCGGTTATATTGTGGACTATATATTGTAACACATGTGTTCATTTTTTCACCTTTTGCGTGGACCAGGTTAATAGGTATTATAATCCTAATGAACTGCAGTCCTAGTGGATCATGATACTAAGCACCATAATCTCTCTAAATATAGGCCTAAATTTGAATATGATGGCATGTCAATTCTGGCTAGTTGTAATTTGATCTTGATATTTCATTTGGCCATTAGAAGGTCAACCTAATTAATTAAATACCTTGGGATCCCTATATAAGAACATACTTTCACTCATTTCATATCTCATTCACACACAAATCCTATAAAGGAAGTAATAAGGGAGTTTTTTTTTCCATATTTAAGAAAGTTTCAATATTATTCATATCAAAGAGCTGTTATGAATGATCTTGTTTTGAGATGTCATGTTGTAGCATCAACACTTGGGGGTCTAGTCAAGAAAGAATTAAAATTCATCAACATCGTCAAGCTTCAAGTATAATCTTGTGATACTCAATGTGTTAGGGTTAAAGAGACATAAATAACAATTACATGCAAATATAACCAATATAAGGAAATAATAAAGCACATAGAAGAGAACACAAGACACAAAGATTTAACACTGTTCACCCAATCCCTAGGCTACACCCACCAACAATGAGTCCAATATTTTTATTATCCAAGGGTTATAACATGATCACAATTTGCAATCCTTTGCATCTCAATACCACCACAATAAGCTATTAAATCATCGTGCATCATAAAATCCCTAACCCTAAGCCATTTTATACAAGCTTTTTGTCGCTTTAAAGGGCTAGAATATTTTGACCAACAAGAAATCAACTCTCAATGCCTTTTACAATAGTAAATTCATTTTTGGCTTTAGGGGCATTGCCCCTCGACCCCCACCCTCTATTGTGACATGGAGTGTGCTTGGGGCCGCTAATCCCAAGACCTTGTAATAGGCACTTCTCCTTGAACTTGCCTAGTGTTTGCCCAAGACCTCGCAAGGGGCATTTCCCGTTGACCCCTAGCATGGGGGAACTACCCGCAAACTGTGGTAGAACATTTTGGGGGGAAACTACACCGAATGAAGTGGGGAAAATTAGCCTCTAAGTCTGATTAGGCTCCACATAATAACACAATGTTGTACTTCATATTTATTTATCATCATTATTGTTGGGAAGGTTGAATCCTCCTAAGACTTGACTAAGGTGTCCCCATACAATACAAACACCAATTTTCATCTCTTGTGTATAGGTTGATAGATCTAGAGTTAAATTATTATAAATTTGGGGAATGTGGACTAATACTAGAAGACTCATATTATAAAACTCTAACTAGGATGTTTTTGTATTCTACATATATTCCACACATATAGATTTATTGTGACATAATAAACAAAAACAAAGAACACATCAAAGTGACGTCCTTGTTCTATAGCTGTTGATGATATCAAATTTTAGTAGGGTCCTCTATAAACCTCCTTTCCAAATATGTATTCTATTTTTCTCTATCAAGCTTATAGGCTTTATTTGTATTTTTATTGTAGCTCAATTTCATAGTCTTGTTCCTTAGTGTAATTAATCAAATTCATAAAAAGGGGGATGCATCTTCCCAAATCACTTTGCATCCCCACTAATGAAAGTGGAATAGGAGTAGGTTTTGATGCCTACCTTACATGATTAGACATTACTTCAAATCCATGTCTTTAATTACACACGCACGCGCGCACATGTGCACGCACACACATGTACACGCACACATGCACACACACGTGTACACACACACGCGCGCGCACACGCACACGCACACGCACACACACACACACACACACACACACACACACACGCACGCACGCGCACACACACACATGCACACTCACATGCACACGCGCGTGCACACACACACGGTCACTCACTCATATCCATTCAAATACATCAATTTGTTGTTGTGTGCAAATCGAGTTGCCCTACTATTTCATAGTATAAAATTGTGTTTAATTGATGTCTTAATAATATAATGTTTCCTAGTTTAAGATATGATAATTTCTTAATGATTCTAGTTGAATGGAACATGTCATTTTCAAACTTACATGCTAGGGAATTATATAAAGGAAACAATACCTTATTATTTATTATCAATCAAGGAAGGTCTATCTATCTCTTATTTAATGATTACATTACCACTTGTGAAGTGATGGAATGTTAGAAGATTTGCTATCATCATTCTAGTTCACTAGTAGCAACATATTAGACACTTTGTTGACCACTTTTATTGCCTTTGAACTTGTTCAAATTGTTAAATCAATAAGGATTTTTCTAAGATAGAAATCCTAAAACGAAAACACAAAATATATATTAAACACCATCAAGTCCATTTATCAAGAATAAATAGGTCTCAACAAGTTATAAAAGTGCAAACTATTCCCCTATAAATCATAGTTTCAAGTTGGCACTACATTTTTAAACATTATTTTTATCCCTATGAAATTAAACTAAAATATGTCTCTTAATAATATATTAAAAGAAAATTATTTTAAATTTGATCTAAAACACTAAATTAAATTACTCAACATCAACTACAACAAAATATTACATTATCACATATACATCATATACCTAATACTATTCATTAATATTATTATGATATTTTATAATCATGAATAACCTCTTATAACTTCATTCTTTATTATAAATTTGAGTTTTAATGAATTAAACAAATGATACAGTTGATAAAATTTATATTGTATTACTATTTCTAACTTTTCTCAAAACCTCCCTTCCCCATCATTAAAAAAAATAAAAATATAAAATTTTATTTCGTTTTCAAAAAGATAAAAAATTACCTAAATGGCATATTTATTTAGAGTGGAAGAAAACTACAGAAATTTCAAATCATTCTTGTCCCCATAGAAAGAGGAATAACCTCCACGTTGGAACTTGGACTGATCTGGCCTAATCGGCATTAGAGTTTTATCTCAAATTGATTTGTCTTTGGAGTGAACTAACTTTATGGTGGGTCCCACCTGAGGCAAAAGATAGAGTGAGCCTCACAAACGACGAAGGAAATGAGAACGTTTGACAGGCCGCATAAAGAATATTTGGTGAGTTAAATAGACTCGCTAACGAACATTCAAATCTTGTTTGTGTATGGTCAAACTTAATTTCGAGGGCCAAACACATATCATGAGCAAATGAGGCTGGAGTTTGTAATTTCGCAATCAATGCAACTGAAAATAAAAATAAAATAATCGTTTGGACGAATTCGGTAAAGCTGAAAAAATTGTTCAGAGGAATTCCGTAAGGGTCCGTTTGGTGAGCGGAATAGGAATACATATTCTAAAAATTTTGAATTTTTTGTTTGGATGCACCAAAACGGGATTGGAATACGAAGTACAAATGGAATACGTATTCCATTTTTGACCCAAAAATGGGGTTTTGCAATTCCACCAAAATAGGTGTTATTGGAATAAGTATTCCTATTCCATTTCATTTTATTTTAGAAAACATAAATATTTGGATCCGAATTTCCATCAAATATTCGCTGAACCAAATGGAAAATAGGAATACGTTCTATTCCAGAATACGTATTCCTATTCCGCTCACCAAACGGGCCCTAAAGCCAATTAATGGTGCTACAATTCAAACTTAAATGCTTCAATCTAATTATCTAATTTCGTATTTAAAAATATACTTTAATTGATAACTAAACAAGTACGACATTATTTTAATTTATATTTCATTAATTATTATAATACCAATGTAATAAATAATAATATTTAAATAGTAGTTATTATTATTTAATTTAATTATTATCAATCAATTAAGATTAATATCATATCTTTGAGTTTGGAGTTTTTTGACATAGATAATTAGATCTGTAAGCTTGGACATTTTAGATCAACAATCAATCCATCATCTTTTTTGAAAAGATTTGGTTGACTTTTATTTCCAAGTGCTTTTGTTGGAGTTTACATAGATTCTTAGATTTTGTTTTAGAATGCCAATTACAAGATAATTATATTATAAATAATAAAAATGAGTAAGGAATTATTGTATTCGTAGACAATATGCTATTGCATTCACTTTTCTATTATGAATTAGTCTCCACCAATTAGAAATCACTTATTTTTTGTCATTTAAATATCTCTAAAGTTTTGATATTTATTTATGAATTTTAAATATTATAGAAATTATTTCTCTCAATTTTGATTAGTTCATTTCATTTGGTGTTATATGATCCATTTTCTAGTATGCTTCTTCCATCTTGTTTTTCTTTCAACTAGATTTTTGGAGTAAACATTAGTTTAGATTTTTATTTGCTACTAATAATTATTTGGTGTATTGTATATAGTTGATGAATGTAAAAGTATATATCACATGCTATTATGGTGATCAATTGTACTCAATCAATTGAACTAGGGAAAGAACATCATTAGAGGAATCCATTCTCATAGACATGCACTCCTTGTACACCCAACCATCAATTACTGATTTTGAAGGAACAAAAATAATGATAACTAAAAGCCCATTTGTGTAAGACTATTGAGACATTTGTCCCTAAGAAAGGGAATTAGATATATAATTTAGACTCTATAGATAAGGGGAAATTATCTCTAACGCTTCTCATATAACTATTTACCAAATCAAATATTTGGAAATAAATATCAACTGGGCTGTCTCCAACTTCCTTTGTACATAGATCTGCTTCCTAGTACACCCTCTCATGAGTAAATGCTTCACATTTTAATGGAAACAGCTATCCCGAGGAATTCCAACTACCCAGACACCTAAATAGTTAAGGCTGACTGACTAGTCATGATTCGAACATGGTCAAATTGACTAGTTGAAACCAATCACATAGTTGACAATGCAGCAGCCGCCACATGTAGGACACCTCAAGTGTTCTAGAGCCTTTAAAAAAAGTCAATTAACAACAAAATTGATGTTAATTTTTGTGGCTTATATACACGATGGCCACACCTCAAACCAATGGTGCCTATTGCCGTCTGATGTCTACTACTTGTCCCACATCATCTACTTATTTGTACATCATTCATTGCCTACTTAATTAGTGAAAGGATAGTGGCCTTTCATCCCCACCTCTGTTTTTCCCCTGTGAAAAGGACCTCAATATTAGCAGGGTATGTTATGGAGCCTGAAGTGCAAGAGTCTCTATTAGAAAGGGTACCAACCCCTGCTAATGGCGGTCAGCTTGATGAAATTAACAGGTTGGAAGTCATTCTCTCTGATCTTAATCAGCCATGGAGGAAGAGGATCAAAGACGCAGTGTTCTTGGAATCAAAGCTTCTATGGCGCCTTGCTGCCCCTGCTGTTGTGGTTTACATGATAAACTATATAATGAGCATGGCCACACAAATCTTCTCTGGCCATTTGGGGAACTTGGAGCTTGCTGCTGCTTCTCTTGGCAACACTGGAATTCAAGTTTTCGCTTATGGACTCATGGTATGTTTAGCTATCTAGTTTCTTCCTTTTGATGATAGATCATAGAGTTTGATTTAAAATGTTGGAAAAATCAACTTGTATTTCTTCCTTTTAATGATAGATCATAGAGTTTTCATTTAAAATATTGAAAAAATCAACTTACATAAATGTAAATGTGAAGTTGCAACGCTTCTTTCCTTTTTACTCTCTGTTTATTGCATGCAAATCAAAGAAGTGAAGAATGAATCTTTAGTTGGATACATAAAATTTCAAAGTATAGCAGAAAGAATCAAAAGAAGAGATGAATCGATTTCCCTTTCACCTCTGATACAAATTACATAAGATACAAAAACAGGGCATACTATTTTGTTAAAGTTCAGGACGACAGGTTTAATGGATTCAGATTTAGTTGGTCAGTATTCATGAACAGAGTTTTAATGTAGCTACTAGATTGTTCACTATTCATTAAAATGGTCGTAATGTTATTACTGATCAGCATTGACTGACCAAATAGCAGAGGTTTAATGTAGCCATTAAACTTTTCACCATTCATTGTGATGGTCTTAATGTTATTACTGATAAGCATTGACTGACCAAGCTGTGGAATAATTACTTAAATGATGATGACAACAACAACAATGAAAAGCAAACTTATGGTGGTCTTTTAGTTTCGTTTCTCATTAGCTCAAGGAACTCTCTATACAAATGAGATTGAGTTTTTTACTACATTATCAATACTAGGTTAGATTGGGGGAAGTAGAAGACGTCTCTTCTGTGTATTTTTAAACAGCTAAGGTAATAATTAATGGTGGCAAGCTTGGTTTTTTTTAAATAAATAAATTATTGTATTTGTGGTGAAGTAACATCATGACACGCAAGAAAATCTCGCTTTCAAGCTTGGGGTTACTTTGTTGTCAATCTATGCGGGCCAGTTAAATAATAACTAGCCTGTTTCTTTTAGGAATCTCCTTGTATCTAAGATCTGACAATTTTCTCTTGAAAATATAGGTTGTCTGGAGGTAATAGATACACATCATTATCCTTTTCAATTTGACATTTTAAACTTGATGGAGATTATAAAATACCATTATCGTCATTAGGAATGAAAATAAATTAAAATTTTGTATATATATAGTCAGACCTGAGTCAAAAGTTGTGAAGTCATTAAGAGGGGTGGTGGTATTCCACCGCAGTGAATGACAAGTGTTAAAGTCAACTCCTATTTGATTGACGAAAAGTATGACAAGCCTTTACCAAACAATAACATATCAGAGGCCTCAAAGTTAACTCCTAACCGACCTCTGAATATTGTGTTTGTAAATACACTTCTCTAGATAACAGATCCATTCCCTGGAGCTTTGTAGCTTTGCAGGGACACTTAATATTTGCAGGATTGTAGTTGTCCTACGATATAAAGTTACGATTCACGAACGATCATAAAAAGGTATGGATGCCATTGAGCGTGCCAACTTTTGGATTGTTGGTTGGTCAGATGGATAAGCTTTATCCCCAACATCTCTAGAAAAGGAGGTAGTTGGAGTCCAATAATAGGAAATGGGACAAGGAGATCCAACAAGAGGGGATAAAATAATTGCAAAGATGCGATCTGTTTCTGCCATTTCTGCTTTAGTCTTATTTTTATATGCTATATGCTTAATATTGTTTCAATAAGATTGATTGGACTTTTTATATTTATTTTCCAGTGCTTGTAAAACTTTATTAAAAAAAAGAAGGAAACGGCCAAATTGGCGCAACACGCATATAGGACAAGTAGGCAAATTTTTGTTTATCTTCTTTACAAAGAGCTGTAGGGCAAATTGTAAACGATGGTACGCCTAAGCTCAACTCCTGAAGTCTTTAAAATAAATTTTGGTATGAATATTCTTTAGTTCTTGGTTAGAAGTCAAAATGGTAAATTTTAGTATGATGGTAGAATGAATAAATTTTAGTTCTTGGTTAGAAGTCAAAAAGGTCAATTTTGGTAGGATGAATACTCCTTAGTTCTTGGTTAAAAGTCAAAAAGGTAAATCCTGGTAGGACAAATACTCCATATAAGATAAGGCAATTGAAATGACTTAGTCGACAAAGATCTTTCCCTTAGAAAGTAAGAAGTTTAAAAAACAAAAATAAATAATTTTTTATTTCTCTAATTTAAACATTGAGAAGTTAGTTATATGAAAGTAATTTCTGGACTTTTTAGAACAATTTTTAACAAAATATTTGTGTGTCATAGAGAAAGAATATCAAGTAGTTCTAATATCTAATTTATATCACTTAATTGATTATAGTTATTATTCCATCTAATACAAGTTGCAAAACTTTCCACGATATTAATATATATAAAATATATTTTTATTTTTTATTTTTTATTTTCCTGTAAAATTTGTAATTAATTTTTGTAATTTAGAAAGGTGACTTCTGCACAATCAAGACCGCAGAAAGATTTTAAAAATGGTGAGTCAAGACCACACAAAGATTAAAAAAATGGTCATCCAGTACAAATTCCAAAAATTCCTACCCGATTACATTGAATATCACATATGAAATATGTTAATATCCCGTGAACTATTAATTTATTAATTAATATAAAAATTACATATAAAAAATCAGAGGACTATGGTTCTGTGATTTTTATATTAATTAATAAGTTAAAAAACCTGTAACGTTAGGTGCATATTTTTATTTATTTTTCTTTCCAAGGCCCCTGATGGCCGCCTGCGCAAATCTAGTAAATTTTTATTAGTTTTTAAGAGACGTTTTTCGTTTTCTCGTTTTCCGACGGTAGGCAAATATTTATTTGTCACGTGTTTTGCTTAATTCAGGCATTGGTAGCTGGTTCTGTGGATGTCTCGTTATTTGTTACCTGTACCGAACACTCCTTGTGACTTTTCTCTACATCTGCCGCTACTGCAAATTTGGCAGCTTTTCTATCTTCAGCTGTGTGTTTTCCATGTTTTTAAATTTGGCAGGGTCTTCTAAATTAGCAGTACTGCTAAATTTAGGAGATTGAACCGTATGGATATATGATTTTTCTAAGGGGATTGAATCGTACGGATATGTAGCCGCCTAATTGTTCAATTATTCGTTAATAGTTATTTAATAAAACTGTTTAATATCAAAGTTATCAATTTTTCACAATTTATATAAATTTTTTTTAGGACTGTACAATTTTTTTTATCATCAATGTTTGATATCACACTACATGATTCATCATTTCTTTATTCTTTTTGAGTCCTCCATTGTGATGATGGGTCGTGAATTAAAACCTTACACAATGGTACTAGATAAAAGATAGAACTATTTAATATGTTCAAAGAAGTGTTAAATTTAAAGTGGTCTATTGCTTTCTTTTTCTTATGGGCTGAAGGAACAGTCTTGTACTCATAAGATGAGGATCTTTTGCATTATTATTCGATGCACATAAGGGAAATGTCCCTGTAGTCGTCCAAGCTAACTTCATATACCTATATTTCCTAAGCTGTATATCGAAATGAAGAGGTAGAGTGGAGTCATCTAAAAATACCATTTTAAAATGTGTTCTTCTATAGTACTTTTTGCACAATGAACCAATCAATGACCAAGAAAACTGAAAAATGATCAACTATTAGTACATGTGTGAGCTGCTACTAGTAACTTTTTATGGTGATAATTGGAGGTTTTGGAAGTGAAGGTGTACATGGGCAGCATGGGCAGCAATTCGCTCTTTTGCATCAATGTTTCAGATCACAATCCATCATTAGAATAAGAGAAAGAGAGCATTAAAAAAAATCATCACAAAAAGTGTTGTGAAACATTTATACAAAAATCAAGACACAATTGAATCAAAAGTATAAAATTTGTTAATTTCATATAAATTGTGGAAATCTTCTTGATCTTTCTCTTTCTACCCATTTCGAGTAATTTCAATTAAACAGTCAAAAATTCCATATGCACAAATTGCTATGAGAGCAAGGCTTCATACAATTGCTAAGCTTAATTTGGCTAGCACACACTCATTATTTTTAGGAATATTTTGGGCAGTTTATGATCCCATGCAGCTGCTAATAATTCTAATATTAATTTTTCTTTAATAAAAATTGAATAGAAAATTTAGTACTTAAAAAGCTAAAATAAAATTTAGAAATAAAAAATGGAGAGAAGTAAATATATGATGACAAATGAAGCGTTTTCAATAAGTAGCCACTGTTTATTTTGAGCCCCTTTTTATTCATAGCTTATTTTCATTACCTTAAATATAGTGGCTCCATAAAAATAGTAGGAAAAGATTCAATATTATCCCTTTTCCACAATATTAATTTTTCATAGGAACACTCTAGCCCTTAAATATAAGGGCGCACTCTAGTGCTTAAATATAAGGGCGCATGAAAACATTGTGTAATATGGTGATTAGTACGTGGTTTGCGGTGATGTTTAGCTATTTGATGAATGTATCAGTCCTCGTTTCTTACAGACTGCCGCTAATCCGAACATTTGTTTGACTATTGCTAACTTAATTTCTTATTAAAATCCGACGTTAAAAGAAACATAAATACAATTTTTGTATTTAATTATAACAAAGCAGAGAATATTTGTGCGAAGACAAAACTTTGAGGAGGCCAAAACACGGTGGAGGGGGCTTTAGCGCACAGCTGGCAGGAGGAGCGAGTTGAGGCCCGTGGCTATACAGCCACGAAAATGCACTTCCTTTACATTGCTTTTTGCGGCTTTTCAAAAAATATTCCTGACTCCTCTCCTTCGTAAGAAAGTGCATTTTCGTGGCTGTATAGACGTTGCTCGAGTTGATTACGAAAGTGCATTTTCGTGGCTGTATAGACGTTGCTCGAGTTGAGCACGTTACCTGCTTTGGCCGTGTTCGCACGTTTCCGGGGATTTGATCTCTCGATTTGCCCGTTTTCGATCATCTCCGGGAAACGCAAAATATCACAGCGTGCGTTCTCGTGCAACTCTCGTGTTTTGGGGAAATAAAAAATGCGTAGCTTACCAACCAAGCGGATACTTCGTTTCTCGTTATGAATCGTTGTGGGAAGATCTTTGGAACTGCATGGCCTATGCAGCCAATGCCGCGGATGAGGTACGCTTGTAGGGATTAAAATGGTTGGTGACAAGATATTTGTTCACCATTCATTCTGATGGTCTTAATGTTATTACTGATAAGCATTGACTGACCAAGTTGTGGAATAATAATTAAATGATGATGACAACAACAACATTGAGAAGCAAACTTGAGGTGGTCTTTTAGTTTTGTTTCTCTTTAGCTCAAGGAACTCTCTATACAAATGAGATTGAGATTTTGATTTTTACTACATTATTAATATAATAGATGTCGGGAAGTAGTACACATCTTTTTTTTGTATTTTTAGTTCCTGTAACTTCTGCTTTCATTTAGTCTATTGTATTTATAGCTGCACCAATCAGATTTTAGATTTCATTCATATAGTAATGTTTGCAAAAGGTTTTGTAATTTGCATGATTTTTTTAAATTGAAAAATACAATTTTTTGAAAACCTTATTGTCTCATGAGGAGAAAGGCAATGAAATTTTTAAAATTTTTTTCAACAAAAATACAATTATTTTTTCCAATACCTCTATTAATGCAAGCATTAATTGCAACTTTATCTTTTCTTTTCTTGTGACAAGTGGATAAATTTTATTTAAAAATAATCATTTTCCTAACACCTCATAAATGTATTAATTTCAATTTTACCTTTTCCACATTTGTGACTAGTGGACAAACTTTAAAAAAAAAGACAATCACTTTTAATTGATGTTTATTTTTGTAATTTGTAAAATGCTATTAAATATAGATATTTTAATCAAGTATAGGTATTTTAATCAAATATAGACATTTTAACTCTTCTAAATTGTCAATTTTCAAAAATTATTTTTTATATAGCTTAGTTTCATATTTATTTTAATTTTAATTTATATATAAGTTTAAATTAGAATTTAGTTTCTTTTATTTTGACATATCTAAACTAATGTTTTTAATAGATTTATTGTTTATTTTTTATTTTTATATATAATTTTTATTATATTGATATTTTTAATTTATACTTTAAAATACATAATACTAATTTTGTATCAATTTTAATAAAGTTCAAATTGTTTAGCTTTGTATATTATCAACTTTATTTATGATAAGTGTGTTTGGTTTTTTTAAAACATAAATGTTATTTTTAAATTAATTTATGTTTATTTATTTTTATGCATTAGATTTAAGCTTAAGAATTTTGTCCACCTTCTTCAATTAGATGAATTTATCACTTAAACAAGATATATCAAACAATTTCATCATTAAAATTAATCAATTTAACTCTTTTTAAAAAAAATTATATAATTTTATCTATATCTTATATATAATTAGTTCATAAATATCTTTGATCTCATAAATGTCCTTTACGATGTCATCTAATTTTAATTTACCATGATACTATAATATTTATTTATATATTCTTTTACTATTTTAATTAATATATATCATTGCAGTTATATAATTTAATAATATACTAACTATACTCTGTAATTTAATTTAGCTTACCACTATAATATTCTATTTGTCATTACTATTTATTTGTTATTTTATTAAACTAAATACATTATATTTTAACCAAAACCTACTTCAATCAACCATAAAATCATGAAAGCAGGAACTTTAAGAACTTTACGCTTGCGCCCCTTGTTTTTAAACAGCTTGAGATAATAATTATTGGTGGTAAATAGATTATCGAATTTTGTAGTAAAGTAGCATCATGACACTCGCTTTTAACTTTGCGTTACTTTGTTGTCATTCTATGCAGGCCCGTTAAATAATAATAATAATAACTGGTCTGTTTCTTTAGGAATCTCCTTGTATCTAAGATTTGACAATTGTCTCGAGGTATTAGAGAGACAGCATTATCATCATTAATTCGACATTTTAAACTTGATGGATAAAGAAAAAGACATTTATCTTCGTTAGGAATAAAAATAAATTAAGTTTTTGTGTTAATAAGAACACCTGAGTCAAAAGTGGTCAAGTCATTAAGAGGGTCATTAATAGGGGGCAGTGTTCCACCGTGGTGAATGACAAGTCTTAAATTCAACTCCTATTTGATTGACGAAAAGTATGACAAGCCTTTACCAAACAATAACATGTCAGAGGCCTCAAATTTAACTGCAAACTAACCTCTGAATAATTTGTTTTGTAAATACACTTCTATAGATGACAAATCCAGTACTGGAGCCTTTTAGTTTTCCAGGGACACTTAATATTTGCAGGATTGTATTTGACCTACGATATAAAGTTACGATCGATCACAAAAAGGTCTGGATACCATTGAACGTGCCAAATTTTGGATTAGGTGGATAAGCTTTATCCCCAACAACTATAGAAAAAGCCGAAAAAAAAAAGGTAGACTCCAATATTGCCAAGATACAATCTGTTTTGCCATTGCGTTTCTAGGCTTTTTTATTAGCTTAATATTTATTGAAAAAGGTTGTAACATTGTTATTAGGATTTAACTGTGTGATTTTGAGTCAAATTCATTGACCCATGTTTCATGAGTAGTGATTCAACATGAATCCATCTCTCATGAAAATAAATGAAACACTTAGTACACATTGAATCTAAATCGTACTCACAAGCAAAAATCTTTTTTTCAGTGTATGTAAAACTTTATTAAAAAAGCAATAATCTCTAATCCAAAAGGGAAAAGTCAAATTCCCACGACACACATAAAATAATTAGGCAAATTTTTCTTTATCTCCTCTACAAAGAGGTGGACGGAAAATTGTAAATGATGATAAGCACAAGCTCATTAATTCATCCATTTACACTTCGCGTTTCAAGACGCCGGAACGTGGAACGTGGACAAAGACCAAAGAAACACATAACGTATATCATATGCACTCCATTTCAGACGAACAGCTGTTAAAATAAGCATTTGTCTCTAATCATTTCCCTCTTGGCACTCTGTCTTTTTGTATGAATTGTGTCTTAGTTGGGTTGATAGTCCAAAGTCTAATCTTTGAATTATGAGCTCCCTGTTAATGTTTTGTTCGCGACTTGGTTGGCATTGCATGCTTAGTTGTTTGTCACATCAACGAAGTCATTTTATAGAGTAACAACTGATTGAAAAGAAAGAGTCTTGAATCACTAAATACTATAACAACTAGTCTTAGCAAAGTTGACTTGGATAATGGATATAATTAATTGATTGTTATTAACTCTTTATTTTTTTTATAGATAAGTTAGAAAATAATAAAAAAGATGTCATCCAGTTGAGGTCACTTATAGTTTTGTTTCTACAATTTCTAAAATACTTTTCATTCTAATTTAATATTATGCAATATAATTTCTAAAACTTCTACTAGTAGCATAACTTCATGGATATATGTGAAATATATTAATAAACTTTTTATTTTTTTATTTTTTTAATATATATAATTGAGAGAATTGTGCTTTCTCCACAATTAAGACAAACTTATTCAAAAAGGAAAAAATGGTCATTTAGAAATGTGGTCCAATCTACTAATCCAATACAAATTACATAATTCCTATTGAAATAGAAAAAACCTACTTACTAACTGGCACTATTATTTTAGAATAGAAAATAAGAATACATATTCTTATTCTTCTTTGGTTCAGTTGAAATTTGATTGGGAATTCACAGACCTCAAAATTTATGTTTTCTAAAATAAATAAAACTAGAATAGAAATATGTATTCCAATCCAATTCTACCTATTCAGATAGAATTGCAAATGCTCATTTTTGAACCAAAATTAGAATAAATATTCTTATTCACAATTTCACAATTCTAATTTAGTGCATCAAACAAAAAAATCTGAAATTCTAAGAATTTAGATATGCCTATTCCACTCATATTCAGACTTCAGTTGAATGATTACAAAGGAAAACTTATCTATTTATTTATTTTGTGTGGTACGTGTGGGAATTTATGTGCCGTACAATCCACGTCCCCTGCCCAAAACTACTAATTTTTAGTTAGTTCTTTTTTGGGTTTGTCGTTTTTCGATGGTAGGCGAAATATTGTTTGTCACGTGGTTTGCTTAACTCACGTTGTAACTCACGCATTGGAAGCTTGTACGGTGCATCCCCTCGATTCTTTCTGTACCCTCTCGTTATATTATTACTTTCTGTCATTACGCCTTCTCCTTTTGACTTTCGGCTTCATCTGCCGCTACTGCAAGTTTGGCAGCTTTTTAATTTTCAGCCGTTTGTTTGTCTTGTTTTTAAATTTGGCAAATCCTTCTAAATTTAGCAGTCCTCCTAAAAATAGAGGCGTTGAACTGTATGTACTATGGATATAACGATTTTTTTAAATGAGCAGATATGTAGACATCTATTTGATCAATTGTTATTTTCAATTTTCACATAAGTTAAATTGGGATATGTATAGTTTTTGAGTCAAATTTATTGATTCATATTTTATAAGTAGTAATTCAAGATGAATCCATCTTTTTTGATAATAAATGGAACACTATGCACTCATTGAATTTAGATTATGCTTATGTAAGTGAAACAGTCAAACATCTGAACTTAATCCCATCCCAATCTCATGACTGAAAAAATTATAAATTTAAAATGGTCTAGTGCTTCTTCTCCTATGAACTTGAGGATTGAAGATGAAACAAATGCTAAAATTGAATATTATAACTATAGCAATTGATCTTAGCAAAGTTGATGTGCATTATTATTATTATATTTATATCTATAATAATGTGTATTTAAGAGGACAAATAGTCGTGCTTGAGGTTGTGGGTTACAGGATTCCTAACCACCCCAAATGTGAATGGAACAAAATCGACACAAAATCATTTAATTAATATAATTGCGGTCAAATTAATCTGTGCACAGATTGGACTTTCTCTTTCTCCTGATTCCAAATATTTCCAATCAAATAGCGAAGATTTCGATATGCACAAACAGGCTACATGCTGACTAGTAGGCGGTTTGCAGTGATGTTGAGCTATATGAGGAATGTATCAGGCCTCGTTTCTTACAGACTGCCGCTAATCCGAACATTTGTTTGACTACTGCTAGCTTAGTTCCTTATTACATTCCCACATTAAAAAAAACACAAAGAATTTTTTTTTTTCTTTCCCAAAAGTTTAGAGCCCGAGAAACAAAACAATATTTTAAAGAGGAGAAAATTTGTGCGAGGACAAAACTTTGAGGCCTAACACTATGGTGGCGGCACGCTTTTCCTTACTTGAGCGCACAGCTGGCAGGAAGTTAGCTGCTTTGACCGTGTTCGCATGTCTCCGGGGATTCGAGCTCTCGATTTGCCCGCTTTCGATATCTCCGGGAAACGCAGAATATCACAGCGTGTGGTCACGTGCAACTCTCCTGTTATTTGGGGAAACCACAATGCATAGAAAAGGTATTACAGGTTCTAACAGTGGGTAGAGGGTGATCTTCCACCCAAAAAAATAAAAATGAAATCAAAGACAAAATTAATTCAATTTTTTTTTTCCCTAAATTTGCGAAAACAAATTTTTTTGTTGTTTTAGAAAATTGGTCAACTATACATTTTGTGGGAGGATAGCCATGTCTATGAGGATAGCCGCTTCCCTAATTGTGTAGGTTTTATTTGCACTGACATTTCAAAGCATACATAATGATCTCAATGATCTATCAATGTTGGATAGGATTTAAAAAGTTCAAGTTCTATGACATTCAAACTAATTTGGATTCTATTGTATGGAGGAGACTTCTCCTCTTCAAATATTCTAATCCTCCCAGCCTTTTCCTAATCCTCCCATTAGTAGGTGTGTGCTACTCATTTCTTTAGTGTCATTATGTTCATTTTTGGAGATGGTGATGATATTGCCCTTTTCTAATCCTCCCCTCATTTGTTTAGTGTCATTATGCTCATCTTTGGAAATAGTGATGGGAATGATATAGATGTTTTCTAAGGCCCCTATGGGTTTCCACTCTGGCTATAACTCATTCTCTTGTTCACCATATTATTGTTGGTTTGGAGGTTGCTTCAATGCTTGAATGTCAATGTTCTTGTGCTAAAATTGATAGATTGGGGTTCTTTCTTGATCTCAATGAATTAAGTTACACCCACTTCCCCATACACATTCCTTCTTGATGGTATTTTTTTGGGGTAGAATGTTCTTTAAAATAAGACTTTTATTTGTGTAAGGATTGAGTAATTTCTAGCTTACCCTTTTCAATCTTCACAATGAACTCTAGATTCTTAGAGATCAATCATTTAGCGCAAGATTGAGTTAGTCCCTTTTATCAATGGTTTCTTCTTTGCATATTTCTACTCTTCAAAGGATAAGTATTTGGTGCTTTATGGTGGGCTACAACTTTGGTGAGAGCATTCTCTCTTGGTCAAGCCTTAGATTAAGTCCATCAACCTCATTTTGAACCTTTCAAACTGTCAGACTTGTGTGGGTTCAACTTCAATTTTTTCTCCCCAATTTCTAGAGGATCCATACCATATGACCATTGACAACTTTTAGTGGATATTTTCTTGCATGTTGATCCTACCACTTCTTTCTGAAAGGATTTAAACAAAGAATAAAAAAATGTCACAATAAGAAGAAATACGCAACACCAAATTTATCCTAGTTCACCACAATAGTGGCTACATCCAGATTGTAGAGTATTAGATTAATGTGTAAAAGTTGATTACAAATGAGCAGGAGTAGCATATAAAAGGGCTCCAATAATATTACAAATGAAGAGTCTTTGGAAACCAAGAGACTTGATTATTGGAGGGAACAATGACTTGATTGTTGGCCTTCACAATATCAACAAACTCCCATCTAAAGGACAACCAATACTGCAACTGATCACCCAATACCCTACTCAGAGAATGATCTATCTTTTCTTCACAAGCCCAAGAGAAGTTCTAGCACATTCGAACTTCTCTTTGGCAACAACCTTCGTGAATATATCAGTCGGATTGATCTTGGTGTCAATCTTGACAACATTCAGCTTGCCCTCTTCGACTGCATGACGAACAAAGTGAGGATGTGCATCAACGTGCTTGGAGCGACGTTGTGATGACTGATTATGTGCCGTGAAGATCGCACTAAGGCTGTCACAAAATAGATTATATTCATTTTGATGAACTTTCAAGTCACCAAGTAACCCTTGAAGTCAAACCATTTCCCTTGCACCTTCGGAAAGAGCTAAGTATTCAACTTCAGCTGAAGAAAGAGCAATGCAATGTTGCAATCGTGAAGCCCAACTGATCGCAGCTCCAGCAAATGTGAAGGTGTAACTTGTGGTAGACCTTCGTTTGTCCAAGTCTCCGGCAAGATCAGAATCAGTGTAACCTTGTTGTTGAACTTTTTTTCCGCCAAAACATAAAACATAATCTGAAGTACCTTTTAGATACCTTAGTATCCATTTAACGGCTTCCCAATGAGCTTTTTTGGGATTGCTCATGAACCTGCTCACAACTCCCACCGCATGAGCAATGTTGGGGCGAGTAGAAACCATAGCATACATAATGCTACCAATGGCTGATTTGTAGGAAATTTTCTCCATAAATTCTTTTTCTTCTTGTGTTTTAGGACATAATTCAAAACTTAATAAAAAATGACCAGCAAGAGGAATAGGAGTTACTTTTGCATCAGCCATGCCAAATCTTTCAACAACTTTGTCAATGTATTGTTTTTGAGACAAAGTGATTTCCCTCTTTTTCCTATCCCTTGTGATTGTCATGCCAAGAATCTTTTTAGCTGCCCTTAAGTCTTTCATTGCAAACTTGCTTGCCAATTTTTGCTTCAACTCATTAACTATTCTTTTGTTTGTGCTAGCTACTAACATATCATCAACATAAAGAAGGATGAGAAACTCACCACTTGGAAGTTTCTTGAAGTAAAAACATGGGTCTGATTCACATCTTGTGAAGTTATGCTCAGTCATGAAGTGATCAAATTTTACATACCACTGTCTTGGGGCTTGTTTCAGGCCATACAAGCTCTGATTTAATCTGCAATAAAGATGTTCATGTCCCTTCTTTGCGAACCCTTGAGACTGCTCCATGTAAAGTTCTTCTTCTACATCACCATGTAGGAATTCGATTTTCACATCAAGCTGTTCTAACTCAAGATCCCATACTGCTGCTAATCCCAAAACAGTTCAAATAGTTGTCATCTTGACAACCGGTGAGAAGATTTAATTGAAATCTATCCTTTTTTCTTGATCAAATCCCTTTACCACCAATTTGGCTTTGAAGCGTTTATTGCCTTCCGCTTAGTCTTTCACATGATATATCCACTTGTTCCTAAGTGGTCTTCGATTAGGTGGAAGAGAGACCAAATCCTAGGTTTGATTCTTGAGTAAAGAATCCATTTCTTCATGCATTGTTGTTTGCCATTTATCACTATTGACATCTTTGAGAGCTGCTTTGAATGTAGACGGTTCTGAAAATTTTGAAACTAGAATTGAAGGCTCCGCTTCTTCAGCGTACAATAATTCATAATCAGAGAATTTAGCCAGCATTCTCCATTCTCTAGTGGATCTTCTCATTGGGGGTTCTTTGTTCTCTGGTTGAACCAATTAAAATGGAGAACTAGTTACTCTAGTTCGTTGGTTTAAATGTTGACTGCCCTCTCTACTGCTTGAGAACATATTATTATAAGGTTCATGCATATGACTTTTGCCATTGATGGCAGTTGGATTTGTGGGCTCTGAATTTCCTTCCATATTTCTTGCATCCATGTTGGATGTCCCAGAGTCATGAGGGGGAGAGTAACTGTCATGGAGTTCCATATGAATTATGTTTGGCTGCTCATCAATGAAATCCCTTGGATGGGAGAGATTCTACAAAGGAACAGAGTGTGGCACATACAAATTTGGAGAAATACCATGACCCGAGCCCAAGGCGGGTGTTTGAACCTGTAGATTAACTGCCCCCTGCGAATTTACTTCTACAAATTGCATCCGTGGATTAGCTTGTGCAATCTGCGTATTAACTTGTGGAACCTCCGAATTAACATGTGCAACCTGCGGATTGATATGTGTAACCTGTGGATTAACTTCTCTTTGCTGCGAATTGACTTTTGCTACTTGCGTATGCGGATTAACAATTCTAACCTGCGGATTGCGTGCAAGATGTGAAACAGCTCTAAAACCCTGCACGTTGACATCCTGCGGATGAGGATTGAAGTTGGAAATGTATTGCCTGCCAATGCTATACTGCGGGTTGATATTGTCATCGTTGTCCATACTATGCCTTGCATAATCACCTACATCGAATATCATATCTGTAGAGTATTTTGTTGACTCTAGATGTCTGCGGGTGGATGGTTGATTGAGTGACTGTTTCCCTTTGTTTCCCTTAAAGACAAAGTCTTCTTGGCTACGGTGGGTGGATTGCTCAGTCCCACATGTATCCTCTAGTGATCTGCCATTACTTCTAGTTTGTTCTGTTTCACAGTCCTGAGGTAGTGAAGATATAGGCCGAGCATCTGATTGATTTATGGTAGTGAACTGTTCTAAATTTGCACTTTCATTATGATAACTTCCCGAGTTGAAGAGGGAATCTTCTGCCTGAGTGTGCCATGTATCCTCTGAGGAAGAGACAGGGGCAGGAGCAAGAACTGATGTAGGGGAGAGATTGTTTGTGGGATACAACAACTGGGTATTGCCATGCTGAGAGTGTCTACCATTACTCATCATATCGAGTAAAGGAATGAATTCTCTATTAGGAGTCTTGTCTTTAGAATGAGGAAATACCTTCTCATTAAAGACAACATCTTTGCTCCTAATGATCTTCTTTTCAATTAAACTCCAAAGCCTAAAGACAAACTGATCCTCTCCGTATCCAATGAATATGCAAGGCTCGGATTTAGGATCCAGCTTGCTTCTCTTTTCTTTGGGCACATGTGCGAAAGCCTAACAACGAAAAACTTTAAGATGAGAGTAAGAAATTCTTCTACCTTGCCATTCCTCTTCCGAAATTTTGAAGTTCAACCTTGAAGAAGGACTCCGATTAATGAGATATACGATTGTATTAGATGCCTCAACCCAGAATTCTTTGTCCAATCCTACATTTGAAAGCATACACCGAGCTTTCTCCATTATTGTCCTGTTGAGTCTTTCCGCTGCCCCATTTTCTTGAGGGGTGTAGGGTACAACTTTCACCCTACAAATACCATTATCTGCACAATAATTGTCAAACTCCAGCGAACAAAACTCACCTCCATTATTTGTTTTTAAACATTTGATCTTATGGCTCCTTTGGTTTTCAACAAGAGCTTTGAAAACTTTAAACTTAGAAAAAACTTCAGATTTATTTGCCATCATATATATCCATACTTTCCTAGTATAGTCATCAAGGAAAGTAACAAAAAATTTTGAACCTCCTAAAGAGCTTACCTCAACCGGACCAAAGACATCCAAGTGTCCAAGTTCCAATGGTTTCTCCTTGAGATTATGTCCATCTTTCAAGAAGCCGACTTGCTTTTGTTTTCCGCAAAGGAAATGTTCACAAAATTCCAAAATTGCTGATTCGAGACCCGGTAGTTGATCCCTTTTGAGCATTATCTTAAGGCCCTTTTTGCTCATCTGGCCTAATCTTTGATGCCAAAGTGCTGCATCGCTGCCCATGACTGTCATAGCTGCCCCTATTTCAGTAGGCTTCTCAAGGAGATAAAGATTACCAACTTTGTTTCCCTTGGCAATTATTCTCGAACCCTTGGTAACTTTCCAAGTATCCGGATATAAGAATGGATAATATCCTTGGGCAAAGAGCTGATTGACCGAAATCAAATTTCGCTTTAATTTGGGAACATGGCGAACATCTTTTAACAACCATTTCCCTCCATCTTCCAGCTATAACAAAATGTCACCTTTGCCAACTATTTTGCAGGATTTGTTGTCTCCAAGAAATACCTCTCCAAATTGACCTTCATGGTAGTTTGAGAAACAATCCGTACATGAAGTAGCATGGAAAGAAGCTCCAGAATCTATCACCCAAGAATTTGATTTTGTGTCACTTGTAGAAAGAACTAAAGCACTATTATCTTTCTCATAGGCTGTATTTGCTTGCATGCTTCTCACATTTTCTTGTGCTTTCTTGTAAGCCCAACAATTTCTCTTTGTGTGGCTAGGCTTACCACAAAACCAGCATTCACCATTCCTACCTCTTGACCTTGAACGATTGGGTGACTTTGATCTTCACTGATTGTAATTATTATTTCCTCTATGATGGCTTCTTCCTCTTCTCTCAGTGCTGACCATAGTGAGAGCATCACCGGATGATGAGTCTTTGTTACTTCTTCTCATGTCTTCACTTAATAAAGTGGCAACAACTTCATCGTAGGCTAGCTTTGACTTCATAGAGTTTGAAGTACTTATAGCTGTAACTATAGGATCCCAACTGTCAGGTAAAGAACATAACAAGATGATTGCTTTGGATTCGTCATCTTGAGTCATACCAACCGAGCTTGCTTGACATAATAGGGTGTTCAAATCATTTATATGATTTGACATTGCAGTCCCTTCCTTCATTTTCAGTTTGTAGAGTTTCTTCATAATGAAGATTTTGTTTGCAGCCGACGCCGTTTGATACATATTCTGAAGTTTGTCCCAAACCTCTTTCGTTGACTTCTCATTTGAGACATTGAACAAGACGTTTTTCGCTAGTGAGAGAAAAATGGATGCCACACCTTCTCATCCATCTTTTCCCAATCTTCATCAGTCGTTGTAGACGGTTTCTTAGACTTTCCTTTGATTGCAAGAGCCAAGTCTTGCTTAACCAGTAAGGAGCACATCTGCACTTTCCATAGGCTGTAATTCTTGCTTGTAAATTTCTCTATTTTCAAATCCTCCATCTTTTCAGAAAATTCAACATCGATTTCCCAATCTGCACACCTCATGCTCTGATACCAATTGAAAGGATTTAAACAGAGAATAAAAAAATGTCGCAATAAGAAGAAATACACCACCAGATTTATCCTGGTTCACCACAATAATGGCTACGTCCAGACTGTAGAGTATTAGATTAATGTGTAAAAGTTGATTACAAATGAGCAAGAGCAACATATAAAAGGGCTCCAATAATATTACAAATGAAGAGTCTTTGGAAACCAAGAGACTCGATTATTGGAGGGAACAATGACTTGACTGTTGGCCCTCACAATATCAACACTTTCATGGGTCGCTCTACCTTTGTTTTTATTTCGATGGATATTCATATCTCTGAGCCTCTTCAGAGGAATATGCTTTTATTTGGGGGGATAAGAATTGTCTCAATAAACTACTTGATTATTGGGATCTCTCATTTTAATGCAAAACATGCTTTTAAATCAATCACCTAATTGTTGCAATGATGTGTTGGAAAGTTAGAAAATGGATAATATTTTAATTATGATATATATTTTTAAAAATTATTATAATAACAATTTATTATTATAAAATTATTAAAATATTTTTTCATATTATTTACAAAATTTGAAATCAAATTGAAATGGAAATTTATTATCGTTGAATTTTATTTCAAGTTTCAAATATAATATTTATATAAATCCCAAATATTCGCTCTTTATCTTTTATTGAAATGAAAAATATCAAATTTTAAAATAAATAAAAACTAATAATGAGGTGATAAAGACGCTCCGTATTCCATCAAAGTCTTAATGAAAAGCCATGAAAAAAAAATCCTATAAAACATTTCTTTCAAAGATATCTCACAAGAGTAATTCAAGAAATTTTTCAATTAATGGAATCGTAAAAAGCTATGAGTGCAAGGCAGAAGCCCCCAATAATGCTACTCTCACTCCAGCCACGAATTTAAAATGCCGAAGGCCACTAACATAAAGGGAAATTCCCACGCTGTGGAGTATTGATTGATTTTGACCCAAGAATAAGATTCTTCGATCAATTTATTCATCATCATAGCAACAAAACTTTATTAGCAACACTATTAAAAGAATATTGATACTTTGTTCTTTGAAACCCTTTGTATTAGGTGACAGTCAATTTAATCAGGTTGACTTCACCGATTATATCATATACGCCTAATAAAACATAGCGTTGAGAGTCCTTTTCAAATACTGAAATCTTAACATCTTGTTTAGATTATTTTCTTTTCCTTCCTAATTTTTTGGCTAGTGCGAAATTACTCTAAAGGGACATTATTTTAGTAGACAGCATTTCCAATCATTGGGGAGAGCGTAGATCTAAGTGGAAGAATAAGTAGGTTTAAAGAAACTCATCCACAAAAGACGAGAGTTCCATTAGTATTAGGTTGCTTGATCATGTTATTCACCTAATATTATTATGCCAATAATATACATCTAATTCTTTTTCTTTATATAATATTAATGACCATTAATACACTTCTAAGTCATTTCTCCTCGCAAATTGTTCATATACTTGGTTCAGAAGCCAGGGTTCTTTCTCCCCCTCACCCACCAAAAAACAAAGTACAACCACAAATTAGATTAAGATGGAGGCTGAAATACAGCAGTCTTTGTTAGCTGTAGCTCCTCATGTTGTAGATAAGCGATTGGAATTGATTTTGTGTAATCCCAATCAGTCATGGGCAAAAAAGATGGGAGATGCAGTGTTATTTGAATGCAAAAAATTATGGCCCCTTGCTGCACCGACGGTAATAGTTTACATGATTAACTATACAATGAGCATGGTCACAAGGATATATTGTGGACATTTGGGCAACCTCCAACTTGCTGCATCCTCTCTTGGAAATTCAGGAATCCAAGTTTTTGCTTATGGCCTCATGGTATGTTAACTATTGCTTAATTGTTAAAGCATACAAATTAGAAAATGTCTTTTTATTATTATATTGATTGTTGCTCACGTTAACTTTTGAACTCAACTTAGACCAAACTATTGTAAGATGATTCAATTCTAAATGTAAATCTGAACCAGAATAGCAAATTGTACTTAAACTGAGTAACTTTCAGTTTCTAATTAATTGTAGCTTCTCTAAGTTTAACTTTAAAAATGGTCTAATGTGGAACACCTATTTTTAAACTTTGTTTAGTACATTAGATTGGAAAATGAGTTTGGGATTTTAAAAAGTTTTCTTCGTGTCTCGATTTTGGAAGTAATGACAAATTCTTCGGGAAGACTTCCGCGAATGTGAGGTCCTTTCGCGATTTAATTTATGTTGGGTTCTCAAGTCCGGGTCTAACAAGCTAGAGATGATCAATGGACTTAAACCGCTTTGATTAATCTACGGCCACAATCATTGGTCTAGGATTGCCATGAAATAAGACAGCTAGGATGGGGAACTCTGCACATCAATTATATGAAATGAATTTCAAATTTCGACTTTGAAACAAGATCTAATTAATCCATTCTCTGTTAACGGGCATAAATCTTAAATATTTACGTACCACCATCATTTAGTCTTGAGACTTTATGGCGAGGTTTCATTGTAGGATGCCAACCTCAATTTACACGGCCTTAGTATAATGTTTTTAAATAATATCCAAGCATGAGATAATATTGCATACATTATATTTTGATCTCTATATGGCATTAATAACATTTATTAGAACATTTACAACATATCTTTAATCATATGAGATTTTCAAGACGAGATAGTACATTATATCAATAGGATGATATCAAGTATAGAGTAAAGAATTGGTTCTATAAATAAGATAATATGATTTTATAGAATCTTAATACAAATTATTACACATCTATTAAATTTGTCAAGATGTTTGAATATGAACTAAATATATTATTGAAATTGTAATTCATAACTATAGATTCCATCGTATAGTTAATACAAATAAAGTTTAAAATCTCTTCGCACAACTAATTACCGAGGTCCTTAGCTACGATGCTCTCCACTAAGTACTTGGGTATGCATCCTAGAGGTGTGGGCATGCGTACCCAAGCAACATAACTATTACGTATGAGTGAAGGAAGAACTTCAACATTTGATATATCCCATACAAATCTCTAGACCTTGTAAACAGAGTGCCTTCCTTTTTATTGGTCATTTATACTCATTCCTCAAAGTTCTGCTCTTTGCATCCCTATCATAAATTGGTAATAGTCTTAGAATTACTTGTTCTTCTAACATCTAATCTTGTGATATTCTCATCAAAAGCTAGTAACACCTTTAAAATTAAGATATCCTTGAGGCTTAAAGACATGTAACCACCCTACCAATCCAAGGCATACCTTAGGCAATGAATCGCAAGCACTATAATTCAATAAATGCCGAGATATAATAATAGTAGCTATAGTTCTAGCAATCGTAGGTATGAAAATTAAATTCCAAGGGGTTTGAGCTAATCAATATTTCTCTTCCCATGGAGATTGCTTTCTTAGCATCCAACCCATGTATTGGGCATTTTTTGTCGACTATCCTCACGGTAGACTACACATGGGTGTCGGTTTGATGCATGACAAGTAATAGAGTCTGCAATTAGTCTTTTAATGTAGTTTTCCTGACCGGCCCATCAAATACGAGAAACATCTACCGTCTATTTTATCAAGGACTAATCATTTGATTTAAAAGAACATATCATGATAGAGCTACGATTATCCCAAGATGCCCATGACGTTTTCAAAATTCTTGATTAGAGAGGCATGAACATGTAAAATCCCGATCAAAAGTTTCTTTTATAAAATATCTTATAAGAATCTTGAAAATTCTTTCAATTATTACTCCTTGGAACAAGAAAGGCAACACCCAAACCGGAATCATGTGCAAAGACATTGGTAGGGGAATAATGACGGTAATGCTGCCACTTTTAAGTAGGCCTGAAAAATAACGGTAGTATGCCCTACAGTTGTCTGCCAAATGTAAAGAGTGCTATTCTGATGAATATATTCATCACTACAGCAAAACTTAGTATATTGCATATTTCTTCAAACCTTTTAGGATGCAATATCTATACAACATCATATTTCCCATAAAAATAGTTTATAAACATTACCTATTTTATCCTAAAAAAATATACAATTCAAAGTCCTTTTTCCTTACATTGGTCTGAACTCAAGGTTCCTCCCCCAAGAAGCAAATAAGATGGAGGGTGAAGTGCAGCAGACTTTGTTTACTATTAATACTAATGCTCATCTTGTAGATGACACTCACAGATTGGAAATGATTTTATGTAACACCAATCAGTCATGGGCAAAGAATGTGAGAGATGCTGTTTTATTGGAATCCAAGAAATTATGGCAACTTGCTGTACCCACAGTAATAGTTTATACAATAAATTATGTAATGAGTATGTCCACACAGATGTTTTCTGGACATTTGGGCAACCTGCAACTTTCTGCATCCTCTCTTGGAAATACAGGGATCCAAGTATTTTCCTATGGTCTCTTGGTATGTTTTTATGTTTCATAAGTTGTCTTTATATATCCTGTAGGCCTTCTTTATTTGAATAATCAGACGTATTTTATACTTAGAAAAGTTCTTTATTAAATAAATTATTTTTGTGTTGATTCTTACAGTTTATTAATGGGGAATGTATATGACGTGTAAAAATCTATGATATCTCTCTTTTTCACAATCTGACTCACTTTAAATCAATTAAAAAACACAACACCCAAACTATTGATGAGTTTCAATACTAATAGAAAGGCAATTATGGTGCCATAAAAGAAGAAGTAGAAAGGCAATGCCCAAGTCAAAATCTTCTGAAAAGACCTGGGTGGAGGATAAAAGACTGAAATGATGTTACTTTTGGTCCAACAACTTGCGGTAAAAGGCAGAGCCCCACATCTTGGAAAATTAATTGCTTATGTCCACACTTGTCTGCAAAAGTCAAAAAGAGTGACCCCCTGATGTGTTTATTCATCAGAGCAGAGGAACACTATATTAGCATTCCCATTAAGACATCAATACCCCATTCTTTCACACCTTTCAATACATAATATAACTTCATTGTTTCCATAAACATAATTTAGAATCATAAGATAAACAACTATCTTTTCACCACTCACTTAAATTAATCTTTGACAGCAATGAATGGCGGTGCCATTAATACACTTTCTAAGTCCTTATTTCTTACTTAGATCTCAAGCCAAGGCTTTTTCTCCTCACTCCTCCGAGAAGGGAATAAAATGGAGCCTGAAGTGCAGAAGCCTTTGTTAGCTGCGACTTCTATTTCTAGCGCTAAGAACGCTCATGTTGTAGATGACATTAAGGAATTGGAATTGATTTTATCTGATCCAAATGAGTCATGGATAAAGAAGATGAAAGATGCAGTGTTATGTGAATGCAAGAAGTTATGGCCCCTTGCTGCACCCACGGTAGTAGTTTACATGATAAACTACACAATGAGCATGAATACACGGATAGTTTGTGGGCATTTGGGCAACCTGCAACTTGCTGGATGCTCTCTTGGAAATTCGGGAATCCAAGTTTTCGCTTATGGCCTCATGGTATGTTTCTTATTTACATTTTCTCGGTTGTGTTTATAAGCATACAAATTAGAGGAGGACATCTATAGATCTAGTTACATAGAACACAAATCTAAAGACTAAAATACTAAATCATTGTGTGATATGATTTAGTTTTAAATGTAAATCTAAATAAGATTAGTAATCTTGATTTCAACCTAATAATCTTAGAAAATCAAGACTGTAGATTCAAAACTTTAAACAAACAAACAAATGTATACAGAACACACGGTTCACCATTAATAGTTAAATTCATCCGGAAAACTGGTAATCTCTGTTTTTAACTCTGTTTTCCATGTTTAATCTGAAACATTTCCAGGAGAAGAAAAAAAGAAGAAGAGCGTTGTACTTCACAGCTCACAATTAAATCGTGTGACAGTATGCACTAGAAGTTTCTAATTTACTGCAAAGAAAAGTTTTAAGTGGATATAAAGGAGAACAGTTAAGTTTCATTATTAAAAAATATTTATCTTTAAGTTTATCTAGTTTACATCATTTATTTTCAAGCTTATTTCTGTCTGTTAGTGTAAATTGTGAAATTTTATGTTTGTTTATTTATGTTTATTTATATTTAAATGTACTTTCTGCTTTATGGAATAAAGATAAATTAGAATATTTTTGAATAAGCCAAGTAGTTATACAAGGATCTGTCTTCAGAATACCAAATAATTATTTTTTATGTTTAATATGAAGTATCAAACAATCAGTTAATTAAAAGTATTTAGGTTGTATAGGGGAAAGTCTCTAGCAATCTTTATAAAGGTCAAAAATTTGTCATGTTTAGTCCAGATTCTTAACATTAATGGTGCTTTAACAATTGTAATACATGTACTAAGAGCTCATCACACACGTACTAATTGGCTCATTTGTCCACAACTATACATATAGAATATGTATAGTTCTTTACTTAGGAAAACATAAGTAAAGATGGAAACTAAACTACATTTGTCCAAACTTTTCATCACCACAACACCCATCAACTAGGGATAAAGATTTAAAGGTTGTCACAAGAAAACCCAACAAAAATATATACAATTCAATCCTATCATTAATACTAGATATCTGAGAATTCAAAACTCATTTACCCAAAAGTGAAAGGGGAGGCTAGAAGCCATTAAATCTGCAAATAAGAGTAACATGAAAGAAGTACTCTTCTTTCTTCAACACCCTTGTTTACGTATAATAAAAGTGGAGAAAGAATAACAACACAATAATTTATCCCTAAGAGAGGGATGAGTAGGAGCATAAGAGGGTTTAGCACTAAAAGCCTAGTTGTCTTAGGCTAGGAAAGAGATGTGTACTCAGTAATAGAGACACTCATATATACCAAACTAGAACCTAAAGAAGGAGAATTTGCAGCATAAGGATGAGACTATTTGCAAGCATTGCACCAATGTTGGATGGTAATAGTAAGATGACATTAGAAAACAAGCCAACATCAATGATAAGAGTGAGGCAATGGAAGGGATGAAATAAACATGGGGAGGATGAACCAACAACAAATGATGAATTAATAGAGGAGCCAACACCAAAATGCAATTGTTTCAACAAAGATAAAGAAATCCATTTAGGAAAAAAGGGGCCGCATATTTACTTCCAAAGAGTCAGGTCATTAATTTTACTTGAAGTAGCTAGCAAACATGAAAATATCAGAAAAACTAAGATAAGTATTATCAAGAAGGAGATAGTTCCATAAGAAGTTGAATTATGATATTGCTACAAGCATTCAAAATTAGACAGTTGAATCTTGATTGAAATATTATATGAAATATTGATGTTTAAGTTATTCAAATAAATAAATATTTAATTGCCTCAATTCTTATAGTATTATGAGAGTACACCTCAAATACAAAGATCTATAATTAGTTTACTTATCATTGGCTACTAAGGAGAAAGGTAAGGGATTTGAAAGTCTCACAAGTCAAAATCCTAATAAATTGTTTAAAATATTTTATAACAACAATACAAAGACT
The DNA here is from genome assembly GCA_028749045.1 of Cupressus sempervirens. Taxonomy (NCBI): domain Eukaryota; kingdom Viridiplantae; phylum Streptophyta; class Pinopsida; order Cupressales; family Cupressaceae; genus Cupressus; species Cupressus sempervirens. The sequence goes on from CM053786.1 coordinate 46,848,715, forward strand.
AATTTCTTATATTATTGCATTAGTGTCTTCCCTTAAAAGTCAGGGACTAATTAGTTTTTTGTTTATTTATTTTTTTCAACTTTTTAAGGTAAAGATTTATCTTCAAAGTTGTTTTAGTTATCTAATATGGAAGTATGAACCTTAGGTTAAAATATTTTTGACTTGGCAAAATTTATGACATTGAAGCCTTGGGCTCAACAAGACTTGATGCAAGATAATAGATTATAATTTTACTTAAATATAATATATCCAAATGCTATTAGCAAGTACTTCAATAAAAATATGAAAAATAATAATTATTTTATATATATTGTAGAGTTTTAAATTCTACAATTTTTTCAAATCTACTCTATTGCTATTTGTTTTGATGAAGGATTGGAATGTTTGATCTATCTTATAAAAAAAAAATCTATATAATTTAATTATGAAGAAAGAATAGTGATCATTATATATCCTGACAAAGGATCATAGTATTTGATTGAACACATTAATAGAAACAATTCACATAGTCTTTTAAGTTTTAACTAATTCGGAAAAAAACATAGTGATCATTATAGACTAGAAAAGCTTTGTAAATATAATATTCTACAATATACAAATACACAAATATCTGTATAATCCTTTTTCCCTTTTTAATGGTGATCCTTTTGGCACTGTTTTCCTGACATTCCCATAAACATTGCAGATACTAATGTATAAATTTCAACTTTGAAATGCAGTTGGGCATGGGCAGCGCTGTAGAAACCCTTTGCGGACAAGCTTATGGAGCCCAAAAATTTGAAATGTTGGGAATATATTTACAAAGATCCACAGTCCTACTCATGGCAACGTCTATTCCTCTCACAGTAATCTACATATTTTCCAAGCCACTTCTCCTACTTTTGGGCGAGTCCGAGAAAATAGCATCTGCAGCGGCAATATTTGTATATGGTCTAATCCCACAAATCTACGCGTACGCTGCTAATTTTCCTATCCAGAAGTTTATGCAGGCGCAGAGCATTGTGGCACCTAGTGCTTTGATTTCATTTGGCACAATATTTATCCACCTGTTTTTGAGCTGGCTGGTTGTTTACAAGCTTGGCTGGGGACTTTTTGGGGCGGCTTTTATGTTGAGTGTATCATGGTGGATTGTAGTTTTGGCACAATACGCTTATATCATGAAAAGTCCAAGGTGTAAGAAAACATGGACTGGTTTTTCTCTTCAGGCCTTCACTGGTTTGCCTTCTTTCTTCAAGCTATCAGCTGCTTCTGCCGTCATGTTATGGTAAGTTTTTATCTATCTAATTGAGAAGATTTATACATAGTTGAATAGTAAACATAGCAGGTTAGAGTTTGATTTCTAAGTTTAAACTGTTAAATAGTCAAAATTGACTTATTTTTTCTAATCTAAATATTTTTAGTATATGATATATAAAGAAAATCTAGTGTAAAATTAGACTACCCAATCTAAATGTTTGATTTTTGATTTTACATTTAGATAGTTCAATATTAAATAACAAGAACAACCTTGCAACTATAACGAAATAGGTCAAACAACAAGATTAAATTAGTGTTTGAAAAAAATTGGCTATAAATTAAGGTAGCAACTTATTCAAATTTGAAAAAAGATTTCATATGTACATCACTATAAAAAGTTTGAATTTCTAAATCATATTATTTCATTAGACTTTCTAAAAGTGTTCTTTTCATTTTTCTTGTATCAGTTTGGAAACATGGTACTTCCAAATACTTGTGCTCATTGCCGGTCTCTTGAAAAATGCAGAAATTGCATTAGATTCATTAGCGATATGGTATTTTCCTTTTACCTTTGACCTTGTTTCCCGGTGTAAAATGTTCGACTTTGGAATTAAAGTAATGCAAAAATTTATTTCACAAGCTTCTTATAGATCAAATTTATGGGGAACACATTTAGAAATGTTTGTTTAATTCACTTGCTCAATTTTTTTTGGGTGCAGTATGTCGATTTTGGGCTGGGTATACATGGTTTCTGTTGGGTTTAATGCTGCTGCTAGGTGAGTTAGATTTAACTTTAAATTTATTTTTCTAAAGAGATGATTTATAGCCATGAAAATAAAATTATGAAGTTCTTATTTAATACTATATTCTTGGATGGTATTGCAGTGTTAGAGTAGGTAATGAGCTTGGTGCTGGGAACCCCAGAGCAGCAGCGTTTTCAGTGATAATGGTGAACATGGTCTCCTTCTTGATATCGCTGATGTTTGCCATTGCTGTTATGATTCTAAGAAATGTCATGAGTTATGCCTTCACTGAAGGGAAGGAAGTGGCAGATGCTGTATCAGAACTTGCTCCATTTCTTGCTGTATCTATTGTTCTCAATGGTGTACAACCAGTACTTTCAGGTGACCATTTAATTATGCTTTCTATTATTTAAAGGTTGGTTCATTAAGCTGAATGTATTAATTTATTATATTTGGATAATCTATAAGCTTCTTAAATATATTATTTTAGGTGTGGCTGTTGGTTGTGGATGGCAAGCTCTTGTGGCTTACATAAATGTGGCTTGCTACTATATCATTGGAGTGCCTGTGGGATGTGTGCTAGGTTTCAAATTTGATCTTGGAGTCAAGGTAAGAAATTGTATATCAATCTAATAGAGCTGCAATTTTTCAAAAGTTGAATTGGATCCATTCTTAAACATGTATATTTGACATGTATATTTGGTTTGAGTGAGAAGGTGAGGAAGTAAGTTATGATATTTTGTATAATGTTCTATTTTTCTTCAAATGTCAGGGAATTTGGTCAGGAATGCTAGGTGGAACGACCTTACAAACTATAATTTTATTGGTGATCACATTTAGAACAAATTGGGAGAAAGAGGTAAGTTATAAATTTTAAAATAAAGTGATTATTATAAATTTCTTATTTTCTAAATGCTACATATAATTATAAAGAATATAAAATTTCTTTATTCAAATTGATTAAAATAATGTAATTAGTGATCACAAAATTAATCTAGATTTTGTTTAATCCACTTAATAAAATATTTATGAAATAAATTTTAATAGACTATTTATAAAATTTAATAAAAGTTGTAATCAAAACTACCAACATTAAGATGTGTATATATAATTTATAATTGAAGATTCAAGATGAATGAATAAAAAAGGTTTGTTGATATCTAGTTAGAAGAAAGCCAAAAGACTTGTGATTCATGTATGCATTGGCATGATTTTGCAATAAAGATAGATAACTACAAAAATATTTCTTTTCTTCATTACTTCTTATTGTTGAGATTGGTATTATGGATGGATTTGTGTAGGAACAAGATGTTCCCATGTTAGCGAGGTAGGGAAATATTTGATTTTTTAAATATCAACACTAATACTGTCAATGGTTTTGTATGCGTGATGGATTCTTTCAAGAAAGAGCAAAATGGAGTTAGGGAAAGGGTCTTTTTTCCTTGTAATATATTTGTTAAAAGTGATAGGTTTTTCATGATCTCTCTAGCTTAAATAGTGTCATTTTGGACTCTTGAGTATAAATTTAGAGTAGGTTGTTGGTATTGTCTCTGTTTAAAATTTTGGCAAGCTTTGGCATAAAGCCTAAATATTTCCCAATATGTACCTAGGGATTTTTCTTGTTTAGTTGCATTACTAGCCTTGTTCCTTTGTCTTATTTCATAGCTTGCCAGAGCAGTTGTGGTAGAGCTTGTAGTGTTTCCTAATGGGTGTTCAAGTGGACCTAAATGAGTGAGTGAGGTCATTCCATGGACTATAATGTTTTTAGACTGGATTTGCAAAATGAATGTGTAGAAATTATGAACCAAAAATGCAACAATATGTGTTATAACTCATGTCCAATGGGAGTAGTAGAGACAATGGATGTTAGTAGGAGTTTTGTTCTATCTTACAAGAAATGGTTCTGAGCAACAACTAGGAAAAAACAAGATTGATATAGTTGTCTTTGTTGCAATTTGAGGTTCAAGTGAATGCAAAGTGTCTTTGCATTGGTTTGTATTTGAATTATGTTGTTGTAGCTAGAAGGGAGCTTTCGACTACATCATATTGACTTGTAGGTTGTTAATAGAGACGGTGAAGATGATCTTCTTTGAAATAAATTAGATGCACAAGATATGGTTCATATACAAGTCTATGAAAAGAGATGTCTATAAAATATTAAACCAATGGCGTAGTTACACGAAATCAAACACAAAGCTAATATATGATAACATAGTGTCTAATGTGGGTAAAATCCTTTAGGAAGAAAGTGAGACCTACTCCAACACAAATCAAGGTATTGTTGAACTATCAAATATTACAATACATATGTATATTCTAAGTCTTTAAATGAGTATTGGATTTGGAGTGATTCTTGTAGCATGGGAATACTAAAAGAATCACTATCAAGATATCCTTTAAAACACTTAATAAGTATGAAAGATAATGCATGAAGTTATGTAATCATAAATGAAAAATCACAAGTTAGAACCACTTCAAATGTCTCATCTAAATTGCTAGTTAGGAATTCAAAATTCAAATATAAGTGAGTCCAAAGGCTAAAGATAACATATTGCCCCCCTTTTCCATAACTTCATCATAGCCCACTCACCAACATGGGTGTTCTATTTTGGTTCTATTTTCTCCATTCAAAGATATTTTATGGTGTGCCATAACATGCATCATAAATTGGTCAACAAGTGCAATTCCCTTTTACAACCCAGTGTGTCTCAATACCCACTAATGTGTTTCGTGATAAAATAGGACTTTATTATTTCAACCAAAAGTTTGAGATCCTTTATAATCTTTAGGAACTCAATTTTTTTAGTAGAAAAATTATTATGGAAATCAAATTAATATTTCATTTTTGACAATGGTGTTGGATACACCAATCTTCATTTTGAGTTGGTTTACACTTTATACGGTATTTGTAAGGTTTGGTTATGAAGCTAGCTACCCAAGATCTAGATGCCTGATAGAGAGCACAAGAACAAGAAAGAAATAATAAGGAAAGAATTAACTCTATTCCTATCAATAATGAAATTGAATGATCAATAGAATTGACCAAATTTAGTTCATTGAATCAACTGGGGAGATATTACAAGGAGACCCTTTGGTCAAATAGACCATGGTGATAATATTGGAGTGCATACTATCATATCATGTTTATAATTTATGGTGTGATAACATATCACATGCATAAGGTGAAAAATTAAAAGTGAACTACATGTCCACCATAGGTGGATCACCCATCACCCTCCAAAGTAGAATGATGTTTGTGCCACATGTTCCCTAAATGTGTATCACTATATAGAGTGAAAAGGTGTTTGTGTGACACATCAACTAAAGGTTGAAAATGATATTTTTATAAGTGCACAAAAGGTGGAAGCCCCATTTAAGGTGGTCAAGTGACAATGAGATAACATGACCAAAAGTGAGATTGTTCCTACATGGTCCCTAACTAAACTTATGTAATGTGTGCATTTAGAATCAAGGAGAATGACTAACTAGGCACAATAATCAAGAATGTACAATCCTCCCCCTTGTACAACCTAGGGAAAATGTAGGTAGTACACACATAATACAAAATAGGTCTTGGTTACTAGGCCATGTTAGGTGCCCATGTACAAATGTAGTTAAATCTCTCTCACATAAAGAAAAGATGACCCATTAGTAAAAAGTCCTCTCCCAAAGAGAGATGAAAATGTAAAATAATCTTAAAGATGAATGAGATTGAAAAAAAATAAAAATGTGAGGAGAATGTCCACCCATGTGAGAGAAGAAGAGACATATATCCCTCAAAGATGGTTTGCAATCACTAAACAATTTTCCTCCCCTTATGAAGAAATAAAACCAAAGATCTAGTTATGAAGTATTTGAAAGTGTAAAAGGTAGATGTAGGAATAAATATGAAGATGTATGAAGTCTCTAAAAAGTGATCAAGTATCTCCAGGTCAATGTTGAAATTTTTTCCTTTCAAATTACATGTACTAGGTGACACTACTAGAAAAGATATTTAGGATCTGGTGAAGATGGATCAAGAACAAGATCAAAAGAATCAAGTGCTTCCTTTGTAGATAGAGAATTATGTTGGTCCAACGTGTTCACAATTATGTCAAACTATGAAGAAAGTGTAGAAAATAAAGAAGAAGATCAATGTGCTCCCTCACAACACCTAAAGAAGTGTCATATCCATCAAACAAAAGATGAATAACATTAATTGTGTCCCTCAAATCTACAAGGCATGATTCCATAAACAAACCCACAATGTTTGTTAAGTATTCATCCTAGGAATTGTGTTTAGAATATAAAGGATACCTTATTGCACTAAATCACAAGATAATAAAACTTTAGAAAACTAGAAAACTAAGTATACTAGGAAAAATAATAGATGAGATCTATATAAGAGGATCTGAAATGTAAAGTTCGAGAAGTGGATTACATATGAGAATAAACCCAAGTTAAAGTAACCAAAATTCTCAAGATAAATATCCATACTAGTTATATATTTGGGTGTCATAATTATCTACATGATTGAGGAGGGACTAAGGGAAAGGGTAATTTCTCCTTTTATAGAGATTCTTCTCTTTGTGGGGATTTTTATGTACATTTTTACATTATAAAGCCTTATTTTCTAGTACCATCCTTTCACCCACCTAAGTTACATGTAAGAGAATGTGCTAGTGCAATATTTTATTTACCTATTATCTTTATATTTATTTCATATTACATTAATCAAATATATTTTTGTTTGAGAAATGAATAATAGTGTTTGATAGGGTGTTGACATCTGATATGAGACTTACATTTACTATTCTTAGACATTTTACTCTCTCTCTCTCTCTCTCTCTCTCTCTCTCTCTCTCTCTCTCTCTCTCTCTCTCTCTCTCTCTCTCTCTCTCTCTCTCTCTCTCTCTCTCTCTCTCTCTCTCTCTCTCTATATATATATATATATATATATATATATATCTGTCACCTTTGAACTCTTACTCAATCTATATAAAATCACTCGCCTATAGATTCATGTTGTTATCCTTTCCTAGTGTTATTTTGTTTATTTAGAGGATTTAAATTAATCTCATGGAGACCAACTATATAACACTATTTTTATTTCTTTGATTAGATGCATTTGAAATTTAATAGATTCTATTTCTCACACAAGATCTTGAGTTGCCATCTATTTATCATATCCTAACATGTTAGATTATACATGAAAATTTATCTCCATAATTCTTCCTTCTATGTTTGGTAACTAGCATTGACCAATTCAATTCTAGAACACCCATTTTGTCTACTATAACCATCTAAAATGAGTCTTTATGAGATACTATTAGAAAAAAATTGTAGGCCAATTAGCTAGGAGAGAAGCAAGTTCATTTGTTGGAATGTAGGGGCTTGAATGAGAAGTTGACCCAATTTTTAGTCCTGAAAGATCTTGAAGGTGAGGTATCTAGAAGCCCAAGAAACATTTGTATCATTTTATATGAGAGGTGAATTAATCTCTTGGTAAGAAGGATGTGTCTTGAAGGATGGAAGTTATAATTTTTTAAATATTCTACTTACGGATTCTATCTTAGATTGTCATCACCAAATAAGAAATAAAGAAAAATTAAGGACTCAAGCCTTGGATTTTACGTTGGCATGAAAGTAGTGAGAAGCTCCAAGACATATTCTAATCTAGTATGGTTCTCAATAAAGGAAGAATGATAAAACAAGCATCCCACTACGATGATTTAACAACAAAATTAATACTTGAATTTATAAGTCTCTAAATTTCTATGACATCATGCATTTTGACCAGCTCACTGTTTATTTACTTAATTATATTAAGGCCTCTTCATTATTATTATGAGTTTGTTTTATAACTTGTTTTAATATTGTAAGTCTATATAATTATTTATGTACTATAGTTATTATACACCATTACTATATTTATATAAATCTATATAAAAGAAATTAAACTTTCAAAAATATAATTTAAATATATATGCAAGTATGCATGGATGTTTGTCTCTACGCCCATGCACAAACACATGCATGCACATATATATATGTACTACATACATACACACAAACACATGCATGCACATACATATGTACTACATACATACACAAACACACAGATGTATACGTACTCGAACAATTTTTTATTTTTATTTTTGCATTATACATTTTTATTGTATCCCGCCTATGGATTAATAATATATAAACAAATTTGAAAGTGCTTTTGGACTTGGACTAATTGCAGGTGGAGAAAGCTTCTCAACGCTTGTCTTCTTGGGATGCTAAACCTCAAGATACGAATCAAGAAAATACAAGAAATGATAAGGTAACAAGTTTGTAATTTTTCCTTTAGTAAGATTATTTGGTAGCATGAACACATACATGCAGATTAACTATATATATATATTTTTTTATGCAGGCTTAAGGAAGACATTTCATTTTATGGCATAAAGTTTTGATAAGTCCCATTTATGAAAAGGAACAAAATATGCTCAAATGTCTTGTCTTATGTATTTCAACATTAATATCAATGCATTTTTTATAATAGCTTAAGACAATTTTGTGCAATTAATATTTAACATAATTACATATCTTAAAAAATAAATAAAAAATTTATATTTAACTATAGAAGAAAAAATAAAAAAATACATCTTAATTTTCAAGGAAAATGTGAGTTGTAGATTTTTTCATTTCTAAAAAGGATAAATATAAAATATAAAATAGGATTTTCTTTTCAAATAAATTAGTGTAAAAATCTAAAAATATATTTTTTTCCCTTAAAATTGAAGAGTTTCTACAGTATATATATTTTAAATTTTTAAAATGAAATATCCTTTAAGATTTAAGCAATTGAAGTTGATAAAGATAATTGTAAAAATGATAAATCCATCTTTAAATTTGATGTTGTGGTAAAGCTTTTTAATTAATAAACAATTTTTTGAGTCTTAGAGGAAGTCATTTTTTTTTTGTCTTTCTTTAGGTAATTTTTTATATTTAGTGTGTTTTAATTTTAGATGTGTAGATCTAAATCCTTACATTTCAAAGATTATATGCATAATGTTCTTTATATGAATTATTCACTTGTTTGTCTTCAAATTGAATATTAAAGAGGCCGGTTTCAATAAACATGATAATGGAATTTGGTGCATTGGAATTGTTCTCTTTTAGTGATGCGCCTATTGTTGATTCAATAATTCGAAGCATATAATTTTTTGATTTATTTTAAAGAAAAAACCACTAGAGTAACACAAAATATGAAAGTAAATATTCATAACAAAAGTTTCAAATTACTTATTCATAACAAAAGTTTCAAATTGCTTACTTCCAATAATGCCACAAAGACACACAAATAAAAAGAAATTATTTAAAAGGGTTGAACTAGATTGCAAATCATGAAGAAAAAACATTGTGAATTGTTGTCCTACTTTTCATTCCCTTAACCTTTCAACATATATTAGGACTTGTAGGTTCATTGTATAAAGGTGAGAAGTTGTAGAACTTTGATATATTTTGAATAATAGTCCAAATCATAGGATTGCAAATATTCTTCTTTTATTGTAGTAAAAAATTGGCTAAACAAGTTACAAAGGAAACAAGTCAAAATGTCCTTTTATGTCTTGGGGTTTCCAATTTCCATAACACACTTACAAAGCTCTTTTCATGTGAGGTTTTTCTTCTGAGAGATTCCTGTCCATTACACCCTCCAATTGATAATATAACTGATAGTGGGGAATTTTTAGATGGAAATGTTATGAATGTATGTAAGAGAGTCATATTAGTTGTTGCATTGTCATTGATGTCAAAGTCTTAGTTGACTAGACATTATGCTAACTTAGTAGAGTACCATATCATTATATTGATGAAGAGGATTTCGAAAAAGTATGATAAAGATATAAGTGATATATAAAGTATTCAATGGGTACTTGAATGAGTTGGACAATGGTAATATATTATTGGTTTGATTGTTTTACAATCATGTATTGTTGTAAAGTATTGAAGAACACAAGCTTAACCAAGTCACTAGGTTAATGAAAGGAGACTGTATTCACTGAGTGATTAGACTATTTTCTAAGTGATTGAAAAAGGAAGAAGGAAAAAATAGTGTTGTCCAAGAAAGCCAATATTAACTGAGTGTTATGTTGCCTGAGTGATAGCTGGATGAAAAAGTTTGAAAATTTTGAATCTAAGGTTGACTTTTGATGAAAATATGGAAAGTTTGAGATGGTCTAGGACATGAGTCAAATTTTTTTACAAGATCAATGATTGGGAAAATTTGAGAAGGATTTGATGATGAAGATTGAATGACGATAAGGATGTGCACAAAAATTTATAAAAGTTATATTTTTTGAGTGTCTAGATTCAATGTATGAAGTTTTCGAATTTGGCAATTTTGTGTGAACCTAAGATCGATGATGTTGATTAAGTGAAAAAAGATGGAAGGATCGAGAAGCATTGAGACAACTAATTAAGGAAGAGAAGAAAACTATTTTAGGCTACTGGTTGGATGCTAATACTTGTTATTGATTTTGTGAGGTTACTAATTGAATGCGAGAAAGGAGATTAGAGTTTAAATTGTTGAAGAAGGTGAAAGTAAGGAGTTGAGCCAGGTGAATTGAGAAGTGAAAGGAGAAAGAGAAATTGTTAATCAACCAAGTCAAAGTACAGAATGAAAGGAGATCCAAGAGAGAGATCAGACATAGAAAGAGAAAGAACATAAATCTGATGTAATAAAATAACTTGCACAATAGAAGAAATAATATGAAATATTATATAAATACTTGTTAATAGTTGAGAGTAATAGGCTAGTTCGAGGGGGCAACCTCCAAATATCTCCAATGAGAACACACTTCACAATATGATCTTGAAATAAGACTCACAACCTCCTATATATACCTAATTATGCTTAGGTTGAATAGACACAACCCTACATAATGCTTAGGCCAACCTACCTACCTAAATAATAATATAATAATGATAACATGACTTAATTAAGGATTAAGATAGCCACAAGTTGACTATTCATAACCCTATATACACCAATATTAAGGGCATAGTATGCTCCCTCTCTTGAAAGAAGCATTGTCATTAATGCTAACCAAGTGTGGATTCTTTTGAATGAACTCCTCATCCTCCCATGTGGCCTCTTCAACTAGTAAGTTCTTCCATTGGATGAGATATTGAGTGAGGGTTCTATTCCTCAACTTTTTTGTGCATTTTTGAAGAATGCACTTTGGTTCCTAAATTATTCTTCCTTCTTCATCAAGCTTTGGTAGTACTATTTGAGTAGGAATATTTTGTCTAATTACCTTATTCAAATGTAAGAAACATGAAAAATTGGATGTATCTTTGTTGTTGGTGGCAACTCAATGTTGGATACAATTGATTAATTATGTGTTGTCTTTGATGTTACATAAATGTTATATCATTATTAGCCAGTGTATGTCAAGCTCACTCAGGTAGTAAAGACAATTATGCAGAAAGTGAGTGTTAACCGAGCTCACTCGGTTAATGAAGGAAAGTTGGATGGAACTAGTGCTAATTGAGCTCATTCGGTTGCCAAAGGATTTTTGTGAGTTTGTAGTGTTAACTGAGCTTCTGCTGGTTAACAAAGGAAATCATTTTTGAGTTAGTTTCTACCGAGCTAGGTCAGCTAATGAAGATTTTTCTTATTTTGGTATATTAAGCTTAATTGATTTATCTATTGATTCCAGCCAACAGAGGTGACGAATATTAATTATTCTAAGTTGTATTTGAGCTGACTTGACAAAGTGGAAGATATAAGTATAAGGTCAAGTTTTTGATTTCAATGTATGAGGTGGATGTAATGCATGAAGATGTTATTGAAGATCTAATGATGAGAAGAGGAATCAAATTTAAGGATAAGCATAATATTGTTCTAGATCAGAAAAGCTATATTCGATTAGGAAGGATCAAGTACAAGCCAAAAAAAAGATTTTTAATTGACAAATTAGTTGCATTCAAATTAGGTCATCTTATTGTTACTCTCTAACCATTATAGCAGTGATCTAAATCTCTTAACAGAGTTGGCTTAATAACTATTTGTAAATCCTCTAACAAGGTGGTAGTTCGATTGAATTGTCTGAAGACCTCTAATAAGGCCACTCCTAACAGGGTGATTAAATCCTTTAACAAGGTCACACATAATAGTGTGTTTTGTAACCTTTAATAGGGTTGGCTCCTAATAGGGCTCACTTCAGAAGAGTAAAAATAGTAACTAGTTGCAATTGGTGGTCTTTCCCAAATTGGGTTTTCACATTAAATCTATTGAAATATTCAAAATGGGAAGAGTACTTCTAAGAGGGGGGAGGGGATGAATAAGAAGTAACACAATTTTAACTTTTTCAAATCCTTTAAAATGAATAACTAAAAATAAACTACATGCTTGTTAACATATTAAATGAACATAAGGAAAATACATGCATTAACACACATAACACCTGATTTGGTAACCTAGAAACCCTGTAGGAATAATAAGGTAAAACTGGGGTGGGGATGATACCCATAAAAATCACAATAGCAATAATTGTTTGACCACTTCTGATGGTCTACCCTATGAAAGGCCTACCTTGTTAAAGGCTTTACATTGTGTCAATAGTGACCTGGTTAAAGGATTTACAAATACTTTATATGATGTGTCACCCTATTAAAGGATTTAGTCACCTCTTCAAAGGATCTACAAAACAACTATTAAGCCAACCTATCATCATAAGATTTTCACTATCTAATACAATGGCTAGAGAGTATTTGAATTTTTTTGACCCGATTGCTTACAATCTTCAATTGCTGATTTTAGGCACTTGATCTTCTCATTCTGATGCAATCCTTGCTTGATCTGATATCTATTTGTATCCCTTTCTTTGTTCTAATCAACTAGATATGTAATTGCTACTCAATTCACTAAGTTTGTGATGCCCCTATTGTTTGCCCTATTCAACAATTTTGCTAATCTGCTTAGCAACTTCCTTTACTTCTCTTTAGCAACATAAAATCTTGGGGTCCAAGCCTTCTTATAAAGACTTCGTAGACTTAGGGTTAGGTATGGATTTGAGATCCATATTGAATCTTGAGTTCCCACTCATTCCTTGCATTTTTCTCATTAATTGAATGCCTTCTCCATTTTTTTGATTTTTTGCATGTTGATTGCATAGGAAATATAAAAGATTTGTCCTTATCCTTGTTATCCTTCAAAATCCTTTTATGTCAGCTCCAAAAATAGTTTACATCTAAGTTTGTGAGGGCACAAACTCATATGTTGATTCTGTGTTACTTGGCACATATTGGACTACTAGTGCTCGACACATATACTATGCTGCTTTGCTTGGCACCTATTGCATTTTGTCTTGCTCAGCACATGTATGACTCTGGCTCACTTGACATATGTAGTGTTCTAACCTGCTCGACATCAACTATGACTTGGCACCTATATCACTCGAACTTAGTACATATTGTAGCTCAACATACATAGTGTACTCCACTTCAATAAAAAGTGGTTAAGTGTGTTGACACTCAAATGTCAAAACAATTCTAAGACCAACAATCTCCCCCTTTGACATGAGTGTCAAAAACACTTAACTAAACATTATTCATTTGTCCTTACGAGTACCCTATCCAATCTATTCTACATATGTACAAAATTTTCAAAATTTGTTCAAAATTTATTCAAAATACCTTATGACTCCCCGTGAGCTGATTGTGCCTTGACATTCTTGCAACCAAAATTCTTGTACTAGTGTATATGATATTCTTTTCCTTTGCTCTATTTTTGTAATTTATACCTATGTACCGATTACTGTCTTGAAACATTAATTCTCGAAAAGAATGAATGAAAAAAAATGTGATCAAAACTTAGTATTCTCCCCCTTTAGATATATCTTCGTTACTGTTATTTCTCCCCCTATCTCCTTTTATTATTTCTCCCCCTTTTTTGACACTAATGTCAAAAGGTTCTAAGGAGTAATACCATATTTTGCCAAAAATGTGCTGTTTACCTCCATTATCATTTTCAGAGTTGCATCCCAATTCTCCAAAGTAATGTCTAGTGACTTGTGTTGGATGGTAGTCTCTGTAGCAAGATGTAAAAGTCAATCTAATGTAGAAAGATTTGGATCCTTCTTTAAGATAGTTTCTACATAGACTTGTTCTTTGTGGAGGACCTCCAAATGTGGGGTTATGAAGGATTGAATCTGTATTGGTTTGGTCTTTATATTGGCCTCTTCACTAGTTAATGTAGCTAACTCTCTTTGAGTGTGAAGCGATTGGGAAAAATGCTTCTCACTTTGAACTGGATCCCTTGGTAGTTGCATGCTAGAAATCTTCAAATTTCTGTCCAAGCTCAATATTCTTTGACTTGTTTCTTATGTGAAGTTGGAAAAATCACACAAATTTTTGTACAATGAGAAAATGTTCCCAAGTATAGCTTTGACCTTGTCAATTTTCTTGGCCAATTCAACTTGTTCAAGTGCTATACCACTTGATATTTTCTCATTCACCTTCCCCTAAAATTTCCTTTCAGACCATTCCATAAGTTTAACATTTGTATCCTGGTCTTGACTAGTCACTTGATCAACTATATTAGATAGTTGTTCTATTATGGGCTTTGCATCATCTGGTGACTGCAAGTTGAAGGCATCCATAATGATGTCCTTAATCTCATGTAGTGCTTGCTTGTGTTTATATTCTTTTCTGAGTATTTCATGCCTCTTCCTTCTATTTAAAGCATCTTGCATTTCTGTGATCTGATCCATGGTGATGGTCTTTGAGTCATAGGCAAGTATAACTATGTCTTCATCTAGCTCATGGTCTCCATAGTGAAGTACCCTAGCCACCTTGGTTGAGCTTGAGCCTAGTGTTGAGATTTGCAAAGGTATGGCTTTAGTGCTCAACTTCTGAAGGGTCTTTGTAGGAGTGCCTATCTTGGTAGTTTTACCAATGTTTGTATAGTAGCCTACTCATTTTCTTTTGATGTATCCTCCTTTTAATTAGACTTCCATTCTTCTATGCTTGGCTTATGTAAAGTATCACCTACTGCTATAGGTGGTGGAAGCATTAAAACTTTAGTGCTAGCAGCTATATAGGTGAAAGGTGGTTCCTTTGGTCTAACCTTTTCTCTTGGTGGTTCTGCTACTGCCTTTTGTAGCTCATCTACACTCACCAATATAGGGTTTGTGCATAACTGTGCCTGTAAAGTGGACTTGTGAAGGATCTTGGAGAGATCCTCTGCAGTTAGGGGATTGATGTTCTGAGCTGAATTGTTAGGAACATCCTTGATAGTTATTGTGTTTGCAGGTGTGATGGTTACATGAGGAGGGTTAGGAGGTGGCATTTGTGTGTCTTGCACACTCTGTTCCTCTTCTTGCTACTGTTCACCTGTCACCATATCTTCTCCTTTTTGTGTTTCTTCCTCCTCACCTTTTTCCTTATCTTCTTTGTCTTCATTCTCTTCTTCTCCTTTCTTTTCCTCATCTTCTTTTGCTATTGCTTCCTCATGCTTCTCTTCCTCTCCTTTCTTTTCTTCTATTTTCTTTTCCTCTATCTTTTCCTTAGCACTGGCCTCTACCTTATTTGCTTCCTCTTCCTTGTCATCAATTATCTTGTCAATTGTTTTCCACAATCGTGTGGATTTATTTACTACATCATCATCTTATTTTGTAGGATGCTAAAGGCTCTATATTTAGGTGCAAATTTGCCACCATGTTTCTTATTAGTCTTTGTTATTTGACCTCTTGTTAGATTAGGCTTCACTTGTGCTAAGGTAGATTCTCTAATCTCCTTTTCCATTCTCAAAGAATAATGCCATTTATTTTCAATTATCTCATATATCTCTCTAGGCATGGTATTGTCTAGCTCTAGAGGTGTGTTTTTTAATTTAGCAATCATGGCATACACATATTACTCTATTCTAATTTTCTCTTCTCTACTTAGCTTATTAAAATCAATTTTTTTCAAGTCATTCAAATCTGCATTCCTAACATTTTCACAAATTTTGTCTAAGGCATATTTGGGAGGATGACTTACCACTCTGAATTGGTTGATATCCTCTGATTTTGTTCGTTCTTCATCATCAGTATCTGGCTATGCCACATACTTTCTTCTCTTCTTTGGCACTTCATCAAGCTGTTTAGTGGCCTTCTTTTTCTCTTTTGTTGCCTCTTTGGCCTTTTGTGTGGATGCCCTTGTGCTAGCTCTTGTTGCTGGTGCTGGCTTGGCTTGTGTAGGCTTAGTGACCTTCTTGGGTTTGGGTTGAGCTGGAGGCTAAGTTTTAGCCTTTCTTTGCTTTTGCTTGGCTAGTGTAGGTGCTTCCTTGGCTTCTTCTTCCTTGACACCTTCCTCCTTGTCTTCTCCTAAGCCCTGGGTCAACTCCATTGGGCCTTGCCCTTGCTCTTCTTCTTCTTCACTTTCTCCTTCTTCTTCTTATTCTTCTTCAACATCTACTTCTCCTTCAATATTTGCTCCAAATTTCTTCTTTATCTTCTTTACTAATTTATCTTTCCTCTTAATAATAGAGGCTATCTTCAATTCAGTTTCAAATTTGGATTTGACAACATCATATGTGCCAAAGTCCTTATCTATCTCTTCTACAAGCAATGCTATGATTGTTGCTGAGGCTTCATCTATATCAAGCTCATATCCTAATGGCCTTAGCCATCTTACTCTTGGTATTACTACCTAGATATAGGTATAATCAATGTCAACCAAAAAGCATATGTCATTGATGTGTTTTTCCACTAGGGAAACTAGTATTCTTTGCTTCATGGATTTCTTAAAATCCTCAAAATAGCTTGTCATTTGAGCCTCAAAATTGTCAGCCATTTGATCAATGAACTCATTGATTTGTGTAATCATAGTTTTGTTAGGGTTCCAATTCACCTTTCCAATAGAAGGAAACTCTTCCATAACATAAAAGAATATACACATAAGAACTTAACCAAATTTACATTGAGCACCTTTTGATCTTCTTATTGCTCCTAGGTTTTCATTTATTTGCTACAACATTAGTTTTGACAAATCATATGTGTGATCTTTCTTTACCAGTTTGTAGGTTACATCAATAGCTATACATGGCACACTGTTCAATTTGCTAGATTGATAGAATTTATGTGAAATCACTCTCACTGCAAAATCTAGAAGAAGATCAGTTACAGTGTTAATAGTCATACCCCTATTATTTCATTTGGCTCCTATATTCCTTTCAATGATCTCTTTGGAATCACTGCGTAGGGTCTTAGGCTGATCTAGGGTTGGGAAACCCATAACCCTATGAACTATTCTTTTGGTCATCTTTACTAGTCCTATTTCCAACTACAAACATCCATTGTGAATTCTACTAAGAACAATCCGTATCCATTCAGTTTTGAAACCTGTAGGGTAAACTAGGGCATTGGTCAAACCCTTTTTCTCAATTACTTGGAATTCATACTTTAGAATTTTATTCTCACATAGCTTGTCATATGCTTGAAATATCTCAAGATCACCTACTGCTCCTATCTTGCAGTTATAACACTTCCTCACATCTTGTACCATGACAACTTTTGGTGGGATAATGAATAATGCACTAGCTAGATCGTTTATGTAGGCAACTTTAAGGATTGACCTAAACTTGGGTTGTTTTACCTCATTACTAACTAACTGGACCTCATGACCTTCCTTTCCTTTGGGGTTTATTGAACTAGAAGCCATTATACCGAACTAGGGTTTTAATATATTAAAAACTTTAACGTGGCATAGCTCGACACTTGTTAAATACCTTAGATCATCGAAATGTATGCTGAATCGCTGTTGAGATCAATGCAAATGGCTTCAAAGTTGCTGTATGATTGCTCCTACTCTTTTCTTGTCTTTTCTCTATGTTTGAATGACATAAAAATGATTAAAATTTGACCTTATGCCTTTCGAAACCTAGCATTAAATGCTTAGTGCGTACAACTGTAACTCAGCATTTGAAGATTTCACCATGACTTGGCTCCCATTGTATTTTATTTACTCGGCTTCCATTAGATTTCCACTTCACTTGACATCAACTATTAACTTGGTTGCTATTAGAAACTCGACATCCATTAGAGATTTACTCGGCATCTGAGGACAGTTTGACAGTATTTGCAAAAACTTCAAATTTTGACTTGGCATCTTTGCTCATGCAGATTTCTTCCTTGCAATACTTCTTTTTCTTGGAATTGACGTATGATATAACTTTGTATAGAAGTCCCATACACCTATTCTTGCTTAGTTGGACGAGATGTGATCACTTCATTTGATGTGCTACACTCATCTTTCTTCTTCCAAATCTTGTTCATTTGCCCTCTTATTTGTTCAACATCAACCTTCTTTTTTCCTTTGTTGACTTCTGTCTTGGGTGCTTTTGACTTTGTTGGGCAATTCCTGCTGATATGACCAGTCCTCAAGCAACTAAAACATGTAGTTTGACTTAACCATATGCTATAATTCCATCTAAAATGTGTCCTTATGCAATTTTTAGGAATGTATCCATACTCTAACAATAGTGACAGCTATACCTGGTGTTGTAATCCTAGTTGCAGTGATGACCATGGTTTTTTCCTTTTGCAGGCTGATTGAGTGTCCACATAGGCTTTGATCTGCATTCAAATTCTCTATGTCCATACATTTTATAGTTGTAGTAGTGACCCTCAAATCTTGGTGTCCTTATGGTCTTGGTTCTACATTCATGTGCTTGATGTCCTTGTTTTATGAACTTGTGACAAAAGCTTGCATTTGTAGGCTTATCATGCTGATGATTATTCTTTCTCTTGCATACATTAGAGGTATGTCCCTTTTTACCACAAAAATGACAAGTAGGTTTAGTGTTCTTACCTTCGTTACTCATTTCTTCTGCAGTCTTGGATGATTATCCTTGCTCAGTGCTGGTGTAACCAAGTCCTAAAGTATCATTACTAGCCCTTGGTGATTTTAGTAGTTGCTCAAAGTACTTGATAGCCTCATTGGGTTTGTTGAAGCTTTCTGCTATCTCCTTCTCTCTTTTTAGTTCATTTTATAGTTGATCATTTTGTATTTTCAATGTAGTGATCTCAATGTCCTTCATATTCAATTCATGATGAGAATTCATCATCTGACTTAAGGTGTCTAGCTGCATGTTTGAGATTCTTTCAAACTCAATTGTCTTCTCCTCCAATCTATTGGTAAGATTTCTCTTGTCATCTTCTATCATGGCATTGACTTCAATGGCTTTCTTCTTTTGTTTAGTTACTTCACAAAGCATTATGGCTTGTGACTCTTGTTCAAGCTTGAGTATTATGATTTCTTAGGCTTGTGCTTTGCTTTTCTCCATTAGTTTTACAATTGCTACATCAAATTCTTTGGAATCTCTATTGGAAAACACTTGAGTGGTATCAATCTCCTTATAGTGTATGTCATTTTCAGCTATGGCTATATCCTTCCTTCTTTTTAAGGACTTTCTCAATTCCTCTCTAGCTTCCTCCAATTTGTGTAGAGTGAGGTGCACATCAATCACCTTATTGTCCATGATCTTCCCAAGTTTGAAGACTTCCATCTTCATACCTTTTGTCTAAACTATTAGGCTTCTCCTTGTGAGAACCTTGTGCTCTGATACCAATTTTTGAAATATTCAAAATGGGAAGAGTACTTCTGGGGGGGGGAGGTGAATTAGAAGTAACACACTTTTAACCTATTCAAATCCTTTAAAACAAATAACTAAAAATAAACTGCATGCTTGTTAACATATTAAATGAGCATAAAGAAAACACATGCATTAACACACATAACACCAGATTTGGTAACCCAAAAACCCTCCAGGAATAAGAAGGTAAAACTGGAGTGGGGATGATATCCACAAAAATCACTACAACAATAATTGTTTGACCACTTCTGATGGTTTGCCTTGTGAAAGGCTTGCCCTGTTAAAGGCTTTACACTGTGTCAATAGTGACCTAGTTAAAGGATTTATAAACACTTTATATGAAGTGTCACCCTAAGGATTTAGTCACCTCATCAAAGGATCTACAAAATAACTATTAAGCTAACCTATCATCATAGGATTTTCACTATCTAATACAATGGCTAGAGAGTATTAGAAATCTTTTGACTTGATTTCTTACAATCTTTAATTACTAATTTTAGGCAATTGATCTTCTCATTTTGATGTGATCCTTTCTTGATCTAATATCTATTCATATCCCTTGCTTTATTTTGATCAACTGGATGTGTAATTACTGCTTAATTCACTAAGTTTGTGATGCCCCTGCTTTTTTCCCTATTCTACAATTTTGCTTATCTACTTAACAACTTCCTTTACTTCTCTTTAGCAACATAAAATCAGAGCCTTCTTATAAAGACTTCATAGACTTAGGACTAGGTATGGATCTATGATCCATATTGAATTTTGAGTTCCTGCTCATTCCTTGCATTTTTCTCATTGGTTGCATGCCTTCGCCATTTTTTTGATTGGTTACATGTTGATTGCATAGGAAATATGAAAAATTCATCCTTATCCTTGTTATCCTTCAAAATCCTTTTATGTCAGCTCCAAAATTCTTTTACATCTGTGTTTGTGAGGGCACAAACTCATATGCTGAACATATATACTATCTTGCTTTGATTAGCACCTATTGCATTCTATCTTGCTCAACACATGTATGACTCTGGCTCACTCGACATATGTAGTGTTCTAACTTGCTCGACATCAATTTTGACTCGACACCTATATATCACTCGACAACTATTGGAATTCTTACTCGACACATACTGCAGCTCAGCATACATAGTGTACTCAGCTTCAATAAAAAGTGGTTAAGTGTGTTGACACTCAAATTTCAAAACAATTCTAAGACCAACTACATCTTGGTGTCAAATGTGTTCAAGATATTTTTTTTTATGTGTTTGCAACTAAGTTAAAGTAGTGGTAATCATAGATAACATCTAAAGTTTATATGTCAAGCATTTACGAAATTACAACATTCTGTATGTGTTTATTGAGCTTCAACATTATTCAGTTTTTAGTTTGCATTTTTTACTGCCATCTAAGGGATCTAGGATTTATTTTAGTAGTAACTAATTCACTCCTCCCCTCTTAGTTACTCCTTTTATATTTTGAACAATTGTTATTAGATCATTTAGTGCTTGTAGAGAAGGTTTCAAGGACTTGAGCTAAAGATCAAGATGTCTTACAAAAAAGAAATCCCCAAGCTGAATAGAGACAATTTTGCAGCATGGCCAGGACTTATGAGGTTACACTTGGCTACCATCAATGACTTAGGATGCAATTATCTTGATACTAAATACAAGACTCCTACTGGAACATTATTTGTTGAAGATATTGATGAAAAGAAGAATCATAACATCATGATGATTGATATCGCATTTGATCTTAGTTATGCTGAATTTGATGAAGTCAAAAATTGCAAGACAACTTATGAGATGTGGATCAAACTAAAAGATATATATGGATGAGATGACAATGTAAGAAGAGCTAAGGCTGAAAGTCTTAGAGGTCATTTTGATTAGATGAGAATGAGAGAAGATGAGAACATTGCCAAATATGTGGAAAGGATCAAAGCAAGTCTAAGTACAATCAAAGCATCTGGAGGAGACATTGAAGAGAAAACAATTGTAAGAAAGGTATTTAGAACTCTTCTTCCTATTTATGTAATTAGAGTATCTACTATTCAACAAATGGGATGTGATCTAAATAATAAAATATCTTTGGATGCTCTAGTTGGAAGATTGATAGCTTTTGAGTTAGATAATTTTGATAACTATGTTCCTAGTTCAAAGGTTATTGAATCTACTTTTAATGTTAAAATCTCACTCAAAGAAAGAGGTAAGAAATCAAAATCTAGTCAAATAGGAAGTGAAGAAGAAGGAACATCAAAAGAAAGTTCAGATAGTGATCTTGAAGTTTTTGAAGTCCTACTTGCAATGAAGTATTCCAAAAGAAGAAAAAAGTACAAAGGTAAAGTTCCTCTAGTCTGCTTTTCCTATGAAGAAGTTGGTCACATTGTTGCTAGGTATCCAAATAAGGAAATCAAAGATGAAAAGAAAAGTAATAAGCAAAAAGGAAAGAAGGATTCAAAAAAGTACAAGAACTACAAGGAAAAAGGTAAGAAGTCTTGTTTTATAGCTAAAGATTCTGATAACAATGAAGATGAAGTGGTATATATTGTTGTGAAAGATAAATTTGATGATGAAGGAGATAAGATGACACTTATCTCTCATGTTAACAAAAATGATATATGGATTATTGACAGTGGCTATTCACATCATATGATTGGAGACAAAAGAAAATTGAGCACATGCAATATTATGATGGAGGTAGTGTGAGATTTGGAAACAACGAACCTTGTAATATAAAAGGAAAAGGATGTATTTCATTGACTAAAGAACTTGTGTGTGATAATGCTTATTGGGTTGAAGGACTAAAGCATAATCTACTAAGTGTGGCACAATTGAATAACATTGGATTCAAGGTAGAATTCATGAATGGACAGGCCAAACTACTAGATTGAAAAGGAAATTTGGTTGGATCTGGCAAGCAAACAAAAGGCAATCTATTTTATCTTGATCTCAGTGATTGTTCATGTTTCATTTATCAAACAGAGGAAAGCTTATTATGGCACAAAAGGCTATGTCATGTAAACTTTGATAATCTTATTAAAATAAGAAAACATAAAAGGGTAAGAGGTATTCCTAGTTTGAAGAAACTTGACATGGGTCTATGCAAGAAATGCCAAATTGGTAAGATGGAAAATATTAGTTTCAAAATAAAAAACTACCAGTCAAAAGAAGTCTTGGAAATTATTCATACAAACTTATGTGGACCTATTGGAATAGAAATCTATAGTGGAGAAAAGTTTTTCATTCTTTTTGTTGATAACTATTCTTGAATGATGGCAGTAATGTATCTAAGAGAAAAATCAGAAGCCTTTCAAAAATTCAAGTGGTATTTGGCAAGAGTAGAAAAGGAAACTAGAAAGAGGTTGAAATGCTTAAGATTAGATAGAGGTGGTGAATTCATCTCTAATGAATTCAATAATTTTTGCATTGAAAGAGGAATCAAAAGACAAGTATCAGCTCCTGAAACACCACAACAAATTGGTATAGCTGAAAGAAGAAATAGATCTATCATGGATTGTGGAAGAACCTTAATGTTTGAAAAGAAGGTTGTTCTCAAATACTAGAAAGAAGCTATTAGCACTACAGTTTATACCTTGAATAGAGCACAGTTGAAGAAAGATTCAAACAAAACTCCTTATCAACTATGGTATGGCTACAACATAATGTAAGTTACTTGAAAGTATTTGGCATTAAATGTTCTACTTAAAAGAATCTAGAAAAGAAAAATTTGATGTAAAAGGTGATGAAGGCATATTTCTAGGATATTCTTGTAGAAGTAAAGCATACAAATGTTTGAACATGTCTACTCAGATAATTATAGAAAGTGCATATGTTAGGGTTGATGAGTTTGCAGAAAAGAGTGAAGAAGAATGTAACAAGGAGCTAGAGGATTATAGAAGATTTGTTTACTATGAACCTGATATGTTACCAAATCTATCTAAAAGAAAGAAAGTTTCATCTCCTGAGTCCCCAAAATCTCCAATAGTTATCGAGTTGTAGACAATGTAACCTGAGTTACAGTTGGAAGGACCTGAGTCACAATAAGAGACTACTGAGCTAGTTCAAACTGAGCCTAATGGACTTGAGTCACAGATATAAGGACCCGAGCTTGAAACTAAAATTCAAAATGAAGATGGTGGAACTCATTCAAAGCCCAAAGAGCTTGTGCTAGCAAGATATGTCAGAAGGCATCACGAACTTGATCAGATCATTAGAGACAACTCTGATGGAACAATGACAAGAAGAAAATTAAAAGGTACATGTTTACTAGCTGAATTTGAACCTAGAAGTGTTAAAGATACTTTGGAAAATGAAAGCTGAATTGAAGTAATGAATGAAGAAATATAATAGATAGAAAAGAACAAAACTTGGACTCTTGTTCCTAGACTCAAGGATAAAAATATAATTGGTACAAAGTGGGTATTTAGAAATAAGTTGAATGAAGATGGAAAAGTTTCAAGAAACAAAGCAAGATTGGTGTGCAAAGGCTATTCTCAAGAAGAAGGTATTGATTATGGTGAGACTTTTGATCCTATGACAATACTAGAAGGTGTTAGAACATTACTAGCATATGAAACACATAGAGGATTTAAAGTATATCAAATGGATGTCAAATTTGCATTCTTGAATGAAATTCTTGATGAAGAAGTCAACATTAAACAACCAAAAGGTTTTGTAGGTCCTAGCAAAAGAGACATGGTTTGCAAGCTACACAAAGTATTATACGGTCTCAAGTAAGCTCCTAGAGCTTGGTATGAAAGACTTTGTAATTACTTGGTATAGATTAGTTTTCAAAGGACAAATAATAACAGTAGTCAAGAAGATTGTGTTGGCAAAAATATTTGTTGATGATACTCTATTAATAGGAAATAATGACTTGTGTAAAGCATTTTCAGAAGAAATGAGTAAAGAATTTGAGATGTTTATGTTTGGTGAGATAAAATTCTTTGTTGGATTGTAGATACAATAGGACAAATAGGGTATCTACATCACTCAATCTAAGTATATCAAGGAAATACTGAAAAAGTTTGGAATGGAAGATTCAAGGCTAGTTGGAACCCCTATGTCTATTGGAAATAAGCTCTCTAAAAGTGATGATTCTAAAGAAGTAGATAAGATCACATATAGATCAATGATTAGAAAATTGTAATATGTAGTACACACAAGTCCTGATATTGCTCTAGCAGTTGGAATAGTGGTAAGATTCTTAGCAAATCCCAAGAGAAATCATATGATAGCAATCAAAAGAATCATGAGATATCTAAAAGGTACTGAAGACTATGGTTTATGGTATAAACTTGGAGGCAATTTGGACTTGAAAGTATTTATTAATGCTAATTGGGTAGGAAGTATTGATGACAAAAAAAAAAAAACCACTAGTAATGAAGCATTCTTTCTTGGTAAAAGACTAATGTCTTGGACAAGCAAGAAGCAAAATTGTACATCTCAATCCATAGCAGAGGCAAAATATGTGGCAACAATAGTTATTTTTTCTAACATTGTTTGTTCAAAAAATTGTTGGAAGGAATGAAGATAGAGATCAAGGATCCAATAATCATATACTGTGATAACACTAGTGCAATCAACATATCAAAAAATCTAGTGATGCATACTAAAACAAAGCACATTGCAATAAAATATCACTTCTTAAGAGAATTGGTGTAAGAGAAAAAAGTTAGATTAGAATATGTTAATACAAAGGAATAGATTGCAAACATATTTACCAAGCCATTACCTAAGAATGCATTTATGTATCTAAGAGGTAAGCTAGGGGTCTTTCCCCTATCTGAAGTTCACTAAATAAAGTTTTGTGATGCATCAACCAAAACTTGTTGAAGATCAATCAATTGGTGCATAATTAGTAAGGGAATATTGTAGATGAATCAATACTTAAGGTACATTGGCATTACCATAATTGTTATGTTTGGCATGTGTTGTCAAAGAGGGAGAAGTTTACTATCATATCTTTGAGAAATTTTTGGAACAAGGGACCAAAGAGGGAGAAGTTTTCCAAAGAAGTTTGCTGAAAGAGGGAGAAAGTTCTGAATGAACTTGATAGTAGTTGTTGCAAACAAAGAAATAATCTAGTGAAAGAAAGAGCTCATACTGATAGAGGGAGTTCTCAATTCTAAATCCAAAATTTCAATATGTAATGACATGTTGTGTTGCCACCAATGCCAAAGAGGGAGATTGTTGGATATAATTGATTAATTGTGTGTTGTCTTTGATGTTACAAAAATGTCATATCATTATTAGTTAGTGTATGCCAAGCTCACTTGGGTAGTAAAGATAGTTTTCTATGTTTATCGAGTGTTCTTGTGATTGCCTAGTTAAGAAGGCAGTGTCTACCAAGTTCACTCAAGCATTGAAGGAAATTATGCAGAAAGTGAGTGTTCATTGAGCTCACTTAATTAATGAAGGAAAGTTGGATGGAAACAATGCTAACCGAGCTCACTTGGTTGCCAAAGGATTTTTGTGAGTTTGTAGTGTTAATCGAGCTTTTGCTGGTTAACAAAGGAAATAATTTCTGAGTTAGTTTCTACCAAGCTTGGTAGGCTAATGAAGAATTTCTTATTTTGGCATATTAAGCTTAATTAATTTATCTATTGATTCCAGTTGACTGAGGCAATGAATATTAATTATTCTAAGTTGTATTTGAGTCGACTTGATAAAGTGGAAGATATAAGTCTAAGGTCAAGTTTTTGATTTCAATGTATGAGGTGGATGGAATGCATGGAGATGTTATTGAAGATCTAATGATGAGAAGAGAAAGTGAATTTGAAGGATAAGTAGAATATCCTTGTAGAGTAGAAAAACTATATTCAATCAAGAAGGATCAAGTACAAGCTAGAATAGAGATCTGTAATCAGCAAATTAGTTGCATTCAAATCAGATCATCTCATTGTTACTCTCTAACCATTATAGAAGTGATCTAAATCTCTTAACAGAGTTGGCTTAACAACTATTTGTAAATCCTCTAACAAGGTGGCAGTTCTATTGAATTGTCTAAAGACCTCTAACAAGGCCACTCCTAATAGGGTAATTAAATCTTTTAATAGGCTCACACCTAATAGTGTGTTTTGTAACCTTTAACAGGGTTGGCTACTAATAGGGCTCACTTCAGAAGAGTGAAAATAATAACTAGTTGCAATTGGTGGTTTTTTCCAAATTGGGTTTCCACATTAAATCCTAGTGTCAAATGTGTTCAAGATATTTTCTTTTATGTGTTTGCAACTAAGTTAAAGTAGTGGTAGTCATAGATAACATCTAAAGTTTATATGTCAAGCATTTACTAAGTTACAACATTCTATATGTGTTTACTGAGCTTCAACAATATTTAGTTTTCAATTTGCATTTTGTACTAACATCTAAGGGATTTGGGATTTATTTTTTTACTAACTGATTCACCCCTCCCCTCTTGGTTACTCCTCTTATATTTCCAACACTCAAGCTTGTAAGCAACACTACCAATCTTTTGCATGGTTTGGTATGGTCTATAATATCTTGGAGGCAACTTATTATTCTTTTTTTATTACTTCATTGAGATTTATTTATAAGGCAGCAATCTCAAGGAGACCCATTCCCCAACTTCAAAATTTATTTCACTACAATGTTGGATCGCTTGTTGTTTCATTTGATTCTATGCCATAGCTAAATTTTCCTTGATTCCTAAGAGTACTTGTTGTTGATGAATCAAGTGGTCCTCTATTGCCTGAACTCTTGGTGACACCTTTAATGATGATGTGATGGAAGGAGGATGATATCCATAAAGTGCAAAAATTGGAGACATTTTTTATGAGCTATGAAAAGAAGTATTGTACCACCATTGTATAAGAAATAGCCAATCTACCCATTGAGATTATTTTTCTAAAGTGAAACAACATAGATATCCTTCCAAACATTTATTAACAACCTTAGTTTGCTCATATGATTGAGGATGATATGAAGAACTATGAGCCAATTGAGTACCCAAACATGAGAATAAATCTTTCCAAAAGTGACTAGTAAAGATAGGATCATGAACACTAACAATAACCTTAGGTGTACCATGTAGCTTTTGGATATTCTCCAAGAAAACTTTTGCCACTATAATTTTTGTAAAATGATGTGATAATGCAATGAAATTTCCATATTTAATGAGGCAATCAACTACTACCATGATGATGTTATGACCTTTAGGTTTGGGAAGCCCTGTGATGAAGTCCATGGATACCTCTTCCTAACATTGGCTAGTAATAGATAAAGGCTACAAGAGACCTGGTGTCTTAATTATTTCCCCCTTATTTCTATGAAAAACCAAACATTTAGCCACAAATGTTTGAACATCACCTTTTAGCCCTTCCCAAAAAAATCTTGCTTAACCCAATGATATGTCTTCAAAAACCCTAAATGAACACCACTAGGGGACTCATGTAGTTCTTTGAAAATCTTGTGTTTAAGAGTGGAATTCTTGCAGAGATACAAGCATTATTTATACCAAAGAATATCCCCCTTTAAAAAAAACTTATCTAAACTACTAGGGTCACTTTTATTTTCTGGATGAGATTACTTACATTACAAAATCATTTTTCCACTCTTCTTTGGCTTCTATTGCCTAATTTTCTTGTAATATTGAAAGGGCACACAATAAGGGTTTATCTTTTTCATCCTTCCTAGAAAGTTCATCAACCACAATATTTTCCTTCCCTTTCTTGTATACAACTTCATAGTCATATCCCAACATCTTAGTGACCCATTTTTGTTGCTCTTCTGAAGATAGTCTTTGTTTTAAAAAATATTTTAGGCTATCATGATCTGTCTTAACCTTTAAGTGTCAACCCATTAAATAAGGCCTCCATTTTTTAATTGCATGAAGAATTGTTAGCATTTCCTTCTCATAATTAGGTTTGATTTGATTTTTACCTTTTAATTGACAACTCTCAAAAGAAATTGGTCAACCTTCTTGCATGAGAACTATTCCTATCCCATTTTTAGAAGCATCACATTCCACAATGAATTCCTTGTTGAAGTTTGGAGTGGCAAGCACTAGAGTTGTGAACATAGCCTTTTTCAATTGCTCAAATGCTACATTAGAAAATTCATTCCAATGAAAAGTATCTTTCTTCAATAGAGTGGTATGGGGTACTATAATATGACCATAATTCTTCACAAATCTTCTATAGCACCCTGTTAAGCCTAAGAAACCCCTCAACTTCTTAATGGTTTTTGGAATAGGCCATTCCATGATAGCCTTAATTTTGTTACTTGGTCAACCTTTACTCCTTCATGTGAAACTATGTGTCCCAAATATTCCACCTCATTAAAACCAAAAGCACACTTGGATGGCTTAGCATAGAGTTGATTATCTTCAAGTAATTGTAATGCTTGATCTACATGCTACAAATGTTCTTCCCAAGTCTTTCTATAAATTAGTATATCATCAAAAAATACTAATACAAACTTTCTCAAGAACTTCTTAAAAATAGAATTCATCAAAATTTGGAATTTAGATGGTGCATTGGTAAGACCGAATGACATCACCATAAATTCATAATGACCTTCATGAGTTTGAAATGTGTTCTTGCAAATATCTTCCTCAATCCAAATTTGGTGATAACCCAATCTAAGATCTAACTTGGTAAAATACATAGCTCCATTTAATTCATCTAGAAGATCATCTATGACTAGAATAGGAAACTTATCTTTAATGGTGTACTTGTTGAACACTCTATAATCTAGACACATGCACCAAATTTCATCCTTCTTATGCACCATCACAACAGGTGAGGAGTAAGCACTTTGGCTATGCCTGATAATTCTTGCCTCTAGCATTTCCTCAACAATTTTTTCTATCTCACTTTTTTGTATGTGTGGGTACCTATAAGGCTTGACGTTTGGTGGTTAGCTCCTTGGAACTAGATGTATGGCATGGTCATGATCCCTCTTAGGAGGAAGTCCTTTAGGCATATCTCCAAGAATCATCGAGCGATAATCAATTATTGCTTGTAAATCTAGATGAGTAAGAGAAAACATAACAGGGCCACAAATCCATTTGCTCCTTTCTTAAGAAACTTTTGCATTTTTTGAGAGCTTACCATCTATGGGGACTTTTCCTTCAATCCCCTTAGCTCCACTACCTTTCCTTTTGATTGGAATTGCATGAATAGTTCTTGGAAGTTCATCTCAATTGTTCCCAATGTAGTAAGAAATTGTACTCCCAAAACAATATCTATTTCACCCATGGATATCACATACATTGGGGTATAAAGTTGATAATCTCCCATGGATAATTTGATGCTATGACACTTCCCTGAACAACTAACTATGCCCACATCTGCAATCAAAACCTAAAACTCTAGGGATAGATATACAAAACAATTTAGAAGAGTTGCCAAATTTTTTTTGATGAAATTATGAGTACTACCTAAGTTGATCAACACTGTTACTTTTTGCTTCTTGAAGAAACCCACTACCTTGAGAGTTTGTGGTGTACTCAAACCTAAAAGTGCATGACAAGAAATGATTGGTTGAGAATCATGTGATTCCTCACCTGACTCCATATCCTCCTCTGATATGGGCTCATCCTCTTCTTCCTCACTTGGACCTTCAATATAGAACAATTTCTTTTCACTATATTTATGTCCTTGACTATATTTGCTATTACAACTGAAACACAATCCTTTTTCTCTTTTCTCCTCAATTTGTTGTGGAGTCAACCTAGTAGGTTGATGATGATAAGGTATTGAATAACCTTTTTCTCTTGTCACACTAGCCCCTTGCTTTCTAGGAATCAAGAACTTCTCCTCTACCCTACATTCAAATATAAAAGACTCATTTACTAAGCTAGGACTAAACATGCATACCTCATGTTGAATGTGATCCATGAGACCACCCAAGAATAAATAATTCAAGTTCTCTTCTATAATTGTATCCACTCTTAAGGATATATTTTGGAATTTTTGTATATAATCCTTAACTAATCCTATTCGTTGAAGCTCAGCAAGTTGGCTAAAGATGTTTTTTGTCACACTCTTGCTATATTGTGCTTGGAGTTCTTCTATAAAAATTGACCATGATAAGATGAGACCCTTTTTTCTTCTATGAGTACAAAGCCAATGATACCAAATGAATTGATTTGGTTCTAGATATAAGGAAGCCATTGTGACCTTTTGTCCATATGGGGTTTGATGTACCTCAAATAATTTCTCCATTTGATTTACCATGCTAGAGGATCATTTCCATCAAATTTGTGCATATGCACCTTTGGAAAAAGTTTCCTAGATCCCATAGGAGTATTAAAATTTGTGTCATTATTAGTCAACTTGAAGGTTTCACCTTGATTGCTTGACAACTCCTTCCTTGTTTTATTCATATAGGTGCTTAAAATGCTTCGTATATCTGATATATCTCCTCGTAGGTCACACAGATCCCTCTTAACCTCTTCCTTGAACTTACTTATTTCCTCATTGGGATTACTATCCTTTGTTGTTTCCCAATCTTGATCAGAAGATTTCCCTGGTGTGGTAGCATTCTTTTTGCCTCTTGTTGGAGGCCCTCTCATGATGGAAACCAATAGTTTTGAAATAAATCACGCAAATGAAATATAAATTCTTTGATTTTTTAATTTACTTTTCACTGTAACTTACTAGGGCCAAGATACCCTTAGGAAAAATCCAAAAAAATTTGCTTCCTTGAAAGAAAATTTTCCTAATTTTGTAAC
Organism: Cupressus sempervirens; assembly: GCA_028749045.1. Lineage (NCBI taxonomy): Eukaryota > Viridiplantae > Streptophyta > Pinopsida > Cupressales > Cupressaceae > Cupressus > Cupressus sempervirens. The sequence goes on from CM053786.1 coordinate 46,879,996, forward strand.
AAATTACTTATTTTTTCTTTAATTTCTCCAAGCTTTGAAATGTAGGCTCATCTACTATGTATTCAAAAACCCAATACAAGTTATACACCAATTCGATAGCATGTGAGAGATATGTAGATCTTAATAAATTGTGTAGAAATAGTAATTTTGCAATAATTTGCTCAAATTTTCTCCAATTCCTTTAAATTTTGGACTAAAGCTTCTTTAATATAGTCTTCAAAAACCATTTAAAAATATTTGATTTTTTTTCTAAAATCTGAAAGTTATGCTCTTCCAAAAATTGCCCCAATGTTGAGAAAAAATCTTGCCTCTATGGTGCCAAGATCATGCTCTGATACCACTTGCAATGAAATAAATTGCACAATAGAAGAAATAATATGAAATATTATATAAATACTTGATAGTAGCTAAGAGTAATAGGCCACTTTGAGGGGGCAACCTCCAAATATCTCCAATGAGAACACACTTGACAATATGATCTTGAAATAAGACTCACAACCTCCTATATATACCTAATTATGCTTCGGTTGAATAGAAAAAACCCTACATAACACCTAGGCCAAACCATCTACCTAAATAATAATATAATAATGATAACATAACTTAATTAAGGATTAAGATAACCACAAGTTGACAATTCATAAGCCTATATACACCAATATCAAGGGTGTAGTATCTGAACACACAAAGGTAGTTGTTATTATCAACATATCACTTTATACTATCATTATATAAGCATTGTAGTAAAAAATCTTAAAAGTCAGAGTGGATCCAACAAGTTTATGAAATCCTATATTTTTAAACCTGATCTAGTTCCTCCACTACCTTCGTGGCTTTATGGACTCTACTAAAGGCTGAAATAGATACCCTCACTTGGCATATTTCTTTTCAGTTGCTATTATAGACTTTGATCCCACATCTAGGGCCCGCTGTTGGTACACTTAGGCTACTATCCTACTGAGATCGGTTAGGATAGGCATCAATCATATCCCTTCCTACCAATTCTCACTAGATGCTCCAACTCACCTCCTCCCCTCTCGACAGGAGTTGAATAGATATATCAAACTTGACATCTACAAATAGTATGTTATCTGGACCTGGGTTGATCCTCTGGGGGGTTTACACCCGAGGATGACATTCTATTGCAAACACTTCTTGGAGATTTGAGATGGGATAATTTGGCACTTGAAATACTTACATAGATATGGACCCATGCCCTATGCATCTCTCTTGGCTCCTTCAGGGTGGGCTCTCACCAACTCCAGATTCAGATCAACCACCATGTAGATAGAGAGGATCAAGTTGTAGACTTTGTACCATGGTAGAGGTAGAACCTGAGACCCATTTCCTTTTTAGATGCCCCATATACTACAAGATCAAAGGGAGATTATATTGTTTTTTTAGAGAGTGTAGATCCTCTCAAACTTCTTCAAGTACACAGATCAACATTTCCTTGCACTCTATCTTCATGAATCCATATAGCTTCACGACCACACTTTGTAGCTATCTTTTCCCATGGGTCAAACCTAGGTATAGCTTATCATGTCCTTCTTCTCTCCCTTATCTCTTGCCTAGGGTACGAAGTGACTATATAGTTTTCCTGACATCGACCACTCCAAATTAGTGAAACCTCGTAGTGTTCCTCTCTACCAATGACATTCCTTCTATAACGCTCAATGAAAGAATAGAGCCCCTAGTCACCCCTATCCTTATTCATTGATGTCCTTCTTCCATTTGAGGAAGGATCCTTAAAACTCTAATCCTATTCGGGGTGACTCTTTCTCTCTTCTTCATCTTCTATTTTAGGTTTTGTGCTTGCCCTTTTATCAACACTATTTGGTGCTATCTTCTTGGTTGTAAGCTCCCAGTCCCATAGACCCATGTTGTGTTCTCTTGTTAGAAATTAATATTATCTTATCTTATCTTATCTTATCTATTATATTATAACATTTATTATTGGTCTTTGTAAGTCCTTTAGATTAGACCATTATTTTTAGTCAAGCACTATGAGTAATAAGGTCTAGATGATCTTTGGTGAAATCCTCTAACAAGGTCACATTAACAATGTGTATATAACCTTTAACAAGGATAACTCCTAGAAGATCTCACTTCTAAAGAGTGAAATTCAGTCCTAGGTGGTTTTTCCCTTCACAAGATTGGCATGCTAAAATATTAGTGTCAATTGTGTGATTGTTATTTGTGTTGCAAGTTGTTCAACATGTCTTTACATTTTATTGCAACTTGGTAATAACAATTTATGATTAGTAATAACTAAGAAAGTTTATTGATACTTGGTAATTGGATGAATAATGAGTTTACAATTTGGATTAAAGTGAACAACAGAGTTGATTATTGTTTACACCAAGTGATTGTTGTTAATGCCTATGATGTGTTATTGGTATTGAAATGATTTAAGAGTTATATGATGACTGAACATAACCAATTCATCCCTCTCTTAGCTATCTAACAATTTTGTATTAGAGCTGACTGCTTGAAAAAATAAGTTTAAAGGAACTTGAGATAAAAGATCGAAGATGTATAAGAGAGAGGAACCAAATATGAACAAGGAGAGCTTTTCCTCATGGAAATACCAAATAATGTTGCATATTTTTGGTATTGGAGATGATGCCACATACTAGTTGGAGAATGAATATACTACCCCTATTGGTCCCCTGATTATGGAGAAAATGAATGAGAAAAATAATCATTATAGTCTGATGATTGAGATTACATCTTCTCTAGATGATGTTGAATTTGATGATATCAAGAACTATACCAATGCTAAGAAAATGTGGGATAAATTGAATCTAGTACATGAAGGCGATGATAATGTTAGAAGAGCCAAAGCAAAAAGTCTAAGAGGTAAATACAATGAAATGAGAATGAAAGAAGGAGAAAATGCTACACAATATGTAAACTAAATAAAAGATGGTGTAAGTGAAATTAGAGCTGCAGGAGGAATTATCATGGATTATGAAATTGTAAGGTTCTTAGAACTCTTTTACCTATTTATGCTATTAACATTTATACAATTCAAGAACTAAGAGCTATGTCTAGAAATGATCTAACAGTTACTAATTTAGTTGGCCAGTTGACTGCATTTGAGTTGAGCAATTATGACAATAGTGTGGATATAATGGGTAATTCTTTAAGTCCTCACTAACCATCAATAACTCAAAGAAAGAGAATAAAAGTAAAGAAGAAAGTGATTTTGAAACTGAAGATGATCTAGATGAGATTGAAGCATTGCATGTGATAAGGTTATCAAGAGGTAAAGGTGAATACAAAGGTAAAGAGCCCTTGATTTGTTTCAAATGTAATGAGGTTGGTTATTTTGCTGCTAAATTTCCTAATAGGGGTAAATATGATAGAAATGATAGAAATGATTAGAGAGATTTCAAGTACTAGAAGAACATGGATTACAAAGAAAAGGGAAAGAATTCATGCTATATTGTTGAAGAAGTTTATACCAAGTCTAGTTCTTATGATGTCAAAGAAATAGTTGAAATAGTTTATGTTGTAATCAAGGAAGAACCAAATGATGAAAGGTATGAGAATGAAACTTCTCTAATTTCACATGTTAGTAAGAATGACTTGTGGATTATTGATAGTGGTTGTTCACATCACATGATTGGTTATCTAAGTAAGTTTGATAAGCTTGAAGAAATTGATGATGGTGGAACTGTTAAATTTGGTAATGATGTTCCATACTCAATGAAAGGTAAATGATCAATAATGTTGAATGATAAGATCAGATGTGATGATGAATATTGGGTTCAAGGACATAAATATAACCTTTTGAGTGTTATGCAACTGAATAACTTAGGTCAAAAGCTAACATTTGAGAAAAATAAGGTCAAGATCTTTAATGAAGTAGGTAATCTGATCAAAATATGAATGTGAACAAAAGGTAACTTAGTCTACCTTGATCCTAGAGTTGAAACATGCATATATGTAAGAATGAGGATGTGTGGTTATGGCATAAAAGTTGTGTCATGTAAACTTTGAGAGCATGGTGCAAAATTATAGAAAGAAAATAGTAAGAGGGTTACCAAATTTGCAAAAACATGAAAATGGTATTTGCAAAGAATTTCAGCTCAGTAAGATGAAAAAGCCTATTTTTTCTAACAAGGAACATACTTCAAATGATATACTAACATTGGTACATACTAATTTATGTGGTCTAGATTGACAACTTCTATGGTGATAAATATTCCATATTGTTTGTGGATAATTAGTCAAGGAGGATGACATAATGTTCATGAAGGTGAAATCATATGCATTGACATGTTCAAATAGTATAAAGCTAGAGTTAAAAAGGAAACTGGTAAATCTTTGATATGTTTAAGATTTGATAGAGGTTTAGTTTATGTTGTTGAATTTACTAACTTTTGTGTTGAGAATGCTATTAAAAGAAAATTATTTATACAAAGGATACCGCAACAGAATGGTATTGCTAAAAGGAGAAATAGATCTATCATGGATTGTGCAAGTACATGATGATTGAAAATGACATCTCTCAGATATTCTGGAGAGAAGCAATCAATATTTCTATTTATGTACCCAACCGAGATCAATTGAAGAAACAAACAAACAAGACACCCTATGAACTATGGTATGTTCATACATTGAATGTAAGTTATTTTACAAAAGAATCTAACCACTTATTGTTAGAAATAGGAAATATTGGGGGGGGGGGGTGGGGGGGTGGTGAATCAGTATTTTACAAACTCTAGTCCAAAATTTGATATTATTAACTAACTATGAAAGTAAACTAACTATGCTGAACATTAAATACAACCATGCAATAAGAGAGCTCATAACACTATATTTTGTTAGCTAGGAAAACCCTGACCTAGGGAAAACCCCAATGGGGATGGCACCCACAAAATGATCCACTAATCAAAAGTATCTTGTGAAAGATATTGAACCTGTTAGGAGTCTATTGCATTTGTATAGTATTGTGGTCCTTGTTAGAAGCCTCAACCCTATTAGAAATTTTTATGTTCAAATAAAAAATGTATGTAAGATGTGTCCACTACCTAAACATGCAATATACATTGTAGTTCCTTTAATACAAAGAGATAGATACAAAAACCTCTTTTACACTTTTGTTGATATCTTCAATATTTGGTACTACCTTTGTTCCTCAAAAAAATTTCTTTCCTATGATCATACATCATATTTCACATATCACATAATACATGCATACTTCAAAAAACTTCACATTCACAATCTTTCCTTTATACATTGCTAATTTGCCAATTACTACCCAGTCAACCTTCATGTCTTTATACACTTTACAAAATATAAAATAAGATTTCATTGAGTTAGGGTTAACATCTAGGATGTCATCTCTAATTTGTTAAGTAATTATTTCATGAAAAAAATAATTCCTTACCCAAAATACCCATTTCTTTGTTATACCCTATTTTGCTTGTATATTTCCATTACTGGTTATTTGTCCATAACTCTATCTGTACTATCTGTACAATCCTTGGCTCTCACACACATCATCTCTTAGGATTAACCTTAGATAGAAATAAAATTTTAATGCAAATATAACCAATATTAGAAAATAATAGATCGCATAGAAGAGAACACAAGACACAAAGATTTAATGTGGTTCACCTAATCCCTAGGCTATGTCCACCAACAAGAAGTCCAATATTATTATTATCCAGTGATTACAATCCACAATCCCTTATAGCTCAATAAAAATGCAAGAAGCTACAATATCACCATTACATTATGAAATCTCTAACTCTAAGCCTTTTTATACAAGCTTTTTCCACTTACAAGATTAGGGCTAGAATAAGTCGTCTAATAGAAAAAGTAGTAGCCAATGCCTTTTACAATATAAGCTCATTTTTGGCTTCAAGGATACTACCCCTTAAAACCCTCGTCGGGGTGTTGCCCCTCAACCCCACCCTTTACTATGATAGGGAGTGCACCTATGTCATTTTCCCAGGACCCCACAAGGGCACTGCCCCTTGACCTCATCTTGGGGGTGTTGCCTCCAAACCCCCTGGAAATAATTTGGAAAAAAAACTAAGTCAAATAAACCTCTAAGTATGATTAGGCTTCACATGATATAAAAATCATCATAATGTTAGGTATTTGTACCTAAATTCACATTTGTTCATGTTACTTGTGTAAACTACATTGGTCAAAACTCTATCTATTCTACCAGATAAGCGAAATGATACATAGAAAATTTCTAAAGTACAAATGACATAACTCATTCTTCATAGTCTTTCCTCTTCATATAGAAGATATGTTTTCATAAATGACAATATCCAATGTCTACCTTATCCAAATTGTCAACACTTACATCCTCCCTTGCCTTGATCCAATCATTTGGAATCTAATTTCTACACTAAAACTAACTTTTCTCAAAAATTACAACTAATTTTTGACAAATGGGACCTATTTTGGGACCCTGAGGAAATCCTAATGAATTTTTTCATAGGTTGGTAGGGATTCAGTGCATCCCTACTCAATAAGGGGTGCAGTGCATCCCTACTCAATCAAAGATGTTGTGCATCCCTACTTGGGACCTATTTTCGACATGTATCTTGGGTCCCTAGTCTAGGTTAATTTGTAGTGTAAAATTCAAAGTACAGTTAGCCTGTAGGAGAAATTTTATTTTGAGCCCTTTATAAGCCCATCCATTTTCCTCATTTTGCATCCACAAGTCATATCAAGCATCAAGTTAAAGCACGCAAGTTTCCAAGCATTCAAGTCATCTTCAAGTACATGCAAGAAGATTCTTTTGCAATTCATTAGAGAGGAGATCTCTTGCATTCATAATTCTTCTACATTCATATCCTCTTGATGCATTTAATTGTTGAAGTGAGTCCATTGCATTAGATTTGGGAAATCCTACTATTTTAAGCTAAATTTGTGTATTTATTTTATATTTCTAGGATTTTAGTCATTTCAATTTCAAGGATAATTCTTAAATTTGAGTTGGACCAAGGAAAACCCCCCATGGACAAAAAAGAGCCATTTTTATTACAGCCTTAGAATCATGAAATATGAAACAAGTTGATGCAAGAGCATCTAGGGTTGTTAGCAATCCTGTATGTTGGAGTAGTTTTGGCCTTGGAGTCAGAGAATTTGGTCATAGAGGGACTCACGCTTGATCATTATTGGGTTGTTCTTGGTTGCAGTGTTGGCCAAGGTGCTCGGTCACTAAAGGGGCTTGATCACTAAAGGAGATTGGCATATCTTATGTTTCTTGACATTCACTATAGTTCAACACCTATGGGAATTGACAATGCTTGAGGGAGCTTGATGATGCTCGTCAATTTTTCTAACCTTCGACACTATGAATTTCTTGGCTAACTTGGTGCATTTATTGCATGATGATTGAGATCATGATGTAGATTGATCTTGGAAGTTTATGTGGACCTATTTGGGTATTAGTTATTTTTTCTAGGTGTATTTAATGAATTTTATAAGCCCTCTAAGGAATTTGGTATTTAATATCTATTGTAGGCCAACTTGTGGTTCAACATGTATTTAATGTAAGTGTTTACTTAATTTGTAACTCTCTCAGGCAACTTGTGGCCTAGTTGGGTATAAGTAAGGGGTCTTGTGAAGTCTTAAGTCATAATCATCTATCTTGGAGAAGAGGATGTGGAGGAGGAGCAAATTTGATAAGAGCTAGTAGTTACAACTTTAGAAATAAGAAGATTGCTTGGTGTCTTGTGAGCACAAGTTTAGATCTTGTTGGAGATTTATACCAGAGTATTGTTATGTTATAGATCTAGACTAGCTAGGGTTTGGGTTGGATCTTGAGGGGTCTTGCAAAAATATTACTTGCTTTGTATTTGGCCATAACTGGGAAGGCCTAATATCCCGACACATTGCATGTAATCAATTATTTTTATGAATAAAGAGTTGAGTTTGGTATCAGATGATGTATCTTGTGTTGTGTGTCCACTATGTGGTTAATTTCTCAAGGCTAGGACATCTCCCTTGGGGATTCTCCTATCTTGCAATATGTCAAGTGGTATTAAAGTGAAGGTTTTCCTAAGTGTGTAAACATATCACCGAAGGTGAGGCCATTTGCATGAGTACCTAAGGTGAAGATCATCAGAGAGAGAATCTAGTTGATCTTGTGGATTTCTTATAGTGGGTTTATAAAGATCTTGGAAGATGCCTTTGAGACAACTGGACCCTAGGGTGATTGAAGATTTTTATGATGCTATGGAAAATAAGATCTTAGAAAAGATTAAAGAAGATTTCAGATTTGAGATGGAGTTGATGAAGAGTGATATGATCATTGAGATCATAAGTGTTATAGGTGGTGTACCTCAACATATGGGTACCAAAGATGGTTATGAGGAAGTTGTTGAAGACTTTTCGATTTCTAGATTGAGGGATAACAATAGAACTGATCATGTGAAGAGACCTATGAGAGGTAGGGTTGGTTGGTTTTCTAGATCTGGAGCTTAGTGGAAGCTGAAGCATAAGATGGAGATTTCTAATTTCTTAGGTACTTTGAATCTTGAAGACCTAATGGATTAGATTGGTGAATTGGAAGACTATGAGCTAGAGGATATTGGAGATCTTCTCAGAGTGAGGTTAGAATAGACTAAGTTGAAGGGTATGTGCAGGAATGGTGTACCAAACTATGGCCTTAAGTGGTAGTGAAAAACCAGCAAATCAGGGTTATGTCAACTTGACACATAATTTTAAAGTGGTTCTGGACTTTATATCAAAAAGTTGTAAGAAAATAATCTATAGGAAATTGAATCTAGTTTCTAAACTATAAGGCCTTATCTAAAGAAAAAATTATTTGATTGGTTAAAAGTTTGGATTTTAATGCAGCACTACAAAAATTTTAGGGCAAAAATAAAAAGTAGGTGTATGTCTAACCACCTTAATCATAATCAAATGATAATATTTTTAAATATAATTTTAGATATAAAAACTAGACTCATGCTTGGATGTGATGCATATTTTTGGCAATTTTTATTCCAAATAAATAAATAATTATGAATTTTCTACTATACTATTTTCAGAATTAAAAAACTCCCGTGTCTGACCACCTTAACTAGTTCAAAAAAAATAAAAATTAAGTTTTTTTTTTTTTCTTATACTAGTCAAAGCATAGAATGTGATGCATCTTTTGGATTTCACAAATCTTATATGGTTTGAAAGTTATAGCTATTTTTCAACCAGTATGTCAATCAACACTTTGTAGCTAACTCCATTAGAAAATAAGTAATAATTACTTATTGAACTAGTAATTTCACAAAACTTACATTTATGAAAAGCTAAGAACATTCTTAAGAAACCCTTTTCATTACATCAAATTTTGGTTAAAAAAAAGTCGTCAGCTACATGCTTGAAGTAAAAAACACATAAGAACATGCCAAAAACACATTTTCAGGATGTTTTAAAGATGACCATATAAGGTTGGTATTGAAAGATACAGTAGGAATTATAAAGGTATTAATTGTTTTCATTTAGTATCAGGATGGGTGGGAAAAAAGTGGGAATAGATTTTGAAATTCTTTGAGGCATTTCAGAAATACATATTTTTTAGATCGCCACTTTTTGGCACACAATGATCCTGCACATACCCTGAAAGGACATGTTACTCTTTGGTGGAAAGAATTACAGTGAGACTGAGAAGAAGAAGGTGAAATGAAGATCACTTGTTGGAGATTGATGGTGACTAAAATTAAGGCTAAGTTCATTCTTTCTAATTATGAACTTGAGTTGTTTAGGAGGTTTTAGAATCTAAAACAAAAAGATTTGTCTATGAAGGATTCTACCTAGGATTTCTACAAGTTGACTATTTACTTTGGACATAGTGAATTATCAAAGGAGAAGGTGGCTAGATATATTAATGGATCGAGATTCAATATTCAAGATGAGGTTGGTGTGCTGAATATATCTTTGGTTGAGGACTCTTATTAGTATGCTTTGAGAGTAGAAGAGAAGCTAAAGAGTAGACATCAAGGTAATCCTTGAGGGAAGGAGAAGCATGATGACTTGGTGAAGAAAAAATAGATTGTTGAAGATGAACCAAAACCTATTGATTAGAATAGAATGATAGGTATAGGTAAGTTTAAGGGTACTTACTACATATGTGGTGAATAAGGACACAAAGCTTCTAAGTGTTCAAAGAAGGATAGTTATAGAAGAGCTTCTATTGTGAATGAAGCTAAAGGCTTAGTCAATGAACCTGAGTAGGGGGGAGTTTGATGGCTTAGCAAGTATTGTTTGGTAAGAAGGTACTAGAACCTTGTCAAAGGAATAATCTATTTAGGACTCATTGTAAGTCTAGTGGTAAAATATGTAATGTGATTATGGATGTGTTGATCTCAGATTGGTTTTGACAGTTAAGTGTCAATACACTTAAGATATTTACTAAGTTCATGTTGAGCTAGTAATACATGTCGAGTTAATATGTATAGATGCCAAGTTGCAATGAGTGCCAAGTCACTCAAGTGCCAAAAAGATAGACTATGTCAAGCGAATCAAGTGCCAAGTAAGTAGTTGATATCAATAAATTTAGGTGCTAAGACAAAAACAAAACTATAGTATGTGTCGAGCATCGGTATTATCAAGTGCCGAGTAACATAGATTAGATCTAGTTGTTTGTGATGACACAAAAAACTATGTAAACTATTTTTATGCCAATTTATGGATAGATCTTGAAGCTTTAAAGATAAGAATGAATCTATTTGGGTTCCCTATGAAATCAACATGCAACCAATCAAAAAATTGGAAAGGTTAAATGACAAAAAGAATGAATGTTATCCACAGATTCATACCTAACCCTAGTCCACAAAAGTCTTTATAAGGAAGATGAAGTCCCGAACATTAAGAAAAATAGATGGTCAAAAGGGAGAAGTGATATCAAGGGGTGAATGAATGAATTGTTTAGAGATCATTCAAGGTGACTTAACAAAGTGAAAGAATTTTAGAATCAGTTTGTAGAATAGAGGATCAAAGATATAACATTGACATATCAGATCTAAAAGGATCAAGGAGGACATAATTGAGATCTGAAAACAACAAGACAAAGTTGTAAGTCATTAGATCAAACATTCTATTGTTACTTTCTAACAACTGAGTGATATCCTTTGGACTAAGGTTGACTTAATAGTCATTGCAAAATCCTTTAATAGGGTGACATTCCAAGTGAATGTTCTAAAGTCCTTTCATTAGGCACATTTCGAATAGGGTGTTAAAGTCCTTTAAAAAGGTGGAACTTAACAGTCTCTTGTAAGCCTTTAGCAAGGCATGACTTTCATAGAGCAGATCATGTTTCATGGTCAAGACTTTGTAACCTTAATAGGTGACACTTTATTGCTATAGTAGTGAAGAATTATGGGTGTCATCCCCAACCTAGTTTTACCTTCTCCTTTGGAGGGTTTCTGGGTAATCATATCTAGTGTCAAATGTGTGTATGCTTATTTGATGCATTTTCTTTACATTTCATTTTAGCTTATTACATGCATCTAATGAATGATAAAAGGGTTTTAAGTGCTGAAGTTTGAACTTCTGATTCAACCCCCCTCTCAGAAGTATATGTTTCCCATTTGTAATTCTAACAATTGGTATCAAAGATGAGTTCTCATTAGGAGAAGCCTTACATCTTGGAGAAAAGATCTTGAAATGGAAGTCTACAAATTGGGAAAGGTTATTGAGAACCAAGGATTTGAGATACAACTCATCTTGCATTCACTAGACAAAGCCAAATAGGAGTTAAGGAAATCCTTAAAAAGAAGGAAAGAGATAGCCATGTTGCAAAGAATGACACACAATACAAAGAAATTGAAACCACTAAGCTATTTGCAAATGGAGAATCAAATGAATTTGATGTAGCAATTGTAGATCTAATGGAAAATAATAGAGTACAAGTTGAGGAGATCAGAAATCACAAGATAGAGTGGGAATCCCAAGCCATGATGCTATGTGAGGTAACTAAACAAAAGAAGAAAGCCATAGAAGACAAGGCTATGATTGAAGAAGACAAGAGAATCATAGCAAATAAACTAGAAGAGAAGTCAATTGAGCTTGCTAGAATCTCCAATATACAATTAGATGCCCTAAGTTAGATGATGAATGCTCATCATGAGTTGAATGTCAAAGACATTGAAATTACCACACTAAAGTTGCAAAATGAACAACTATAAAATGATCCAAGAAGAGAAAGAGAGATTGCTAAAAGCTTCAACAAGCCAAATGCAGTCATCAAGTATTTTGAGCAATTACTAAAATCTCCTAGAACTAGCAATGATATGCCAAAACTAGGCTACACAAGCATTGAAGAAGGAGAATCATCCAAAACTCCTAAAGAAAGAAATGATAAAGGTAAGCACTCGAAACCCACTTGTCATTATTGTGGAAATAAAGGAGATACAAGTAATGTTTGTAGGAGCAACAATGCAAGTCAGAATGCTAAGCCAAAGAACATGACTCATAGTCACAAGTGTAACACAAAAGGTCATCATGCACATGAATGTAGAACCAAAAAAATGCATGCACCAAAATTTGAAGGACACTACTACAATTGTCAACAGTATGGACACAAAGCCTTTGAATGTAGATCCAAGTCCACATGGTCATCAAGAAAGCCAGAAAAGGTAAGAAACTATAAAAACTCCTATAACTGGGATTATAATACAAGTTATAGCAATCACTACTATAAGGAATATGGACATATCCCTAAAAATTGCATTAGAACACACTTTAGTGGTAACTACAAGAGATGGTTGAGTCAAACCACATGTTTTAGTTGTCAATAAACTAGCCACATTAGCAAGCACCGTCTAACTAGGTCCAAGGTACCAAGTTGTGAATTTGGTAAAGATAAAGGCAAGGTAGATGCTAAGCACATTAGGAATGAGATGAACAAGACATGGAAGAAGAAAGATGCTAGCAGTACATCAAATGGAGAAGGGATCACTTCACCCAATGGGTCAAGTGGTCACACTTCATCAAACTAAGAAAATAAGAGGTATATAGGGTTGATACTTAAAGTGTTGCATTATACATTAGTTCCAAAAGAAATTAGTACTAAAATGATTCCATTAACATGAATTAAGATGCAAGAATTAAAGAAAAATCAAGGTTAAATTTTCAAGTTTTCATGTTGTTGCCAAGCATGAAAAGTCCTCAATAGATTCCGAGTAAATATTAGTGTGTGTTGAGCTGCTAGTCAAAGTCAATTAGAGCTGAGTTTGTAGTAGCTACCGAGTGAAGGAAGTCACTAAAGATGCCAAATGAAATAGTAATTATGTTGATGCTGAGTTTTACAGTTGTACATGACTAAGCATTAATTACAGAGTTTTGAAGGGTATAAGGTCAATTTTCTCCTTTTTTTTTGTCATTACAAGTTCACAGTGAGAACAAGAAGAGCGAAGAAGAAATTCACAAATCAATATGAAGCATTTGAAAGGATTCCCACAATGATCAAGCAACAATTCATTGAATCTTAAAGGTATTCCTCATAAGCTGAGTTGCACAGTTTTAAGTTTGATAAACCCTCGTTTGAAAAAATGGTGTCTAGCTCAAAGAATACCAAAGAGACAGAAGCATTTGATGTTTAATTGGTTAGCAATAAAGTTAAACAACCAAATTTCAAAGCTATTCTAGAAGTTTCCTATAAAAATGACCCATTAGGAGCATTATCCATGATCCTGCCTAAAGTAATAATGGTTCAAGATGTGAGGAAATGTTACAACTAAAAAGTAGGAGCCATAGATGACATGGAAATAAGATAGGCAAATTGTGTGAAAATGGAGTCCTAAAGGAAGAGTTGAAGATTATGGAGAGAAAGGGTTTGACTTGTGCCCTAGATTTTCCCACAGTTTTTAAGACCGAATGGATTAAAATAGTTCTGATTAGAATTCATGATGGATGTTTATGGTTAGACGGTGGACCAATCAAGATTAAAAAAAGGATTGTCCATAGGGTTACTAGTTAACCAACCTAGATCTTCCCAAGACATTAAGAGGTAACTCAAAAGAAGTCATTGAGAAAAATATAGCTGCAAAGTGGAACAAGCGTGGTATGACCATTGACACCATTACATATACTTTGCTTGATTTTTCTGTTAGAGTTATTTCCCACAAGTTCTACCAATCATGTAGGTTAAATAGTGTGCCCTACATAGTAGTGGACGTTGGTTACAAAATTGTCAAGAAAGACCATACCTATGATCTTGCAGAACTTTAATTGCAATAGATAAATGAAAACCTAGGAGCCATTAGGAAGACAAAAAGTGCTCAATGTAAGTTTGGATCAATCCTTGTGTGTATATTTTTCTATGTATAGAATGAATTCCCATCTTTTGGCAAAATTGGATGGAAGACAAATAGATCTGTGACTGTCCAAATCAATGAGTATATTGAAAAAATGGGAGAGAACTTTGAGTAAATTATGACAAGCTATTTTGGAGATATAAGTCTATGAAGAAGAGATTGAGGATACCAGTTTCCTTAGTTGAAGAACACTATAATGACATATGTTTCCTTGTAGATATTGATTACACTTATATTTAAGTAGCAGTACCTAGGGTTAGATGGCTAAGACCTCTAGGCTATGAAATCAATATGGATGAAGCCTCAACTACCATTATTGCATGCTAAAGAAATTGAAAAATCAACCAAGATATTTGGAAATTATGATTTTGTAAAGTCAAAGGTTGAAATGGAACTAAAAAAAACCTCTACATTGGAAAAGAAGGACAAAATGGTAAGAAAGCTAAAGGCCAAATTTGGCAAAGAGGTAGGAGAAGAGGAAGAAGAAGATGATGAAGAGAATGAAGAGGAAGAAGAGGTACAAGCACTAGAACCTTTAGCTTCGATCCAAGGCATGGGTGAGGATCAAGAAGAAGAAGGTGTTAAGGAAGAAGAAAACAAAGAGACACCAGCCCAGTCAGCACCAAAGAAGAGAAAGGATAAGGCCCAACCTAAGGCTAAACCAAAGACAAAGAAAATTGTTAAGCCTAGCCTAGGAAAGCATACTGCTCCTACCATCAGAGCAAGCACAAGAGAAATGACACAAAAGGCTAAGGAGAAAACAAGGTAGGAAAAAAAAGGAGGACAAGAGCATAAAAAAGAAGAAGGAAATATATTTCTCAACTTGATTGAGATGAAGAAAAGATAGAATCATATGACATTAGTCAATTCAAAGTGGTAAGTCATACACCACTTTTTGATCTTGAAAACTTGTGTGATAATTCAAGAATAATATAGATCTATATAGTTTAAAGAATTTATATTTTGATAAATTGAGTAGAGATGAGAAGGATCTAGTGGAAGAGGCATTGTATACTATGATGACCAAATTTAAGAATACTCCACTTGAGTTTATCGACACTATACCCAAAAGTCTATATGATATTGTTGAGAAAAATTGGTATTATTATTTTTAAATCTTGAGAAACAAATTAGAGAGTCAACATTAGGTCAAGTAATGCTAGAGCTAACAAAAGGACAAATTGCTAAGGTAGTAAAGAAATATGCAGCTAGGTTTACACCTAAATATAGAGCCTTTAGCATTGTACAAAGAAATATAGATGATGTGGTTAAGAAATCAACCCAAATATGGAAATTAATCTATGGTTTAACCAATGTAAAGCTAGGATAGGTTGATCCCTATAAAGAAAATAGGATGACAAGAGTGAGGATAAGAAAGATAGCAAGGATGATGACAAAGATGATGATGATATGCAAGAAGATGAGAGGAAAAACAATACTATTGGGGAAGAACTTAAAAGACAAGATGAAGACAAGGCAACAACTAAGGAGTAACAAAAGGAATAGAGTGTGTAGGACACACAAGTGTCAAATTTCAGCCCCCCACATGACATAGTCAAGTCACTAGAGACAATTATTATTAAGGATGTTTTTGATGCTTCACCTCAGAACATCAATCCATTAACTGCAAATGACTTGAAGAGGATATTAGATCAATCTACAGTCCAAGCAAAGTTGTTTGAGAATCCTATATTGGTGAGTGTAGAAGAGCTCTAGAAGGTAGTAGCTAATATAAAAAAGGACAAGGTGAATCCACAAGAACCACCTTCTGCTATCCCTTCATCTACCCATGTGCAACCTCTAGTGCAAACACTAGTAGATACATCTACAAAGGTTGAGACAACTATCAAAGTTGACATGGTTGAACAAAAAACTCAGACTGCTCAAGAAGAGAAGGCTCCTAAAGCACACATAGGACAGATCAAAGTATCTATACCTAATACACAAACATAAGGAGTAGGTTAGATAATAGTAATTGATCAAGGTAGAACTAAAGAAAAGGACATACCAAAGGAGAAGGAGCAAGAAGCCATACAAACATTGGTAAATTTACCAACATCTGAATCTCCTACAAAATTTCTTCAGAGGCTGAGCACTGATGTAATACCATTGTAGATTTTAGCACCAGACTCTAGCTCATCCAAATTTGATGACACTAGAGCAAATAGGCATAATGCAAGAAGCCTTGGAAAGGAAGAAAAACCAAGAAATACTCAAAAAATGGTATAAATAGAGGCAAGCATTACAAGATACTAAAGACATCTTTATAGATGCTTTTAACTTGCAAATAACTGATGAATCAAAACCAATATTAGAGAAATTATCAGATATTGTGGAATAGGTGAATAATGAAGACCAAGAAACCAATGTCAAACTTATGGATTGGTTTGAAAGAAAATTTCAAGGAAAAGTCAATGAGAAGATATCTAGTGATATAGCACTCTCACAAGTTGAATTGGCTAACAAAATTGAGAAAGTGAAGAAAGTACTTGAGAACATATTCTCATTGTACACAAAACTGTGTGATTCCACACTCTTCACAATAGAAACAAGCCATAGGATTCTAAGTCTGGAGAGAAACTTAAAAGTATTAGACACACAATTTCTTAAGAAACCAGCTCAAAGTGAGAAGCATTTCCATTCATTGCTTCATACACAAAGTCAACTAGTTGTGTTAACAGTAGAAGAGGCTAATATAAGAGCCAAGTTGACTAACATACAAGCCTCTCTTACCCCTCATATGGACATACTCCACAAGGAACTAGGATATGCAAAGACCTTGATGAAGAAAGATCCAAATCTTTCAACATTAGATGGACTAGTTCACCTTGCAGTGGGGATGGCCATCCAAATAAAGTCATTAGATGTTGCAATAAAAAATTGAGATGCTACTTTGAATATTATAATGAAAGTCCACAAGAACTTTATGGACAAATACATAATCAATGTATAGACCCTTTGACATAAGTGTCAAAAAGGGGGAGATAAAGAAATATAGAAGTGGAGATATTAAGCAAAAGGGGGAGATCAACCAAGGGGGAAACAACACATAAAAAGGGGGAGAAAATAGAAAAACAAAAAAAGAGTAGAAACAAATCCTATCAGATAATGAGAATTAGTATTTTTTAAGACAAAGGGTATCAGAAAAAGTCAAATTCATGAAGAACAAATTTTTGATGTAGATCAGGCACATTAACTCAGGGGGAGTTACAAATTTTTTGAGGTATATAGTCTACTACAAAATTTTGAATTTTTTTGAAGCTTTGTAGATATGTCAAGTTGTGGATGTATTATACTTGAGGAGATTAGATTTTTTATGTACAGTAAGTGTTTTTGACACCCATGTCAAAGGGGGAGATTGTTGATCTCAGATTGGTTTTGACAATTGAGTGTCAACACACTTAAGATATTTACTAAGTTCATGTCGAATATAATATGTATAAATGTCAAGTTGCAATGAGTGTCAAGTCACTCATGTGCAGAGTCACTCTAGTGCCAAATAGATAGACCATGTCGAGTGACTCAAGTGCCAAGTAAGTAGTTGATGCTGAGAAATTTAGGTGCTGAGCCATAAACATAACTACACTATGTGCTGAGCATCAATATTATCAAGTATCGAGTAACACAAATTATATCTAGCTATTTGTGATGGCACAAAAAACTATGTAAACCATTTTTATGCTGATTTATGGATAGATCTCAAAGCTTTAAAGATAAGGACGAATCTATTTGGGTTCCCTATGAAATCAACATGCAACCAATCAAAAAATTGGAAAGGTTAAATGACATAAAGAATGAATCTTAGCTGTAGATTCATACCTAACCCTAAGCCACCAAAGTATTTATAAGGAAGACAATGTCCTAAACATTAAGTAGAATAGATGGTCAAAAGAGAGAAGTGATATCAAGGGGAGAATGAATGAATTATTCAAAGATCATTCAAGGTGACTTAGCAGAGTAAAAGAATTGCAAAATCAATTTGCAAAATATAGGATCAAAGATAGAACATTGGCACATCAGATCAGAAAGGATCAAGGAGGACATAATTGAGATTTGAAAACAACAAGACAAAGTTGTAAGTCATCAGATCAAACATTCTACTATTACTTTCTAATACATGTATTAATAGAGTGAAATCCTTTGGACTAAGGTTGACTTAACAGTCATTGCAAAATCCTTTAATAGGGTGATATTCCAAGTGAATGTTCTAAATTCCTTTAATCAAGCACACTTCTAATAGGGTGTTAAAATACTTTAGCAGGGTGGGACTTAACAGTCTCTTGTAAGCCTTTAACAATGCAAACCTTTCATAGGGTAGATCATGTTTCATGGTCAACACTTTATAACCTAAATAGGTGACACTTTATTGCTGCAGTAGTAAAGAATTATGGGTGTCAACCCCGCCCTAGTTTTACCTTCTCATTTGGAGGGTTTTTGGGTAATCATATCACCTATCAAATATGTGTATGCTTATTTGATGCATTTACTTTAGATTTCATTTCAGTTTATTACATGCATATAATGAATGATAAAATGGTTTAAGGTGCTGAAGTTTGAACTTTTGATTCACCCCCCCTCTTAAAAGTATATGTTTCCCATTTGTAATTCCAATAGCATTGTGGTAGTACAAATAACCTCGTTGTTGAGGAGATGGCTCAGAAACTTGGTTTGAAGAAAGTGAGACATCCTTGTCCTTATAGGATTGGTTGGTTACAATATGAACATGCTTTGTAAGTAAGGGATCAATGTCTTGTTGATTTTATATTAGAAAAATAAGGATCAAGTGTTGTGTGATATTTTGGACATGATTAGTTGTCACATAGTACTTGGTAGACCTTGGCACTATGACTACAGGGCTATGCATGATTGTGTCAAGAATGTGATTAATATTGAGAAAGGTTGTATGAAGCATTCCTTGATTCCTTTTCCAAATGAAGAATTTTATAGGAGGAGCCTAAGTATTGATAGCTGAGTTAAGTTGAAGGATTTCGCGAGGGTTGGAAATCAACATGGAAAGAAAGCCCATGGTGCATCAAGGATGGATACAAAGAAGGAGAAGTGGACCAAGGGAAAGAGTGCACAAGTTGAAGACTTGGAGGACATGTATATGAAGAACCAATTTGGGATTTATGTGTTGAATCTGAAAAGGTGCTCTTCTAACTACTAAGAACATCATTTAAACCTAGGCTATTTGATGCAAGAGCATCCTAGGTTTGTTATCAATCCTACACATTGGAATGGTTTTGGTCTTAGAGTTGGAGAACTCAGTCATAGAGGGACTAGTTCTTGGTCATTATTGGATAGTTCTTGGTTGCAGTGTTGGATGAGGTGCTATTAGCATGAAAATTGATGCTATCAGGAGCATTGTAGAACATTGTTATGATGTATTTATAACTATGTTTGTTATTGATGAAAACATAATATTGATAAAGCAACCGACTATGATTTCTGTATTAAGGACATTATATTACTTATCTACTTATGTGCAATTACCAGAACATACTACATTGTGTATTTTCTACATGGGCAAGTGTGTAGAACCTAAATTAATAGTGTACACAAGATATGATTGATTTATAGAGAATAGTATAGAAATAGAGTATTAGGAAAGCAGTTCCTATTGCATGATTGCTACAACTCATTACAATTGCAGTGAAGGGTTGTGCATTGAAATGAAGATAGTTTATTGATCATGGATGATTTCAGAGAGTGGGCATGTAAAAAAGTCACACATGTGAAATTTTGTGTATAACTATGAGCTGACAACATTAATTAAATGTTTATTTCATTTAGTTAATGTATGATGATGAAGTATGAGGCCAACTCAAGGATTTATTAATTAAGTGTGGTATAAAGGAAAGATGTTTTCTATATTTTAGATATATAGAAGTGAAGAAGACTTGCAAATTACTAAGTAGAAGAGAAGAGTGACATAATAAAGTGTGCAAGTGACCTTAAGGATTATTGTTACTAATCACAGTGTTCTAGATCTGATTGCATGATCTAAAGGTGAAGAAGTCCAACATATTGGATAGAGGAAGAAGTAAAATCCTATTACACATCTATTATTCTGAAAGGAATAGTACCAAGGTCAACTGGATAGTGGGTTCATTTATTTGATCCTAAAGTTGTTTGAACAATAGATTCAATTGCCTTCCATAACTCCTACTAGGGTTGGCACAACTCCTAACATAGTTGGAATCTCCTAATAGGGATTCAAAGTCTCCTAATAGGGACTCTTTTTATTGAATGTTGTAATAGACTCTTGACATAGTCCATCATCTAACAAGGAATATGCATATTAGTACATCATTTTGTGGGCATCATTCCCACCAAGGTTTTCCCTCTGATCAAGGGTTTCCCTAGTCAACATATTTGGTGTAATTGTGTATGAGCATCTCTTTATGGTTGATTGATCAAGATTATTTAAAGAGGATAATTATTTTAATTGTCACATCTCTGATTCACCCCCCCCGAGTTATATTGGTGGGCTATTGTTTCTAACAATTGGTATCAGAGCTTCAAGTCCTTGAAGAAAAAGTTTAACAAGTTTGGGAGATCCATGGTGAATTTATTTAGAAAGGAAAGTTCAAGATTTAATGGCACAAATTACAACAACTAGAAGGATAAAATGAAGACTCATCTCTTGTGCATGGGTCCAGGATATTGGCTTGTAACCAAGGCATCTAAAAATATTGCAGAAGAAGACAATCTTGAAAGCTATACCAAGGAAAAGAGAGAAGTATTTATGTGCAACATAAGGGTAAGAGAAGAAATATTGTTAGCTCTACCTGAAAGTGAGTATAGCCAGGTAAAACAATTCAAAACATCTTATGAAATTTGAAAAATCTTAGAAGCTAATTATGAGGGTGATACTCATGCAAAAAGAGTTAGATTACAAAATTTATATTTCGCATTCTAGGATGCTAAAATGATGGAAGATGAATCTATAAGAAACTATATTGGAAAAATATCTGAGATTTTTGTAGGAATCACATCTCTTAGTGGAAAGAAATTTGATGATGAAGTAATATGGAAGATCTTGAAAAGTTTGAAACCACTTTTCAAGACAATAACATAAATGATTCAAGTAATGTTATGTTGTACCACTAATTTCACCAAAGAAACATTGCTTGGTAGATTGGAAGCTGAAAGTTTTGATTTGAAACAATATAGAGAGTTAATAAAAGTTGAGACAACATTTAGTGCATTTAAAATTAAACCTGGTCAAACAAGGGACACAAAAGCGCAAGGAGACATTGCTAGTAGCAACAAGTCAATTGAGGAAAAGATCCAAGAAGGAGTGGCTCTTCTTGTGGAAAGAGAAAAAGATGGTAAGAATATCTTTAAATGTTAGACATGTAATGAATATGGTCATTATGCATCTAAGTGTTCCAAAAGAGAAAGAAAGTATAAGGGAAGATTCAAATATAGAAGACCTAGAAGTTGTTTATATGCTAATAAAGAAGAAGATGAAGAAGAATTTGATCAAAAATAAAGTGAAGATGAATTGGGATTTGTAGCTATAAAGGAAGATGATCTTGATAGAGAAATCAGAGAAGAAAGCATGCTGATCTCACAAGTTAAAAGGAAAGATTTGATCATTAATAGTGGTTGTTCACATCACATGACTAGTGATATGAGCAAATTTGTCAAATTCAAAAGCCATGATGGAGGAATTTTCAAAGTAGGGAACAATACAGCCTGCCACATTATAGGAATTGGATCTATCACACTAGATGGTAAAACAAGTACTGATGATGTTTATTTTGTTGATGGATTGAAACATAACTTGTTAAGTGTTGGAAAACTTATGGATAAAGGTTACTAATTGTAGTTTGGTAATGACACATGCATTATCAAGAATAAGGAAGGAAAAATAATTGGTACTAGCACAAGAACTAAAGGTAATGTATTTTAGTTAAACTCCACTAAAAAAACATATTTGGTAGCTAAATTTGACAACAGTTAGTTATGGCACAAATATTTTGTCATTTTGAAAGTTAGTAATACACTTGCTATGATAGATTTACCTAAAATCACCAAGGGCACTAACATTTTTTCTAAGGAATTTATCTTGGCTAAATAGAAGAAAGTCTCATTTCCTAGCAAGCAGTTTGGTACTACACAAAAGATGGAATTGGTTCATATAGATCTGAGTGGTTCAACAAGAACAACAGGATTCTATGGAGAAAGGTATTTTATGATTTTTGTTGATGATTTGACTAGAATGATGTGGGTAGCTTTTCTTAAGGAAAAATTAGAAGCATTTGAGAAATTAAAGATATTCGAGAACAAAGTAGAGAATGATTTTGGAGTTAAAATCAAAAGCTTAAGATCGGATAGAGGAGGAGAATTCACTTCTAGAGAATTCAATATCTACTATGAAGATCATGGTATTAGGAGACAAGTATCCTCACCCCATACACCTAAGTAGAATGAGATTGCTGAAAGAAGAAATAGATCAATTGTTGAAGCAACAAGAGCTATGTTATTCAAGAATGATGTACCAAAAACCTTTTGGAGAGATGTAGCCAATACAATGGTATATGCACTAAACAAAGTACAGACTAGAAAACGTATGGAGAAAACACCTTATGAGTTATGGTTTGGTCACTCGCCATCAGAAAAATATTTTAGGATATTTGGAAGCAAATGCTACATCAAAAGAGATGATGATATTAGTAAGTTTGATCCAAGGAGTGATGAAGTTATGTTTCTTAGCTATTCATTAGAAAGTAAAGCTTATAGATGTTTCAACTATAGAACACAAACTAGAGTAGATGCACAAATGTAAAAATAGATGAAAAGTTTGTCACTAAGAAAAAGATGATGGATTATAACTCTAATGGAGATGATTATTCTAGGATGACCAATAGATGTAATGAACTATTTCTCAGGACTAACAATGTCTTGTAGAATAATGTGGAAATAGAAGAAGTAAGAGAAGAATAGAGCATAGTACCTGAAATAAGAGTTGAAGCATCAACTCTTACCCTAAATAAGAATATAATGAGAAATCATCCCACTGATCAGATAATAGGAAGTAAAGAAAAAGGAGTAATGACAAGAAGCAGAATCAATGAAGAATTATGCCTAATATCTCAAGTAGAACCAAAAAGTGTAAATGAAGCAATCAAGGATGATCATTAGGTGAAAGAAATGGAAGAAGAACTTCAATAGATAATAAAAAATGACACATGGGAATTGGTTCCTAGACCTAAGGACAAAAATGTCATTGGCACAAAATGGGTATTCAAAAATAAAATGAATGAACAAGGAGAATTAATAAGAAACAAAGCAAGACTAGTATGCAAATGTTATTCTCAACAAGAAGGAATTGACTATGAGGGAACATATGCACCTATAGCAAGATTGGAAGTAGTTAGAATGTTCCTGGCATATGCAACAAATAAAAATTTCAAAGTATATCAGATGGATGTTAAGTTAGCATTCTTGAATGAAGAACTTGAAGAAGAAGTCTATATTGTGTAGCCAGAAGGATTTTCTTTGACAAAAGAGAAGGATATGGTTTGTAGATAAAAGAAAGTCTTGTATAGATTAAAACAAACACCTAGAATCTGGTATGCAAGGTTAGATAAATACTTAGCAAAGCTTGGATTTTCTAAAAGAACAACAAATAGTAACTTGTACTTGAAAAAAATAGAAGATGGTTTGCTAATAATTATTGTATTTGTTGATGAGATCATTTTTGGAGGAAATGATGAAGCCAGTAACAAATTCTTAGAAGATATGAAGAATGAGTTTGAGATGAGCATGATAGGGGAAATGAAAATTTTATTAGGATTGCAAATTGTTCAAAACAAAGAAGGAATCTTTATTTCTTAGACAAAGTATTTAAAAGATTTTCTAAAAAGGATTTGGTCTAGAATACTATAAACCTACTGGAACCTCTATGGTAATAAGTCACAAGTTATCAAGTAAGGATGAAACACCTATTGTTGAACAAAAGAAGTATAGATCTATGATTGGAGAATTGTAGTATATAATTCATAGTAGACTTGATATAGAAAATATGGTTGGACTTGTGGCAAGATTTCAAGAATATCACTACACAATAGTAAAAAGGATATTCATAAATCTGAAAGGAACATCTGATTATGGCATTTGGCATCACAGAAGTAATGAATTTACTCTTTGAACTTATACTGATGTTGATTGGGCTGGAGATAGGGATGATATAAAAAAAAACCAATGGAGGAGCATTCTTTCTTGGTGGAAGATTGGTTTCTTGGCTTAGCAAGAAGCAAGATTGCACCTCAGAAAGCACTATAGAGGCAGAATATGTTGTAGTAGTGAACAACTATAATCAAGTTATATGGATGAAGTAGATGATGAAAGATATTGGAATTACATTCAAAGAACCTATTATTATTTACTGTGATAATACAAGCATATTTAACATGTCTAAGAATCCTATTTTGCATTCAAAGACTAAGCACATCTCTATAAAGTATCATGTGTTAAAAGAGAAAGTTGCAGAAAGAGAAATCAGATTGGAGTACATTAAGACTAAGGAACATATTATAGATATCTTCATGAAGGCCTTACCAAAGGATACATTTGAGTACCTAAGAGGTATACTCAGGGTTATTTCCCTACCTATTTCAAAATACAAGATGCAAAAGTCCATCAATCTAGGGAACAAAACAGTATTGATAGACTGGACTGAATGTTGATGCTTCCTATATGGAGGAGTATCTGTGATGAACAAAGTTAGAAAACGACTCTTGGTAATTGGTAATTGGTATAAAAAAATGTCTTTAGATGCTTGATTTGTTTATGGATTTATATATACAAAATTGTAAAGCAACAGACCGACTTGTGGTCATGCTGATTAGATGTTCAAGAAAATTGAGCCATTTGTGTGCTATCTTTGACATTTTTTTCAATAGGGGAGAAGTATGGCATGAAAAAAATTGAACTATGGGGGAGAAGTGTTTCAATAAAGGATTTTCATGAAGCAAGATCTGATTAATGAAGATAATTTTTGGTATTCTTGGAACTAGATGTTTTTCATCTACATTGCCATCAATGCCAAAGGGGGAGATTGTTAGCATGAATGTTGATGCTATGGGGAGCATTACAAAACATTGTTATGATGTATTTATAATTGTTTTTTTCATTGATGACAACATAATAATAAGTTTGTAAAAGAATGACAGAGAAAAAGAATATGATTTCTATATTAAGGACATTATATTACTTATCTACTTATGCGTAGTTACCAGCACATACTACATTGTGTATTTGCTACACAAGCAAGTGCATATAACCTGAGTTGATAGTGTATGAAAGATATGATTGATTTACAAAGAACCATATAGAAACAAAGTATTAGGAAAGAATTTCCTATTACATGATTGTTATAGCTCTTTACAATTGTAGTGAAGGGTTGTGGAGTGAAATGGAGATAGTTTACTAATCATGGATGACATTAGAGAGTGTGCATGTACAGAAGTCACACGTGTGAAAGTTTGTGTATAACTATGAGCTAACAACATTAATTAAATGTGTATTTAATTTAATTAATGTATGATAATGAAGTATGAGGCTGACTCAAGGATTTATTAATTAAGAGTGGTATAAAGGAAAGATGTTTTCTATATTTTAGATATATGGAAGTGAAGAAGACTTGAAAATTACTAAGCAATAGATTAGAGTGACATACTAATGTGTGTAAGTGACCTTAAGGGTTACTATTACTAATCATAGTGTTCCAAATTTGATTGCATGATCTAAAGGTGAAGAAGTCTAATGTACTAGACAAAGGAAGAAGTAAAAGCTTGTTACACATCTATTATTCTTAAAGGCATAGTACTAAGGTCAATTGGACAGTGGGTTTGTTGATCTGATCCTAAAGCTATTTGGACAGTGGGTTCAACTACCTTCCACAACTCCTAACAGAGTTGGAATCTCCTAATAGGGATTCAAAGTCTCCCAACAAGGACTCTTTGTACTAAATGTTGTAATAGAATCCTAATAGGGTCCATCCTCTAACAATGAATATTCATATTAGTACATCATTTTGTGGGCATCATTCCCATCAAGGTTTTCCCTATGATCAAGGCTTTCCCTAGTCAACATATTTGGTGTAATTGTGTATGAGCATCTCTTTATGGTTGATTGATCAAGATTGTTTAAAGAGGATAATTGTTTTAATTTTCACATAAGTGATTCACCCCCCCCTCAGTTATATTGGTGGACTATTGTTTCTAACAGGTGCTCATTCACTAAAGGGGCTCAATCCCTAATGGAGATTGACATATCTTATGTTTCTTGACATTCACTATAGTTCAACACCCCTTGGAACTTGTAAATTCTTGTGGTAGCTTAGTGTTGATTATGGGTTTTGCTAATGCTCAACAATGTGACTTGTGGGATAGAATTCTAATTGATTTTCTTGGCTGATTTGGTATATTTATTGCATGAGGATTGAGATCATGACGTGGATCAATCATGGAGTTTGTGTGGACCTATTTGGGTCTTTGTTATTTGTTCTAGGTGTATTTGATGAATGTTGTAAGCCTTCTAAGGAATTTCATATTTGTTGGTTAATAGTTTGTCTTCCTTGATACTTTGGTTTATACCTTGACTCTTGACTTTCCTAATGGCTTATGGAAAATAAAGCTATTAACAACATAATGGGTTAGTGTAGTAATATATCAAAGACCCTTGAATTTAAAGGTATAACTCCCCTATGAGTACAAGATATGCAATGAATTTTCCTTTCAAGTTTTAGGGGTATGCTCTTAACTAGAGAGAAGAAGAGGTAAAAACCAATTTGTTGAACACTTGGAACAACCTAGGAAGAGAAGGGGATTAACTCACAAAATGCAATTGACTTAGACTAATAATGTTGAGAAATAGAAACATGCAAAACTAACTACAACAATAGGAAGAGAGGAAGAGATGATGGAACAAGTAATCCTTGGATTATGTAGTTAGCTAATATTTTGACAATTCCCAGATTGTCTATCCTTCAGCTACTCCATACATTAGTTTTTGGCCTCCTTATGAAATGAACTAAACTAAACACATAGATTATGATGAAAAATGGAGATAATAGAAAACATGATTATGTTGAAGAGAGTATGATATACAATCTATTGAAAAAAGGAAATAAAGACAAGTTCATTCACTTTCATTCAACTTTCAGCATTAACACATTCATTCCATGTACTCCAGTCTAAACTAAATGAACAAAAAAACCTTAAAATGAACTTAGAGTCACTATAGTCCCAGCTACAAGGGTTTTCCCAATGTAAATTTGGCTGATCCTATTAACTTCTCTAAAGATTACATTTATAGGCCTTCTTAAAATGGCCAGTTACATTGGATGATTACATTTGTAGAGCATATTTGAATAGAAAGACTAAAAATAGGACAAGCTTGAATCATTTTCCATAACAAGGATTGATCACAATTCCGTAGATGGCTACCTAAAGAAGGAGAAGAAGAGAAAGGAAGCTGTCTAGAAGAGTGACACAAAATCATGTCCTTTAGGAGTAACTACTTTGGCTTTGTATGCTTTCATGGCACTAGTTACTTTGTCTAGATCCTTGACTCCATGGATAATTATGTTATCAACTCAAATCATCCAATCATCATGCATCTCTATTAATTCATTGATCATGTTGACCTATGAGAATGCAAATACTTCTTCCAAGCCTTTATCACAACCTCATAATTGCTCACTATTTCCTTTTATTAACCGCAACAAAGTAGTGATGATTGCACACTAAATATGATCACACCTTCACAACATTAAAACTAGCTAAGAGAGTGAATTCCTTGTGAGATGGTGATACTTTTAATTTTGACAATGTCACAACTTTGCGGCCCTTATCTTTTAACTCATTAACTATATCGGCTTAGTGAAATGACTATTTTGATGACTTATCACAACATTGCTGGTCATATCCTTAACTATTGCTTCAAACCTATGAAGTAGTGAAACCTTTTGAATAAGATTGAATTACTATTTAGCAACTAAAAAATGTATTCAATTCTTTTAACATGTGACATTGTGATAACCATTAAACTTAATTGCTTCCTTCCTTCACAATCTCACAACTTAAAACCTTAACTCATCACTTGACCTTGCAATTGTACAATCACTTTCTTTCACTCCTTTGTCATCTTAACCTTGAGTTACTATTAATTTCTTGCAATAATGAGAATACCTTTATTCTAACATGATCACTAATTTTCAATTTAAAAATGAGAGTTTAACTATTTGCAAATGATGTTGCGATCATTCAAACTTTGATTGCCATTTCATTCTCTTCACAACATCACAACTAAGAATTCTTCAAGCTAGAAATTGGTCACAATTCAATGATGACCAATGAACTGACTACCTTGCATCTTCGCTATGGTTTGGGACTTAACATTTATTTCACCTGTGATGTTGTGTTAACCTTTAAATCTGACTGTTTTGATCACTTGCCACAACTTTGCAACTTAGCTTTGTAACTACTTCCTAAACCTTGGGAGGATGCAATAATGGCCATTTCCTCTTGTCGTAAGTTTGGAGACTCTTGAATTCTCTCTACATCATGTTTTATGACCATACAATGATTGTATTTACAAGAAAACTTTCTAAAATGAAAGAAGTATTGTTGATCTTGTGCTTGATCTATGGTTGAGATTTATCCTTCATATTGATGCTTGTGGGTCCACCTTATGCTTTCTTGACATGCAACATCCTTTTTACACCCTCGTAGCCTTCCTTGAAAGTTCACATTAACGCCTTGCGATGCTACAAAGACTATTTTGAGTTTAATTGTTACCTCCTTCGCAAGCTCACAACTTAAAACTCTAACTCACTATTTAACCCTATGAAGCTGTGACAAGGATCTTTCATTGCTTTGTTGCCTTAACTCATGGACAATCTTAATTTCTTGTGACAATGCAATAACCTTTGATCTTTAATTGTCTTATTCTTTTTTTCACATCGTTACAACTTGAAAAGTCTTAACTATTTTGCCACTTTATGCTTCATTCAATCACCTTACTCATTTGATCTAACTTTGTTTGAAACCTTGTGACTTAAGGTTTGAACTCATTTGTTAACTTTTGTGATGATGTAATGAAGAAAATTCAGTCCTTCATCACCTTAACTTGAAGTAAGCCTTAACTCCTTGTGACAATGCGATCACTCAGACCTTGACTACTATGGTTAGCTCTCACTACTTTGCAACTTAAAATTATTTGAGCCAAAATCAAGTTGCAATCATGTCATAGTTTAAAACATTGGGCATAGACATTCAAATGTGTTTTATGTTGTCAATCTGAGATTAACATTGGTCTTTGCCACCTTTGGCCATGTTCTTTAACAAATTGGTCCTTGTGTTCTTCGCTGCCATTTTCTCTAGATATTTCTATAATCTATTCATTATACCTATATAACATTGTCAATGGAACATTTGATCATAGAGTTAGGACTTCTTATGAATAGAATTGCTTTGCTCTCTCATCTAGGGAATGCATTAGCTTACCCTTCCCATAGTAATCACCTAACATAATTAAAAACATTTGAATTTATCTTGTATTGCCACCTAGGCCACTCAGAGGGAAAGATGAGAGAGGAAACCCTAATAGAAACCTATACTAAGGCATGACATGAATCACTAACTTAGCACTTAAATTGGAAGTTTAAGAATAGAGGACTAAAAATGTGGCAAAAGATGGCTTTGACTAGGGACTTAGGCATGCAAATGTTTGAGAGGGGACCCATAAACCTCTTGGGTTTTGTAAAAGATCTTGGAAAAGACACACACAAGAAACATACTACCTAATTCCTTTACTACATAAAACACCAAATAGAAAAGATCTGATGCAATGATATTCTAGATGTACCCCAAAATGAGGTGATGCAAAAACCAAAAAACAAACACAAAGTAGAAAATGAACAAGAGGAACAAGATTCATATCCAGAGGAACAATATTTCATATATTCGAATCAAGAAGTTTATATCCAACATGCTTGGCTATATGACCTTGTAGGTTATGGCAATTACAAAGAAGAATACATCTTCCAAAGAAGAATAGATCTCTTGACTCAACTACGAATTTCTACTTCCAAGCAACTTCCCACTAAGACTCCACACTTCCAACTTCTACATCTCCATCAAATAATAATATTCATCAACTCATCAAATCATAATGCCTAAGACTCTACCCAAAGACCCCTTTAAATACTTGTCAAAACAACTTATAGAAGATTCTAGAACATAGAAAGGTGACAATTTGATCTGATGCAAATAAAAAATAATAAACCCTTACATTAAATGCATACATAAGCCACAAGTCAGCTAACCACAAATATTAAATACCCATCACAAAATTAAATACACTCTAGGTCAGCCCAAACTGGAACTAGACACAAACAACTCAGCAAATGAAGGCTCCATGAAATATTGGCACTTGCAAAATGAACACTCATAATCAATAGGAACTCAGTAACCAAAGGATCACTCAGTAACCACATGAGCTTAGCACCCACTATAGCCATTCAGTAGCAATTGGAACTTGACAGTAACTAAAACTCTATAGCCACTGAAACTCGGTAGTAACTGGTAGAAAAGAGTAGAAAATTAAGGAACAAAGGATGCTCCTACATTAAACTACCAGAGTAAATAGAAAAGATCTTAGATACTCCTACATTAGAATCCCTAGGTAAATAGAAAAATGTGTCCCACATTTTGATCCCAAAAGAAAACTCTACACTCGGCTTCATCTTTACAAAAGGTTTTTAATCCATCAAACAAAAAAGATCAAATCTAAAAATCAACCATCTGTGCTTCATCCATCAAAACATCATAATCTCATCTAACTAATCAACATAATCACTCCACTAAAAATCACAATGCTCCATCTACAACTTGTCATCAACATTATCCATAACATCATCCTTGTACATGAAAACCAGATCAGGAACAATTTTTGAATCACAAACCCGATCAACAACAACATATGAACTTAGATCCATCATAGCAAGAGCATATAAATCCATAACATAGGAATCCTCCGCCAAATCAATAGAAAATGAATCCATGTTAGGAACATGCAAGAAAACCCTTTTTTACCCATAATCATTATAGTATACATATTCATTCCTCTAGTAACATATAGATCAACAAATATATTAGTAACAACATCTATATACTTCAACATCTCAACAACAACATATAAGTTCAAGTTCATATCAGCAACAAAAGCATCATGTAGATCCACATATATAACATCTTTGAAATCCTCAACCACATTACCAACAACTAAATCCCTCTTCTTATCATGAGAAACATCCAGATCATATAACTCCAGATTAGCAACATTAGCAATAGATATGTCCTCCATCACATCCATTTCAACATTAATATCATCTTGAAAAATAACATCCAAATCCTTACCAACATAAGTGAAACTCTCCTCTTCACCAACCTCATTGTGCACAACAAGATTCTCTTCAATTTCCATGTTAGATCTATCCATCTGCTCATGAAAACCAAAAGAAACTTCCTCCATTTTAGTAAAATCATCATGTACTTCCACGATATGTCTTCTTCTCTTCATAATCTCTTTAACTGGCCAACAAACCTTCTTTCTAATCCTCAGATGCCAACTCAAATCGAACTTCTCTAGATCATCAATCCTTTCATGTAAATCATCCTAAAAAGAATCATACTCATCACTCTCAATATCATCAAGATGTCTTCTATGATTTTGTGCTAACTCAATAGCTTCTACTCTAGCTGCAAGTTTCTTCACCATGTCCAATAATTCTAGATCAACATTTCTCCTTCCTCAAACTATCTTTACACATACAAACAACAATTGAATGGAGATTCCTTTGCAAGTGCAAGCCAAATTTGTAGATGTACAACCCTAAAACAAATCAAGAACTAGATAGGACTTCCAAAATCAAAACCCTTCTCTAATAAACTTTTCCCAACCAAGGTCCTAGTACAAACTGCCTCACTCTTTGGTGATCTACTTGCACACTCAAGAACAATTGAGCTCTAATACCATCTGAAGAAGTGATATTCTAGATGTATCCCAAAATAAGGTGATCTAGAAACCAAAAAACAAACACACAGTAGAAAATGAACAAGAGCAACAAGATTCAGATCCAAAGGAACAATATTTCATATATTCAAATCAAGAAGTTTACATCCAACATGCCTGATTGTATGGCCTTTCGAGTTATGGCCATTACAAAGAAGAATACATCTTCCAAAGAAGAACATATCTCCTGACTCAACTACAAATTTCTACCTCCAAGCTACTCCCCACTAAGACTCCACACTTCCAACTTCTACATCTCCATCAAATGATAATCTTCATCAACTCAACAAATCATAATGCTTAAGACTCTACCCAAGACCCCTTTAAATACTTGCCAAAATGACTTACAAAAGATTCTATAACATAAAAAGGCCACAAGTTGGCTTGATGCAAATACCAACTAATAAAACCTTACATTAAATGCATAACTAAGCAACAAGTTAGCTCACCACAAATATTAAATACCCATCATGAAATTAAATACACTCTAGGTTAGCCCAAATTGGAACTAGACACAAATAACTCAACAAATGAAGGCTCTGTGAAATAGTAGCACTTGACATCCAAATGAATACTTAGCATCAATAGGAACTTGGCAACCAAAGGATCACTTGGCAGCCACATGAGCTCAGAATCCACTAGATAACTTGGCACATGAAAAAATAGTCGGTAGTAATTGGAACTCGATAGTAACTAGAACTCTGTAGCCACCGAAACTCGGTAGCAATTGGCAAAAAAGTGTAGAAGGTTAAGGAACCAAGGATGCTCCTACATTAGACTACTAGGGTAAATAAAAAAGAACTCAAATGCTCTTGCCTCAAGATCAATTCCTTAGTCCATTGGGTTGTAGACTATAAAGTAGCATACGAAGATGCTATGCATTTGGGTGGTGGGGAAGTAGGGCAGCCAACACAAAGGGAAAGAAAACTCATAAAAACAAGGAAAGGAAAGAAGGACAACTAAACTAAAGCACATAACCTAACCTAAGTATTTATAGAGGTAGGAAGAATCCTACTTAAAGAAACTAGTGGAAAGATTACTTATGTGAAGCCATTTATTGGTTTAGAAAATAAGGAGCCCTTTCTCAATGGTTGATTCCATTTCCATGGAATTGTTGACATATCAATCAAATTTGTTATTAGTGACATACAATTATTCAAATTGTAAATAGCTACCAAGCTTATTGTATAGATAATAGTATTTGCCAAGAATTTTAGTTGTTGCCAAGTTCTACAGTTGCTACGAAGTCCTATGGACAAATTCTAGTGTTTACCAAGTAGTTACAGTTACTATGAAGATTAGATGTGTAAACTATGCATCTCAATGTATGCTAAGTTTACTAGTGCAAATTGAGTTGCGTAGTGCTTACCGAGTTTGCAATTGATGTGATGCAAGTCCAATGTTAACCAAGCTACTTAGTGTTAACCAAATGACTTAGTTTATACCAAGCTCGAGGTGATAGTGTTTACCAAGTTATACAATGTAAACTAAGAGACTTAGTTTATATGATGAGTTTCAAAGTATTCACTAAGTCACCAGTGTAGACTGAGTCAAGAGATTCTACATATACCAAGTGCATGATGATGCCAATTGGATGCTAAGTATCAAAACCTCACTGAACTAGTCTTCAGAACTCGAGTGTCTTCATTTGGGTCGACTCTGTAATATCTGTATAAACTTGTATCGTGGCTAACTTTGTAATTTGTATAATTGGATTGTTATATATATAGTGTATTGTATCACATCCAATAGGAGTAGTAATGATGCATATGTAATCTTAAGAGAAGACAAAAAAGTGAAAATTACAAAAGCTCCAATAGTATAAGGAGCAATAAAGATTCATCTATAACAACAAGGTGATTTTTACACTTGAAGAAATCTCATTTAGCAAACCAAGTTGCAGATCAGAGATCAACTACTGTTTCATCCTAACAGGTGGATTAGTAAAATTCTTTAACAATGTAGACCTAATAGTCTTTTCTAAACCTCTTTACCAACTACATACTTCATTGTATGTTTGTAAATTCTTTCACAAGGTGGACCTAGTAGTCCTTATTGATCCTAATAGGGAAGATCATCAGAAGTGATCAATGTAAACTTTAACAGGCTAACTTTATATTGTAGTACTAAAACTTATGGGTATCATCCCCACCCTAGTTTTACTTTCCATTTCGAAGGTTTCTAAGTCTCCAAATCTTTGTGTCATAGTGTTATGAATGCTTTCATGTTTTTAGTTTCTTATGCATACAATTAGATCAGATTATATGTGAAGGATTAAATACTAATTAGACTGTTGGATTAAGAGTTGAAATTGTAGAAGTTTTAAAAGTTATTGATTCACCCCTCCCCTCTTAGTAACTTAGCCTAGCTAAGAATATTTCCAAAAATTGGTATCAGAGCATTGTGGTTCTTAGAAGAAAGCTTAACAACTTAAGCAAAGATCAAAGCCATGGAGATATTTAGACTTGCCAAATCTATTGACAATGAAATGTTAGATTTGGAAATAGCTATTGCCTAACTCAAGAAAGCAAAGGAGAATCTCTCTCAATCCTTGAAAAGAACAAAAGAACTTGCAATTCAAATGAATGATCATCTCTACATTGAAGAAAAGGTTGAAGGTCTTCATTCAAGTAATCAAGATGAAGCCAATAAAGCAATCAAAGAACTCCTAGAAAAGAATGGTTCCCTACAAGAAGTAAGAAAACTAATTAGAGAACAAGAAATTTAGTTAGTAAGGTTATGTGAAGTCATGGAGCAGAAGAACAAGATAAAATAAGAGATGGAAGGAAAGAACAATGAAATTCAGCACCAGTCCCTTCAACAAGAGGACCTTATTGATTAGCTCTCCAATACAAATGAAGAAATCATGCGCATAAGATCTGAAAATGAAAGATTGTGAAATGATCTAAACTCTAAAAGGAAAATCAATGAAAGAATGAAGAAATCCAAAGAAAACACAAATCAATTGAATGAGAAAAATCTCTATAGACAAAAAGGAAAAGCAAGAATTGGATATACAGAAGAAGGAGAATCATCCAAGCAAGGAGCTCAAAATAATCAAAAACCTACTTGCAATCACTGTGGTAAGATAGATCATACATAAAACAAATGTTGGAGTAATGAAAAAGAAAAATTCAATGGAAAATACTAAAATTGCAATCAGCATGGTCATAAGGCTAATGAATGCAAAGAGAAACCAAGATTTGAAGGCAAATGTCACAAATGCAAGAAACATGGACACAAGTAATTAGAATGAAAAACCAAGATATTGAATCTAGTAGAGAAAATTGTGAAAGAAATATTTGGTTGGGACTACAACACTTGGTGTAGATGTCATTACTATGGAGAAGTTAGACAGATTAGAATAAATTGTGTAAAACATCATATGAGGAAAAGAGATACCACTAAAAGATGTTTCACTTGTACAAAACTTGGTCGCCTTGCCAAGAACTATATGAAAACTAGTAGAATTGAAGATGAGAAGAAGGCAAATGCTAATAACATCTAAAAATAGATGAGACAAAAATGGGTTCCAAAGTCTATTGAGAATATAAATCCAAGCAATGGTGATCAAGTCACTCAAGAATTGGGTGACTCTACCATTTCTAGTTAAGTTCACAAGGGAGAACTAGAACTCGGCTATCAAAGAAGACATCAAAATTAGTTCCAATTGAAAAGTTAAAAGATCCATATCTGTATTCAAGATACAAAGGGATCACCAAGTAAAAAAGGGGTACGCCCTACTATTGAGTTACTTTCCTTATCAAGTGAAGTCAGGTCACATAATTTACCGAGTGAGGTCAGGAGTAACTAAATTTTATATGGTTACCAAGTAATGGAAGACTCTACCGAGTGATTAATGCAAGAAAAGTGTATGATAGTCTATCAACATAATGTAAATCAATCTACCTTTTGTACTGAGCATTTATGAAAAAAATTGATAAAAGGAATGGAATTGAAGTCATTTTTACTGTGGAATTTTTGAGAGAAATTGCGAAGCAAAATCTTCAGACCATACAAGAAATTTGAGCAAATTGTTAGCAAAAGTTTTTGAATTCTCTCAAACCCTATCGAGTGAAGATGACATCCAGTAGTAGCAAGGCAAAGTGAGGTTTAGACATGCTAGTTTGTGGTGAATGGAAGACACCAAACTTCAAGCTCATCCCTATAATTGTTGAAAACCTAGATTCAAGTGGAGCATAGTCCAAATCCCTCCAAAGGTACTATTGATCAATGATATCTAAACTCACTTTAAATGTGTTATTCAAGAAATTGGCACTTTAAAAATGGATGATACCCTAGACAAACTACGTGTAAATGGAGTTTTGAAACTTGAGCACCACCACCTGGAAACTAAAGGGTTAACTCACATCCCTCACATGCCTTATGAATTTCAAGTAAAATGGATTAGGTTTATCCTTATTTGGGTGCATAATGGGTAGTTGTGGTTGGAGCAACTAGTATTGATCACAAAGAAGATGATTCATCAAACCACTAGTCTCCCAATGTTGGCCAAAGCTAAGATGACCAAAACCCTAGGTCGGGCTGAACTTAAAAAGAAAACCCTAGAAAACTTGGGATGGTAGAGGCATGAAAATAAACAATTTCACTAATGTGGAATTGAAGTTTGGCATCCATATCATTGCACACAAGATTTATAGCTCGAGCAGGTTAAATAATGTGTCATGCAAAGCAATTGACCTTGCATACAAGGTAGTGAAGAACAATCTATCTTTTGACCTTGTCGAGCTACTGTTGAAATAATTCAACAAGAACATGGAAAGCATTAGGATATCAAAGAATAAACCATGTAAGTTTGGCTCCCTATTAACCTATTTATTCTTTTATGTTAAAAAATTCTTCTCTTCAAAAGGCTCTGTTGTATGGAGAAAAGATGTGCCAATGCTATATCAGATCAATAAGTTCATTACTGAGATAGGTGAGAACTATAATAGTATTATGGATAACTATTTTGATACATTCAAGGAGAAAATGAATAATAGATACCAAATTCCCAAGGAACTTTTTGAAGATTATAAAGATGATGTGTGTTTCATGGGAGATAGTGATAAAATATACATTCATGTAGTTAGGCCTAGAATAGCATGGGTGAAACCTCTTGGATATGAGGTTAATATTGTTGAAACTAAAGACATCATTGAGGAACTTGTTAATGAACCAATTGATCCTAAGGTTGCATATTTCAAAATGTATGATGAAGCTAAAGATAGGATAGAACTACAGATCAAGCTCCCTTAGGAAGTTAACAAAGGAAAGAAAAGAATTGCTAAACTAAAAACAAGTTCTACTCTCTTGTTGATCGAGGGAAAAGATGAGGATGAAGAGGAAGAGGATGAAGAAGAATCATAGGAATAGGAACCACTATAGATAAAGGGCAAGGTAATTATTACCAAGCCAACCAAGCCATCCACTACTGTTTACCATGAGATTAAGAAAGAAAGCTAACAAGGAAGGAGGAGACATTATATTTAGTAGACCTCCACCCACCTTCCAAGATAGGTTGAAAGAACTGGAAGCAAGATTAGTTATAACAAATTTTAAAGCAATTAAAATATGAGATTAGGATTGATGAAGAAAAGAATAAAATAGAAGATCTAGTCATGGATAAAATGGGTAAGTGGAAGTACTCACCTAACTAGCTTATATCTTAGATTCCTAATGTTTTAATGGAGAAGATCAAACCAAGATGGGCATTTTCCATGCAAACTATGAAAGACATGTATGGAAAAACCATGAGGCAAATTTTATTGAGCTTAACAAACAAAGAGATTGCAAAATCTCTAAAGAAAAATGAGGAAAAATTAACTCTCAAATTCAACACTTATCTGGTTCTCATGAAAGACATTGAGGATGTTGTAAGGAATGCAACAAACACATGGAAAAATGCCTACATTTTACATAAACCAAGTGATTTTCCTATTGATGTAAAAGATGATGATGATGATGATGGTGGAGATAAGGATGAAGAAGGTGATGGTGAAGAGTCAACACATTTTGTTATTGTTGATTATGAAGAGTATAAAGAGCAAGAGGCTACTAAGGAAGTAACACAAGAAGATGAGGAAACTGATCCAGTCAAGATTGCTGCTATAGTTATTGCCTCAATTCCTCACTCTCCAAGCAAGTTATTGACAACATCAAGCATAGAGATAGCATCAATATGATTGATTATGACTATCAGTGTGAAAACAAATTTCCAATCACTTCTTGCTCCAATTTGACTTAGCACATCATTGGCTAAAGTGACCTTCACTTCATCTATCGAGCTATAGACTCTTCCGTCTTCTACCAAGTTGGCTACATAAATTTTGAATACATAAATTTTGAGCACAATAGTTTTGGACACATCCATGATTTTTGAACACACAAGCAATAAGTGCAATGATAGTTGGGGCCAAGCCTCAATTGAGAACACAATTTTTGAGAAAAGGAAAAGAGATGGAGGAAGAAATAGACCTAGGTGAGGAAATTGTAATCTCTAAATGGGACATCTCCAAGCTTAATCCATACTAAATACAAACATTTGGTGAACTCCTCTAGAAGAAAGCCATATAGAAAAGATTAAGAGAGGAAAGGAATAACGAATTTAAAATTATTCAGGATGCAAAGAATATTTTGGCAAATGCTATAGGTGTAGACATTGATTCCTTACAACTAATTTTGTATCAATTAGTAGAGGTAGTTCTAAAGTTCAATGAATATATTGATGGGTAGAATAAATTATTACAAAAGGTAGAGAATAAATTTGAAAATAAAGTGTTGGAACACATTGCTCAACAAATAGATATCTATCAAGTAAAACTTTCTACAATTTTGTGCTCTCTGGAAACATCTTGTAGAAATGTATCATCACTTTTTGGTAAGCTACGTAATGTTTCTAATTTTACCAAGGAAATAAAGGACAAATTTTCTAAGATAGATGAAGACCTTAAGACAAGCGCTCAACAGTTGCAACTTGACCCTAGTTCAAGTTTTTCACACTTCAAGAAGATAAGGTTTTTGACAAATATGCAAGTAGAACTACCTAGAGAAGAAGCAAGGATGAAATCTACATTAGTAGATATATAGAATATGACTCTTCCCAACATGGATGCACTACAAAAACACATTGAACATTCTAAAACTCTCATCCATGACAACAACTTCTCCATAGAAGACCATATGATAGAGTTGTCTACAAAATTGCAAATTGCACTACACAAAAGTAAGGTCTTGCAAGAGGATTGGGACAAGACATTGGAAATCATACTCAAGGTATATTCAAAATTTTTATCTAATTTTGGCATTAACATGTAAATAAATAGAATAAATTGTTGGCATTAATGTCAAAAAAGGGGAGAAAGATATATGTATAGGGGGAGTATATACTGTGAATAAGAAGATATGAGAAAGATGTAAAGAGGTATGGGAGATAAAATCTAATAAGTTGTAAAAGAAATGGGGGAGAAAGATATGTACATTAAGTATTTTTTGTCTATAGAAAGAATATGTATAGTATACTATATGAAACAACCATACCATGTATAGATAAATATCTTACAAAATCAATTTTGAAAAATCTCAAAAAATAGTATACTCTACCTAGCTAGTGTCACAAGCTGATGGTATTTAGGAAACATTTTGGCTAATAAGTTGTTTTGTCACTAATGCCAAAGGGGGAGATTGTTGACACATTAGTCAACTTTGTTATTAGTGACATACACTTATTTAATTTGTAAATAGCTATCGAGCTTATTGTACAGATAATAATGTTTGCTAAGAATTTTAGTTGTTGCTGAGTTCTATAGTTACTACCGAGTCCTTTGGATAAATTCTAGTATTTACCAAGCAGTTATAGTTACTATTAAGATTAGTAATGTAAACCCTACATCTTAGTGTATGCCAAGTTTACCAATGCAAACTGAGCTATGCAGTGCTTACCGAGTTTGTAGTTTATGTGATGCAAGTCTAGTGTTAGCTACTTAGTGTTAACCAAGTGAATCAATTTACATCGAGCTTAAGGTGATAGTTTTTATCAAGTCATACAATGTAAACCAAGAGACTCAGTTTATATGATGAGTTTCATAGTATTCACTAAGTCACCAATGCATATCGAGTTCAAGACTACTTGGAAGTGATCAGTATGGATCGAGCTTCTATGTCTACCAAGTGCATGATGATGCTGAGCATTGATAGTGGATGCCGAGTATCAGAATCTCAATGAGTTGGTCTTTAGAACTTGAGTGTCTTCATTTGGGCTAACCTTATAATATCTGTCTAAACTTGTGTTGTGGCCGACTTTGTAATTTGTATAATTGGATTGGTATATATATAGTGTATTGTATCACATCCAATAGGAGTAGTAATGATTCATATGTAATCTTAAGAGAAGATCAAAAAGTGTGAATTACAAAGGCTACAATAGTATAAGGAGAAAGATTCTTCAATCATAGCAAGGTGATTTGTACACTTAAAGGAATCTCATTCAGCAAACCAAGTTGTAGATCAAAGATCAGCTATTGTTTCATTCTAACATGTGGACTAGTCAACTCCTTTAACAAGGTTGACCTAATAGTCTTTTGTAAATCTCTTTACTAAGTGCATACTTCATTGTATGTTTGTAAATCCTTTCACAAGGTGGACCTAGTAGTCCTTATTGCTCCTAATAGGGTAGATCATCAGAAGTGATCAATGTAAGCCTTAATAAGACAACTTTATACTAGTATACTAAAGCTTGTGGGTATCATCTCCACCCTAGTTTTACTTTCTATTTGGAAGATTTCTAGGTCACCAAATCTTTGTGTCATAGTGTTATGAATGCTTTCATGTTTTCAGTTTCTTATGCATAAAATTAGATTAGATTATATGTGAAGGATTAAATGCTAATTCCTTGGACTATTGGATTAAGAGTTGAAATTGTAGAAGTTTTAGAAGTTACTAATTCACCCCTCCCTTCTTCGTAACTTAGCATAGTTTAAAATATTTCCAACAGGCACAGCTCCTATGAAGATCTGCACTAAGATGACTCCCAATGTTTTGGTAATAGCATGCATTGATTCTTCACAAATCCAATTGTGCCCAAATAGGCACTTTTCATCATAGCTTTCTATGATTTTTTCAACAAGGAAAGGGGCATGGTTTTATTCCATTTCATGATTCAGAGTGCCCTCATTATGTAGACATATCCACTATGATTGATGCAAAGCATGGTTTGAGACTATGTTCATTGGATCGTGAACTAAGCTCCCAATGTCATTAGCCTTGTCAAAGATCAATCATTCTTTAGAAGCTATTAGAATTATGGACTCTTCTTCCTAACAACTTGTATCATCTTGAAGGTAAAACAAATAATTATCTTTGATGTGTAACTCTTTCTCTACATATTCCAGTACAAAAAAGGATTTGAGAAATTACACTAGGCACCAAACCCCTTATTCATAGCTATGCATTCAACTGCAAACTCATCCTCATCTTTTGATATGCAACTTTTAGTTTCATAAGACAAGATGGAAGCTACCTACTTTTTTGTATTTTTTATCTTCCCTTATGTCATGGAGAGCTTGCTCCTAATCATCATCAAACATAAAAACATCATTAGTAGGGATGAAATTTCCAAAACTCAAAACCTTACCAAGAATGGTAGTCTCCTTGCTTGCTAAGATTCTTTGAAGAAAAGGAATTGATTGAGGTAGTAGATAACCATGAATTTCTTCCTCTTCATTTGAATCATCTTCACATGCAAAGTGATACACTTCAGCTATATGAGAGTTAGTATTCACACTCATACTTTGAAAATTTTCATGATTAAAAATATTTACATTCATTTTCTTAGCTACAAAAGATAGACTTTGGTGCTTTCTAAACTGAGAGTCAAACTTTTAAACATTTTCTATACGAGGGACTTTACTACTTTTATCTTCATCATCCATCCCGATAACAACAAATTATCCTCAATATCAATGGCTTCTTATTTAGAAGTTTCTATAGAACTTACCTTACTATGCCTGAGATAGTATCCCACCTTTAGCTGCATGGCCATGATGAAGGCTAAAACTTGATTTTTTGGGCTAAGCTTATCAACTTGAGGGATTTTGGCTAGTATTCGATCAAATGATCTGTAAACTCTCCTATCCTTTCATCATCACCTTTTTTGATTTGGATGAAGATGCACAACAATGAATATACATCTATAGCTGATCTAAACCTTATAAGAAATCTTTTCTCTAATGCCTTCCATCCTATGATGTACTTGTCCTCTAAGGATTGAAACCATGTAGTAGTTGGGCCAATCAGAGACTCAATAGAGAGCCTTACAAATACATTCTTCACTCCAAGAACTATACATGAAATACTCAAGGCTTTCATATGCTATTCAAGATCCTTATTTTCTGCTCCTAAAAACTTAGGGAAGTGTCTTCTTGATCCTTCTGGTAGGGTTGTATAGGATGATAGAGAAAGTAGGCCAAAATGGGACTTCTAAGGTTGAGCTATCACCATAGACATGAATACAAACCAGAACTTCAATACCAACAAATGTATGTCCTTTAAAGAGAGTCACCATCCTCTGTCCTTAGGGAGATACCTTTAGATTTTTGAGAATAACATGAAAGCACTAGAATTCAATCCTATCCCCAATAGAGTCATCAAAAATTATTGGTTAATAGTTTCTCTTCCTTAATACTTTGGTTTACACTTTGACTCTTGACTTTCCCAATGCCTTATGGAAAACAAAGATGTTAACAACAAAACAGGCTAGTGTAGTAATCTATCAAAGACCCTTGAATTGAACGGTATAACCCCCTTATGAGTGCAATATATGCAATGAATTTTTATTTTAGGTTTTGGGGGTATACTCTTAACCAAAGAGTAGAAGAGGTAAAAACCAAGTTGCTCAACACTTGGAACAACCTAAGGAGAGAAGGGAGATTAACCAAAAAAATGAAATCTACTTAGACTAACAATGTAGAGAAATAGAAGCATACAAAACTAACAACAACATTAGGAAGAGAGGAAGAGATGATGAAACAAGTAATTCCCAAATTATGTAGTTAGCTAATGTTTAGATAATACCCAGATTGTCTATCCTTCAGCTACTCTACACATTAGTTTTTGGCTTCATTATGCAATGAACTAAAGTAAACACAAAGATTATGATGAATAACAAAGAGAATAGAAGACATGCTTATGCTGAAGAGAGTAAGACATACAATCTATTGAATGAAG
This sequence comes from Cupressus sempervirens, assembly GCA_028749045.1. Classification (NCBI taxonomy): domain Eukaryota; kingdom Viridiplantae; phylum Streptophyta; class Pinopsida; order Cupressales; family Cupressaceae; genus Cupressus; species Cupressus sempervirens. Next base: position 46,923,609 of record CM053786.1, read on the forward strand.
GAAATAAAGCCAAGTTCATTCACTTTTAATTGAAACTTTAAACATTAACACATTCATTCCATATACTCCAATCTAAACTAAATGAACAAAAAAACTTAAAATGAACTTAGAGTCACACATTGTAGTCCCAACTATAAGGGTTTTCCCAAATTAAATTTATTCCAATCCTATTAAATTCTCTAAATATTACATTTATAGGCCTTCTTAGAATGCTAGGTTACATTTGTAGAGCATATCTAAAAAAAGAGAGTAAAAATAGGACAATCTTGAATCATTGTCCATTACAGAGATTGATCATAACACCATAGTTGGCTACAAAATGAAGGAAAAGAAGAGAAAGGAAGATGTCTAGAAGAATGATAGGAAATCATGTCTTTTAGGAGTAACTGCTTTGGATCTCTATGCTTTCATGGCATTAGTCACATTTTTTGGGATCTTTGACTCCATGGATAATTATTTTATCAGCTTGATTCATCCATTTGTTATGCATCTCTGTTAATTCATTGACTATGTTGACTTGTGAGAATGTAGATACCTCTTTTAAGCCTTTATCGTAACCTCACAACTGCTCACTATTTCCTTTTATTAATTGCGACAAATTAGTGATGACTACACACTAAATATGATCATGCCTTTGCAACACAAAAACTAACTGAGAGTGAATCCATTGTGAGCTGGAAAAACCTTTAATTTTGGCTATGTCATAGCTTTGTGAACCTTTCACCTTTTAACTCATTAACTGCATCGACTTAGCAAAATGACTATTTTAATGTCTTATCACAACATCACTCCTCATATTCTTAACTATTGCTTCAAAGCTTCAAAGAAGTGAAACCATTTGAATCAGATCATGTCACTATTTTACAGCTTAAAAATGTCTTCAATTCTTTTAACCCACGACATTGTGATAACCATTTAAACTTAACTACTTCCTTTCTTCACAATCTTACAACATAAAACCTTAACTCATCACCTAACCTTGCGATGGTGTGATCACTTTCTTTCACTCCTTCACTAGCTTAACCCTAAGTTACTATTAACCACTTGGAATAATGTGAACACCTTCATACTAACCTCATCGCTACTTCACAACTTTAAATTGAGAGTTCAATTGATTGCATGTGATGCTGCAATTATTTAAACTTTATCTGTCATTTTATGCTCTTTGCAACATCGCAAGTAAGAATTCTTTAAGGAAAAAATAGGTCACTATTTAGAAATGACCAGTAAACTAACTACCTTGCATCTTCACCATTTTCTAGGACTTTACATTTATTTCACCTGTGATATTGCACTAGCCTTTAAATCTGACTATTGTGATTAATTGCCAAAACTTTACAACCTGTCCTTTTAACCACTACCTAAACCTTGTGAGGACATGATCATGGTTATTGCCTCTTTTCATAAGCTCAGAGACTCTTGAATTCTCTTTACGTCATTCTTTATGACCATATGTAAATTTTACTTGCGAGAAAACTTTTTGAAATGAAAGAAGCATTTTTGATCTTGTGCTTGATCAATGGTTAAGATTTATCATTTAGGACAATGCTTGTGGGTCCACCTTATGCTTTCTTAACACTTAGCATCCTTTTCACACCCTCATAGAATTTCTTTAAAGTTAACATTAATTCTTTGCGACGCTACAAAGACTATTTTGAGTTTAACTATTACCTCATTCGCAAGATCGCAACTTAAAATGCTGACTCACCATTTAACCCTATGAAGCTACAACAAAGAGCTTTTTTCTACTTCACTACCTTAACTCATGGTTAATATTAACTACCTATGATAATTCAATAGCCTTTGATCTTTAACTTTCCTATTCTTTTTTTTTTTTTTGCATTAGCATGACTTGAAATGTCTTAACTATTTTGCCACTTTATGATTCCTCTAATCACCTTACTCATTTGATCTAGCTTTATTTGCAACCTCATGACTTAATATTTTAACTCATCATTTAACTCTTGTGATGATGCAATGAAGAATATTTTCTCCTTTACGAACTTAACTTGAAGTACACCTTAACTCCTTGTGATGATGCGATTGCTTAGACCTTGACTATTGTGGTTATCTCTCACTACTTCATAACTTAAAATTATTTGAGCCAAAACCAAGTTGTGATTTTTGGGGTTGATGAAATCCAACTCCAAAGATGCCCAAGATCACCTACATGTGAAAACCTATCAAAGGGAAGCCACGGAGAGAAGAGCGTGGAGCAAGGGAAAAACCCTAAATGGACATGAGAGAGAAAATATGCAAACACAAGAGGAAATGTATTTACAATAGAATGAGATGTTATAAAATGAGGGAGCCCAAATATAAAGAGCTCCAGGAATCTTCCAGAACAAGCTAAAAGATGCTAGGAAATAAGTGTGACAACTAAGCATACATCCACATAAGGTGGAAAGTCCTTGAACAATGTGAGAGGATAAGTATGACTTAGGAGAGAACAAACTCTCATATTGTCAACAACTTATAACAAACTCCTAGGCTACAACAAATAAATAAAATTCATTTACCTAAGTAAGCTTAAGTAAATAGAATAAATAATCAGTAAATTAATTATTTACTCTAACAACGATCATGTGATATTTTCAAGCTTTGGACATAGACATTCATATTTGATTTACACTAGAAATCTAAAATCAAGATTAGTCTTCACCACCTTTTACCATGTTCTTTAACATTTTTCCTTGTGTTCTTCACTGCCATTTTCTCTAGATATGCCCATAATCTATTCATTCTACCTGTATCACATCGTCAATGGAACACTTGATCATAAAGTTAGGATTTCTTATGAATACAACTATTTATCTCTCTCATCTAGGGAATGCATTAACTTACCTTTCCCATCCTAATCACCTTGAATAATTAAAAAAATTTGCATTTCTCTTGTATTCCCACCTAGACCACTTAGAGGGAAAGATAAGAGAGGAAACCCTAATGACAACCTATACCAAGGCATGACATGTATCATTGACTTAACACTTGACCTAGAAGTTGAAGAAAGGAGGACTAAAAATGTGGCAACAATATTTAATATCTATTGTAGGCTGACTTGAAGCTCAATATGTATTTAATGTAAGGGTTTTTTTAATTTGTAACTTGCTAGGCTGACTTGTGGCTTAGTTGTGTATAAGTAAGGGGTCTTGTGGAGTCTTAAGTCATAATCATCCAACTTGGAAAAGAGGATGTGGAAGAGGAGAAAAATTGAGAAGAGCTAGTAGCTATGGCTTGGAAACAAGAAGATTCTTTAGTGGCTTGCGAGTACAAGTTTAGATCATTTTGGAGGTTTCTACTAGAGTATTGTTGTGTTAAAGATCTAGAATAGCTAGGGTGTGTGGTTGATCTTTCAAAACTATTAGTTTCTTTATATTTGGCCATAACTAGGAAGGTCTTATAGCTCAACACATTAAATGTAATTAGTTATTTTTATGAATAAAGGGTTGAGTTTGGTACTAGATCATGTATCTTGTGTTGTGTTTCTATTGCGTGGTTAATTTCTAGATGCTAGGACATATCCTTTGGGGATTCTCTTGCCTTGCACTACATCACAAGTTGTAAATTTGGATATGACTTTCACCATACTTCAAAGATCCAAAAATTCTTTTGCAACTATACATTTCTTAGCAAGGACACATTGTATCCCTACTGGAAAAAGTTTCCCCTGCTAACAAAAATTTCCCCTACTAAGAAACTTTTTCCCTTCTCATAAGAGTTGACCCAATTTCCTAAAGTAGACTCTGCTTCAAGTAGTTGAGACCTATTCCAATTATTTCACATTTCATTCTTATTGGAATTATTTTTTTAAAAATCATTATTGAATTATATTTCTTTCTCTCTTCCTTGTCCATCTATATATACTCTTGTTTGCATTAATAGCACTTAGATCTTCTTAGCTAGATCTCTTTTTCATGGATTTTATAACTTTGAGTATGCCATTTTTATTCTTTATTCTTCACATGTTTATTGAATCTTAGATACATTTCAATGGAAAAATAATTATTTGGATCTACTCTATATGTTCTTTTATTTTTCTTATGTTGCAAAATTATTTAAAACATTCTCCAACCATTATTCCCCCACCTTTGACATAAAACACCATCCTCCTATCAAATTAACCTTACCATGTGATTTTCCTCTTTATGAAGATGTGTGGTGGATTGATATTTTTTATTCTCCTAATTTAGGTCTTTCCCATGAGGACACAATATTTAGAGGTGTTCCTTTCACTGATAATGTCACTATTTGGGATGAACCTCTTGATAATAATGTTGACTATTCTATTCTTCATGAAAAAGATAATACAACAATTGATACTTTTTCTATTTAACATGACAAGATTGATTTTGCCTCTTTTCCTAACACATGCTCTTCCTATTGATATTTTAGAGAAAGAATAAGAAATTATAAATAATTTCATCAATATAATCTTTTCTTCATTTGATTCTCCTATTAGAGAGAAACCATTAATGGAAATCCACAATCCCTATTCTAAGGATATCTTAGGAAAAGAGAATAATGGTAATCTCCTTAATGTTCTCCTTTCTAGTGATGGGTTTATGGTGAAGCATGATCTTAATCAAGTTAATGTTTTTCAATCTATCCTCACTGTTAAGGGTTACCCTTCATTAAATCAACCTCTTCCCTCAAATAAATATTAAGGGAAAATCTAGTGATCCTTTGGATTATCCTTCTGTGTCTCACACCTATTGGATAAGGAATAATCCTTAACCTACTACTTCTCTCCCACCTTCTCAACTCATACTAGAAGTCTTATTGGGAAAAAAGATACCTGGGGGGTGGGGTAGGGATGATGAATTAGGATCTTTAATTTTTTTAGCTCCTTAAATAATATAAAAGATTAACTACATTCACTCATAATCAACCTCATATCTTAGATCTCATACCATATAATTATAAATTATAATGCTGAAACAAAATCTATCTAAGCATAACATCCATGAAAATATAAACACATAACACAAAGATTTTGGTAACCTAGAAACCCTCTGAGGTGAAGGTAAAAATGGGGTGGGGGTGACACCCACGAATCTTTACTATTGCAACAAAAAAAATCGTCTATTAGGGATACAAATTAATATCTTCTAATGATCTACCCCATGAGGGGTTTTCTCAGTTAAAAGAAATATAAGACTACTAAGTCTACCTTGATTAAAGGATTCAAACTTATAATGAAGTAAGCACTCTATTAGGAGACTTGCACAGGGTCTATTAAAACAAGTCTCTTAAGAGATTTTCCTTGATAAACTTGTTAGAATGTCTTAGTACCTAATCCTTCAATTTTCTTTCACAAAGCTATTTACAAATCTTCTCTCTTCAATGTCTAAATTTGATCTCTTATCTAATTTTATCTATTCTTCCCTTCAATCCTAGGTTTCTCTATCTGATCTCCTTATAAAACTTATCCTTCCTTGCTTTGTCCTTAGCTTTTTTCCTCCTTCATGCTTTCATCTTGCTCACATAATGATATTAGGGTTTGGATACCTTCTTAAATAGATAATCACAGAAATTTCTAGATCATTATCAATGATTCACAATTCATCCTTCTGTCACTTTACTGTTATGCTTTTGATTGGTTAATCTTCCTTCATGGGATTAATGCCTTATGAAAAAATACATAATTTTCTCCTTAACTATCTCTATAGTCCCTAAATTTCATATAGAAGTTGGCTAAAAAGATTTAAATAAGAGTTTGTGACATTACAAACATATATGCCAAAACTGGTTTACCCAACAATTGAATGTTTTGACACTTGGTCATAACTAACATTCATACTCTGTCTCAACTTCTATAAACTTGACATTTACTAACTCACTTTACTTAAGTTAACTTTACATCACTTTCTCTCCATTGTTTTACTTGACATGTATACTAGCTTGGTCTCTACTGGGGTTCTTGACATCCTTTGACTTGGTTGGCATGTAGTGATATATAAACAAGTCCATGAAGCTCAACTTTCTCTAGATGGCTCAATCATAGTGATGAATGACCAATGCTGCCTAGAGAATGACTAAGTATTGGACACTAATAGGCAACAAGGCTTAGAGATCAAAAATATCCCCTTTTGACTTTAGTGGAAAAAACACTTTGTCATGACTTAGGAGTCCATTAAAAAATAGCACTCCTCTTGAGACTATGATTCGGTCTTAAAAAATGTAACTCTTGTATGTAATATACATGTCTTTGAACTCTAATGTTGACTCATATGAAAAATCTTCTTCTGATCTAATCTCTTAACTTCTCCTATGTTGATTGAATGCATACATGATTTTCCCTTTTCTCAATGATATCTAATTTCTTAAATGATTTTCCCAATTTATTTTGTCATGATTTCTAAATGATTTTACCCTTATTTTTTTCATGTTATTGCTAGGGATTGGTAGGGGTCAGTTGATATTTGTCCAAAAATGCTTTGTGATTAGCCAAAAATTCTTCAAGTCCTTGATTCCATATGGATCTCACTAATTCCATGACTTGAATTTGAATTTCCAAGTAAGTAGCTAGATCAATTAAGCTCTATGTTGTTGAGAGATGTGGATCTCTCTTTATTAGATTCTTAGCCATAGATAGTTCCTTTCGAATTATCTCTAAATGAGGTAGTAGCATGAATTGAATTGAAATCAATGTTTGTCTAATGCTATTGTACTTAGCTATCAATTAGCTAATCTTCCTTGATCATATGCCAATTTATTGTAAGAATGTGATCTTGACCTTGCATTCTTGCCCAAATAAATAGTACAAGCCTTCATTTTTGCCTATATTTTATCAATAAAGTGTTGATTCTCCAATGTGAAGAAATGAACATCACAAAGTTTCATGTATAAAGAATGAATAATTGAAAAAATTCTTTATAAACTTGTTACTAGGTTAGAACTAGATTTGTGCATGGTAGAGAGATGTCTGAGGTAGTTAATTCAACATTTTTCAAGTCTTCCTTAGTTAATACATTTTGATTCAGTGGAAATGAATCAATAATATCCTCAATAGTGACAACACCTTGTTGTTCACTCCCCTCTACTAATTTTCTCACTTCATCTTCTAATTTTGTAAGTTCTTCTTCATCATCCTAACCTTCTAACTCTACAATATATTTCCCTCTTATTCTTCTTCTTTTGCTGGAACTAGCAATTCAAATGCTTTCTTCCATATAATAATGCTCTTTTTTTCAACCTTATCTTTTTTCTTCTTCAAAATTTTGCATGTCCTCTCTTTAGGTTCAAATTTCTTTACAAGATCTTTTAGGGCTATAGACATGCGAGTCTTCCCTAAGTTAGACATTTTCTATGCTAACATAGTCTTCCTTATTTATTTCTCAGTGGATAATGTCCACTTTCACTCACCATCTAATTTATTATACAAATCTATAGGAATGTCTTCACATAATTCTAGAGGTGTATACCTAAATTTTATCATCATATCCATTATTACTTTCTCTATCTTTTCTAGATCAACTTTATTCAAAGAATCAAAATCAATCTATTTAAGTCCTGCTATTCCATCTAAATGTATAATATTTTCATATACTTGATCAATGGTCATTAGAGGTAGTCCGGGTACAATTTGAATTTTTCTCAAATCATCAGGTCCAATTTCTTCTTCATCTTCCTCCTACTCATCAGGTGTAATGACTACTTTTCTTCTCAGCCTCTTAGGTAGGATTTTCTTTGTTTCTTTGGTCATCTTCCTCTTCATTGGACTCCCTTTTTCCTTTGCATCTAGGGATTGAGTTACCTTAGTTCTTGTAATCATTCTCCTCTTTGGGTCAAACTCTAGAGGTGTGACTGCTTTCTTCACTTTTTTCTTCAATTCCTCCTTCACCTTAGGATCAATAACGATTAATTTATTTATTTTAGTTGGCTTGGGCTAAGCAACAAGTAACTTCTTATCTTTTGATTCCTTGTCTTCTTTACCTTTATTATATTCCTTCATCCTCACCTTTTCCCTTAGTTATCTAAAGTTGATGTGTGCCAAGATTTCCCTCAAGACCTTCAATCATTTTTTCTTTCATTTCCTATCCATCTTAAGCACTTGTATTTGCATTAGAATTTTGATCTTGGTTGTCTCATAACTGATGAAGGGCTCAAAATTCTGATCTATCTCCTTAGATAACAATGAAGTAATCGATGTAGTAACTTCATCTACATTAACTTCATATTGCATTGGCATTAGCCATGCAACCCTTGGTAGTACTACCTGGGCATAGGTGAAATCAGTGTCCACCATGAAACATGTATCATCAAAATAAGGATCTACCACTAATTTTGGTACCCTCATCCTATTCTTCATATTATTTTTGAATTCATCAAAATACTTATCCATAATAGCCTTAACAATTTCTACCAATTGTTCAATTAGAATGTTTATTTTTTCAGTAGTTGGTCTACTCCTATCCCGTGCAATTGCACCGATAGTAGGGTATGAATTATGCACATATAAAAATGTAAAAACAAGTAAAGATCAAAACTTATAAGAAAATCCCTTCACCTTCCTTATTGCTCCAAGATTTTTTGATAGCTATTGCAATTGCAGCTCAACTAGATCACAACTATGATCTTTCTTTACTATCTTATAACATAGGTTAACCAAAATGCAACATTGTTTAGTCAGCTTGATTGATAGAATTTGTGTGCAATTACACACACTATAAACTCAATAACTAGATCTTCAATCCCATCGATTGACATTCCTTGACCATATCATTTTTCCTTTGTTTGTTTCTCAACAACATCTTTTGTAGCACACCTCATTGTCTTTGGTTTGTCCAAGGTAGGATAACTAGTAACTTGGTGAATTCTTTCCATAATTTTTTTCACTAGTACACCTTCTAACTACATTTTAATGTCATGGACTTGGATTAGTACAATGTTGATCCATTCAATTTTGAATACCTTTGGAAATACTAAGGCATGGGTAAGCCCTTTCTTGGGAATAGTAATCTTTTCATCTCTCAAAGCTCCATTATTACACAACTCATCATAGGCTTCTCATAATTTTGTAGTCTCCAATTTCTACAATCTTGCACATGTAACATGATTAAACATCATGAACAATTAGAAATTTTGGTGGAATTGATGACAGGGCACCCAATTCATCACTAGTTGACACAATATTAGGGTATGCTATGAGTTTGGGTTGAGGACACTGGTCATTCCTAAATATTTGTGCATTACCTTCCTTTAAAATTTCCTTCTTGGATATGGATACAATAGATTTCATTTTAGAACTAAGGTTTAAATTTTTTTACTTCAACAACTTTGAAATCAACTTAACTCATATACCTACTAACAACTCCCATTGCATGTGCAATATCTGACCTCATACATACCATAGCATACATCAAGCTTCCTATAGTTGAAGTATAAGGTGCCTTGGATATTTTATCCTCCTCTTCTTGTGTTAGAATGAATGCTGATGCTATGGGGGAGCATTATAGAATAATGTTATGACTATATTTGTCATTGATAACAACATAGTAATAAGTTTGCAAAACATTATCAGAGCAATAGACTAAGATTTATGCATTTAAGAAATCACATTGCATATCTACCTATGCATAGTGACTAGGATATACTACAACATGTATTTGACATATGTGCAAGTGCATAGAACTTGAACTGACATCGTACAAAAGATATTAATGATTTATAAAGAATTGTTGGGAAATAGAGCATTGAGAAAATAGTTTCTATTCTATGATCGATATAACACATTATGTTTAGAATGAAGGGTTGCATAGTTAATTGGAGGTAGTACACTAACTATTGATGACATTAGTGAGTGCACATGTACAAAAGTTGTGCATGTGAAAGTTTGTATATAACTATGGGCTGACAACATTTAATCAATATGTATTTCATTTATTAACTTATGATAAAGTATGGAGCCCACTATAAAGGAAAGATGTTTTCTAAGTTTTAGTCATCAAGATTGGAGATTAAGAAGCCGAGAAGACTTGTGAATTGCAAAGTAGAGGAGTAGAGCAATCTGCTAATGCGTGTAAGTGACATCAAGGGTTACTATTGATGGATACATAGTTCCATATCTAATTGCATGATCTAAAGGTGAAGTAGTCCAATGTGCTAGAAAGAGAAAGAAGCATAAGAATATCACACATCTATTAATCTAAAAGGGATAGTACCGAGGTCAACTGAAAAGTGGGTTCATTGATCTAATCCTAAACTATTTGGACACTGGGTTTAGCTGCCTTCTTCAACTCCTAATAAGGATTCAAAGTCTCCTAATAGGGACTCTTTGTACTAAGCATTGTAATAGACTCCTAATAGGGTCCATCCTCTAAAAAGGAATATTTAGATTAGTACATTATCTTATGGGCATGATTCCCACCTAGGTTTTCCCTCTGATCAAGGGTTTCCCTAGTCAATATTTTTGGTGTAATTGTGTATGTGCATTTCTTTATGGTTGATGTTTACTTTGGTTGAATAATTAAGAATTGTTTAAGAGGTTTAATATTTTAGATTTTAGCATAACTAATTCACACCCCCCCTCCTCCATTTTTATTTATGGTGGTGAACTAATATTTCTAACAATTGGTATCAGAGCTTCAGGTCCTTGAAGGGAAGTTTAACAACTTTGGGAGATCCATGGTGAGTCTGTTTAGGAAGGAAAGTCATAGATTTGATGGCACAAACTACAACATCTAGAAGGATAAAATGACTCATCTCTTATGCATGGGTCTAGAATATTGGCTTGTAACCAATACATCAAAGAACAAACCTGAAGAAGACAATCTTGAAACCTGTACCAAGGAACAAAGAGAAGTGTTTATGTGCAACACAAGGGAAAGAGAAGCAATACTATCAGCGTTACCTAAAAGTGAGTACAGTTAGGTAAAACTACTCAAAACATCTCATGAAATTTGGAAAACTTTAGAAGCTAATTATGAGGGTGATACACATGCAAAAAGGGTTAGATTGCAAAATTTTTATTGCGCATTCTAAGATGCTGGAATGATGGAAGATGAATCTATAAGAAGCTATGTTGGGATAATATCTAAGATTGTTGTAGGAATCACATCTCATGATGGAAAGAAGTTTGATGATGAAGTGATATGGAAGATTTTGAAAAGTCTGACACCACCTTTCAATACAATAGCATAAATGATTTAGCCAATGATACCCTATACTACTAATTTTACCAAAGAGACATTTCTTGGTAGATTGGAAGCTATAGAATTTGATCTAAAACAATATGGAGAATTGGGAAAAGTTGAGACAACATTTAGTGCACTAAAAATTAAACTTGGTTTAGTAAGGAACACAAAAGTGTAAGGAGACATTGCTATAGTAGTAAATCCATTGAAGAAAAGATCCAAGCGAGAGTAGCTATTCTTGTGGAAAAAGAAAAGGATGGAAATAATATCTTCAAATGTTGGACATGTAATGAATATGGTCATTATGCATCTAAGTATCGTAAGAGAGAAAGAAATTTTAAGGGAACGTTCAAGTCTAGAAGATCTACAAATTGTTTATATGCTAATGAAGAAGAAGAAGAAGAAGAGAAATTTGATCAAAACATGAGTGAAGATAAATTAGGGTTCATAGATATAAAGGAGGATGATCTTGGCAGAGAAATCAGAGAAGAAAGTGTGCTAATCTCACAAGTTGAAAAGAAAGATTGGATCATTGATAGTGGTTGTTCACATCACATGATTGGTGATATGAGAAAGTTTGTCAAATTTAGAAGCCATGATAGAGGAATTGTGAGAGTAGGAAATAATTTGGCTTGTCATATTATAGGAATTGGATCTATCACACTTGATGGTAAAACATACACAGATGATGTTTACATTATTGATGGATTGAAGCATAACTTGTTGAGCGTTGTACAACTTATGGACAAAGGATACCAACTACAATTTGGTAATAACACATGCATCATCAAAAAAAAGGAAGGAAAACTACTTGGTACTGACACTAAAACCAGAGGTAATGTAATTTAGTTAAACTACACTAAAATAACATGTTTGGTAGCAAAGATTGACAATAGTTGGTTATGGCACAGAAGATTTTGTCATATTAACTTTGATAATATTGTGAAGGCTAGTAATAAACTTGCTATGAGAAATTTACCTAAGATCATGAAGCCCACCAATACTATTTGTAATGAATGTATTTTGGCTAAGAAAAAGAGAGTCTCATTTTTGAGCAAGTAGTTTTGTACTACACAAAAGCTAGAATTGGTTCATATAGATTTGAGTGGTTCTGCAAGAACAAGAGGATTCTATGGAGAAAGGTACTTTATGATTTTTTTTGATGATTTCACTAGAATTATGTGGGTAGCTTTTCTTAAAGTAAAATTAGAGGCATTTGAGGAATCCAAGATATTTAAGAACAAAGTTGAGATTGAATTTGCAATGAAAATCAAGAGTTTAAGATTAGATAGAGGAGGAGAATTAACCTCTAGAGAATTCAATATCTATTGTGAAGAGCATGGCATTAGAAGAAAACTATCTTCACCCCATACACTAAGTAGAATGGGATTGATGACTAGGAAACAAATAAATTGCTAAAGAAACAAGAGCTATGTTATTTGAGAATGATGTAAAAAAGACTTTTTTGAGAGAAGTAGTCAATACAGTAGTATACACATTGAATAGTATACACTGAATAGAGTGCATATTAGGAAATATATGGACAAAAAACCCTATGAATTATGGTTTGGTCACTCACCATTTGTCAAGTACTTTAGGATATTTGGAAGAAAATTTTACATCAAGAGAGATGATGATATCAATAAGTTTGATCCAAGAAGCGATGAAGGTATATTTCTTGGAAATTCATTAAAAAGTAAAGCCTACATATGTTTCAACTATAGAAGAAAAACTATAGTAGAGTGCACAAATGTTAAAATTGATGAAAATTTTGGCACCAAGGAAAAGATAGTGGATTATAACTTTGATGGATAAGATTACTTTGGAATGACTAACATAAGTAATGAGTTATTTCTCAAGACTAACAATGATTTATAGAACAGTGTGCAAATTGAAGATTGAAAGGAAGAATTGAGCACAGTGCATGAGATAAGAGTTGAAGCAACAACTCCTACCCCAAATAGGAAATTGATAAGAAATCATCCCACTGATTAGATAATACAAAGTAAAGAAAAGGGAGTAATGACAAGGAGAAAAATTAATGAAGAACTATGTCTGATATCTCAAGTAGAACCAAGAAGCATAGATGAAGTAACCAAGAATGATAATTGGGTAAGAGAAATGAAGGAAGAACTCTAGAAGATAATAAAAAATGACACATGGGAATTAGTTCCTAGACCTAAGGATAAAAATGTGATTGGAACAAAATGGGTATTCAGAAATAAAATGAATGAATAGGGAGAAGTGATAAGAAACAAAGCAAGACTTGTATGCAAAGGATACTCTTAGCAAGAAGGAATTGATTATGTAGAAACATATGCACCTATAGAAAGGATAGATGTAGTTAGAATTTTCTTTGCATATGCAAAAAAAAAGAATTTTAAGGTATATCAGATGGATGTTAAGTCAACATTCTTGAATGGAGTACTAGAAGAAGTATACATGAACAACTAGAGGGCTTTCCTTTAACATAAGAGAATGATATGGTTTAAAAACTAAAGAAAGTATTGTATGGATTAAAGCAATCACCAAGAACCTATTATGCAAGGTTGGACAAATACTTAGCAAAGCTTGGATTTGTTAAAGGAACAACAAATAGTAAATTGTACTTGAAGAAAATAGGAGATGATTTGCTGATAATCATTGTATTTGTTGATGAAATCATTTTTGGTGGAAATGATGAAGCTAGTAACAAATTTTCAAAAGATATGAAAGATGAGTTTGAGATGAGCATGATAGGTGAAATGAAATTCTTCTTAGGATTGTAGATTGTTCAAAAAATAGAAGGTATCTTTATCTCTCAAACCAAGTACTTAAAAGGTTTTCTAAAAAGATTTGGTTTAGAAAATTGTAAACTTGTTGGAACCCCTATGGTAACTAGTCATAAGTTATCAAGAAAATATGAGACCCTTACTATTGAAAAGAAGAAGTATAGATCCATGATTGGAAGATTGCAATATCTAACTCATAGTAGACCAGACATAGCTAATGTAGTTGGAATGGTGGCAATATTTCAAGCTAATCCTAAAGAATATCACTATGTAGTAGTAAAGAGGATATTCAAATATCTAAAAGGAACACCAGATTATGTCATTTGGTTTGATAGAAGCAATGACTTTACTCTTTGTACTTATATAGATGTTGATTAGGCTGGAGATAGGGATGATAGAAAAAGCACTAGTGGAGGAGCATTTTTCCTTGGAGGAAGACTAGTTTCTTGGCTCAAAAAGAAGCAAGATTGTACCTCATAGAGTATTGTAGAAGTAGAATATGTTGCAGCATCAAAAAACTATAATCAAGTCATATGGATCAAGTAGATGATGAAGGATATTGGAATTAGATTCATAGGACTTGTATCATTTACTGTGATAACACAAGTACTATTAATATGTCTAAGAATCCTATTTTTCACTCCAAAACTAAGCACATAGCAATAAAGTATCATGTGTTGAAAGAGAAAGTTGTAGAGAAAGAAATCATACAGGAGTACATTAACACTAAGGAACATATTGCATACATTTTCATAGAACCCTTACCAAAAGATACATTTGAGTACCTGAGAGGTATGCTTGGGGTTATGCCCCTACCTAGCTCAGAGTAAAAGATGCAAAAGTGCATCAGTCTAGGGTACACAGGACCACTGTTAGACTGGATTGAATGTTGATGCTTCTTCTATGGGGGAGTATCTATGATGAATAGAGTCAACAAGGACTCTTGGTGAATGATAATTGGTGTACAATAGTATCTTTGGACACTCGTGTTGTTTATAGAATTATATGCAATAGACCGACTTTTGGTCATGCTGTTAGATTATTGAATGTTCAATTTTTTGTACTACATTTGACATTGATGTCAATGGGAGAGAGAGAGTGACATGAAAAACATTAGAGCGAGTTTGTACTATTGGGGAGAAGTGTTGTAATAAAGGATTTGCATGAAGCAAGATTTGAGTGATGAAGAAACTTATTGTTATTGTTCGAACTATATGTTTTTCATCTATGTTGCCATCAATGCCAAAGGGGGAGATTGTTAGCATGAATGTTGATGCTATGGGGGAGCATTACAGAACAATGTTATGACTATATTTTTCATTTATGACAACATAGTAATAAGTTTACAAAACACTGACATAGAAACAGACTAAGATTTATGCATTTAAGACATCATATTATGTTTCTATCTATGCGTAGTTACCTGCATATACTACAACATGTATTTGACATATGGGAAAGTGTGAAAAACTTGAATTGATAGCATATGAAAGATATTAATGATTTATAGAGAACCACAGGGAAATAGAGCATTGAGAAAATAATTTCTATTATATGATCAATATAACACATTGTGTTTAGAATGAAGAGTTGTGTAGTTAACTAGAGGTAGTACACTGACTACTGATGATGTCAGTGAGTGTGCATGTACGAAATTTGCACGTGTGAAATTTTTTATATAACTTTGGGTCAAAATTTTTTAATAGATATGTATTTCATTTAATTAACTTATGATAAAGTATGGAGCTAACTCAAGGAATAATATTGAGCATGGCATAAAGAAAAGATGTTTTCTGAGTTTTATTCATCAGGATTGGAGATTAAGAAGTAGAGAAGACTTGCAAATTATGAAGTAGAGGAGTAGAGCAATCTGCTAATGCATGTAAGTGACCTTACAGGTTACTATTGATGGATACATAGTCCCAAATCTGATTGCATGATCTAAAGGTGAAGTAGACCAACATACTAGACAAAGGAATAAGCATAATACTATCACACATCTATTATTCTAAAAGGGATAGTACTGAGTTCAATTAGACAGTGGGTTCATTGATCTGATCTTGAAGCTATTTGGATAGTGGGTTCAACTACCTTCTTCAACTCCTAATAGGGTTGGAATCTCCTAATAGGGATTCAAAGTCTCCTAACATGGACTCTTTGTACTAAGCATTGTAATAGACTCCTAATAGGGTCCATCCTCTAACAAGGAATATTTAGATTAGTACATTATCTTGTGGGTATCATTCCCACCGATATTTTCCCTCTAATCAAGGGTTTCCCTAGTCAATATATTTGGTGTAATTGTGTATGTGCATTTCTTTATGGTTATTATTTACTTTGGTTGAATGATTAAGAATTTTTTAAGAGATTTAGTATTTCAGATTGTTGAATAACTGATTCACCCCCCTCTTAGTTATACTAGTGAACTACTATTTCTAAAATCTTGTGTCTTTGGACACATCTCCTTAGTCAAATTCAAATGACTAGGTAAAGGTGTGAAACATCTTCTCAATATAATTAGCTTGAGATAATGTCAATTTTTTGTCCCTTCTATCTCTAAAAATTTTCATACCAAGGATTTTTTTTTTTGCCCCTAAATCCTTCATAGAAAATGAATGTGCTAGCTATCATTTCAACCCCTTAATGTGATCCATGTTAAACCTAGCTGCAAGCATGTCATCAATATATATATATATAACTATAAAATAATGTAGCTATCACCATCTAACCTCTTAGAATAAACACAATGATCAGAATGAAACTGAGTGTAATGATGATCATGCATAAAATTGTCAAATTTAAGATACCATTGCTGAGGTGCTTGCTTCAAGCCATACAAATTTTAATTTTATTTCTAGACTAAGTTCCCCTTACCTTTGACCTCAAATCATTGTGGCTATGCCACATATATTTATTCATCCAAATCACCTTGAAGAAAGTTGTTTTTAACATCAAATGCTCCAAATGAAAATCTTTAGTAGCCACAATAATTAAAACAATACAAATAGAGGTCATTTTAAGAATAGGAGAAAATATCTGCTCAAAATCAATGCCTTTTTTTGTGGAAATCCTTTTACAACTAACCTAGTTTTAAATTATTTCTTACCTCCATCCTCTTCTTTCAACCTATAAACCCATTTATTTTGTAAAACCTTTTAACCTACAGGTAACTTACATAGATCCCAATTCTTATTTTTTAGTGAAGAGTCCATTTCTTCCTTCATTATAGACTCCCATTGAATGTTTGAATCCACCTGCACAACTTCATCATAACATTTAGGTTCACTAGCATCACTTAGTAAAATAGAGTACAAAGAGGGAGAAAATATTTCTTGAAGTTCTCTTAGCCTTGTTGACTATCTAACATTCACTGGGGTGTGTGGTATTTTTTGTTTTTGTTGTTGTAGAGCATGAGGGAGTGCTAGAACATCTTCATTTTGAGTATATTCCAACACTACATAATCATTTTCTTTCTTCTCATGTCACTCCAACAAATCTTTGTACAACACTTTCTCATTGAATATGACTTCCTTTCTTCTTACAATTTTATGATTTTCAAAATCCCAAATCCTATAACCCAATTCATCAATGACATATCCCAAAAATACACATTTCTTTGACTTAGCTTCTAGCTTGGTTCTATTTTTAGAATTAATATGTGCAAATGCTTCACAACCAAAGGTTTTGAGAAAATAATAACTCACTCTCTTAATGGTCCATGCTTCCTCCAGAATACTACATTCCAAAGGAGTAGAGAGACCTATATTGATCAAATATACATTAGTATTGACAACCTCAACTCACATATTCAAGGGAAACACAACTTGAAACCTCATTCTCCATGCACATTCCATTATTATCCTATTCATGTGTTCAACCACTCCATTTTCCTATGGAGTCCTTCGAACAATTTTTTGTCTATGAATACCATTAGAGGAACACTAATCTTCAAATAATTTTTTGCAATACTCATCACCATTATAATATCTAAGACATTTTAGCTTTTTATCAATCTCATTCTCAACCAACCATTTCCATTTCTCAAAAGTTTTAAATACATTAGTTTTCTATCTAAGGAAATAAATCCATACTTTTCTAGCTATATCATCAGTGAATGTAACATAGCAATGAGAGCCACCAAGGGAAGATACCTGAGCTGGTCCCCATACATCTTTATGGACAAGCTCCAATTTCTCAATTTTCTTTTCCTTCCCACTCTTTACAAAACTCACTCTTTTGTTTTCTATACACAAATTTCACAAAAATCCATATTGACGCATTTCAAACCTGGTAAAAGTTTCTTTGAATGGAGTAATTTTGTACCTTTCTCACTCATGTACCCAAGTATATAGTACCATAGAGCTATATTAGAATCTACAACATATGTTTGTTCTCCCTACTTAGCTACAACAAGTTTTCATGAATCATTTTTCTCTCAAACAATTAAATAGAAGGAACAATATGACTAGCACAAAGATATAAGGTGCCCACTTTCATACCTCTTTTCTACTACAACAGAACCTTTTAAAACCTTCCAATTTTTATCATTAAAAGTAACTACGCAACCCTCATCACCGAGTTTCCTTGCTGAAATTAAATTTCTACTCAGCCTTGGAACATGTCTTACCTCATGTAGTAGCCAATTATTCCCTTTCTGCAACTTAATCTTAATTTTCCCTTTGCAACAATCAGATAGGGATCATTATCCCCCAAATAAATAAGCCCAAAATCCCCTTGGACATAATCAATAAAACAACCTCTATGAGGTATATATGAATTCTTACATGATATATTTACTTGTAGCAAGGGTGAAAAACTACCCTAGTTTGTACATAAAAGGTAGTATGTAGGATCCTAATGCCTAGCCCTATATTGTTTACCATCAGCTAGTGAGGAAGAAGCTCTCAATGCAAAGAAAGGAATACAAAATTGTGAATGAATCATGCATCTTTGTAGTCATCTGATTCATAGAAGTTGATTATGCAAAGAGGCTATCTGGCGAGGCAAAAGAATAGATAATAGTTCTTCGGGCCTACTTCATCCAATTCAAGACATTAACATATCTGTGGGTAGTTGGTGCCATTGTCAACTCCAAGAAGCTTCCCATATATCCTAGTGACAAACTGGTGTTATTGGAGATTGCCTGGCAGATTGAGTCTACATATGAGAGGGTGAAGAGACAAAGGAGACCCTGTTGGGCATGGCCCTTGGTCATAGGACCATATCAGGTGAAATAGAAACAAGATATTCCATCCTTTGAGTGGGAATGGGAGAATTATCCCCTTGAGGAGTACAATTCCCCTAGACTATTTTGATAATATTAGGAGAGTGGAGAGTTTGGCCAGCAAGGAGTTCTATCATGAATATGCCATTGAAGATCATTGGATGAATGCCAAAAAAGACTATGATATCTATATAAGGGATTATTGTAGGATGACTTTGTATTTAGTAGAGAAGGCTCTCAAGCTAGACATTCTAGAGGAAATAAGGCAACAAGATTCATGAGAGCTGCAACACCCCCCATTCAACTTGGACATAATAGGGGACAGACCTATCATGAACGCTGAGGTTGACAGGGAAGAGGGCGATGATATTAATCTAATCCAAATGACCAAGGATTGGATCAAGAAGCCTTTCAACTTGATCCAATACCTAACACGGTGATCTTTCATGCTCAAGCTTCCCTAAGAAATGTAGAGGGAGGAAAGCCATAATTCCTACCTTTATGGCCTACTCTCCCATTAGGCTAGAGATAGTATACCAACTTGATCACCAAGTTGGATACTATCATCCTCCAGAAAGGAAAGGAAAGAACAAGAGGAAGAGAACCTCCCCTTAGAGGATTCAAATAGAACAAGGTGAAGTGCAAGTACCTCCTCAACAATAGGAAGAGAGTGTACAAGGGTTTTAGGATACTGGAGCTACTCAAGTCCAGGATGACCCTCAATTGCCTCCTTTTGTGTCCAACCAATCAAAAGAGGGAGAGGATCACCATGTTTCCATTCATACTTTGCAAGAAGAGCCAACATCCCCTTCTACCCACACAAAACAAAAGAGGATCAAGATCTAAATAAAGAAAGGGAAAATGGTCACTAGGAGAATGGTGCCTTTTCTATCTATTCCTAAGACCATTCCTAAAGGTGAAGAGGAGAAAGAAGAGGAGATAGATGAAGAAGAGTAGTTAACCTTGTAGAGAAGAACCTGGCTAGCCAGAGCCACTAAGCAAGAAAGGAGAAGGAGTACCACGAGCATATTACCATCCACCCCAGCAGGACCCTTGGAAGTCTCTTCTTCAAAAGATGAAGTACAACAATGGGTGGATGAGAAACGTAAAGAAGGTGATGACATTTTCAAAATGTTAGATTTTGATTTTATGCTCATTGGTATAGAACTAGTTGGGGATAAGATCAGGGATACCCCTCAGGTGAACCTCAACAAGAAGACTGGATGCAGATGCCACTAGATTCATAGTGTCCTGATCTTACTCCCCCATCTCCACCACAAGTCATGGTGGTAGATAAGGGCTTGGTTACTCCTCCGCCTCAGAGTTTAGAAGAACAAGTTTAGAAAGAACCATCACAAGGGGAGGAACCAGAACAAATGGTGACTGATGAAGTATTAAAGGAGGGACAAATAATAGATTATTCTCAATCATCCTCCCAAGACACTTAGATAGAGGCCATAGAAGAAGAGCCCTTGTAGAGGGAAACAAATCTAAGGAAGAGTGATAAGGGGAAGGAGGTAGTAGAACACACCCCTTTGTCCTAAAAAAGAAGGTCTTCAGCTGAGCACATCCCAAGATGGCTCCAAAAAGAAATAATGAAAAGTACTAGACCTCAATTCCATGCTCTAGATGGAGACATTTATGAGATTATAGAGATTTTGAATAAGCTTGAGTCCCCATCACATGAGGCAAGACCGTTGGAATTTTTTACTAGTACACATGGCTAGGAATTGTTTGTACAAGTGGTCATTCCTCTTGAAGACACGGATGTAGAAAGCCTTGGTCCCAGAGATTATCAATTGAAAGAGGTTATGTTGGGAAGACCCACATGGGATACAACCTGATTAATGGTGACCATGGGAGTCAAAGAAGTCTTAAAGAGCATGGGGCAAGATAAGGTTGAACTCCAAACACTTTGAAGGTAGATTGCAATCCTGAAGGGATATTTAACTGAAGTAGTTGGTCCTCTTGATCCTGAGCACCCCAAGGACACATTGAATACCATTCTTAGAGGTGGGAGAGCTATGCATATGGATCCATTTTTGAAATACCTTTAGTGGTGGCGAGAAAGTTTTGGGGAGAAAGATATTTTGATTATCATGAGAAATTTGAAGTTACTGCATGCTACGCAAGAGAACATGAATAAAATTGTAGCAATTTTAAAGCAGAACTTCAACATTATGGATGATGTAAGGGCCTAGAGTAAGGATTTAAAAACTTTGTAAGCCGTAAAGGGGCAAAGATACTAGATTTTAATAGATGTATATACAGGGGAAGAGTCAGATATGATTGATGATTGGATAGAGAAAATAGACAATAGCAATAAAGTAATGGAAACATTACATGAGAAGATACATTGGCTCAAGGACCAAGCCCAAGAGTGAATTTTGGAAGTAGAGAGACACTATAGTGATGCATGCTTGGATATTTTTGAACATGAGAAACGAGAATAGTTATTACCTATAGAGACATTGGTAGAGAATATTAGGAAGATATTTGTGGAAGTTGCTGATGGCAAAGACATACAACAAGCCTTCATGACTAAAGAAGCTTTGTTAGAATTGGATACCAAACTTGGAAATTTTGCTAACACCCAAATTGAGGTAGACAATTATACATAAAAGGTCAAGGAAAAATATGAGGCTTTGGTTTTATTAGATGCAACTAAAATTATAGAGATTATAGATAAATTTAAGGGAAAACATCCAAACATAGCCTTGGGATGAATAAGAACAAAACCCAGATGCTAGAGTTTTTGTTTTAACACTTAGTAAAATTTTGAGATTTTGGACCATTTTGAGGTGCACAGGTCCATAGGTCCACAACTTTGCAAGTGCACATTTTAGGAAAAGTTTCACCGATAGTTAACTGCCAGTTCCAAAAATAGAGCTTTCCATGCATTAGAAACACATCCTAATAGGAGTTTAACTCCTACAAATGCCCTATGAAGGATCAACTTCTAATTTTAGCACTTCTAAACACTTCCACTTTGACTCAAAGCTTTCTAATTCTTTCTTCTCTCATAATTTCATTATTTTTGACATGTAAAGGCTCATGCATCCAATTAATGAATATAAAATGGATGGAGTCCTACTAAAGCTCCTGTTAGGTAGTCAATTTTTATATAATTAGTTTATTTTATTATTTAAAAAGCATTTTATTGCATGAAGATGGGTAAACGTACAAACCTGTGTTACCTTTTATAAAGAAACAAGATATCATAATGCGACAGTTCAACATTAATGACAAAAAAAATGGTATTTGTGTTTAAAATATGAAGATGATGTAAGTTGATGAAATGTGCAGAATTGGATGAATTTTATGCCTATAATTTTTATAATTTTTTTGAGTAAGAATTTATTCATTTTATTTTATTTTGAAGTCCCTTTTTTAACTGTAAAAATTATAGGGTGTAGTTCCCATCAAACAAGTATATGCAAATAATCTTTTTTTCTTCTACTTTGAAAATATCTTATAGATGACATGTATAGCTAGTGAACAAAAAAAGAAATAATTATTTTTGATGTGTATTTTCTTTGTTATAAGTACTCAAGTTTGACCTTATCAGAATCAAAGAGTTTTTTCCTCCCATCAAAACTTCCCTATCAAATCTGTACTTTCCTAAAAAAAATATTACATATTTATGAAGAGGATTCTCTCCTCTAGAGATAAATATAATTTTTAAATTGTTTTGATATGATTTACTATTTTTTTCCCTTTTTTGAGGTGGCATCTTTTGAAATGTTAAAATATTGACTTATAATATTTTGAGATTATAATATATTAGAACTAATCAAAACACTCAAAAATTTATATAATGATGATATTGAATTTGAGATCTATAAAAGGATACTTTTAGTTTTTGAAAAAAATTGAGTTTTGATAGAGAAATGAGATTTGACCAAAATAGGTTTTGGTATCATAAACGGTGACACAAATTTGTGCTTTTACCTAGATATCTTTCACTCTCAACACAAATTGAGGAGACAATTTCTTATAAATACCCCATTGTAATATGTAATGAGGGCCGCCGTTATTTTCCAATAAAATTATGCTTTTGATGCTTGCATTTGGAGTGTAGTGATTCTTGCTTGAATGTGTCATTGTTTTGTGAATTTTGTTCATAGAACCATGATTGAGCCAAAGGTTTATTGCTTTGTTTCTATTGTGCAATCATTTATTTTTGGTGTTTGCTACAGTTTAACAAATTTTGCTAATGTATCTAGCTCTTGAATAAATCATCGAGTTGTGCCTGCATAACTCTTTGTCTTGCATGAGTGCACTTTCCATGGCCTTGCAATTTGATGAAGGGTGAAATATCATATGATCATTAAAGTTTCTCACGGATGATTGCATCAATGGAATTGAGGAAGCACTACTCCTACTTCTTTGAAAGCTTAACTTGTAGACATGTTGTTTTCTATAGCTTATTTCTGTTAGGATTTCAATTTCATTTTATTTGCTTTGAATTTCATGTTTTTGGCTTTAACATTCTTGTTATTTTTTTTATCAACCCCATTTTTAGAATAGGATTTCATACTAGCTGCACTGTTAGATTGCATTCATAAAAAAACATAAAAAAACAAAAAGCATAGTTCTTTTATTGTTATTTTTGAAATAGTGTGCAAATTCTTCATTTCATCCTAGATCAAAATGAATCAGCAAAGGCCTCCTCATGAACATTCACATTTATCTTCAATTGAGCAGATTCTAGTAGGTGACAAGATCCCCCAGAACCTTGGAGTCAATTCACAAAATCAATTTTTCAAGACAGGAGTTCACAAGAATTTTTGCCATTTAGAATTATGTAAAATGATAGCTCAACACATCTTGCTCCTATTCCTCTTCATCATCAATGTTATCAAAATGTGTTGCCTCTTCATCATTTTCCTCTTCATCTTTCTCTTCTTTATCATCATCATCATCATCATCATCATCATCATAATCATCTTTCACATCAACAACACAATCACTCAGTTTGTGAAGAAGATAGATGTTCTTACATGTATTTGTAGCATTCCTCATGATATGCTCTATGTCTTTCATCAATACATGGCAAGTGTTGAATTTTAGGGTTAGTTTTTCTTCATTCTTCTTCATGGATTCCTTCACCTCTTTGTTAGTTAGGTTTGGCATAAGTTTCCTTAGGGTTTGCTCATATATGTTGTTAGCAGTTTGCTTTGCAAATCCCCATGTTGGCTTGATCTTTTCCATCAAAACACTAGGAATTTGAAGTGTAAGTTTATTTGGTGAATATTTCCACTTACCCATTTTTTCCATCACAAGATCTTCAATCTACTTCTATTTTTCTTTAGTCTTGATCTCATACTTTAGTTCTGTTAAGTTGGTTATGCTGGCCCCTAACTAAAAATACTTCAATCTGTCCTAGAAGGTGGGTGGAGGTTTCTTGAATATTATGCCTTCTTCTTCCTTGCCTGATTTCTTCCTAGAGGATCTCCTGGTGAACACTGCAGTGGATGGCTTAGTAGGCTTGGTAATGATTACCTTTCCCTTTTTCTTTAGTATCTCTTCCTCTAATTTTTCCTCATCCTCTGCTTCTTCATATTCACCTTTTCCCTTGGTTAACAAAACAGTTGAACTTTTTTTCAACTTGGCAATTCTTTTCTTGCCTTTATTTACCGCCTGAGGGAGTTTGATCTCCAATTCTATTGTGGCCTTGGATTCATCATATATAAAAAAATAGGCTACCATAGGATCAACTGGTTCATTTATTAGAGCCTCAATAATGTATTTCATTTCATCAATATTAAGCTCATTATCCAAGAGGTTTCACCCATGCAGTTCTAGGCCTAAGTACCTGAATGTATACTTTATCACTATCTACCATAAAACATATATCATCCTTGTAATCCTCAACTAGTTTCTTTGGGATTCAAAATCTATTATTCATTTTCTCCTTGAATACACCAAAATAATTATACATAATACTATTATAGTTTTCACCCATCTTAGCAATGTACTCAATAATTTGATAGAGTACATGCACATCTTTTCTCCATACTATAGTGCCTTTTGAAGGAGAGAATTTCTGAATATAAAATAATAAGCATGTAAATAGAGAGTAAAACTTACATGGATAATTTTTATTTGATGTTCTTATGCTCTCCATGTTCTTTTTGAATTGTTTCAATATTAGCTCAGCAGGGTCAAGAGAAAGGTTGTTCTTGACTATCTTGTAGCCAAGTCTACTACCTTGCACGATACACTATTCAACCTGCTCAAACTATAGATCTTGTGGGCAATGATATGGATGCCAAACTTCAAATCCATATTAGTTATGTTGCTTATCATCATACCTCTTCCATCAATTCTACTAGGGTTTTCTTCTCTAGTTTGGCCCGACCTAGGGTTTTGGTCATCTTAGCTTTTGCTAGCATAGGGAGGTTGGTGATCCTATGAATAATTTTCTTCATGATTAAAATTGGCTTCTCAAACCATTGTTGTCCATTGTGCATCTGACTAAGAATAAACCTAATCCATTTCACTTGGAATTCACATGGCATGTGAGAACTATGGGTTAATCCTTTAAGCTCAAGATGTTGATGTTTGGGTTTTAAAATGCCATTCACACATAACCTTTCTAGGGTTTCATCCATTTTTAGTGTACCAATTTATTGAATCACACATTTAAAATGAGAATAGATGTCATTGATTAATAGTACCTTGGAAGGGATTTGAGATTGCACTCCACTGGGTTCTAGGGTCTTAGCAATTGTAGGAGTGAGCTTGGAGTTTGATGCAATCCATTCTACACCACAAACTAGCATATCTAAACCTCACTTTTCCTTGCTATTGCTAGATGCCATCTTCACTTGGTAGGGTTTGAGACAATTTTAAAGATTTGGTAACAATTCTCTCAAATCACTTGAATGCTCTTGAAGATCGCTTTGCGCAATAGCTCTTCAAAGTTCACAATGAAAATGACTTCGATTTCATTAATTTTATCAAAATTTTTCATAAATGCTTGGTATGAATGTTAGATTGAATTGTCAGATTGCCATCCACCTCCTTTTATTGAACACTTAGTGAAATCTTTATGACTTGGTAACCATACATATCTTAATTACTCCTGCCTTTTCTTGGTAGAGTCTATAACTCATCCTTGCTCAGTAAGACAATAACCATGCTTGGTGATTCCTTGGTGATCCTTGTTGCACCTTGGATGCCAATTTGGATCTTTCATCCTAATGACTAGAATTGATGTCTGATGTTTCATTTAGTATTACAATTCTAGTTCTCCTTTGAGAGATTAAGTAGAAATAGTGGAGTCATTCAATTCTTGAGTGACTTGTTCATCATTGCTTAGACTTGCACTCTCGGTAGACTTTTGAACCCATTGTTGTCTCATCTATTTTCTAATTTTATTAGCCTTTTCCCTTTTTTCATCTTCAATCCTTCCAATATTTATGCAATTCTTGGCAGGATGGCCAAGTTCAGTACAAATGAAACATCTTTTAGTAGTATCTCTTTTCCTAATATGATGCTTTATAGAAATTCATTCCAATATGTCCAAATTTTCTATAGTAATGATATCTGCAATAGGTCTTGTAGTCCCAACCAAATATAGCCTTTACAATCTATTCTATTGGATTCAATATCTTAGTTTTACATTCTAATGAATTATGTTCCATATTTCTTACATTTGTGATATTTGACTTCAAATCTTGGTTTCTCTTTGCATTCATTAGCCTTGTGACCATACTAATTTCAATTATAGCACTTTCCATTGAATTTTTATTTCCCATTGCTCCAACATTTGTTTGATAAATGACCTATCTTACCATAGTGGTTGCAAGTAGGTCTTTGATTCTTTTGAGCTCCTTTCTTGGAAGATTCTCCTTCTTCTTTATATCCAATTCTTGCTTTTCCTTTTTTTCTATAGATATTTTTCTCATTCAATTGATTCATGTCTGCTTGGGATTTCATCATTCTTTCATTAGTTTGCCTTTCAGAGTTTAGATCATTCTACAATCTTTCATTTTTTGATCTTATATGCATGATTTCTTCATTTTCATTGGTGAGCTGATTAATGAAATCAGCTTGTTGAAGGGATAGGTGTTGATTCTCATTGTCTTTTCCTTCTATTTTTTCTTTTATCTTATTTTTTTCTTCCATAACTTCACATAGTCTTACTGACTAAATTTATTGCTCTCTTCTTGCAGTGAACCATTCTTTTCTAGGAGTTCCTTGATTTCTTCATTAGCTTGATCTAGGCTACTTGAATGAAGGTCTTTAATTCTTTCTTAAATATAGAGCTGATCATTAATTTGGATTGCAAGATTTTTGCTTCTTTTTAGGGATTGAGAGAGTTGCTCCTTTTCTTTCTTGAGTTGGGCAATAGCCATTTCCAAGTCTAGCTTCTCATTGTCAATAGCCTTGTTAAGTCTAAATATCTCCATGGCCTTTGATCTATGCTCAAGCTATCAAACTTTTCTCTGAGAACCACAATGCTCTGATACCAATTTTTGGAAATATTCTTAAAGGCTAACTTACTAAGAGGGGAGGGGTGAATTAGTAACTTCAAAAACTTTAATCCAATTAACAACTAATCCAATATGGAAATTTTGAGCTAACTGCATGCATGAGAAACTAAAAGAATGAAATCATACATTACATTTTGACACATAGATTTGGTGACCCAGAAACCTTCCAAATAGAAATTAAAATTGGGGTGGCGATGATATCCACAATTTTTAGTACTATAGTATAAAGTTGGCCTGTTAAGGCTTACATTGATCGCTTCTAATGATCTACCCTTTTAGGGGCAATAAGAACTACTAGGTCCACTTTGTTAAAGGATTTACAAAAATAAAATGAAGTATGCACTCAATAAAGTGATTTACATAAGACTGTTAGGTCTATCTTGTTAAAGGATTTTACTAATCCACCTATTAGGTTGAAGTAGTAGCTGATCTTTGATCTAAAACTTGGTTTGCTAAATGAGATTCTTTTGTGTGTATAAATCACCTTACTATGATAGATATATCTTTGCTACTCCCTATACTAGTGTAGCCTTTGTAATTTTCTCTTCTGCGCTTCTCTGATTATATTCAATTATATTGCATTTCTTTCTTGATATCATCATCATTTGGATATGATACAATACATTACATATATATCAATCCAATTACACAATTATAAAATCAACCCTAATACCAGTTTACAAAAATATTACAAATTCAGCTCAAGTATAGACACTTAGGTTCTAATGACTAACTCGATGAGGTTTTGATAGTTGGCATCCACTGTCAATGCTTGACATTATCATACAATTGGTAGACATAAAAGCTCAGTCCATACTAATCACTTCCAAGTAGTCTTGAACTCAATCTACACTAGTGACTTAGTGAATACTATGAAACTTAGCATATAAACTGAATCACTTGATTCACATTGCCTCACTTGACCAATGATTTCACTATGATCTTAGTATAAACTGAATCACTTGGTTAACACTGAGTAGCTTAGTTAACATTGGATCTGAATTATATCAACTGTGAACTTGGTAAGCACTGTACAACTTGGTTTGCACTGGTAAACTTGGCATACACTGAGATGCTTGGTTTACACTATTGATCTTCACAATAGTTGTAACTACTTGACATATACTAAATTTTTTCCAAAGGACTCAGTAGCAATTGTAGAACTCAGTGAAACTGAAATACTTGGCTAACATTGTTAACTATACAATAAGCTCGGTAGATACTTACAATTTGAATAAGTGTATGTCACTAATAATAAACTTGACCTTTATGTCAACACTTCCATCATCAAGTAATCCTTGAGTCAACTTATTGATAAAGTGTGTCATTCTATTGAATTTCCATATCCTTTCTCTTTCATAGGGATTTCTTGAGGTCCTCTTTTGCTACTTGAAGTTGTTGTAGTATGAGCTAGATTTCAATCATTTGATTGTCAATAATCTTTCCTAATTTGTAAGCCTCTATCTATAAAATATAAACTCTGAAGTTTTTAGACTTGTTTCAAGAGAACTAAGCTTTGATACCAATTGTTTGTTGTTTACTAGGAAACAAAGATACTAAGAGGGGGGTGGGTGGTGAATCAGGATTGTTGCCCTAGTTTTCACCTTGTATCCATTTTGCAAAAGTGGAAATTTTTGTGTCTTAGTTTGGTCTAGATATGTCTGGGTCTAGTTTTTCCCTTTAGGTGAAAAGATTCTTCATCAAAATTTCCACCTTTTCCTTCTCCCACATTTTTATGATTGGTTGGGTTTTCATTGATATCTTGAGTCTATGGGTAGCTTAGTACCTAATTTGATGAAGATTCTTGGAATTTATAAAGTTATTCATAAAGCTGAATTTTTTCATGGCTTATAATGTTTTTTCCTATGAAAGAATGAAGTTTACGAAAAATTGAGAATCACCTTCTCCCTGGTGGGTTTTCAACCCATGAAGGTGATTTACCACAAAGATTAACAAATAAGGCTTACGCATTGAGGTAAGAAGACAATGAGTTTTTTTATGGAGAATTTACATTTTCATTATAGTTTTCTACCTTGAAAACATTTGGGATTCTTCATGATGCTCATAATCATCCTTACTGGAAAACCCAAAAAATGATGACTCCTCAGCAGGCCTTCGACCCATGAAGTCCATTTTCTACCAAAGGATATTGTGAAGAAAAGAGATAAGGAAGTGGGCCCCCTTTAACTTTTTAAGTCCTTTTCAGATTTTCTAAACCCAAAAGAAATTTTAACTCAAAAGGTAAAGTGTAAATAAAGCCTGGGTAGTAAAATAGAAATCGCCTTCTCCTTAGTGAGTTTTCAACCCATGAGGGCAATTTTTCACATTCATAAAGAAATCAAATTTATAAGAAGATTGGGCTCATGAATTACACATAAAGAATCTTAAGATGTTAATGGAAATAACCTAACCACTATTGGAAAGGTATACTTAGCAGAATCCCACTAGGCGGATATTTCCTTACGCAGTACTCTTCTTAATTCTCCAAAACTCAATGGAAAATGGAAAGGTAAATATGAAAAGGAAAGTTATAGTTGGCCAATGAAAATAGTGAAAAGAAACTAAAATGTCTATTAGAGGCTCCCACATTTATTGATTTAATGGATTTATCCTTTAATTCATTCATGTACTGCAGATCCTGAAGATTAATGAATGAATTAGGATTTCTATATAGAGGGAAACATAACAGTTTTTCAAACCACTTTTCTTGAACTATTATGCTATTAAATTGCACAAAATTCTCAGATTTCTTATGCTTTCAAATTCAATCCTTTGTGCCTCATCCAAATTCAAAGTTTCAATTTACTTCTTTCTCAAAAAAAATGGCAACTAGATTTGTAGGATTTGATGGGCTAAATGGGATTAAGTCCACATTACAAAACTTCATAGTTACCTCACTCCACTTTTATGATATGCAATATTTCCAAAGGAGGCTAAGGTTGGAGCCAATTCATCCAATAACCAAGAAGCTCTAAGGAAGTGGGTTAGTGGAGGAAATTGGTTTCTCAGTGGTAGTCCAAGCTCTAGAATTGATTTATGAATCCATAAATCACTACAATCTAGATACCAGACAAATTCTACTACCTAATTGTACAATTCTAATCTCCATTGATAGGAAAACTATGTTGAATTTCCTTTGAGTCCTAGAATGGGAGGAGTCTTTGGAATTGATAGTAGGAGGAGCAGTCTCTGAGTTCTTCTTGAAGAAGATGGTGTGGAGGAAAGAAATCATGTGATCCTTGCTTTAAAAGCAGTAGGGCACCAAGAGTAAGGTTCCCAAAACTCTATTTAGTACTGATCTCAAGCCTGAGATTGTAGACATTCTAGTTCTCCTACACAGATTGAAAGGTGAGGTATAGGCTCTCAATTTTGTTGAATAGTATTTTTTTCTGGTACAAATTATCTATTCAGATACATAGTATATATATTGGGACCATGAGGTAAGTAAGCATCTGTCTAGAGCTCTTAACACTATGAAGTTTTACAATACCTTTTGTATGACTTCCTTTTTGATTTATATGCTAGCATCTCTACAGTTGTGGCTGGGCCTTCCAAGAATAGAAAAATTTCTTGATGATGTGAAATGTTATGAATTCTATCCATGTTTGCAATTGTAGAATAGTTATGCGTAATATGTCAAGGTTAATGATGCATTTACAATGAGAATTTGTAGGGAACTCCAAGGATGCCCAGAGAGGAGGTTCAACCCAGAGACAATGGTGGCTATTATTTAGTTAAAGAACTATTTTATCTAGTTCTCATCCTTCTCATATTTGCATCTTATAGTTTTTGATGGATTCCCCCTAAAGCAGCCCAAGTACATGAATGACATTATTGTGCTGATAGAGATCATGAGGTAGGTGGTGCAAGTGAGTGTGATAAGTGGAAGCTTGAAGAAGAAAGGGTATGAATTCCATATGAGAGTTGGAGCTTATAGTTGTGAGTCCCACTCTGATGCAGATAATATGCTCAAGGTTTTTGAAATGAAATACAAATTGGAGGTATATGAGCTTGTGAGACCTATGTTTGACCCGAATGGATATGTGAGGGATGTGTTGTAGATTGGAAGTGTGATCAAACACATTACCACTATTGAAGTCTATTAGGCAGACTATAAAGATGAACTTGAAAGAAGAGATCATGCTTTTTCCAGGCTCATAGTGGAGCAAATTAAAACAGATGGTATCAACTTCAATGTAGAAGGATTGGAGGACAATGGACAAAACATGTATAGTAATACATATGTAACTAAGTTAAGCGAAATTCCTATTAGTTTAGAGCCTTATGAAGATGCTAAGGAGATTTAGATATTATGATGGCTAGGATCATCAAGAGAACTAGGAAGTGGGTTGAATGGATGACCAAGAGGAATTGGAGTAAATGTGCAACCACTCAAGCTTCTCTAGTAGCTACAACACCTTCTTCCTCCCAAAGTGCTACAACAGTCGCAACAATAGCTACCACTCAAGGACTACCTTAGCCTTCAGGAGGAGGTGATCAACTTCCAAAGAAGAAGATTTCCATAGCCAAGACTTGTCATGATGGCTCCCTCCTAGTCATTGGAACCCAAAATGGTGCCAAAGAAAAGAAGATAGAGGAGGCAAAGGATAGTGCTACCACCCCAGTTCCATCCCCCCATGTCAAACCAATTCCTTCTCCCCATGCTACTCTAGTTCCCTCTCCACATCATAGCCCTATTCTACCAATGAGTGCTACACTTTTGCAACCAAGTGGCTCTATAATACATATAGTAGATTTGGGAGATGGAAAGAGTAGTAGTAGTGAATCTACTAAGTCTAATGAGGCAATGAAGAAAACTCCAAAAGTAGATAAAGGCCAGAGCTATTCTAAGCTAATCTCTTAAGATCCAAAGAATCCATTCTCTTCGACTACTGTGACAATCACTCCAGCTAAGAAGAAGATGTTTAGGATAGAATCACTTGGGATGGCCTCCAAAGTGATAGTTATTGATTCCTAGTTGGAGGATACTCTGGAAAGAAAGAGGAAAAGGAAAGATGAAAGCACTTTGGCCGAAGACACTGTATTCCTTACAGTTCATTCTAGATTTACATTGACCAAGGTAAAGAAGCAGAAAACCTTGTCTATACGTGGGCAAGATCTAGAAATAGGGCCACCTAAAAATGGAGATAGCCAAGCCCAACAAAGGAGGAAGAATTGAAGACAAGATTTATGATGATTTTACTCTACACTTAGTGGACCTTGGAGAGGCTAGGCATGACACCATAGTTGGCTTATGGAAGTCAACCAACAAGGTTATTGAGGGACAATTAGAAAGTTTGAAGTTTTCAAAGACCAGAATGAAGGCTGAGATAGAAGAATTGAATAGGTTCATTAGATAGTTGGCTACTCCATTGGAAGCTATATCTAGAGTATCAATAACCAAAGATCCTACTGTTGTTGAGGTTCAGGCCCTCATCTCTCAACTTCAGGAAGATACGCATTTTGGCTAGATTAGTAAGGAATGGATTGAGAAGCTCAAATCATAAGGATCTTCTATAATAGAACAAATTGGTAATGTTATCCTAAGGTTGGAAACAAAGAAGGATAACATCTTATCAAATATCAATACTCCAGCTAGAGAAAGGATGAAGTGTGATGATTGTGTCTCCCTTCTAAAGATGATCATTTAGATGAAGGAAAAAGAAGCTATTGAAGAAAAAATCTTGCCAAAGGGAGATGAACCTCTATTCAAGTGGCTTTAGAGCATGCAGTTCAAGACAAATGATCTTGTCAATAGAGAAAGGGTTTTAAGAAATGGAGGATAAAGTGAAGAAGACCCAAGAGAGAGGATTCAAACTCATGAAGGGGCTACATATAGATTCATAGACAAGTGGCCAAGGAAAGGAACTCATTGGGATAAATGTCATGAAGGAGAACTTCTTCAAATTCTTGGATAGTCTATTTGTTGTATCTTCCAATAGTCAAAAAAGAGATGCTAAACTCCAGACACTCAGCAGAGTCATACACATGGCCACAAAGGAGCTACTAAATCAATTGAATGCTATAAAGGAGTTGGCTAGAGAACATTCCAAATGGCTCCTGAGATACACCAACATACATGTTCCTAAGCATGAGGAACTCATCCTAATCATAGTTGCTGCTAAGGCCTATAGAGTAAAAGTAGAAAAAGGTAAAAAAGTCAAAGTGATTTACATTTCCCCCCTTTTTTCTTTCTTTCTTATGTAATTATTGGAATATGAAAAATTGGTGCCTTTCTATTTGTCATTTTTGAGAAGATGAACCGATTGAACTTCCATTGAAATAATCATCTCAAAATTGTATATGTATGAGATGGAAAGATTAATAAAAGGTCAAAATTTTTTTGGTGTGAAATACTTGATGTTACAGAGACAATTAATGGTACTTTTGTATCAATTATTTTCTATTCTATTTTTTTTAGTTATAGTTTTATGCTTTCTCTTTTGTCTAGATTGAGGTAAGGAAAGAATAGAGTTTCACTCCTTTTCTTTCAAATAGCACACGGATGTGATAGGTAGTGTCGCTAAATGTTTAAAGAGAGATCTTTGAAGTGTTTTCCCCTTTAAGCTAACCATAGTTTAGATTCAAATTAAGTAAGTTTAGTATTAACAATCTACTATTAAGCTTTATGAGTTCATAAGATGTGTGGGTTCATAAACTTAATCAATTATTCAGAATTCCCTTTTGCCTGAGCTAGATTCTATTTAGGTCTAGCTTGGTTTACCTCTTTTGTTCTTAGGCTAAGATCATACCCTCATTTATTTTTAGAAACAAAACACAATTCATTGCAAATCTAGTAGAGGAAGTTGTACCTAATAATCTAGAGAAAAGCCAATCTACTCATAAATGAATTTTGAATTGTTTGTAATTAGATATTGTTCCTAATTTGGGCATTCAAGAGTCATAATCAAAGAAGAACAAAATCTTTTTACCAAAAATGATCACAAAAAAATTTAACCTCCAAAACAATCTAGTTGCATTCACCACATTATCCATCTCATATCTATATTGTGCATAACATAACATATAACTTCAAATACTGAATTTGATTTAACTATGTATCACATGCATCAACATGAAAATGTAAGCACATAACATGAGTATTTTGGTTACCCAAAAAACTTCCAAGGTGAAGCTAAAGATGGTATGGGGATGACACCCACAAATATTAACTATTGTAGTAATAAATTTAGACTACTAGGAATACAAATTTGATCACTTTTGATGATCTACCCTGTAAGGGCTCTTCCCTATTAGGATCTTTACAAAGAATTTTAGGTCTACCTTAATGAAATGATTTAACACTTACAATGAAGTAATGACTATGTTAAGAGATTTACCTAGATTCACTTTTCCAAAAATGATTCAGTACTTGATCCTTTGGTCTATACTCAATTCTAATTACGGATCTCCTCTTTCCAATCTCTAATTTTATCTCCTATCTAATATATCTTTAATATGCTCTTCAATACTTCACTAGGTCACAATATTCTATTACTTCACAAATTTCACTTACAGCCTCCAAAAACCTAACACCTCCACATAATTATACATAATACTTCACTTCCTCTCTATTCACTCACACACACTATCACAATATATGAAAAATAGTGGTTTGATATGTCCTTATAAAGACATATTTAGAGTCTTCTAGAGTAAGATCAATGATCTAGATGTTTCCGTTGTTGCCTCTTCATCTAATTAGTTGTCCAACCTTCATAGGGATCGATTACACATGTCAAAATGTGTAGCAACCACTATAGAAACCCTACAATCATTAAATTTTGTTTACATGTCATCTCAAAATGGTTTACCTCAAAGTTAGTACCATTTTGGACAATTTTTGTTCACACTATGTTTCCTGGCACATACTATCTCTAATGCTTAGTCATAATTGTTCTTTCTATTGTTACTTGACTTTAACTGACTCGATACCTTCTATTGATTTGACATCTGGGTAAGTACACCAAGTTGTGGTGCCAAAAGGGGGGTATAAGTGGACACCTTTTTTCTAAAATCAGCAATTTCTAAACTTCAACAAGAATTTGAAGATAGTTATACTCAACATTTTAAGATATGACAAAAAAAAAAGTAGTAGACCTTTGAATCTAGTTTCTGAAGTACTAATTTTTTTTTCAAAATAGTTTAATTTTAGGTCCTCAAAAAAGGGGGGCATAGAAAGTGGTACTATTTATTCCAAAAAAAAAACACAGTACAAAGTGTGGCCCCCCTAAAATTTTAACCTTTTTAAAAAAAAATTCTTTAATCACTTTGGTCAAAAGTTACCTAACACTATGTAGTTTATCTTAAATTTTTTGGGTAATTTTATAATGTGTATTTTTTTTAATGAATTTTTTAATTGGACACATCCCAAAAATGTGAAATATCTATGTGCTCACCCTAGAAATTATTGAAAACTAATCTAAAATCAAAACTTCTTTTTTTCAAAGTGTGTAGAATGGAGTCTAGTTTCTTAAAACCTAAGTTGTTAAAAAATTCAATGAACAAGCTAAAATCCATAGCCCAATTAGTACACATTCAAAAGAAATTATAGTTGAAAGGCTTGAGATAGTTCAAATAAAAAATAAATTATATGGTTATATAGCTAACATAGAGACCTACAACATCATGTAACTTGATTTTATCAATGCTCAACCATGAGGAAACTTGAAGGAGAGCACACAAGAAAAATCAATCATTTTTTGTATTTTTGCAGAAAAACACATCTCAGACCAATTTATAGACTCCAAACCTTTGGGTTGGATCCCCAAGGCAAAACCAAGCCTTAGGCTTGGTAGAATGCAAAGATTTAAATAACACATGTGCCCTATAGTGCATGTGTGCTCTAGCACACACACACACACACTATTTAAAGCTTTTTAAAATTTGAGTCTTAATAGTGCATGCATAATTTAGTGCCCACACACTATTAAGACCTAAATAGTGCATAGAGAGGGAAGGAGAGAGGTACAGTGAGACCAAGAGAGAGAAAGAGAGAGAGGAGAGGGGGGATGGGTGTGTTTGTGAGAGAGAGAGGGAGAGAGAGAAAGTAGGGGATAGGAGAGTGGAGAGAGAGTAGGGGATGGAAGAGAGAGGAAGTTTGAGAAAGAGTAGGGGTGGAAGAGGGAGTAGGGGATGTGAGAGAGAGATTGAGAGTAGGGGATTAGAGAGAGAGAGGAAGTGTGTGAGAGAGATTAGGGGTATAGAGAGAGTATGGGATGGGAGAGAGAGATTGAGAGTAGGGGATGGGAGAGAGAGTGTGGGTAGTGGGAGAGGGAGTGGGAGAGCGAGAGCCGGATAGAGAGAGTAGGATGAGAGTATGTGTGTGAGAGAGTAGGGGTAGTAAAGAGAGAAAGTAGGGGATGGGAGAGGGGAGAGAGGGAAGTGTGTGAGAGAGAGTAGGGGTGATAGAGAGAGAGTACAAGATGGGAGAGAGAGATTGAGAGTAGGGGATGGGGGAGAGAGAGAGAAGATAGTGGGAGACAGAGTGGGAGAGGGGGAGGGAGAGTGAGAGTGCACGACAGAGAGAGAGAGAAGGAAGGGAGTTTTTTTATGTGTGTGAGAGAGTAGGGGATTAGAGAGGGGAGAGAGAGGGGGTATGGGAGTGTGTGTGTGTGAAAGAGAGAGAGTACGAGATGGGAGAAGAGAGAGAGAGTAGATGGTGGGAGAGAGAGAGGGGGGATGAAAGTGTGTGTAAGAGAGAGTAGGGCATGAGAGAGAGTAGGGGTGGTGGAGAGAGAGTAGGGGATGGAGAGAGAGTGAGAGTAGGGGATGGGAGAGAGAGTAGAGAGGGAGAGAGAGTGAGAGAGTAGGTGATGGGAGAGGGAGTGAGAGAGGGAGAGAGAGGGTGGGATGGGAATGTGTGTGAGAGGTCTAGAGAGTAGGGAATGGGAGAGGAGAGAGAGAGGGGGATGGGAGTGTGTGTGTCTATAAAAGAGAGAGAGTAGGGGATGGGAGAGAGAGTGTGAGGGAGAGAGTAGGTGGTGGGAGAGGGAGTGGGGGAGGGAGAGAGAGGGGGATGGGAGTGTGTGTAAGAGAGAGAGAGTAGGGGATGAGAGAGAGTAAGGGGTGGAAGAGAGAGAGTATGGAATGGGAGAGAGAGAGAGTGAGAGTAGAGGATGGGAGAGAGTGTGAGAGTGAGAGAGAGAGAGTATAGGGGGTGGCAAAGAGAGTAGGGGATGGGAGAGAGAGAGAGTGGGAAGTGAGAGAGGGAGTGGGAGAGGGAGAGAAAGAGAGAGAGAGGAGGATGAGAGTGTGCAAGTGAGAGAGTAGGGGATGGGAGAGGGGAGATAGAGTAGGGGATGGGTGAGGAGAGAGAGAGGTGGGGATGACAGTGTGTCTGTGTGAAAGAGAGAGTAGGGGATGGGAGGGGAGAGAGAGATTAGCCTGAGAGAGAGAGTAGGTGGTGGGAGAGGGAGAGAGAGGGGTGATGAGAATGTGTGTAAGAGAGAGTAGGGGATGGGAGACAGTGTGAGAGAGAGTAGGGGGTGGTAGAGAGAGAGTAGAGAGGGAGATAGTGAGAGTGAGAGAAAGAGTGAGAGAGAGAGAGTAGGTGGTGGGAGAGGGAGTGGGAGAGGGAGAGCAAGTGAGAGAGAGTAGGGGATGGGAGAGGAGAGAGAGAGAAAGAGAGGGGGATGGGTGTGTGTGTGTGAAAGAGAGAGAGTAGGGGATGGGAGAGTGGGGATAGAGAGAGAGAGAGGGGGGATGGGTGAGAGTAAGCAATGGGAGAGGGAGAGAGAGAAGGGGAATGAGAGTGTGTAAAAGAGAGAGAGAGTAGGGGATGGGAGAGAGTGTGAGAGTGTGAGAGAGAGTAGGGATGGTAGAGAGAGAGAGTAGTGGATGGGAGAGAGTAAGAGTAGGGGATGGGCGAGAGAGAGTAGAGAGGGAGAGTGAGAGAGAGAGTAGGGAATGGGAGAGGAGAGAGAGAGAGAGAGGGGGGATGGGTGTGTGTGTGTATGTGAAAGAGAGAGAGTAGGGGATGGGAGAGAGAGAGAGAGAGAGAGTAGGGGATGGGAGAGAGTGTGAGAGTGTGAGAGAGAGTAGGGATGGTAGAGAAAGAGAGTAGGGGATGGGAGAGAGAGTAAGAGTAGGGGATGGATGAGAGAGAGTAGAGAGGGAGGGTGAGAGAGAGAGACAGTAGGCAATGGGAGAGAGAGAGAGGGAGGATGGGAGTATGTGTGTGTGAAAGAGAGAGAGTAGGGAGTGGGAGAGGGGAGAGAGAGAGAGAGTAGTGGATTGGAGAGAGAGTATTGGTGGGAGAGGGAGTGGGAGAGGGAGATAGAGAGGGGGATGGGAGTGTGAGAGTTGAGAGAGAGTAGGGGGTAGAGAGAGAATGGAATGGGAGAGAGAGAGTGAGAGTAGGGGATGAGAGAGAGAGAGAGAGAGGGAGTGGGAAAGGGAGAGTGAGAGAGAGAAAGGAGGATGAGAGTGTGTGAGTGAGAGAGAGAGTAAGGGATGGGAGAGGGGGGAGAGAGAGAGTATCTTGAGAGAGAGAATAGGTGGTGGGAGAGGGTGTAGGAGAGAGAGAGAGTAAGGTATGGGAGAGAAGAGAGAGAGAGAGTGAGAGTAGAGGGGATGGGAGAGGAGAGAGAGAGAGTAGGGGATGGGAGAGGAAAAAGAGTGAGAGAGAGTAGGGGGTGGGAGAGAGAGAGTGAGAGAGAGTAGGCGATGGGAGAGGGAGTAGGAGAGGGAGAGCAAGAGAGAGTAGGGGATGGGAGAGGAGAGAGATAGAGAGTATGGAATGGGAGAGGAGAGAGAGTAGGATATGGGAGAGGGGAGAGAGAGAAAGGGATGGGAGAGAGAGTAGGTAGTGGGAGAGGGAGAGAGAGAGGGGGATGGGAGTGAGAGAGAGAGAGACTAGAGGTTGGGAGAGGAGAGAGGGTGAGAGAGAGTAGGGGATGGGAGAGAGAGTAGGCAGTGAGGGAGGGAGAGTGAGAGAGAGTAGGAGATGGGAGAGGAGAGAGAGTAGGAAGAGAGAGATTAGGGGATGATAGAGGGGAGAGAGATAATAGGGTATGAGAGAGAGAGAGTAGGCGGTGGGAGAGGGAGAG
Organism: Cupressus sempervirens; assembly: GCA_028749045.1. Taxonomy (NCBI): domain Eukaryota; kingdom Viridiplantae; phylum Streptophyta; class Pinopsida; order Cupressales; family Cupressaceae; genus Cupressus; species Cupressus sempervirens. Next base: position 46,963,293 of record CM053786.1, read on the forward strand.
AGGGGTGGATGGGAGTGAGAGAGAGAGAGAGAGTAGGGGATGGGAGAGATAGAGAGAGAGAGTAGGGGATGGTAGGTAGAGAGAAGGAGGTGGGAGAGGGAGAGCGAGAGAGAGACTAGGGGATGGGAGAGGAGAGAGAGAAAGAGAGAGAGTAGGGGATGGGAGAGGAGAGAGAGAAAGAGAGTAGAGGATGGGAGAGGAGAGAGAGTGAGAGAGAGTAGGGGATGGGGGAGAGAGTGAGAAAGAGTAGGTAGTGGAAGAGGGAGTAGGAGAGGGAAAGTGTGAGAGAGTAGGGGATGTGAGAGGAGAGAGAGAGTAGGGGATTAGGGATGGTGGGATAGGGAGAGATTATTCTTTACATTGTGTGTACATTCTTTATAGTGTGTATGTGCTATAGGGTGTACACACCATATGAAAACACCAAAAAATGGTCATAAAGCAAGTTTGGGTCCCTGCTGATCCATATTCTGCTTTTTGGTCTATTGTGTATTCTGTTGTTCTGACAAAAAACATGGGTTTCAAGCTATTGGAAGTTAGCAAACACTATTTGAAGGCTTTTTGAAGATTCTTTCATTCTATTTGAAGCTAGAAAACACCAAATTCAATCATTGGATATGGTATTTGAAGGCTTTTTGAATATTCTTTCTATAGAAAAGGTTAGTGCAATCCTTTTTAAATATTCTTTGTTGTTATATAGAGACAAATTTGATTATAATTTGACATTTTGTTTAATATATAGTGAATTCATTGAAATTTGTATTTTTGAATGAATTTTTATTTGGAAATGGTTAAAATTTGGCAAGTTGTTTAATATACATTATGTATTCATTTAAATAATTATAATTTTTATATGTATTTGAATGATTTGTAATTTACAAATTGTAAGTAATCCAGATGTTTAAATAATTTGACATATAGAAATCATCATCATTCCAAGGAAGAAACCAAAAACTCAAACAATGGAAGAGAGGGAGAGAGATTGGGAAATTAAAGAGATAAAATAAAACTACTACATGAACAAAGAAAATTGCAAAGCAATAATGAAGAACTGAATTTTGAAGAGGAACAAGAACCACTGATACAAAGAAACAAAGAGGAAGAATTGGAAAGACAAAGAGAACAAATCAGACTATTACACTTAAGAAGACAATTTAATTGTGAAGATATACCATCTTCCAATGTTGGAGTCATATTATCATCTCATGTTGAAGAGATGCTAATTTGTAGATCCGATGATGTACACACTCCATCATGTCATGTTGAAGGCAAAACATCAACATATCAATAGGTGATATTCCATCTTTTGCATCTTAGTGCCAAGGCACATCATCTTTCGTTCAAGGTACACAAAGCACTCAACCTTATGTTGATGTTCAAAATGTTGAGGGAATGGAAGAGATTATAGCACCTTCTAGAATTTATTTTAGAAGACCAAAATATTTGATTGATATTAATACTAACATTTTGAAATCAATGCCTAACAAGATTAGCAAGGATACTTGTCAAAGAAAAGTTAATCATATGTGAAGATTATTCTTTGAAGAATTAAATATTACAGTTCAATGCCAATTATTTGTTGAAATGATGAGGAATTTGAAATTTAGGCCTATCATAAAGATTCTTGGGCTAAGAATGATGGACAATTCAAATGAAAAAGCATTGTAAAGAATCTAATGAGTGCTTATGAAAAAGTGGATTCTAAATCCTGCACCTAAGATAGTTATATCATAAGATGAGTACTTACATCAACAATAGAAAGTACCCAAATGAAGAAATCTCAAATCATGAGAAAGATAAGCAAAACATTGAAAAATGGTAGAGGTACTCTAAGGAGAGCCATGCTAAGGTGTGAGAGATTGGAAGTTCTAACAAAAAATGAGTTATGGACATTTAGTGTTAGACTACCATGAAAGGATAAAGAAATTAGTGAAGCTTTGAAATTATTGATCAAAGATTTTTGGACAAATAACACATGTGTTTCCCCTAATGAAAGATATGTTGTAAGAAGGAGGATTGGTAGCCAAAATCATGACCCACATGTGGAACATTTTTTGGACTCAACTCAGACACAATTTTTTGCAAAATTTATTAGTCTGTATCCTCAAATTTGACTAAGTTAAAGATTTTTTGAGATAGGTAAATATTTTTATGTGAAGATAAATCACACATGTACAACTTGCTATTTTAGGATATATATTGAATTTTCTAACCATTTTGATGCTTTTAGGCATAGATGTGTGTTTTTGCATTCTAAGTTTGTTTTGTAGGATTGTGATATGAATGAGCCACCAAGATCTTCAAGGAAATTCATATCCAACATTTTATGTGAAATAGGGGACAACCAAATTTTTTACAAGAAATCATGCTTGGATAGTACATGCTTATTTTGTGGTTCTTTGCAACTTTTATCAACTTGTGAACATATGGATAGTACACATGCAATTGGAAATGAAATCGTAGATTATAGAAAATATAAGACAATGACACATGCTCTAAACGATGGAAAACAAGGTAAAATATGTGATTTAGTCATTGAAAAGATTCCAGTGTATGAGTTCATGAAGATTTTTTATGAAAAGATTATTTATGAGTATGCAAGGCATACACATAGAGCTCAATGGTTGGATTTGCAATTCAAGTTGTGTAAAGATACATTTTCATTAGATACCATTGTTTCAATTGTAGACTTCACAGAAAACTACACACTATAACCACAAAATGAGGTGCAATAAAAGTATTATACTTATCAACAATTTTCCATAATTGTTCACATAACATTCATGCATTCACGTACAAGTACAAAGGATGATAGGAAGATTTTGAGGAAGTACCATTTTTACATCGGTGACGATCGATCACATTCTATAGAGTTTGTACATGGTTATTTTCAACTATTTTATGGAGATTTGGCTAATAGGAGCATACCATATCGTCAGCACATTATTTGGTCAGACAATTGCACATCTCAAATCAAGAATATAGGGATGTTCTATTGGTTGAGTACGGTGCACAGGTTGTGTAGAATTCAATATATGTGAAATTTCATAGAGGTTGGTCATGGAAAGGGAGAGCATGATGGTGCAAGTGCATGCATCAAAAGAGCCTTATCTCATGAAGAACTAAAGTACAAAGACAAAGCAATATTGATAGATACAAAATCCATTGGCTAGTGGTGTAATGCTACAATGGGTCCAAGTAATGAAGGTTAGTCTATGGTTTGTAGATTTTTTTGGTTGATAGATAATAATAACATTGCACCATATGAGGATTGTTGTACACTAAAAGGATTAAGCGAGTTGCAATCTTTTAGAAGCTCTAATGTAGGTTCATGGAGTATCCACATACAAAATATGGCATGCTATTGTCCATCATGTGCAGAGGAAAATTGGGATGACTGTGAGTCAACTGAATGGGTGGACAAATGGGATATATGATTTTTGCACCCAATTGACACTTATTGTCCCCCAGAAGCACTAGAAATGGTAGAGATGGATTTTTCTATTGACTTTGACTTTGTAATTTCAATATGTAACTTTATAACTTTTACCTAAGTATTTTTGAATTAATGATTGCATTTTTTACATTTATCACTACAGGGCATGTTTTTGCTATCATTGCACCTAAAGACAATGAAGAAGGGACATATTATTATTTGTGTCATTGTCTCCAAGCCAAAAAAAAATTGGATCACTCAGTTATAGATGGTGAAGGTTTGGAGTACCATATCGATGTAGTGGTTGTTGCCAACACATGGCTTAGACGATATTCTATGAAGAACCCTAACTTGTGTTTATTCAAGGATTGGAAAATAGAGAGGAAGATTCTTCATTATTTTAACCTTTTTGTTGGATCAAATGTCCACTTGATAAACTATGGTGGAAAACCACATAATAAGACTCTTTGGAAAGTTCGCAAATCAGACCATGAGGCAATAATTGAGACATTAAAATGTAGATCAAATCCAGTTAGTTCATTAGATTTAATAGGGAGAGAGGGAGAGAGAGAGAGTGGTGCAAGATCACCTTGAATCATTGATAAAAATGGTAGGGTACTAGCAATGAAGGTTGGGAGAGTACAATCCATAAGGACACCTAAAAAAGGTTTGAAAGTCGAAACAAAGCCCAAAACCCTGCACTTGCACCTTGACAACAATAAAGGCTTAACATATGAAACCTACTCTAAACATGGAACCATGAACATAGACCTAAGACATGTTTATTTACATCAGCAAGGGAATATGGACTAAATTTGAAGGCCTCAAATTGAGAAAAAGTCATAGTTCCTTCATTAACTTCTTGGATTCCTAGAAGCCCAAGAAGCAAGGTTATGGCCTGCAACTTAGTAAATGTTGAATGGAACAAAAAAAAACCACCAATACACCTCCTACTCTTGATATACTATTATATTCCAAAGTGCTGACATTACATACACAAAAATCCTGCATTAACCAATGGGGACAACAATTAAGGCTAAAGGGCTGATTAGACCACTATTGCAAAGGAAGTACTATTTAGACACATGCTAGAACCACCAAAAAAATTGGAGACATTGAGGAATGTTCTAAAAAACCTAAATCCCAAGTTTGAGGCTTTGGAAATGAGTCTTAAGGTCTCAAGTGTTGACTGTAGCAAAACAATGAGTTGGTGCATATATGCTACATGGACCTAGGGCATCATCTTTCCCCCTTGTACTTGTATTTATACAACTAAAACAAAAAAAATCTCAAATATCATTAAGAATACAAGAAATCTACCAAAGGCCATAAAATTCCTATAGTGGAACCTCAAGTTATAACGTGATTTCCACCAAAACCCTTGAAACCCTTAAATTTTGAGCTGTCAGCACTAAAATAGGAATAACTTGAGTTCTACAAAAATTCAAGACCTCAAACTAGTTGCATTAGAAAGGTAACTCAAATATGCATCCAACCATACTAAGCTTTGACACATATTCATCTGTACAGGTCCATAGCATGCAAAAGAACAACCCATAATGCAGCAAAATAGGTTATATTTTATTGATTTCAAAGAAAAATCTTACATTATACCTTCCACCTACCTAAAAGGGATATATGAAGGTCTTCCCCAACTGATACAACCAAATTTAGAAGGTTATGATCATTGGGGGAATGATTACAAACAAATTTTCTTAGTTATGTTCCTAAAAGGCATTTTAACTATGTATATGAGTCTTGATTGACTCAATACAACTATTAGACCCTACATGACAAGCATATGCATTCAAAATACAAAAATTGTGCCCTTGTGACCTCATTGAGCAACAGGCTTATAAAACACCCAATATTGCTAATAAACCACACAAAAGGGTTAATGGCAAATCTAGGAATTGAAAATAATGACCTTACTAAAAACATGGAAAGAAACTAGAAAGAGGTCACAAATACCCAAACAACTTGATTACATGATTTCATAAGAGGGGTGCCCTTGCACCAATCATAGGGCCCTCACTTTTTTATTTTTGTTGTATTATTCTCCAAGTGAGCCTTGTAAGTAGAATAAGCATTTGTGGACCTAGGTGTGGTAGTTAGGGTATTGGATGTCATTTAATGTCATTAGAAGAGTCACTATTTTGGCCTAACAATCAAGGCATACATTTCCATAGCGAAATGAGTAAACTAAGGGATGATTCATTAGCTTAGAGAAGGGTCCCTAGCATGGAATTGCTAAGGGATAGCCTAAATAACAAGTTATAACTGTTAAGACTTGAGCAAGCAAGAAAAATAAAAAAGTTGCTATATTTTAATTTTGCAAGAAATTGTGGATTTTCCTTTTAAAACTTGAAGGAGGCTGATGCAAACAATAAGGATGAAGGGGAAAGACCTAGGAGGAGATATAAAGGCTTTCCAAACCCTAAAATGAGAGAAGTTAATATCATTGTGTATGGTCAGCATGGTATAGCATGATATTTGAAGGAAAAATGATGCAGCAAGCTAGGGTAGTGGGCTTCAATATACAATAAGTTTTAGAAATTTTAGTGGTTTAGGCATTTGGGCCTATTGAAAATCTAAATGCTCCAAGGAAATGACCTAAAACTTGTCTTAATCTACATATTCACAGTTAACACTTAATAATACAAGTTAGTTTGGTCATTCCATGAATATTGGGCCCTAAATTATTTGAAATAGTGATGCTAAGTGAATAACTTTATTGATTCTTCGGCATATCAAAACAAGCTGAGTTGAGATTCTCAAGAATGAACAAACTTGCAAACAGAAAGAGTTTTATTGTTGTATTTTACCAATCTCACTATGTATGTCCGTACACCTAATTCTCACATATATAAAATCTTCAAAATAACTTCTCCAAATTGTTTCAACTAACTCTCATTGATTGTGTTGAAGGTTTAATGCTTTAAAATAGTAAAAACTTTGACTTCCTTCTAAATCCTAAACTAGACATTGGATTTTGAAAATTCAAAATTCCAACATACAAATTTTTAAATTCTTTTAAACAAAATGACCACTAACTTACTCATTTTGATCTTTTATGATCATTAAACTTTCCTAGACCCTAAACATTCTAATTTAACCCAAGGATTCTATTGGCCCCCCTTACAAAACAAATTTGGTTCCTTTAGGACTTTTAACAATTTCTAGGCTTTGTAGAACAAAAAAGCCATTATAGGCTTTAGTATTCTCCAATTAATTTGCCTTATCCCCTGATTGTCTTGTTGACCCTAATTGTGTATTTGATGCAAATGGTCAGGGTGTTGACAAGGTATGTTGGGAGAGATCAACCACAAGACAACCTTCACAAGGTTTGAAAGCCCAAACAAGGCTCAAGACCCCATGCTTGCACCTTAATCACCAAAACTTCTTAATGCATGAAACCTATTACTAACATGGAATCATGAAACCAAACTCAAAAAATACTATTCTTACACCAACAGGGTCATGTTTATTGGATTTGAGGACTCCAAAACAAAAATAATACATAGTTCCTTCAATACTCCTCTAGATTGCTAGTAGCCCAAGAAAGTGGATTAAGGCCTACAACTTGAAAACCTAGGATTGGAATAATGAAACTAACCACCCAAAATTTTTTATTCTTGATGTACTTCAAGATCTCCAAGTGATAAGACCCTATCATAAATGATACTACCCAAACACTTGAAATCAACAATTAGGCCTAAAGGCTAATTAGGGAAATTTTTCAAAGGAAGTACCAATTAAAAAAATGGTAAAAACTTAAGACCAACTAGGTTACATGGAAAACATATCAAATAGCTTAAGTCCAGAGTTAGAAGTCTTAGGAACAAGTTTTACAGTCACAAAATGCTGCTACAGTAGGATTGTGTGCTAATGCATGCAAGATATAGGCATCTAGGGCATCACTTTCTCCCTTGTCCCTGCATATGAAAACCTGAAAAAATAATAATTTCAAAGTGCATTAGAAGTACAAGGATTCCACCAAAGGCCATAGATTTCCTATGGTAGAATCTAGAGTTATAACCCTATTTCCTTCAAAACCCTACAAACCCTCAAAATCTGGGCTGTTTACACAAAAATAGGTATAACTTGAGTTTTAAACAGTCTTAGAACCTTAAACTAGTTACATTAGAAAGATGATTCAAGCATGCATCTAACCATACTAGGCATAGATCACTTTCAATTATGTCTTCATGTAGGGTTTTCCAAATTATGTTCAATTTACAGTTTGAAGGGCCACTAGCCTTTTCAATGGCAAACTATTGTAACTATATATCAGTGTTGTTTGGACACAACAAAATCACTTTATCTACTACATATAGACCTTACTAGGTCTAAGGCATGTTTTTATTCCATTCCATGGTCATTTTTCTCTTTTCATTCATGTTTGGGGGTATGTTCCTGGTGTAGAGCACTAAGGCACTTGGTTTATATTTTGGTTTTCATGTTTTTTTTTACCCACTTAGGCTAGAATAAACAAACCTTAGATTAGAAGTCCATGTTGTCAAAGAAAGACACAATTTTGTATGCTTAAGGCACTTTATGCAATTTATAAGCATAAGTTGCTTATTAGAAAAATTTGGGATTTTTAATGTTTTTGGTCAAGATATCCTAGGATTAGTTGTTTTTAGTTGGTTTTAGGAATGTTGGAACCTTTTCCAAGTCCTAGAAGTGGAATCAAGTGAAAAATGTAAAAAATGCACTTTTTGTGCAAAGTTGCATTGTTGAAAGTTGTAAAAGTTTCTCAAATTTGCAACTTAGTGGGAAAAGGGTTATAGCTATTAAAATATTGGTTGTAACAATTAAAATATACATAGGAGATATATATACCTCATTTGTGAGGTCTGGAGGGCATTAATGTATGGATTGGAAGAAGTTGCAAAGAAAGAAATTCAATTTTGGAGCCATTTTTACTTATTTTTGCATGCTGCATGAAATATATGGACTTTAAGACTAGATGTGATGGATTTTATAGATATAAATTTGAATCAGCTTTCTTTTTCTTTTGGTCTCATCATTCTACATGTTTTTTAACTCAAGTTATTGCATTTTTTGCGAGACTAGGTTTTTAAGACAACATTTTGGTGCACACAACAAAAATTGGCCTCTAACTACAATTTCCTTGGTTGAAATTTCATGGCCACCTGGGAAACAATAGTTAATAGGGTCCTTTTTGAGATTTCATGATTTCTAGACCAGAGGATGTGTTTTTTGATTTTTCCAATCAAGCCCTATGTCAAGTACCATGAAGGATTTGACCTCTTGTAGCATGTTAATTTGTGAATGGCAGGAGTTTGGGAATTGGTGAAGGGCTGAGCATTTGAAAATAAGTTATTTTAGTGTTTTCAAACCTTCTTGAGCATTGATTTCATTTTCATGACCTCGTTTCCTATTGGTTTCTTTGTAAAATAATCATCTACTTGAGTTGGACATGTTCGGGAACTGAAAATCTCCATTTACTAAAGTTTTCATTTAAAGATGGCAATGAGCTTTTTTTTTGTTCTATTAAGATCATTAATATATGAGAAAATTGAGGGATCATGCCCAACTTGAGTATCCTAGCTTCCCAAGTCCTATAAATTCAAGGCCATTGATGAATAGGCATTTCTAATTGAAACATATGTGGTGCAACTAATGCAAAGTTCACTAGATTTCACTTCTAGGACTTGGAAAAGGTTCCACACTATTTAAAAACAACTAAAAACACCTAATCCTAGGCTATCTTGACCAAAAACTCAAAAAGACCCAATTTGGCCTAATTAGCAACTTTTGCTCATATCTTGCACACAGTGGCCTAGGCATAAATATCCTTCTTATATCTCTCTCACTGTTCATTGTGGGATCAAACTATCTATTTCATTAGCTCTGGGTGGCTAGGTAAACCCTAGCCCCAAGCTCATCTCATCCTATTGAGTGCTCAAACATTCTCAGGCATGCCAAACCCAAACATCCCTAAAAGTCACTAAATGCCATAGGGTAGTGATATTTGATGAGGCATATCTGAGAGCTCATACAAGGTATGGATGCAATTATAGGTGCTATAATAACCTCTCTCACTTTTTGGAGTTCTTACTCCATTTTGATTTTTCAACACCATCTTGAGTGATGCTAAAACTTGTAGTGTTGGAAAGTACATAGTTGCCAATTGCTAAATCTCCCTCACCATTTGTTGTGGGATCGAACTATCTATTATGTTTGCTCTAGGTGGCTATGCAAATTCTAGCCCCAATCTCATCTTGTCCTATTGAATGCTCAAACATTTTCAGGCATGCCAAACCAAAATGTCCCTAAGAGTCACTAAATGTCATAGGGTAGTGATCTTTGATAGGGCATATCTCAGACCTCATGTGAGGTATGAATGCAATTCTAGGTGCTATAGGACTATGTTGTGAAGACCTAAAATAACCTCTCTCTTTTTTTGGAGATTTTACTCCATTTTGATTTTGAAACACCATCTCAGGTGATGTTGAAACTCATAGTGTTGCCCAATACAAAGTTGCCAACTACCAAATCTCTCTCACCATTCATCATGGGATCAAATTGTCTATTCCATTAGCTCCGAGTGGCCAGGTAAACCTTAGCCTCAAGCTCATCCCATTTTTTTGAGGACTCAAATGTTCTTGAGCATGCCAAATGGAAATGTCCCTAAGAGTCACTAACTGCCATAGGGAAGTGATCTTTAACGGGGCATATCTTAGAACTTGTGTGAGGTATGGATGTGATTCTAGATGCTATAGGACCATGTTGTGGAGAGTTACAATAAATTCTCTTACTTTTTTTAGATCTTACTCCATTTTGATTTTGTGATGCCATCTCAGGTGATGCTGAAACTCGTAGTGTTGGCTAGTACAAAGTTCCCAACTACCAAATCTCCTTCACCATTCATTGTGGAATCAAACTGTCTATTCTATTAGCTCTGGGTTGCTTGGTAAACCTTAGCCCCAAGCTCATCCTATCCTATTGAGTTCTCAAATTTTCTTAGGCACGTTGAACCAAAACATCCCTAAGAGTCACTGAATGTCATAGGGCATCAATCTTTGACATGGCATATCTTAGATCTTATGCAAGGTATGGATGCAATTCCAAGTGCCATAGGATTGTGTTGCAAAGAACTACAATAACCTCTCTCTCTCTCTCTCTCTCTCTCTCTCTTTGGAGATCTTACTCTATTTTGATTTTGTGATGCCATCTCAGGTGATGTTGAAACTTGTAGTGTTGGCTAGTACAAAAGATGTCAAATGCCAAATTTCCCTCACCATTTGTCTTGGGATCAAACTATCTATTCTATTAGCTCTAGATGGCTGGGTAAACCCTAGCACCAAGCTCATCTCATCACATTGAGCACTCGAACATTCTTGAGCATGCCGAACTATAATGTCCCTAAGAGTCACTAAATGTCATAAGGTAGCGATCTTTGACAAAGCATATCTCAGAGGTCATGTGAGCTATGGATGTGATTCTAGGTGCTATAGGACCATTTTGTAGATACCTATAATAAACTCCCAATTTTTGGATATCTTACTCTATTTTTATTTTGCGATGCCATCTCAGGCGATGGTAAAACTCATAGTGTTGGCTAGTACAAACTTGCCAACTACCAAATCTCCCTCACTGTTCATTGTGGAATCAAACTGTCTATTCTATTAGTTCTAGATGGCCAAGAAAATCCTAGTCCCAAGCTCTTCCCATCTCATTGATCACTTCAATGTTCTTAAGCATGCCAAATTGAAACATCCCTAAGAGTCACTAAATGTCATAGGGAAGTGATCTTAGATGGGGTATATCTCAGAGCTCATGTGAGGTATGGATGCAATTCTAGTTGCTATAGGACCATCTTATCGAGACCTAAAATAACCTTTCTTTTTTTTTTTGGAGATCTTACTCCATTTTGATTTTGTGATGCCATCTCGAGCGATACTAAAGCTTGTAGTGTTGGCTAGTACAAAGTTGCCAACTACAAAATCTCTCTGACCATTCGTCATGGGATCAAACTATTTGTTTTGTTAGATCTAGGTGGCTAGGTAAATCTTAGCCCCAAGCTCATCCCATCACATTGAGTGATCAAACATTCTTAGGCATGCCAAATTGAAATGTCCCTAAGAGTCACTAAATGCCATAGGGCAGTGATCTTTAATGGGGCATATCATAGAGCTCATGCAAGGTATGGGTACAATTTTGAGTGCTATAAGATTGTGTTGTGGAGACCTACAATAACCTCTCTCACTTTTTGGAGATCTTGCTTCATTTTGATTTTGCAATGCCATCTCAAGTAATGCTGAAACTCGTAGTGTTAATGAGTACAAAGTTACCAATTGCCAAATCTCCTTCACCATTTGCTATGGGATTGAACTATCTATTTCATTAGCTCTATGTTGTTGAAATAATGGGTGTTGCACACATTGCATAATATTGTTATTTTATTATTTTATTTTATTATGTAATGTTGTGCCTAGATAGACGTGCAACATGTAAAGATTCCCATGGAATATTATTGATGAGTTGTATTGTAACATTGTGATAATATTTCATGTAATTATTTAAGATTGAGGAAAAGAATTAAATGACCAATATTAAATGTGGGGTTAGTGGGTTAGGTAGCACATGGTTTTAGCACATGGTTTATGTAATACCACTTGGTAGTTTTATGGGACTTGCTACTATATAAGTAGCCACAAGGGTAGTTGTTGTAGAGAGAGTGAGAGTGAGAAAGGCAAGAGTCAAGTGGGACAAGGCTTGACAGGTTAGCCAATGGAGCATTTGTGAAAGTTGAAAGCATGGCATGTGATGTGTGGATTCATGCTTGTTCACATAGTTTGCTCGATTGTGGCTATGGCCATGAAGGCTTCCATGGTTGTATGGCAATAGTATTTTTTGCTGAATAATAAATGGTGATGGATGCTTTTGGAGGCCGAGTTTTTCCCTCAATGAGGGTTTCCCAGGGTATATATTGTGTCACAATTTTGTGGGTATGTTGTCTATTCTCTTACATGTGGATTTTAATTCCGTGTTTATTTCAGATCTATTATGGGTTATGTGGAAATAGTTATATTCTTTTTTGCCAAGTATCCTTACAAGTGGTATCAGAGCTATGATTTTATTATTGTAACCCTAGATTGAATCCATGGAAATGCATGAGAGGATAAAAGAAAGGGCAAGATATATGAATGATTTATTGCAGATCTGAGGCTTTTGGGTTTGCTGTTATGATGGGATGTTAAAATATTTTGGGCATGTGAATTTTTTTGGACAAAAGGATTTTTTGGATGTTTCATTTAAAATGAGGGTATTGGGGGGTAGCTTGCATAAATGACCTCCTGGGTAAAAAATGACCTCACCATTGGATCCGGGTTGACATTTTCATAAAATTTGATATATAATATGCCCTAGTTTGGCCATGTTTAGAGGAAATGAAAGAGTTTTTTGATTTCAGCCCATGATGGCTATCAAATTTAATCCTGTCAGAATTTTTGTCATAGAAAAAAAATAAAAATGAAAAATCATACTGAAAATGGTAAAAAGACTGTCTTAGTAAAATGGCCATAACTTTCTCTCAGAATATCAAATTTTAGAGTTCTTACAGGCGTTGGAAAGCTAATTCAGAGCACTAAAATATGGTATTAGTTTGGTTCTATGATTTGAAAATTTTGTCAAGTTTTAAGAGCCCTAAACTTAGATGTTGTTTATTTTGAGCACGGATTAGGGCATAACTTGGGCATACAGAGTCAGATTTTGGACTTTGAGTAGTCAACGGAAAGTTCTTGGAGAGCTCTACACAATGGTTCAGATTTGGTGTAGGTTTGGCATGATTTATTTGTTGATATATTGATTTGAATAGTTTATAGGTATATTTTGACTATGGTAACATTGTGAGTTTATGACATTGGAGATTTAAGATTTGATCTCATTGTATACTTAGTTCATATTTCAGATTGGTCTCATGATGATGTGGTTATCAGTGTTTGATTTGGATATGCATCATAGCTTGTTGGGTCTACAAGTTGTGCAGTGTTCTAAGCGGTCTATACTTATACGTTGCATTTATAGCTTGGTTATGGGTTGTCTTTGCCCATTGATCTTTCATTATTGATGCATATTCAGATTGGTGGCTTGGATTTGAGTTGTCTATGCCCTAAGTCACATGATTTACTATTTTCTTCATGTAGAAGGGATGAGATGTTGTTACTAGGGACAGTCATGGTGGAGGATTGTGGTTGACTATTTTATGTTAACAGGTTGGACACTTTGAGAGATAGATGCTCGGTTCATGGATGTGATCATAGTGTCATGGATTTTGGCATGACATAATTGGATATACAGGTACATCCTTGATGTTCATTAGCTTGGATTTCTGATTTAGTTATGGTGGTATATCTTCTTGGTTGAGGATCATGGTTATTTAGTTTCTTTTGAGGAGCTCATGATATGCACTTTGAGTTCTTTGATGGTTTGATGCCTTGGTTGATTCTCATTGTTAGAGGATGGATTTTTTCATCATTATGTCATGGATAGCTTGGATACACAGTTTAGTGTGAGCTTGTGATAGTGATGGGGTGACAGTGCAGGATTAGTTCCTGGTTTGGTTTATATCTTCTTGGTTTTGAGAGGATGGATTTTATGATGCCATAGGTGACTTGGTACCACGGTTGAGTGGGAGTTGTTGGCATTGATATATTTATTGAGTGTTTGCAGATGTTGGAGGTTTGTCTTAGATCCTGTTGCAATAGAAGCGTCTTTGACATTTGCATGGTGCACTTGTTGTCTTCATGGTGTATGAAGATGGTTAGATTTTGAGGACTCATGGAGTTCTTGGTTATCTTCATAGTATGTGGAGATGGTTTTCTTCATGGTGTGTGGAGATGGTTGCATCTTGAGGACTCACATGCTTCTTGGCAAAGGTGTGGTTTATGCTTTTATTTGGCATGTTATCCTTGGTATGAGGATGGTTTCATTATTATGTCATGGTAAACTCTTCATATGCATTTAGAGTTGTGACATGTTATGGTGTGTTCATATGGAGCATGTTATCTCTTTAGTTGAGATGGTAAGATCATGTTGTCATGTTTATGTTCCTGAGGCCATGGTTGGAACTTTGACATTGATCTTGGTTTAGTTTCTTGGTATTGAGTACACTGATCATAAGATGGATACTTCATGATATTGCTATCTTTCATTTGGAGTTGGTATGGATTGATTGGTTACAGGTGCTCATGGATACTTAGAGACGGCAGTAACACTGATTTCTCTTGGATTAGAGAAGTATTTGTTGGGATGGTTGATGGTTTCAACATGAAGTCTGAGGGGAAGTCACCTAATATGGACTTGAGAGGAGATTGTTCTTAGATGAGTCTTGGTTGGAGTCTTGGGTATCTTGATGAGCATTCTCATTCCCCACTCTTGGTCTACTCGGCGGTTTGCTACTTGAGAGGTATAGCCCATTATTTTTTCTCAGTTGCATTATATATATGCTTTTCTTTCATGGATATGGATCTTGAGCTATGGTACATGAGTTAGTTCTGGAGGGTTCATTTGAGAGATGGTTTAGCTTTGGTTATCTCCATGAGCATATGTTGTTATGCTGGTTGAGTTTGGGAGATGGTTTTATATTGGGCATTTTCCTTGGTTTAGGAATGGTTTTATTGAGTTTGATCTTCTTGTGAGAGGCTTACATCCATGATTAGTTATATGATATGGTTTGTGTGTTGTTGAGACTTCTTGTTGGGGTTTTATGGAGGAGATCATACTTGCACAGTTTACATCTAGAGGTGTGTGTAGAAGGACATGATACAGGTTATGATTTACATGGTTTTTCTAGTCTTGGTTATCTTCTTGGATGTTTAGATTTGCCTACATTGGATTTGAGATTGGTTGGAGATTGTGATCACTGGTTTGTGCTCATGCATGTCATGTAAGAGATGACATGGTTATTCCTTTATCTCTTTCCTCTGTTGGTTGTGGAGAACTTGGGAGAGCATTGGAGATTTGTTATGAGAGTTGTTCTTACAGGATATCAATTTATGTATTGTGGATGTCTTTGATACTACATGGATTCACTTCTTTGAGATGTTGTGAGTGGATTGGTTATAGATTTTACATTATCTTTTGTAGTGGGAGCTTCTTGGTATATATGTGGTAGGTATTGCTCTTGAGGCTTGTGATTACAGGTTATAGATTTGATATGTTGGTGATATAAGATTCACTTGTTATACCTTTTGGAGGTATGGACAGTTTGATGGGTTTGGCACTTGTTGTGGGTGCTATTTCAACTATGAATATTTTGACAACTACGGATACATGTGATTACCTTTGGATCAAGGTTTTTGTGCTTGGAATTTTAGTTGGTATAGGATTTTATGATCTTTTGATGTGACAAGTTGGGTGGCTTTCTCTTTGGATGGCTTCTATGTATGTCCAGTGGTAGTGGCATAATAGGAGGTGAGATCATTCATGTTCGAAATGCTGGATACTTTGATTTTGTTGCGGGTACCAGGATGGAGCACTTGGTGTATTTTGATCCATGATGGTGGATGTGCTAGGAGGGATTGTTCCCTTGTTCATTTATGTGGCTACAGATTGACCCTATGTAATGTATACAACAAGTGGGAGATTGTTGAGATAATGGGTGTTGCACACATTGCATAATATTGTTATTTTAATATTTTATTTTATTATGTAATGTTGTGCCTGGATGGACGTGCAACATGTAAAGATTCTCATGAAATATTCTTGATGAGTTGTATTGTAACATTGTGATAATACTTCATGTAATTATTTAATATTGGGGAAAAGAATTAAATGCCCAATATTAAATGTGGGGTTAGTGGGTTAGGTAGCACATGGTTTTAGCACATGGTTTATGTAATACCAATTGGTGGTTTTGTGGGACTTGCTACTATATAAGCAGCCACAAGGGTAGTTGTTGTAGAGAGACTGAGAGTGAGAAAGGCAAGAGTCAAGCAAGACAAGGCTTGACAGGTTAGCCAAGGGAGCATTTGTGAAGGTTGAAAGCATGGCATGGGATGTATGGATTCGTGCTTGTTCACATAGTTTGCTCAGTTGTGGCTATGGCCATGAAGGCTTCCATGGTTGTATGGCAATGGTATTTTTGGCTAAATAATACATGGTGATGGATGCTTTTGGAGGCTGGGTTTTTCCCTCAATGAGGGTTTCCCAGGGTATATCTTGTGTCACAATTTTGTGGGTATGTTGTCTATTCTCTTGCATGTGGATTTTAATTCTGTGTTTATTTCAGATCTATTATTGGTTATGTGGAAACAATTATATTCTTTGTTGCCAAGTTTCCTTACATATGTTGTCGAGTAAACCCTAACCTCAAGTTTTTCAGGTCTTATTGAGTGCTCAAATGTTCTCGGGCATGCCAAATTGAAATGTCCCTAAGAGTCTCTAAATGCCATAGGGTAGCGATCTTTGATGGGGTATATCTCAGAGCTTGTGCAAGCTATGGATGTGATTCTAGGTGCTATAAGACCATGTTGCAGAGACCTATAATAACCTCTCTCTCTACTTGTAGATCTTACACCATTTCGATTTTGTGAGGCTATCTTAGGTGATGCTAAAACTTGTAGTGTTGGCCAATAAAAAGTTGCCAATTGCCAAATCTCCCTCACCATTCATTGTGGGATTGAATTGTCTATTTCATTAGCTTTGAGTGGCTAGATAAACACTATCCCCAAGCTTTTCCTATCCTCATGAGTGCTCAAACATTCTAGGGCATGCCGAACCAAATCATCACTAAGAGTCACTAAATGCCATAGGACAACAATATTTGATGGGGCATATCATGGAGCTCATGTTAGGTATGGATACGATTCCTAGTGCTATAGGACCATGTTGCGGAGACCTACAATAACCTCTCTCTCTTTTTGGATATCTTAATCCATTTTGATTTTTTGATGCCATCTCTGGTGATGCTAAAACTTGTAGTGTTGGCTAGTACAAAGTTGCCAACTACTAAATCTCCCTCACCATTTGTCATGGGATTGAATTGTCTATTCTATTAGCTCCAAGGGGCCAAGTAAACAGTAGTCCAAATCTCCTCCGTGTTAGGATAAACCACGGACAGAAATAAAAAAGTACATGCAAATATAACCAATAACAAAAAATAATAGAACACACAAAAAATGAACACAAGGCACCAAGATTTAATGTGGTTCACCCAATCCCTGGGCTACGTCCACCAAACAGCAAGTCCAATCTTATTACAATCTAATGATTACAACCTGATTACAATCCATAATCCCTTACAGCTCAATACCGTCACAAGAACCAATTTCATATCACAACATTATGAAAATACCCAACCCTAAGCCCTTTTATATAAGTATTAAACCACTTTAGGGTTATAACATGTCGGCCATATATCAGCCATAATATGTCGGCTACTGCCCAAAATTTTTTTTTTGGGGCGATGCCCCGAACCCCACTATTTATGAAGTATGTACAGTACTTTCCTGATCAGTCACCATAATCTAACAATCTCCCACTTGGGGACTAGTCAGGCTCCACACTAAACAACAATCTCCCACTTGGAGACTGATCCTGTAGCAATACCACTACCATATGGGGCTCCCACTGGATCAAATCACCCTGGACTCTGCTGTTCTTTTATTCATGTTTAGTCTAAAAGACCAACCGAAGCTGAAGAGGAGTTCAGCTTCTCCCTTGTTACAACCTTTGTCAACATATCTACTGGATTGTCACTGGTATGTATCTTCTCCAGCTTTAACTGTCCATCCTCCAAAACTGACTGAATGAAATGGTACCGCAACTGTATGTGTTTGGTCTTAGAATGCAGAGCTGAATTCTTAGCAAGATGAATGGCACTCTAACTATCTGTGAACAAATAATTATCCTTCTGAGGATGTCACAATTCTTCCAAGAAGAACTGAATCCATATCATCTCCTTGGCTGCCTCTGTAGCAGCAACATACTCTGCCTCTGTAGTGGAGAGAGCATTAATCTTCTGTAACCTAGAAACCCAGCTCACGGCTGCCCCATCAACAGTAAAGACATAACCTATAGTACTCCGCCTGGTATCAATATCCCTAGCCAAATCTGAGTCAACATAGCCCTGTAAATTAGTAGTAGAGCCCCCAAAGTGTAAACACTTATTGGATGTTCCTCTCAAATATCTGAGAATCCACTTGACAGTATTCCAATGCTCAAATCCTGGATGACTCATATACCTGCTAACGACTCCCACTACATGTGCAATATCTGGCCTAGTGCATACCATAGCATACATCAAACTTCCTACAGCTAAAGCATAGGGTACCTTGGACATCTTATCCTCCTCTTCTTGTATCTTGGGACACATCTCCTTAGTCAATTTCAAATGACTAGGTAAAGGTGTGCTGACAGCTTTAGCATTCTCCATAGAGAAACGTTGCAACACCTTCTCAACATAATCAGCCTGAGATAGCGTCAAAATTCTATTCTTCCTATCTCTGTAAATCTTCATACCAAAGATTTTTTTTTTTTCCCCCAAATCCTTCATAGCAAATGCATGTGCTAATTGGCATTTCAGCCCCTTCATATGATCCATGTTAGACCCAGCTACAAGCATATCAACATATAAACATAAAATAATGTAGCTATCATCATCCAACCTCTTAAAATAAACACAATAATATGAATGACACCTATTATATCCATGCTCATGCATAAAACTATCAAATTTCAGATACCATTGCCGAGGTGCTTGCTTCAAGCCATATAAACTTTTCTTCAATTTGTACACTAAGTTCTCCTTACCTTTGACCTCAAAACCCTGTGGCTGAGCCATATATATTTCTTAATCCAAATCACCATGAAGAAAGGCTGTTTTAACAT
The DNA here is from genome assembly GCA_028749045.1 of Cupressus sempervirens. Classification (NCBI taxonomy): domain Eukaryota; kingdom Viridiplantae; phylum Streptophyta; class Pinopsida; order Cupressales; family Cupressaceae; genus Cupressus; species Cupressus sempervirens. The sequence continues at coordinate 46,982,590 of CM053786.1, forward strand.
CCATCTGCTCTAAATGCAAATCTTCAATAACCACAAGACTTAAAATAGTACGAATAGAAGTCATTTTAACAACAGGAGAAAATATCTCATCAAAATCAATTCCCTTTTTCTGTGCAAATCCTTTTACAACTAACCTGGCTTTGAATCTTTTCTTACCTCCTTCTTCTTCTTTCAACCTGTAAACCATTTATTCTATAAAGCCTTTTTACCTACAGAAAACTTACACAAATCCCATGTCTTATTTATCAGCAAAGAGTCCATTTCATCTTTCATTGCAGACTCCCACTGAATCTTAGTATCCACCTGCACAACTTCATCATAACTTTCAGGTTCACCAGCATCAGTAAGTAAAATAGAATACAAAGAGGGAGAAAACCTTTGTGGAGGTCTAATTTGCCTTGTTGACCGTCTAACATTCACTGGTGTGTGTGGTATTTGTTGTTGCAATTGTTGCACATCATGAGGAATGGCTGGAACATCAGCTTTTGGAGTATCATCCAGCACTACATAATCATCTTCTTTCTTCTCATGTTGCTACAACAGATCTTTGTACAACACTTTCTCATTGAATATGACATCCTGACTTCTAATAATTTTAAGTTTTTCAAAATCCCAAAGCCTATAACCAAATTCATTAATGCCATATCCAACAAAGACACATTTCTTTGATTTAGCTTCTAGCTTGGTTCTATTTTCAGAGTCTATATGAGGAAAAGCTTTACAACTGAAGGTCTTGAGAAAAGAATAACTCACCTTCTTACTAGTCCATGCTTCCTCTGGAATACCATAGCCCAAAGGAGTAGAGGGACCTCTATTAATCAAATATACTATAGTATTGACAGCCTCCGCCCACATGTGTAAGGGCAACCCAGCATGCAACCTCATGCTCCTTGCACACTCCATTATAGTCCTGTTCATGCGTTCAGCCACTCCATTTTCCTGTGGAGTCCTTGGAATAGTTTTTTGTCTACGAATACCATTAGTGGAGCAATAATATTCAAATTCATGATTGCAATACTCACCACCATTATCAGATCTGAGACATTTTAATTTCTTACCAGTCTCATTTTCAACCAAGCATTTCCATTTCTTAAAAGTTTGAAATACATCAGATTTCTGTCTAAGGAAATAAACCCATACTTTTCTAGTTGCATCATCAATAAATGTAACATAATAATGAGAGCCACCAAGGGAAGATACTTGAGCCAGTCCCCATACATCTATATGCACAAGCTCTAATTTCTCCTTTTTGTTTTCCTTCCCTGTCTTTACAAAACTCACTCTCTTTTGTTTTCCATACACACAACTTTTATAGAAATCCATATTCACACATTTTAGACCTGGTAAAACTTTCTTTGAATGAAGTACTTTCATACCTTTCTCACTCATGTGCCTAATTCTATTGTGCCACAACACTGTATCAGAATCTATAGTAGCTATTTGTTCTCCCTGCTCAACTGCAGTAATTATTCCTAAATATTCATTTTTCTCTGAAACAATCAAAGTAGAAGGAACAATATGATCTATACAAAGATATAAGGTGCCTACTTTCACACCTTTTTCTACTACAAGGGAACCTTTTGAACTCTTCCAATTTTTATCATTAAAAGTAACTACACAACCCTCATCACCGAGTTGCCCTGCTGAAATTAAATTTTTACTTAGTTTTGGAACATGTCTTACCTCATGTAGTAGCCAATGATTCCCATTCTGCAACTTAATCTTAATTTTTCCCTTTCCAACAATCTGACAGGGTTCATTATCCCCCAAATAAACAAGCCCAAAATCCCCTTGGACATAATCAATGAAATAACCTCTATGAGGTGTAGGATGAAATGAAGCACCAGAATCTAAAACCCATGAATCATCAACACTCTCTAAAGACAAAAGAAAAGCATCCTCTTTGAATTTGTTACTTACCAAATTTGCCTCCTTGTCTCCATCTGATTTATCTCCTTCATTTTTCTTTCAATTCTAGCAATCTTTCTTTTTGTGTCCTGGTTTCCCACAGTACCAGCAATCATTTGGTCCTCTCGATTGAGACCTCCTCCCCTTTGATTTTCCTCTTGATTTCCCATGATTTCTAGAGTTACTTCCTCTTTCAGTCATTCTACCCCTGCTTTGTGCATTTAAAGCACTTCCTGATGTAGATCCACCCGAGGATTTTCTACGAGTTTCCTCACTTAAAATAACACCGATCACATATCATATTTTAGGGTACTAGATACAGGAACAGAATTACTCACCACCATTACCAAGCCATTCTAGCTTTCAGGCAAAGAACACAAAATCAAGAGAGCCCTAATTTCTTCATCAAAATTGATACCCACAGAAGATAATTGACTAGTAATAGTATTAAACTCATTTAAATGATCTGCAACAGATCCACCTTTTGCCATTTTCATATTAAATAAATGCTTCATGAGAAATACCTTATTTGAAGCAGAGGGCTTTTCATACAGTGTCGCTAGGGTTTTCATCAAATCTTCTGTCATCTTTGCTTTTGTAATATTAAATGCCACCGATGGTGCCAAGCATAACCGAATGCTTTCGAGTGCCTTTCTGTCCAAAAGATCCCATTCAACCTCTGACATAGTTCCCTGATTCTTGGCTTTTCCTTCCAACAGCTTCCATAAATCCTTCTGATATAAATAGTCTTCCATTTGCATCTTCCATAACTGGAAGTTCTTCCCATTAAACCTATCAATCCTCAACTTACCCTCATCTGTCATTGCTCCCACTCAACTATGAGACTCCCAATTAACCGTGAGACTTTCCTGCAGAGGATAACTGAAAGACAACCTTGCTCTGATACCACTTGTTAGGATAAACCACGGACAGAAATAAAAAACTACATGCAAATATAACCAATAATAGAAAATAATAGAACACACAAAAAATGAACACAAGGCACCAAGATTTAAAGTGGTTCACCCAATCCCTGGGCTACGTCCACCAAACAACAAGTCCAATCTTATTACAATCTAGTGATTACAACTGATTACAATCCATAATCTCTTACAACTCAATACCGCCGCAAGAACCAATTTCATATCACAACATTATGAAAATACCCAACCCTAAGCCCTTTTATACAAGTATTAAACCACTTTAGGGTTATAACATGTCGGCTATTGCCCAAAAAAAAAAATTTTCGGCGCGATGCCCCGAACCTCACTATTTATGAAGTATGTATAGTACTTTCCTGATCAGTCACCACAATCTAACACTTCCATCCTATTGAGTGTTCAAATGTTCTCGATCATGTCAAACTGAATCATCCCTAAGAGTCACTAAATGCCATAGGGTAGTGATCTTTGATGGGGTATATCTCAGAGCTTGTGTGAGGTATGGACACAATTTATAGTGCTATAAGACTATGTTTTGGAGACCTAAAATAACCTCTCTCAATTTTTGGTGATCTTACTCTATTTTGATTTTGTGATGCCATCTCGGGTGATGCTAAAACTTGTAGTGTTGGCTAGTACAAAGTTGCCAATAGCCAAATCTCTCTCACCTTTCATAATGGGATCAAAATTTCTATTCCATTAGCTCTGAGTGTCTAGGTAAATAGTAGCCTTAATCTCCTCTCATCCCATTGAGTGCTTGAACGTTCTTAGGCATGCCAAACCAAATAGTCCCTAAGAGTCACTAAATGCCATAGGGTAGTGATCTTTGACTATGGAAATTAGTTATGTCATCTCATCTAATGATGGAGAATCATGATAGAAGGTAAAGGGGTGATCATACACACCATTTTGAACATGTTATATTTTTATGGTAATAAGGTAATCATTGTTTGTAAGGTGAAGGAACTTAAGGTCACCTATAAAACCAAATTGCCTTAGTCCTAATGATTTTTCTTTTTTTGTTGTTTTTGTTAGTAAGTTGACTCAATAAGTGTTTTGAGAGTCATTACACCTTATATAGCTACATGTTATCACTAAATAGAGTTAGTGGAAGATGTTAATGATCTTTTTGGTTGTCTTAATTGTCATTTCATGGGTTTGAAACATAACCACTTCCCTTTGTGAAGGGTTTTTTGAAAATCAGCAAATTAAATGTTGCAAAGAAAATATAGTCATAGTATGTTGGAAGATTGTTTTCACTCATAGGATGTTGAAGAATATCTTGGAAGGATGGAATAGATGAAAAACTAAAGTTTGTGAGATAGTTATTAGGTGTTCCTTGAAGTGGCTAAGATGTTGGTTTGAAGCAAGAAGTTGATTATGATCCATTTTTCAAATTTGCTCATTCTTCCCTTATTGCTTCCCAAGTCTTGAATAGGGAAATTGATCAAGTATTTTTTTGATGTTAGGTAGAATTTTGTTCAATATTTTAACCAAGTTGGAAAGAGTCTTTGAAGACACTTACAAAGGTGGGAAAGGTAGTTTTCCTTAAAAGTGTTCTTGCTGGGAATCCACTAGCTTTTGGTGTGAGCACTCTACATCATTTTGGATGCAATTTACATTAAAATGAAATACATGAAATGTAATTAAAATGTAAATAATAAAAAAAAGATATATATTATGATAACCAATAATTTCATACATAAACAAACATATAATATACAAGGTTGCATGGGAACAGGGATACTTGGGGTTCTTAGGGTACCAATACGAGTACAGGTATAACTATTTTTATAATAGGGAATGGGGGTACTTGGGTATGTCAAAATTTATTTTTAATTATACTTTTATATTTATAGAAAACCTGAAATTATGAGTCATGACAATGATTTTTCAAATCAAGAACAATGATAAAGTTTGCAAATATAATATATTGTTTCCTATTTCAGATTTGTTAAATGTTTGTAATAATAATTAATGATAAATGTTTAGATGCATAACATAGAAGGAGGACTTTAAACATGAACAAGAAGATCATAAATCATATGAAAATGACATATTGAAAATGATAAATTTTTGGCTTTAGCAGTGATAAAGTTTATTGTTGATCAATATTGTATCAAAGTTTCAAACTGATTAGGTATTGAATTAAGCTTGATAAAAAAATAACAGAGAAGGAAAAATTTAAACATGAACAAGATCATAAAACATATGATGATGACATATTGGAGATGATAAACTTATGCTTGAACAATGATAAATTTTATTATTAATCAATGTTCTATCAAATTTTTGAACTAATTAGGTATTGAATTAAGCTTGATAAACAATGAGCTAAAACACAAACAAAAAATTGAAAATAATAATAATAAGAAATCTCAATCAAGGTCCTTAGCTATGATGCTCTCCACTGAGTACCTAGTACTTGGGATACGTGTACCCAATACTTGGGTATGTGGGTACAAGTACCCAAGCAACCTTGATAATATATTATTATAAGCAATATTGTCATACATGAACGAACATATAATATATTATGATAACCAATAATATCATACATGAACAAACATATAATATATTATGATAACCAATAATGTCATACATGAACGAACATATAATATATTATGATAACCAATAATATCACACATGAACAAACATATAATATAAAATGATAACCAATAATATCATACATTAACAAACACATAATATATTATGAGAACCAATAATTTCATACATGAACAAACATATCATATATTAACCAATAATTTCATAAGTCTAATAATGTCATGCATCAAATATATGTCATACATCAAATATAAAATATCATATATACATCAAATGTATATCAAATATGTCCACTGACATAAAATCCAACATATATGTCCATTGATGCCTATGCATGTGTGTCTATCAACTATATCTTTGGTCATCGTGATCATGTGGAGGGAGGTGATGGGGATGATGGGGTCTTTCTCACATGCTCACTTGTCCTCTTGTTTAGGATTTTCCCTAACTCAAGCTGATACAAACAAAGTAGATATGAATCAATAATTATTATACATTAAAATCAAATATATGTACACACAAAATTAATTATTTTCTTAATGCCATCAAATAGTCACTCTGTATGTCCAACTCAAAGGCTCATGGATGATTAGGTGTAAAAAGGCCCTACAAAAATTCAATCAATATAATAACTTATAAATAAATTTAGAAAATTTGATACTAACTATTATAAACAACAACTAAAACCAAGAAAATTCTTTTGTACCTCAGTCAATGGCTTTGAACTAGCCATTGTTGTAGCAACTCCAAAATCGATGGATTGCCAAAGATGAGGAGGAGTCTTAGATGTCAAGAGTTGCATGTCATACAATAAAAGTTACATGTAACATTAAACATGAAACAAATATAAACAAATGAATTAAATTAACATGAAACAAATGTACCTCTATGAAGCTTGTATCATGCCTAGGCTTAGAATCTCTAGTGAATGTCAATGGTCCAGTGGAGAATTGATGCACATGCATAAATTTTTTTTTGTCAATATTTCATATGATTACTTAATAAATATATGTATTAATTTAAATGATTAAATTGATACATACCTCTAGACTCATCGATGTTACAAAAAATGGGGTTAGGGGATGTCTACTAGGGCCGCCAACATTCTTACCCTAAATTTTGAATAATGTTAGTACATGCTAATTAATTAGTCATTCACTATACATATGAAATGTGACCAAATTAGTTTATTATAATTGTAATTTACCTGTGCGTCAGTGCCAAATATCTCATTTAGGAACTGATTAGTGACTAGCCCATCATCCATGCTATCTTTAGCATGACTGCCAAATGTGCATAAGTATCCACATGATGTGCACAAGTATCCACATGATGTGCACCTATAACCCTAATGCATAGAAGGCTCCTCCTCAACTAATGGACTTGTGCAATGAATGAGGGTTTGCATTAAAGCAGTAATAGTCCCTAGAGTGTTGGCCTCTACGTGTTCCTTCACAACTAAATGAATAATTACATGCTCACCTTATGGCTTGACAATAGGTGCCCTAACTACATTAGGGTCATGATGTGCCCCTGACCTCTCAAATGATAACCCCCCACCTCTATCCTAAGATTCTAATATATCAAAAAAATTGGGGATCTCCCCAAGGAAAAATTCACAATACAATTTCTTTAAGAAATACATTGGAACCTCATGATTATTGCAGGGAGGGGAATCAAAGAACATCCACCATCTATCCCAAAAATTATTTCTAATACCATCATTTATGTACCAATGGATTGGGAACCTTTTAGTTGTCCAACTTTTTAAAAAATGCATAAATAATACGTTTTTCTATTTCCTTCTTTTTTTATATCTTGATATAATAATTTGTTTACATAATATCTTCTTTGTTCATCCCTCTTAACACACCAAATATCCAATTGACCACTAATAGAAGTTACATGGGTTATAATGGACTCGAGGGAGGATTCCAATTGTGCTCTCATTGGATTGGTTTGTCCACAAGATTTCAACCTACCAATGAGTGCTTCTAATTCATTTTTCCCTTTTTTTATTTCAATTATTATGTTGTCTTGTGTGCCAGGAGGAGGTCTTCCAATCAGTGTAGGTTGTGGAATTTATTGCTCTTGTTGTGGAGGGTTTTGATTCTCATCTTGTGGAGGGTTTTGGTTTTGATCTTGTTGGGGATTTGGCACTTCATTATTCACAGTCAATGATAGGAAACCAATTGCAATCTAAATAAATAAATAAATTTAAAGAAAAATTGAAAAAAATCTACAAAACAATGCAAGAACAAGAGTAGAAAACATACAATATGATCTCGATCTCGAGCTTTGGTGACAAGGAGGCATTTTGAGGAGGTGCGTAGCAAAAGTATTCAATTCCTTCAACTCACATATGGACTGTGAGGACGAAATCCTTACAAAATGAACTGGGTTGTGGGTTTGTAGCCCATTTATAATTTTTAAATTTTTTTTTAAAAGTGTGTATGTGCTATATCATGCATGTGCTTTTAAAAACTTTTTAAAAATGGGGGTGTCATGTTTTTGGTACCAAAAATTGGTGCACACACCCATCTATATGCTGTAATTACTTGGCATTTACTGATATGGGACTACTCAGTAACCAAAGATTTGTATGATTCCTATAGAGCTCAACATATACATGAATATTTTCAAGTCTTTACATGAACCATCCTATATAGAGTGACTAATTCATAGTGATGACTAACCAACTCTACCTTATATATGACTAAGTGTTTGAGACTAAAAGACAACAAAACCTAGAGAGATCGACACAAAGATACCTATTCAAGGAGTAACAAGAGATATTTTATGGTTTTTGATTAACAAACTTATGAAGAAATCACAAAGAACAACGTAGTAGAGAAAAAAGTGAGAAGATTCATGAAGGGTGATTTCTTGAAGGACTTCCAAGTGGATTAGTGATGGAGTATTTGATGAAGTCTAATCAGTGAACCTAGATGAGAATAATGTTGAAGTATATAAATGACGAAGATTAGTGAAACCTATCATGGAACAATCATTATTTTGTCCTTGATGTCAAACCTACTACTTGTTGGTGAGATAATTGTTGATTTGTTCTGAATACTCTAATTTGATTAATTGATGAATAGGATTTGAAATCAAAGAATAAAAAGAGTACCTAGAGAAAGGTTGAGTTATATGGTGTATAAAAGAAGCACCAAAACTAAGTAAAACATTGACGATTTAGTGTATCATTTTTCTATTTAAGGCTATAATGAAAGGATACTTAAGCTAAAACTAGAAGAAGGCTAAGAAAATAGATGTGTGTAAAAATCCTAACCATGGAAATACTTGAAGCTAAGAAATTTAGTTTACGATGAGCAAAAAGTTAGTTGAAGTTGAGCAAAGTAAGTTCAATATGTGCTGAGCAAAGAGAAATCTAGTAGGTACCGAGTGAAGAAAGTTTAGTGTGTCCTAAGCACCAGTAAAGAATTAGTGTATGTCGTGAAACCTAGTGTTGACCAAACATTAGAAGATTGTGATTTCCAAGAAAACAAAATGTTATTACTGAGTGCTAGTGAAACAAGTTTGATCAATGATTTGATGAATCTGAGCCACAAAAGTTGATTTCATGAATTGTGTGAAGCATGTGGAAGATAAGTATGATGAGCTAGTGGCACAAAATTCAAGATAAGATTTTTGAATAAAAATTTGAAGAGGATTGTAAAGAAAGTTTGTAGAGGGAATAAAATGGAAAAGAGAACCTTAAGATGGGTGATTGTGGTTAAGGGGCAAAAGATAAAAATTATCTATATAAGGAGATAACAGGCCAGAAGAAAAGTGTCATAGTGCAAGTCAGAGATAGAAGAGGTGTCTTGAGGTGATGCTTAATTTGGTAGCTGAAGGGATGAATCTCTAGTTGGCATATTAACCAAGAAGGATTAAGGAGGTGAAGGCTTGAAGGATGAACAAGCTATCAGAGATGAAGGAGATTGAATGCCAAATGGCATGGAGGGTTGAATAAGACATTTTTAATCCATATGTGAGTTGTTTTGTTATCAAATCAAATCCTACTATTACTTTCTAACAACTGTATCATTCTGGATAAATCCTTTGGATTAACATTGACCTAACAGTCATGAGTAAATCCTTTAACTGGGTGAAATATTGATAGAATGTTCTGAAGTCCTCTAACATGGCTCACTCTGAAAAGGGTGATTGAAATCTTATAATGAAGGTCACATTTAAAAATGTGCATTGTATCCATTAATAGGGTTGTCTCCTCACAACACTCACTTCATAAGAGTAAAAATTGGTAGCATGTTACTCATGGTTTCCAATAAAATCTTTGTGTCAAAATGTGTGAATGATTTTGTGGTATTTCATGTTTATATTTATGAAAAGTTAGTTTGACCTAGGACAATAATATAATATAGATTGAGATATTGGATGATCAATGCACACACAAGTATTTGTTAAGTATTGTAAATTTTTATTTGTACATTTGGACTTTGGATAACTAATTCACCCCCTATCTCTATTATTGTAAAGCATTCCAACAATTGGTATTAGAGTATTTGGTGCTTGTGAAGGAAATTTTTGTAAGGTACTTAAAGTTAAATATAAAAACATATAGAAAGGAGGTGCCCAAGCTTAAACAAAGAAAACTTTCCTACATGGAAAAGTTTGAAGTTGCATCTAGGAGGACTTGGAGATTATGCACCATCAAGTATCACCACTGAATATGTTATAGTAGTTGGAGCCTCAATTGTTGAACAACTCAAACAGAAGAAAGATCACAATCAAGTAATGTTTGAGATTGCATATGCCCTAAGATATTTAGATTTTGAAGAAATCAAAACACATACCACTTCTAAAGGAATTTGGGATTCCCTACATAAGATCTATGGAGGAGACAAGAATGTGTAGAGAGCTAAAGAAGAAATCCTAAGAGGAAAATTTGATGAAATGAGAATACAAGAAGGTGAGACTATAGTCTAGTATTATGAATAAATCAAAGATATTGTAAATGTAATTAGAGGAGAAAATGGAATTATTGAAAATGATACTATGATTAGCAAAGTGTTGAGAACCTTGATGCCTATCTATGTTACTAGAGTCTCTACTATACAAGAACTAAGGTGTACTCTTGGTAGTGATCTAACCCTTGAAGGACTAGTTAGTAGACTTACTCCTTTTTCTTTTATGATGACCTAGGCTCAGGTGGGGAGAGGCCTCCTTTCCCACCCTTTAGACTATACATCAAAAGGGGACATCACAGTGATGATTGTATGAGGTGAAAATGCTATTTGAGCAACCATCCATCAGAAGTGGTCATCACAACTGTTGGAGTGATAAAAATGCAATTGGAATGATGACTACTCATCAAACAAGCTATCATAATTGCAATGGCTTTCTAAATTATATCAAAAAAATTGGTAGTTTTATTATTCTATTAGTAGTTTGAGCCATGATAGAGAAATCTAGAGGCATAGGCATCCTAAGGCATTCATAATCATGTTTTCTTCTTTCTTTCTCTATTAATTCCTTCTAGGGAAGGTACTAATATGTGCATACCCCAATGAAAGGTAACATACTTAAAAATAAGGTATTAACAATATGTTACATGATTAGTAATTAACTATAGACTATAAAAAAGAAGTGTCAACTTTAAATAAATATTTATATGCAAAGCACTAGATAATGTAGGGGTTTTCTTTCAAACAACGAATCTTCAAAACTACTTATTGATTTTCTTCTATAGTTTTTTAAAAATTTATAACCAAGCTATTCTCTATAAATATTCACTCATTAAAAAACATGATAGTGTTTGCCAAACCTTTCATCTACTAATTGGGGCCAACCACATGAAGGTGGAAGCTCATTTTCCCCCACTCCCCACATCCAAAATAAATTTCCATCACTTTGAATCTAGACTGCACATGCAACTACATTCTATATGCATGCACAATAGGTACAACTAAAAAAATGCAGCTCAATTACATTTATTTAAAAGGTCTATTAAGTTTTTAATTATAGTCCATCATGAACATTAGAAGTCTAGCTACTATGGCCAAGTGAATTTCGTCAACAAGCCAACACATAGAAAGTCTTTATTTTCTTGCATGCTGAGGACATTACTCTTTCCTATAAGAGTCAAAGGTAAAATGTTCATGATGCTCTATAACTTACAATAGTTAATTAAACACCTCTAACAAAAATGAAAAAATGTTGCATTTCTCACCTACACCTTATGTCATATGCATATGAATTGAGATCACATTTAAACTATGACCTCCTTCCACATTGCTTAAAACCAAGAGATTCACATAGTTAGTTGTCATTCAATGATAGGTTAATGTTGAAATTCACTTGGTTTCAAGAATAGTTTAATATTATCTACTAATTAGGGCCAACCATGTGAAGGTGGAAGCTCAATTGGTCCCACCCGTCCTCCCCACCCATCCTCCCCCCCCCCCCCCCCCCCCACCCCCCTGAATTTTTTTTTTTTTCTAAATTCCCTGTTAACATCTAAAATATTTAAGAAAGGATCAATCTTTAAAGTACCTAGAGTGTCTTGATCACCTCATGCTACTCTCAGGGGAAGTCCATCTTCATTACTCATTATAAATTCATCACAATTCTTTAGTGATTCCCATACATCTAACACGGGTACATCCAAGAATGTCCTCATCACATCCTACTTAAAATGAATCCAATATTACAAAATGCCCTATAAGAAATAATAGTTCAACTGAAATAAACACATGATAAATGAAAGAGAAAAGAAGGAATCTACTTACCAATAGGCATTGCCATCACATTTGTGGCCATGCTACATGTTGAATGAGTTTTATTATTTTTTTGTTGTGCCAAGATCTCTCTATTTATATACATATATACATACATAGACACACATATATGTGTGTATATATGTATACATACACATGTATACATATACATATCTATATATACATATGTATATATATGTATATACATATATACATACCTACATATATACATACATACAAAAATATACATACATACATACATACAAAGATGTATGTATATAGAGAGAGATATTTATTAAGGTGTTAAGTGACTTACCTCAAGATCTTGCACGCAAATAATGCAGACTAGGAAAAATGAACAGGGTTCACACAAAATTTACAAAACCATATAATAGCAGATATTTTTAGAAAGAAACAAGGCATAACCTAGTCAAATAGGTCTAGTTTATGATAAGCTAATATAATTACAAATTTGTACAAAACCATCATTTGATTAGGTACAATAAAAAAATGAGATGTAGAGATCACAAGGGTGTGACAACGAGATGTAGAGATTATAAGAGCATGACAACGAAATCCTAGTTCTCTACTGATCTCTATAATCCACAAGATCTCTTTGTATATATACATATGTATATATGTATATATGTTTATACATACATACATACATGCATATTAAATACATACATATACATGTATGTATGTATATATAGAGAGATCTTTTTTAAGGTTCCTATTACATCTTATCACAACAAAAAAATTGATCCAACTACATATATATTCTAGAATCTAAATAATAAAATAATAAAACTCACTCAACCTATGCTAAATGACTTACCTCAAAATTTTGCACATAAATAATGTAGAGTTAATAGGCTCTCTCTCTCTCTCTCTCTATATATATATATATATATATATATATATATATATATATATATAGGGAAATATAGTTACTATAGGCTTTACTACTTCAAAACATTTTGGATCATATAGTGATGCCAAAATTAACAACAATAGTAGATACTTGGGATCCTCGTAGGGAGACTATGCCAATACATGCATGGTTACATTCTTAGCTTCCATTGTTGGGCTAGCATATGGAGCCTTTATATCTAACCATTCATTATAAATTGGGGAATGTTCTTCATGCTTGGCATGTAAGAGATGCATCTACATATGGAATTTTATCACCTTGGAAAACTATATTTGATCACTAGCTTTGTTTAAGTCTTGATTTTAATGAAGTAACAAAGTGGTTTTTAGGGTCAAAAGGACCATTTCACTTGAGCTTCTTCCTAATGAGAGGATACAAAGTCAGCTAAATGTAGCCCTTGAAATGATAAATCAAGTTGTAGAGGGTATGAATGTGGAACAACCTTGGGCTAGAGGGAATGTAAGCTATCTTAGGGTGACAGAGCAGTGCCAATTTGAGGGATGTCAACAACAAGAAGAAGCAAGAAGCATATGCTCAACATCAAGCCTCAACTTCCATGGGTAGTGGGATTCACTTGAATAATTCCATGGGTGCACCTCAGTTGAGTTTCAAGTCATTGTAATATATGCACAAGAAAATGACATCCATTTTTTTCCTAAAGTGGGATGCACACATGATGGTCTTCAATTTTATGGATTTGGAACTCTTAGTATCTATTTAGATTCTATAAATGAACAATTGCTTGCATATTACGTAGATAGATGGGTGATTGCATCATTAAAGTAGTTAATTAAGATGCATTGTAGTCAAATTGGAGGAAACTGTTCATAAACCAAACATATAATGAAGAGGAAACTTGAAAACCTGAATGATTAAATTTTGAAATCAAAGCTATTGAGGCTGAAACACCTATGCTAGAGTTACAACACAATGTGAAGTTGATTTTAGATATTTAAAATTTAAAAAAGAAAAAGAAAAAAAAAATGACAAAAATAATTCGCCATTTGTTTTGATTGTGGAGAGTTGGGCATGAAAGAGGGTGGAGAGCTATGAACAAGGGTGGAGAGGTCTGAATGTTGGTGGAGATTTCATTTTTGTGCGCTTGTGATCACTATATTTTGTTACTATACCCTTATGATCTTTGCATTTCATTTTCATGTCCTTGGTGGAGATCAGTGGAGATCTTTGATTTCATTGACATGCGCTTGTGATAGTTTTATTTCATTATCATTCCCTCATGATCTTTGTTGGGAGTCAAAATTGAAGCCCTGATTTTGAGTACCATTTAAAAAAAATCAAGCTTTATAGGCACTTTTTGGTGCATGCGTACCTGACTATCCTTTTGAGGCCTAAGAAGTGTTTAATGTTTCTATCACTTTGCATTTAGTATATTCACTCATCCCATAGAGATAAATTGTCATTCTGAATCATTCTGTGAAGTTTCTATTTGACCAATGTCCAAATCTTCATTTTTGCCTAAGTGTCAAACAATGACAAGAGGCCTAGTTTGCATATGAATATCTCACACCTAGTAATGTTTCATGAATCGCCACTTTGGAAGTGTTTAGTATCCATTCCAAAGAATCTATGTTTCATATTCCATGTCATTTTGATATGTTTTGACTAGGTTTTGAATTCCTCAAAATTGGTTGTTTATTGTTGTCGTGTTGATGCAAATTGTTCAGAATTTTGGGAGGCCTGTTTGACTTGTTATAACTTTGACCTAATTGACTTAAAAGAGAAAATTCATTTTGTATTGCACTGTAAAGGTTAGAGAATTGTTACATTTTAATTTTGAGCTTATGATGAATCTATTTGATCAGTTTTTTAATGCAATTCTGAAAGCAATTTGCAAAGTTTTACTAGTGTCATAAACTGTAAATTTTTCGGTACCCCTATTTAGGATGTCATAACATGGAATTTGTGATAAGCAATATTAGATGGATTTTACCATTGCATTCTACTCTGAAAATATTTTTAAGAGTGCCAATTTTCAAATCTTGAAAAATTCGTCTGTATATTTTCCTAGGTCCATTTGGTTCACAGAAAATGATTTTCTACTAGTGTTTGTGGTCTGCAAATTTGAGTAGCCCACTGTGACCATTCGCCAAATTTTCCCCATTATGTTTCATGAGCCATAATAATAGATTTATATTTTTCTCATGATATTGAACCAACACCCCAATTATCATGCCCCCAAGTGTTAGTCTACCCTATTTTCAAAGCCAAATCTAAATGCATTTTATGGTTTTCTAACTTGTTTGCTTGTAGGTAGTTTTAAATGAGTAACTTTGATGATCAGTATCTTTGGACTAAAAATTTTTCATGGGACAATATTCCATAGGGTACAAGAATGTAGAGCAAAGAATCAGTAGGTCTAATTTTAGAGACTAGTTAACTGTTTTGGTTAGTTTTTAGAGCCAATCAAATGAGCTCTTGGTACAAAATTGACAATTGGCAGTTAAATGGTAAAATAAACTCAATGGATATTTCAATGATTCATAAAGGGTTAAATTTTATTACAATCAATGTCAGAGGCTCATTAAATCATTTTGAGGTGTCAGATGTTTGAATTCAAAAAAAAATTAGCTAGACCCACTCTAGGGTTTGACTGATTCCAAATTGATTAAGTACTTTATGAATTTTAAGATGTTGCAATGATTCCAATTATTACAATGATTCATTGCATACAATATCACTAAAAATTCAATGGAGATCTTAAAAGAGAATTTTTAAGTGCTATTGATACTTTTCAAATTTAGACACATGAAATGCTATGAGAAATTGATGATTTTCAACTGATGATTTAGTGTTGCTTTATTTGGGGAAGGATTTTTCCAATGATCATAAGATATTGCTTTATTATGTTAAGCAAAAGCCTTACAAGTTGAAAGAAGGGAAATTTTTCTATGCTAAAGTCAAGAGTGAGTGATGCCACCCAAGCATATAGATGTTGGTGCATGGTTGCAAGAAGCTATAGTAGCCCCATTATACTGATTATAATCAAGGTCTGAAGGCTTTTTTCTTATTTATTTTGCAAAATTTCCTTCCAACGCTCACATTGTTGTATAAATTTGATATGCGGAAAGCTATAGATTTTGGAAATGAAGAGGTTAAATAGAAGTTAGTATACTATTGCTTGTGAAATGAGCTTTAATATCTAACCCATCTTCAATCTTTGTCCTTTCAATCTCATTTGTGTCATTAAGCTTCACTACAACCATAGATTGAGCATTTTACACATTTCCATTCACATGTGAATCTACAAGAATTTTTTGTTGTTCATGGGTTTCATCTTCATTCTCCTTCCTTGTATCATTTGTCACTAGTATTACTTTAGATAGGGGAATATGTTTTATCAAACCCTTTTGCATGACAACATTTATCTTGGTAAGTGTTTAGAATCCTCAATGTGTCCACATGGGAGGAAGAAGATCATTAAACTTTGAGCCACCTAGTCCATAACTAACAATGGCTTTGAATATGAAAAGGGGTGTTATTTACTAGATTTGGTAGACATAAAATTTGTAGCTTCTACTCTTCTAAGTGGATCTTCAATGTAGGGAGATGTGGGTTGTGTTGTGTGTTGATGTTAGTTTATAGTTTTTCATAAACATTTAAAGCACATACATGAATGTCCATGTGGTGAGGTTCTTTAGAATAGTTTTGAAATGATGTCTTCAGTGTTAAAACACCCAAGTCTCCACTATTTCTAGTGTCTTTTGCATGAATTTGTAGGCTTTAGTCATGGGATGTGGATTGCTAAGATAAATGGTTTTGAATAATTCAAAACCATTACAATTTTCTCTTTCTTTTAAAAGGTCAATGATAGTTAGTTGGATGAAATTTTCCAAGAAGAGTTAGAGGCATTGAAGAACACATTGAAGGAAAAGGCTCTGTGAAAAGTACCACTACAACCGCTACAATTAATATAGTAGGGGTGGGCTAGGGAGATAGGACTCTTTATCTTTAGGCTTTGTAGAATTTTCAATCAAGGATAGTGAGACCACTCTTCATCAAATTTTTATCATCCACATCCCTAGTTTTTCTTCATAACGAGGTTCTCCAAACAATGATGTCTCATCACTTTCCTAGTTTACGCCAAATCAAAAGACCAGTTATATCACAATTGGATAGTGATTCTTGCAAACCCATTGAAAAATATATGTTGATTGATTCAAAAAATGGTGGTGATAAGGAAAAGAGATTGCTCCATCTTGTTGTGCTTGAGGAAGGGTCATTTTAATGATAGGGAGGTGTTTTACAGTTGTTTTTGATCCCACATTCAATATGGGAGGTTTTCTTTTGTCTTTTATACATCCTATTTTGATCAAAGGTAGTAACTTAAGAGACACATATATTAAAGGATGAAGCTTTGCATTGTGGGTTCGAGCCAATTTGAGGAAGGAATAAATTTTGAATAAACATGCTCCCCAAGTGATGACATCATCAGCTAGCTGAGCAAATTGTAATGTAACATGTGGCATGGATTTCAACAAGGTAGTGACAAGGTGGTATGAGATCTAAGGCACAGGATGGTGACACGTTGCACATCAGATGATTATTACTATGCTGCAAGAACAAAGATGCTTGAATGATAACCATGCAACATGGCCATCAGCTGATGTGGTGACCATGTAGTAGAATAGACACCAACCAGAGGATGACACATGGTAGTGATTTGGCACTAGATTGACTGAGATGGACCAATAAAAAATTGACAAGTGGTGGAGGTTTCCAAATTGGTATGCTTCCCAATGTGCTAAGGTGGCAGATAATGTCATGTGTCATGACATCACTCTGTCATGATGACATGGAAAAATGTTAACTAGGATAGTGAAATAGAGACAGATAATGTGGTAGTGATTTGACACAATGATGTGGTGGCCATATGGTAGAATAGGTAACCAATGAGGTGTTGACATGTGGTGCCCAAGTGGTTGGTGTTAGGTGACTAAGTGGGAAGTCAACAATTTAGAGCATGACACATGGAAATGCTAGTCAAATAGCTTTGACACAGATGAGAAAATTGAGTGAAAATTTCTTCAGAAATAGTATTTTTTTATTGTTTTCCATTTCTGAATGTGTAGGGCCTTTTTAAATAAATTTGAATTTTAATATATAGTTCAAAATTTAGAAGGTATTAAATATTTGAAATGAGATCCAATTTTAAAGCCTAGAAGGAGCCTATTTTTCATTTTAAGGTTCTAGGCATTTTTGATAAGTTAATATGTCACTATTATATATTGCCAAAATCAAGAGAGAATGAACTTTCCATTTCGAGAATTTTTTGCATAGGAGGCCATTGGAAAGTTATGCAAGGATTTGTCTTAGGTGCCTATTTTTTAGTTTCATTTAGTCCGGGCAATCTAGATTTGATTTCTAGTGAAATAGTGAACTGATTGAATGTAAAAGGCAAGATGAATGTAGTTATGGGCAAGTTTTGTTATATCTAAGTCATCCAAATGGAGGTTTTATCAACATTCTAGATGCATTTCAAATATTTTAGTAGTAGGATGATTTTTATCATTAAAGAAGAGATATTTTGAGTTTTTTACAAAACAACAACGAACAATAGAGATTCAAGTGGACACATGTCACTTCTTGATTAGATCTGGGATTCCATTCTTTTTCTATATCTTTATTTTTCTCATCCATTGTAGAGGTCCAATTTTGAAAAAAGTTCTCATTGTTGTGATACCATGTTGGCAATTTTCACTATGAGACCATGGCTTCTAGTTTTGATGTGTTTTCATCACTATGATACCACATTCTTCAGCATATTTCTCTTGTATGAACAATAATAGAAAAGATAATGTAGCTAGTTTTGATCTATTTAGTTGTTTTGTGAGTTGTTTTATATGCATCTGAATGTATAGTTTCAAAAAAATGAATACAAATGAGCAGAAATCTCTTAGTTTCATTTAGATTCTTATCTCCTATCTTTGCAATCTGCAATCTTATGTGGTTTAGGGACAAAGAACTCAAACCTATTTACATCCCCTTAAGGTTGTATGCCTGATATATTTTGCTGTTGGAATAAAGGGCCAAGTAAATGCTTGATATATTTGATAGGGTTGCTGATTATTTTAAGAAGGATACTTCATGAGAATGAGGGCTTTATGAACACTGATGTTTGAATCACAAGGTGATAGTACAAATATGATATTGTGATGTATGGAATATGTTATTGGTATTATAGGTGTATGTGTTTAATTTTTGGAATTGCCCAATAGATAAGGCATTAATCAACTATAGGATCAACTTGTTCTAACTACTAGATAGTTAGGGTTTTTCTGAAATCAACATCATTAATCAAATATCTTTCCCTTTAATGTTGAAGAACTAAAAAATATGCCCTCACTTAGCTTATCAATCTCTTATGCCATGTTAGTAGCTATTTCATGTCTGAGATCTTTGCATGAGTGTTAGAAGATTAAGAGTTTTATCTTCTTTGTTAGAATCAAGTGTATGTTTTAGCATTGGTACCATATAAGTCAATTTGAGGTACACCTGCCTAGATTTTGTAGAGCCTAAAGTAGAAGAACTTGGGTCTAGTCTTATAGTTGGCATGGTGTTTGAAAGGATATGTTAAGGATAGGAAATAGCTGCCCCTAGAGGTATCTTGTTCTCATCAGGGTAATTTGAAATTGTGAAGCTTCAAAACATCAACAAGATGGTGAATCTACTAGGGAGATAAGATGGCAATACACCATGTTAAAAGGACAAGAATCTTTTTGTGAATTGAATATTTTAGTCCCTTTTTTTTAGTATGGCTTTGCCCATCTGAGTCACCAACAAAATGCCAGCTCTATTGGGGGGTCTAAGAAGAAATTCATTGTCAAAGTACTAGAATCTCTAGTATAAATAGCATTTTCAGAATCTATATAATAGACAAACCTTGAGAATTTGAAAAAGATCCATTACAATAGGAAGAATTTTCTACAACAACAAGATTGTGAGGTGTTTTCCATTTCTCTATTGAAGATTCATTCCTCCTAGTTATGCCTTGTTCCTGCCAATAGTAGTTTTGAAAGAATTACAATGATTGTTACATTGTTTTTCTTTCACTTTGTCAAGGATGTGAAATTCCAAAGTTGTTATATGAAGTTTTCAAATATCTGTTGTAAATTTTGGACCAACTTGTTATGTCTTGCAAGTTAGGAAGATATTTTCTCACTAATTGAGTGGCAACTTGAAGTTATATCTCTATACCAATGCATTGTGAAGTTGAAGGTATTGTGAAGAAAACAATAGTTGGAATGTAGATTTGAAGAATTTATCTCAAGCTCTTGACAAAATTATGTGAGATGCCATGCAAAAGTTACTAAATCCATATGAGATCTAAATATACTATTACTTGTAGCATTGAAGTAGTTTGTAGGCATCAACATTGAAAGGTATTTTCCACTTTCATGACACTTCTTTTCCATGAAAGCAAGTTCCATAGAAGTTTTCCCATTAAGTGGTATTTTTGGAACTAAATATGAGAGTGGTTTGACATATCTCAACATACTTTGTGAAGGATAGATTCAGAAAATGTTTTTACATCTTGAAGCATGTTTGGAGTATGAATTGGTAGAGAAGTTTTAAGATCTGTTGTAAGTAATAAATTATGAAAGTAATTGTGGTGAATGAGTTCTAAGTTTGTAAGAAATGGAAAATTTCATTTCACCTAGTATGTAGCTAGTGGATAAAGATTGTAAATCTATTTCTACCAAAAGGTACATGGCATTAATTTTTGATGCCATTCATGGTTTCCCAAACCCTATGCCATATGATATTAAAAAACATTTTTCTAATTTTAGTGGGAACCATGAAAATTCAACTAGTCATCATGTTCAAATGTTCATTGATTTGATTGGTAATTCTAAAATTGCTCATGAAGACATGCATATAAAGTTGTTTGTTCAAACTTTGGAAGGTGATGCCAAAGATTGGTTTTCCTTTATGCTAGCATGTTCTATTTCATCTTGGGATGAATTACATTTAGCCTTCATGAAGTAGTTCAAGGAAAGAATAAGCATCTCTAATTCTTTTGAGAAGTTCTTGAAGATCCAAATTAGAAATGATGAATTAGTTCTTGAATTTAACATCAAATTTGCATGAGTTGTAAATGAGATTCTTGAAAATTGTAAGCTATATGATCAAGTGTGTTTATTGGTTTATCTTGATGCATTTTGCATTTGATAAAAAGATGAGTTATCTATTAAGAGATAAAGAACCTACGACTTTGCATCAGGCATTTATGACAGCGATAGAGATTGAGAACAATATAAAGTATAGATTAACTAGGAGCCATTTTTCTAGAAATGTTTGCCAACATGATGAAGTTCAAAGGAGAACTCAATATCATGTAGAGTGTTCAATTTTAGATTAGCATGTAGGTGATACTATTTTTGTAAACAATTTTGTTGAAAATTCAAAATTAAAATGATGTGATAGTGAAGTTTCTTTGTTTCAAAGGAGAGATGATTTTGTTCTTGCTGAATAGAGTGTACATGTTTGTAGTATCACAGTAATAGATGACAGAGTTAGTTCATTTGATCAGTTAAATATGCAAGAAATGATTTCAATTATTCCTTCTCCTATTGATGGATTGAATTGTTTTGAGAATGTTATAAACTTTGAACGTGAAAGTTTTTCATGTTAGTATGAAGATGAAGAAGTGGAAAGTCATGTTTTAAGTGATGAAGGTAAAGTTGATGATTTGATATATTATGAAGAAGCATCATTTGAAGACAATGATGAGAGTAGTTACTCAAGTCAAGAGGAGGACAATGATAGTATATGTTCATCTTCATATGAATTTGATGCAAATTGGGAAGAAGAAATAAATGATGGAAGTGAGTACTACTATGCTAGTAGAGCTATGAGTTCCTTTTCTAAATCTAAAAGTGAAGCTTCATTTCAGAATTATGCAAATCAGCTTGAGGTTGAAAGTTGTGAAGAAGAGTTGTCTACACAATATGAGGATAAGAAGATCATTCATAAGGACAAACTACTTAATTGTGTAGATAAATGTCATAAAGTTACATGCAGTAGTAATCAACAACACATGAATGATTCTAATATTAATGCATTAGGACCTATTGGTAAAGTAAATGATGATTGGTTTGCAAGAAATTTTAATCATCTTATTGAAGAAATTCAAGTAATATTGATTTATATACTACATGCTTCATTGATATGAATGGTGTGTCCTCATGTGATGGTTGTGATTCTTCTTCTTTATATGCTAAAGATGCTCATGATAGTGATGTTAGAAATGATTTGAAGGTTTTCACTAATCCATTTTATGGTGAAGAGTTTGGTGTTGATCAACACATCACTTGTCATAACATCTACAAAGGAGCTTTGCATGGAGTTATCAACCCACTTTTTGAAGAGCATATGGAATATTCATATTTAGTTCAAGATGATCTTAATGATGATACATTGTCTTACTACTATAAGAGATCAAATTTTTCTTCTTCCAGATGTGATCATAAAATTAATGATGGGATTGCATATCATATATGGATAAAAAGGTGTTTGATGAAGTTGTTATTGAAGATCCACATGCAACTTGCATAGAGTTCTATGGTGAATACTCAAATATGATGACTAATCCATTTGCTGATTTCAAAGGACCATTTGAAGACTCTAAATTAGTCTTAGATTCTGAAATTGATGATATTTGTGGTTATAAATCTAATTGCTCATTAGAATACCATCCAGTTATACATAAGGATACACAATTTCAAGGTATGTGTGATCTTTTTCCCAAAGTTGAGTATGAAGCCTTCATATTCAAGATTGATATCATGCATGATTCATTCATTGGAAAGGATTTTCAATTTGGGTCTAATATGTTTAAGCATGTTGATTAGTACTTTCATAATAAGCAAGTTGTTGAGAATGAATCTAATTTTTATATGCGTTATGAAAGTGAAGGTGTAGATTCAATTTTGCCAAATGAGTTGATTCATAATGCTAATTTTATTAGTGAGATTGATAGAAGAGATATTTCTAGCTTACCTCATTAAAGTGTAGATGAAAATTAGATATATGATAGAGGTAAAAGGTTTTGTTGAAGTTTAGTGGCCCAAGGCCATCGTTTGTACAATCTAGGAGTAGTTGTTTTTTGCTTTCAATAAAGTTGTTTGAGAGAAGTTTCTGCTATCAAGTGTGTGGTCTACTTCTTCCAAAGATTTGAATCTTGTCCATGCCCATAAGGGACATGCATCCCCAAATAGTGCCACTATTGGGACTCAAAATTAAAGTCTTTATTTTGAGTAACTATTAAAAAAACCAAGCTCTATAAGCGCTTTTTGGTGCATGTGTACCCAGTTGTCCTTTTGAGGCCTAAGAGGTGTTTAATATTTCTAACACTTTGCATTTAGTATATTCACTCATCTAATGAAGATAAATTATCATTCCAAATCATTTTCTAAAGTTCCATTTTGAACAATATCCAAATCTACATTTTTTCCCAAGTGTCAAACAATGACAAGAGGCCTAGTTTGCATATGAATATATCACACCCAGTAATGTTTCATGACTTACCAATTTGGGAGTGTTTAGTATCCATACCAAATAATTTGTGTTTCAGATTTCAAGTCATTTTGATATGATTTGACTAGGTTTTGAATCCCTCAAAGTTGGTTGTTTACTGTTGTCATGCTGATGTAAATTACTGATAATTTTGGGAAGCCCTATTTGACTTGTTATAAATTTGACCTAGTTGACCAAAATGAGAAAATTCCTTTTGCATTACATTCTAGAGGTTAGAGACTTGTTATGCTTCAATTTTTATCTCATGACGAATCAATTTGATTAGTTTTTGAATGCAATTTTGAAAGGAATTTGTGAAGTTTTACTGGTGTCATAAAGTGAAAATTTGTCAGTAACCTTGTTTGGGATGTCATAACTTAGAATCCATGGTAATTAAGATCAAATGGATTGCACTTTCTCATTATACTTTGAAAATAGCTTAAGCGTGCTAATTTTGAAATCTTGACAAATCCGTCTACACAGTTTCCTAGGTCCATTCTGTTTGCAAAAAGTGCTTTTATGTCAGTGTTTCTAGTCTGCAAATTTGAGTAGCCCAGTTTGACCGTTCGCAAAATTTTCCCCATTATGCATTATGAGTCCTAATTATAGATTTATATTTTCTTCATGACAGTGGACCAATGCTCCAATTTTCATGCCCCCAAGTGTCAATCTACCCTATTTTCAAAGCCAAATCCAAATGCATTTTATGGTTTTCTGACTTGTTTTCTTGTGTGTAGTTTGAAATGAGCAACTTTGACAATCAATATCTTTTCATTTAGAATTTCTCATGAGACAAGATTTGACAAGGTGCAAGAATGTGGAGCAAAGAATCAATAGGTATGATTTTAGAGCCCAGCTAAGTGTTTTAGTCAATTTTTAAAGCTAGTCAAAGGACCTCTTGGCACGAAATTGACAAATTGTAGTTAAAAGATATAACAAAATCAATGGATATTTCAGTGATGTAGTAAGGGATAAATTTGATTACAATCAATGCCAAAGGCTCATTGAATCATTTGAGGTGTCAGGTGTTTGAATTAAAAAAAAGTTTAGCTAGACCCACTCTAGGGCTCAACTGATTCCAAATTGATAAAGTACTTTATGAACTTGAAGATGTTGAGATGTTGCAATGATTCCAATTATTACAATGATTCATTGCATACAATATCACTATAGATTCAATGGATACCTTAAAAGAAAATTTTGAAGTGCTATTGATACTTTTCAAATTTAGACACATGAAAGGCTATGAGAAATTGATGAATTTCAACTAATGATTTAGTGTTGCTTTGTTTGGGGAAGGATTTATCCAATGATTAGAAGATAATTCTTTCTATGAGGATGATGTTATATATTTCCTGAGCTTTGTCCATACGAGTCCAAGTCAATTTTGTCAAGCAAAAGCCTTACATGTTGAAAGAAGGAAATTTTTTATATGCTATAGTCAAGAGTGAGCGATGACACCCAAGCATATAGATGTTGGCACATAATTACAAGAAACTACATGAGCCCCATTATGCTGATTATAATCAAGGTCTAGAGGCTTTATTCTTATTTATCTTTTAAAAGTTCCTTCCAATGCTCATGCTCTTGTGTGAATCTGATATGTGGAAAGCTATAGATTTTGGAGATGAAGAGGTTAAAGAGAAGTTATTAGGGGGGGTGAATCAGAAGTAACTAACTTTTAACCTTTTCAAAAATTTTAGCTAAACTCATTCACATGCATCTTATCCATCTAATAAACATGAAAGTAAAGACATGCATGAAAACAGATAACACACAAATTTGGTAACCTTGGAACCCTCCAAAATGAGAAGGTAAAACTGGGGTGGAGATGACACCCACAAAATATCACTACAACAATATGTAACTATTCAAGGTTACAATGTTTGACCACTTCTAATGGTTTTCCTTTTGAAAGACCTATCTTGTTAAAGACTATACACCCTATTAAAAGTGACCTAGTTAAAGGATTTAACTACCCTGCTAAAATTAGGTCTAGTTAAAGGACTTTAGTACATTCACTTGGAATTCCAACCTATTAAAGGATTTACAAATGGCTGCTAGGCGAACCTAAGTCCATAGGATTTCCATATCTAGTACAATTGCTAGAGAGTATTAGAAAGCCTTGACCTAATGACTTGCAATTCTCAATTGCTAATTTTAGATCCTTGTTTTTCTCTGACTACTCTAATCCTTGCTTGATCTGATATGTCACTCTTTGAAGTTTTGATACTTTGTTCTTGATCAAATGGATTCTGCAATGCTACTTTGTTCTTCACTAAGTCTTTTCACCCTTCTGCACTTTGCTATAATTCACCCATACATTTCTCTCTCACACATCCTCTCTCTTTTATAATGGGTTTTTGTCCTCCTTTTAAAGATTTCAAAGACTTAGGATTAGGTATTAATCTACAATCAATATTAAATCTTCATTTCCTACTCAATTCTTGCACTATTCCTATTGATTGCATGTCTTCTCAATTTTTCTTATTGGTTACATGCTGATTACATAGGTAATGCAAAAGATTTGATCTTATCTTCAAGATCCTTTGAGATTCATCCTATGACGGCTCCAAAAATGGTTTACATATAAGTTTATGAAGATACAAATTCATATGCTGATTCTATATTATTCGACACTTACTACTTGCCAATGCTCGACACATATAATTTTTTTTTTTCCGTTTGACATCTATACTCTGCTCAGCACCTATAGTGACTTGGTATCTATAGTGACTTAGCACTTAAACTTCACTTGGCACCTGAAGATCACTCGAAACCTATTGAATTTTCTAGCTCATAACACACTGTAGCTTGGCTTCTATGTTGTATTTGACATCATCTTGAGAAATGGTTAAGTGTGTGGACACTCAATTTCCAAAACCAATATGAGACTAACAATCTCCCCCTTTGACATGAGTAGCAAAAACACTTAACCAAACATTGTGAATCTGATCTCCATGAGTATACTATATGTTCTATTTGGCATATGTACAATACTTTAATAACTTGTTCAAAAACTTTGTATACCTCAAAATTTTTGAAACTCCCCCTAAGCTAATGTGTCAATTCTGTAACCAAAACTCTTGTGCTGAATTTTTCTTATGATGATGTATCTGATACTCTTTGCCTTGTCTACCTTTGTTCCTGTGTACCATATTTCTACTTCCCATACTCTCTATCTATTCCCCTTTCACATCTTCTTATAGTTTTACATCCTTTTGGTTTTATTACTTATTCAAAATTTAAATATCTCCCCCTTTGGATATTCTTTCTTACTTTCATCAAAGAATGTATTATCTCCCATTCTTATTCACATCTCCCCCAAAAAATTATATCTTCCCATTCTTATTAGACATAGTAATAAATTACCTCCCCCTTTTTGACACTTATGTCAAAGGGTCCTATGAATGAATATAATAGTTCGCCAAAAATATTTTATTTACCTCCATAATCATCTCGAGAGAAGCATCCCAATTATCTAAAGCAATCTCCAATGATTTTTGTTGGATGGTTGTCTTTGCTGCAAGATGTACAAGGCCTTCTAAAGTAAAAATATTAAAATATTTCTTTAGAACATTTTCTACATAGGCCTACTCCTTATGTAGTACTTCTAAATGTGGGGTAATAGAAGATTAGATTTGCATCAATTTGGCATTGATATTGGCCTCTTATGATATCCATATAGCTAACTCCTTATGTGTGTGGAGTGTAGTTGCAAAATGCTTCTCACTTTGAGCTAGATTTTTGGGTAGCTGTGTGCTAGAAATCTTGAGATTTCATTCCAAGCTCAGTATCCTTTGGCTAGTTTCTTGTGTGAAAGATGATGAATCACACAACTTGGAGTACAATGAGAATACATTCCCAAGTATTGTTTTTGCCTTTTCAATCTACTTAGCCAATTCAACTTGTGAGAGTGTTATTTCACATGATATTTTCTCATTCACTTTCATCTAAAAATTCTTTTTTGACCATTCTAATAGTTTTACATTTGTATCAAGGTATTCATTCTGTACCTAGTCCATAGTATTGGACAATTGCTCCATTATGGGCTAGGTTTCATCAGGTACTTGGAAGTTGAATGCATCAAGAAATATATCTTTAAATTCCACTAGTACTTGCTTTTACCTATACTCATTTATGAGTATCTCTTGTCTCTTCCTTCCTTCAAATGCCTCTTGCACTTCATTTTTTTTGTGCTAAATTCATAGTTCTGGAGTCATAACTAGGTATGACTATTTCTTCATCAAGTGCAGGATCTCCATAGTGAATTACCATTGCAATCTTGGTAGAGCTCAAGCCTAGTGCTGAAATCTACAATGGTACTGCATCAGTGCTTGACTTTTTAGTAGGAGTCTCCAAGGTAGGCAAGTTCACCAAAGTTTGTATTACCTCCAGCTCTTTAGGGGTCTTCTCCTCTTCTTTACTAACTTGATCAATAATGATAATTTGAGGAGGTGCACCTTGACTTTGTGCAGTAGGAACATCTTGTCCTATTTGTTCCTTTGTTGACTCCTTAATAGTTGTTGTTGTTGTGACTGTGTTATCAACCTTAGCAATTTTATCCTGTTCTTCTTGCTCTTTGGGTTGATCTATTGTAGCTGTGGGAGGTTGTGTAGGTGGTTCTTGAGTGTTTTATTTCTCCCTTTTAATTTATGCTATAGCCTTTTTCACTTCATCCACACTCACCAAAACAGGATTTGTACAAAGTTGTGATTGCATTGTAGTTTGGTGAAGGATCTTTTTGAGATCCTCTACAATAATTGGATTGATGTTTTGACCTAAGGTGTCAAGAAATTCCTTTACAATTATTGTTTCTATAGGTGTTGTCTATAGAGGACTTGGTGAGGCATTTGGATGTCTTGGACACTTAGTTCTTCTTGTTATTCTTCAGCTGTTACCTTTTCTCCTTGTGTCTTCTCCACTGTTTCCTTTTCTTTTTCTTTCTCTACCTCTTCCTATTTCTCATTTTCCCCCTCTTCTTCATCATTCTTTCCTTCAAATGGGTCTTCCCACCCTTCCTTCATAGTTTTCAATCCATAAATAACCTTCCACATAATAGTGGAGATCTGCACAACATCCTCAATTTGGTTTTGCAATATACTAAAGTCTCTATATTTGGGTGCAAATTTGCTTCGATGCTTTTTGCTAGCCTTAGTTATTTGACCTTTAGTAACATTTGGTATTACACAAGCCAATGTAGACTCCCTTATTCTTTCTCCATTTTGAGATAGTAATGCCATTTATTCTCAACTAATGAGCTTAGCTCCTTAGGCATTGAATTGTCTAGTTCAAGTGGGGTGGTCTTAAACTTATCCATCATAGTGTAGATGGACTCTTCCACTATATTTTTTTGTTCCTTTGACAACTTATTAAAATCAATGGTCTTTAGACCAGTTAAAACTCCATTGTATTTGATATTATTGCAAACACTTTCCAATTTAGATGTGGTAGAATGACTTACCAATCTGAATTGATCTTCATCAGACTCTGTCCTTTCTTTGTCTGATTTAGGAGGTGCAACATACTTTCTTCTCTTCTTCCACTTTGTAGGTCCTCCTTGTTCTATTTCCTTCTACTTCTCCTAATATTTTTCTACCTGAGTTGTAGCCCTGATATCAACCCTTGTAGTTGGCTTGGCTAGGCTTGGTTTTGTAGCCTTCTTCTTTCCCTTGGGCTATGCAGCTGGCTATTTTTAAGTTTTTCTTTTCTTGGGCTCAGCCTTGGGTGCATATTGGTTGGAAATTTCATCCTCATCTACATCCTCTCCCATACCTTGGGTTATAGTAAGTGGTTCTTTACCTTGCTTCTCTTCATCATCCTCAACTTCTTCACCTTCTTCCTCTGTTGCTTCTGTAGTGCCTTCACCAAATTTGGCTTTTAATTTCTTTACAAGTTTATCCTTCTTTTTCAATGTGGAGGTATTATTCAACTCCATATCCACTTTTGATCTCACCACATCATAGGTTCCAAAATGTGGTGCATCCTTGTCTATTTCTTTTGCTAATAATGTAGTTATTGTTGTTGATGCTTCATCTATGTTTATTTCATAGCCAATAGGTCTTAGCCATCTCACTCTTGGTATGACAACTTGAATGTATGTATAGCCTATATCTACAAGAAAACATACATCATTTACATGTTTCTCCACTAATGACACTAGAATTCTTAGCCTTTTTTTCATTTTCTTCCAGAAGTCTTCAAAATAGCTAGTCATTAAGGTCTCAAATTTAGCTCCCATTTGCATAATATATTCATTAACTTGAGCTATAATAGACCTATTAGTTTTCCATGCAAATTTTTCAAAATAAGGGAATTCATTCTGAACATAAAAGAATATGAAAATCAAAATAGCACTAAATTTTCATTAGGCTCCTTTGGTTCTCCTTATTGCTCCTAGATTCTCATTAATCTATTGTAGTTGTAGTTTTGCAAGATCATAATTATGATATTTTTTCACTAATTTATAACCCACATCTATTGCAATGCAAGGCACACTATTGAGTCTACTAGATTGGAAAAATTTGTGTGCAATAACTCTGATAGCAAAATAAAAAAGAGGGTCTTGGATGGTATCAATTGTCATCGCTCTCTTATTCTAGTTAGCACTAGTATTCTTCTCAATTGCCTCCTTGGAATCACTCCTAAGGGTCTTCAACTGATCTAGGGTTGGGTACCCTATCACTCTATGCATAGTTCTCTTGTTGATTTTCATAGGACCATCCTCCAACCATAAGCTTCCATCATGTATTTGGCTAAGCACTAGTCTAATGCATTCAGTCTTAAACACTGTAGGGAATTCTAGGGCACGTGTTAAACCCTTCTTCTCAACAATCTGATATTCATCCTTTAACACTCCATTATCACATAGTCTTTCATATGCTTCCCTCATTTCCATGTCTCCCACAGCTCCAATCTTGCAATTATAGCATCTCCTAACATCTTGAACCATTACAACCTTGGGGGGTATGATAGATAGGGCTCCAACTTAGTCATTCTTGTATGCTACCTTTGGCATTGGGTAGAAATCAAGTTGTTTCACCTCATTTGACACTAGCTAGATTTCAAATCATTCCTTTTCCAATGTTTTTCTAGAGCTAGAAGCCATTTTTGCAATCTAGGGTTTATATGCAAAGAAAATATGAAATTACATAGCTTGGCACAAATGTAAATACCTCAAGATCGACGAAATCATGTTGAAATGTTGTTGCAATCTTCTTAAACACTGGATTCCCTTCTTTAGACTCATTCTGCACTCTTTCTCATCTTTGGTCTGTGTTCACGTTGAAGAAAAATAATTGAAAACATGATGATATACTTAATTTTTTTACTAAATTTAATGCTTAGTGTGTTTACAACTATCTACTCACCTTCCATTTTCTTTCCATCACTCAACTTCCACAAGAGTGTAACTTACTCAACTTCAGTTGAGATTTCTTCTTTACTTGGCTTCTACTATTTTGACAATCAACTCAGCATGTACTAGTTTTTTACTTGGCATTTGAGGGCAACTTGGAAACACTCTTTGAAAATCTAACTTTGCATCTTTGTTCATGCTGATTTCTTCTTTTTAGTACTTACATGTCTAGGAACTGATGTATGATAAAACTTTGTAAATCAGTCCCTCATGCATTTTCTTTGCTTAGTTTTATGAAGTGTGATCACTTGACTTGTTAGGTGAAGTGATCCCTTCATTTGATGTGCTACACCCATCTTTCTTCTTCCATGTCTTATTCATTTCTCCTTTGATGTTTTCAACATCAACGTTCTCTTTTCCTTTGTTGTTCTTTGAATTGGGTGCCTTTGAGCTTGTTGGGCAATTCTTTCTGATATGACTAGTCTTTAAAAAATTGAAACATGTGGTTTGGCTCAACCATCTATTGTAGTTCCCTTTGAAATGTGTCCTTATGCAATTTTTAGGAATGTGTCCATATTCTTGACAATAATGATAACTATACCTAGTGTTGTAGTCTCAATTGTAGTGATGTCCATGGTTATTTCGCTTTGTTGGCTAATTTGGTGTCCACATAGGCTTTGATCTGCACTCAAAAGCTCTATGTCCATACTTCTTGCAATTGTAGCAATGACCTTCAAATCTTGGTGTTCTGTTAGTCCTTGTCCTACAGTCATATGCTTGATGTCCTAATTTTTTGCACTTATGATAGTAACCCATATTCTTAGGTTTGTCGTGCTGATGGGCATTCTTGCTCATACATACATTAGAGGTATGTCCATTTTTACCATAGAAATGACAAGTAGGTTTAGAGTTCTTACATTTATTACTCTTTTCTTCTATAGTCTTAGATGACTATCCTTGTTAAGTGCTATTATATGCTAGTCTTGAAGTATCGTTGCTAGCCCTTAGTGATTTTAGTGGCTACTCAAAGTACTTCATTACTTCATTGGTTTTATTGAAGTTCTCTACAATTTCATTCTCTCTTTTTAGATCTTTTTTTAGTTGTTCATTTTGCATCTTTAGTGTAGAGATCTCAATATCCTTGATATTCAGCTCATGATGTGCATTCATCATTTGGCTTAGGGTGTCTAGCTGCATGTTTGAAATTCTTGAAAGCTCAATTGATTTTTCTTCCAATCTATTGGCAAGGTTTCTCTTGTCTTTTTCTAGCATAACCTTATCTTCAATGGCTCTTTTCTTCTATTTAGTTACCTCACAAAGCATTATGGCTTGTGACTCTTGTTCAAGCTTGAGTGTTCTAATTTCTTCTGCTTGAGCTCTATTCTTCTCCATTAAGTCTACTATTATTGCATCAAACTCTTTGGAATATCCATTTGAAAATAGTTTTGAGGTTTCAATCTCCTTGTACTATGTATCATTCTCAGCTACAGTAATATCTCTTCTTCTCTTTAAGGATTTTCTTAGTTCTTCTCTAGCTTCTTCCAAGGAATGTAAAGCAAGTTGTATATTAGTTTCTAATTCTCTATGATCTTCCCAAGTTTGTAGACTTCCATTTTCAGATTTTTTCTCCAAGGTATAAGGCTCCTCCTTGGGAGAGCTTGTCTCTAATACCAATTATTCAAATTTACAAGTGGGAAGATTTACTTCTGAGAGGGGGAAAGGGGGGTTGGGGGGATGAATCAAAAGTAACTAACTTTAAGCTTTTCAAAAAAATTAGCTAAAATCATTCACATGCATCTTATCCATATAATAAACATGAAAGTAAAGACATACATGAAAATAGATAACACACAAATTTGGTAACCCAAAAACCCTCCAAAATGAGAAGTAAAACTGGGGTGGGGATGGCACCCACAAAAAATCACTGGAACAATATGTAACTATTTTAGGTTACAATGTTTGACCACTTCCAATGGTCTGCCCTATGAAAGGCCTATCCTGTTAAAGACTATACACCTTGTTAAAAGTGACCTGATTAAAGGATTTAACTACCTTGCTAAAAGCATGTATGATTAAAGGACTTTAGTGCATTCACTTGGAATGCCACCTTGTTAAAGGATTTACAAATGGCTACTAGGTCAACCTAAGTCCATAGGATTTTCATATCTAATACAATTGCTAGAGAGTATTAGAAAGCCTTGACCTAATGACTTGCAATCCTCAATTGTTCTAATCCTTGCTTGATCTGATATATCACTCTTCAAAGTTCTAATACTTTGTTCTTGATCAACTAGATTCTGCAATGCTGCTTTTTTCTTCACTAAGTCTTTTCACCCTTCTGTACTTTTCTATAATTCACCCATACACTTCTCTCTTGTGCATCCTCTCTCTTGTATAATGGGTTTTTGTCCTCATTTTAAAGATTTTGAAGACTTAGGATTAGGCATGAATCTATGATCAATATTAAATCTTCATTTCCCACTTAATTCTTGTACTATTCCTATTGGTTGCATGCCTTCTCCATTTTTCTTATTGGCTGCATGCTAACTACATAGGTAATGCAAAAGATTAGATCTTATCTTCAAGATCCTTTGAGATTCATCCTATGTCAGCTCTAAGAATGGTTTACATCTAAGTTTGTGAAGATACAAACTCATATGTTGATTCTATGTTACTCGACACTTACTAATTGCTGATGCTTGACACATATAGAAATTCTATTTCACTCGACATCTATACTCTACTTGGCATCTATAGTGACTTGACATCTGTAGTGACTTGACATCTAAACTTCACCTGGCACCTAAAGATCACTTGGCACCTATTGAATTTTCTAGCTTAGCACACACTGTAGCTCAACTTTTGTGTTATACTTGACATCATCTTGAGAATTGGTTAAGTGTGTTGACTCTCAATTGTTAAAACCAATCTAAGACTAATAGCTATTGTAGTATTGCTTGCAAAATAGGCTTTAATATCCAACCCATTATCAATATGTGTCCTTTCAATCCTATTTTTGTCATTGAGCTTCACCACAACCAAAGATTGAGAATTTTACACATTTCCATTCACATGTGAATCTACAAGAATGGTCTGTTGTTCATGGGTTTCATCTTCATTCTCCTTGTTTCATTTGTTGCTAGTATTACTTCAAACAAGGTAATACATTTTATCAAACCCTTTTGCACAAAATCACTTATCTTGCTAAGTGTTTAGAATCCTCTATGGGTCCATGTAGGAGAAATAAGATCTTTAAACTTTGAGCCACCCAATCCACAACTAACAATGACCTTGAATAGGAAAAGTGGTGTTATTTACCAAATTTGGTATAAATAAAATCTATGGTTTCAACTCTTCTAAGTGAATTTTTAGCACATGGAGATGTGGGTTGTGTTGTGTGTTGATGTCAGTTTTCATTTTTTCATAAGCATCCAAAGTGCACACATGAATGTCCATGTGGTGAGATTCTTTAGAATGGTTTTGAAATGATGTCTTTCACATTAAACCACCCAAGTCTCCCATGTTTCTAGAATCTTTTGCATGAATCTGTGGGCTTCAATTATGGGACATGGATTGCTGAGAGAAATGGTTTTGAATATTTTAGAGCCATTACAATTTTATATTTCTTTCAAAAGGTTGTGATAGTCAGTTTGATGAAGTCCACGAAGAAGGGTTAGAGGCGTTGAAGAACAGATTGAAGGAAAAGGATCTGCCAATAGTATCACTACAACCACTACAACTAATATAGTCTTGGTAGGCCAGGGAGATAGGACTCTTTATCTTTAGGCTTTGGAGAAGGTTCAATCTAGGATGGTGAGACCACTCTTTATTGCTATTTCAGCATCCAGATCTCTTGTTGTTTTTTGTAATGAGGTTCTCCAAAAAATGGTGTTTCATCACTTACTTGGTTTACACCAAATCAAAAGACCAGTTTTATCACAAATGGATAGTGATTGTCGCAAACCTATTGAAAAATGTATGCTAACTAATCTAGAAAATGGTAGTGATCTAAGGAAAAGATGTGGCTCTAGCTTGTTGTGCCTAAGGAAGGGTCATTTTAACAATAGGAAGGTGTTTTATAGTTGTTTTTAATCCCACACTTGAGATGGGAGGTTTTCTTTTGTCTTTTTCATATCCTATTCTAATCAGAGGTAGTGTCTTAAGAGACATATCTTAAAGGATGAAGCTTCACATTGTGGGTCCTGACTAACTAGAGGAAGGACTAAATTTTGAACAAACATGCCACCCAAGTGATGACATCATCAACTACCTAAGTGAATTATAATGCAACATGTGGCATAGATTTCAACAAGGTAGTGACATGGTGGTATGAGATCTAAGGCACACGATCATAACATGTGGCATGTCAGACAATTGTTGCTATGTCACAAGAACAAAGATGCTTGAATGATAACCATGTGACATGGTGACCAACTGATGTGGCGGCCACATATCATAATAGAAACCAATCGAAGTATGACACGTGGTAGTGATTTGGAACTAGATCAACTAAGATGGACCAATAAGAAATTGACAAGTGGTAGAGGTTTCTAGACTAGCATGCTTTTTAAGGTGCTAAGGTGGCAGATGACACCATGTGTTGTGACATCACTATGTAATGATGATGTGATGATAACATGGTGCAATGATGTAATGGCCATGTGGCAGAATAGATAACCAACAAGGTGGTGACATATGACACCTAGGTGGAAAGTGTTAGGTAATTA
The DNA here is from genome assembly GCA_028749045.1 of Cupressus sempervirens. Classification (NCBI taxonomy): domain Eukaryota; kingdom Viridiplantae; phylum Streptophyta; class Pinopsida; order Cupressales; family Cupressaceae; genus Cupressus; species Cupressus sempervirens. Next base: position 47,018,301 of record CM053786.1, read on the forward strand.
AGCAGGAAGTTAGCTAATCAGAGCATGAGATGTGGTAGTACTGGTCAAATAGGTTTGACCTAGATGAAAAATTGGAGGAAAAATCAAATAGGCTTTAGATATAATAATTTTTTTATTGTTTCCCACTTTTGAATGTGCAAGACCTTTTTAAATGAATCTAAATTATAATATATAGTTCAAACTTTAGAAGGTATTAAATATTTGAAATGAGATGCAATTCTAAATCTTGGAAGGAGCCTGTTTTTCATTTTAAGGTTATAGGAATTTCTGATAAGTGAATATGGCACTATTATATATCGTCAAAATTGGGAGAGAATGTCCTTTCCATATCTGGAGTTTTTTTTCTAACAAGAGGCCATTGGTTCAAGTTATGCATGGATTTGTCCTAGGTGTCCAATTTTTAGTTTTATTCAATTAAGGCAATCTAGATTTGATTTCTAGTGAAATGGTGAATTGACTGAATGTAAAAGGTAGCATGAATGTAGTTATGGGAAATATTTTTCATATCTAAGTTAGTCAAATGGAGTATTTATCAACATTCCAGATGCGTTTTAGATATTTTAGTAGCAAGATGGTTTTTATCATTAAAAAAGAGATATTTTGAATTTGTTACAAAACAACGATGAACACCAAATCAGATTTCATGGTTAGAAAGAAGAGAGAGGTTTTACAATAGAAAAGAATGGAGATTCAAGTGGATACATGTCACTTCCAGTTCAGATCCAGGATTCCATTCTTTTTCTATATCTTTCTTTTTCTCATCCATTGTAGAGGTTCCAGTTTTGAAAAAAAATCTCATTGTTGTGATACCATGTTGGTAGTTTTCACTATGAGACCATGGGTTTCAATTTTTATGTGTTTTCATCATTGTGATACCACATTCTTTAGCATATTTCTCTTGTATGAACAATAGTAGAAAAGATAATATAGCTAGTTATGATCTATTTAGTGGTTTTGTGAGTTTTTTTACATGCATCTAAATGTATAGTTTCAAAGAAATGAATACAAATGAGCAAGAATCTCTTAGTTTCATTCTGATTCTTGTCTACTATCTTTGTAATCTACAATCTTATGTGGTTTAGGGACAAAGAACTAAGACCTATTTACATCCCCTTAAGGTTGCATATCTGATATATTTTGTTGCTGTAACAAAGGGCCAAGTAAATGCTTGATGTATTTGATAGGGTTGCTAGTTATTTTGAGAAGGATACTTCATAAGAATGGGGTCTTTATGAACACTAATGTCTAAATCACAAGGTGATATGATAGATTTGATATCATGATGTATGGAATATGTTATTGGTATCATAGATGTATGTGTTTAATTTGTGGGATTTCCCAATAGATAAGACACTGATTAGCTACAGGATCAACTTGTTCTAACTATTGCAAATTTGGGGTTTTGATGAAATCACCATCATTAATCAAATATCTTCACCTTTATGTTGAAGAATTGAAAAGGATGCCATCACTTAGCTTATCAATCTCTTAGGCCATGTTAGTAGCTATTTGGTGTCTGAGATCTTTGCATGAGTGTTTATAAGATTTAGGGTTTTATCTACTTTGTTAGATTCAAGTGTATGCTTTAGAACTAGCACCATATATGTGAATCTAAGGTACACCTACCTAGGATTTGTAGAGCCTAAAGTAGAATAAGGGTCATGCTTTGTAGTTGGCCTAGTGTCTAAAAGGATATATTAAGGATGGAAAGTAGCTACCCCTAGATGTATCTTGTTCTCATCAGGGTAATTTGAAACCGTAAAGTTTCAAAACACTAAAAATATCTACATTTCGATGTAATGCCCTTGTGATCTCTATGGCCTTGCTCTACAATTTCATTGTCATGTCATTCCCTTGTGATATTTGTGTCCTTACTCTAGGATTTACTTCAAGGGGAGATAAAATCTTGAGATGAGATTTGAATAAAATTATTGTGATGTTGTTTTGTTGAAAACTTATATGGATTCATATCTAATGATCATAGACCAAAGGTATTCATGTGTACCATACACTTTTCATGAAAAAAACCCCTAGTTACAAAAGTTTCTTCTACTACTGTAGCGAGTATTTTCCCTTGTGTCTATAGTTATTTGCATTTTGGTTTTCAAAGATATGAGCAATGATTGATAAGAATTTCCCATATTTTTTTCTAGATATTACCCTCTACCATTTCATTCCTCTGGACATTATTATCATCTTTAATTTCCCAAATCTATCCATACACACCTTCCTTCTACCCCACCATAGGAAGAGACTAGAGCTACATGCAACCCTTGTTCTCTAACATGCATATGGTAAAATATAGACATGAATTACATAGGTATTATTTGCTAACCTACATATGGTATTTTACTTTACATAGTCCTCCATATGGCCTAATACAAATACAGAGTCTAATTTTAAGAAAAAAATATAGTCTTAAATGTATATTATTAAATAAAATAAACAAGATTACTAGTTGTAGCTGTATAATTCTAGTATTATTGATTATGTTAAACAAAATGTTCAATTAAAAAAAGTATGAAGTAACATAAATGGATCCTCTTCTTGATCCTATTATGACTTAATGTGAATGCATATGATCATTACCTAGATGATATTATGCACAAGATCTTTAATTAATAACCAAGAGATAATATAATCTATAAGTTCATATTTTTGCATAATTAGTTTGGTATGAATAGTTTTGATTGAATGCAAGGATAATTGCTTGTGTGAATTCAAGACATGAATGATTAATTTAATTTAGCAAAAGTACTATGCAAGTGTATATGTATGCATGTAAATTAGTTCACATAGTGAGCTTATATACATACATACATGCACATATGCATAAAATCATCATAATAAGATATCCTTGAATCTAACCAAAGCTATTATATATGAACAAGAGATACATGTTAGAAGGAAAAAAAAACATTCACATAGGTACCTCTTCTCCCCTTGAAGAAAATCACAGAGAAAGGACACATAGATCACAAGGGCATGATATGGAAATGAAATGTAGCGATGGTAAGGGAACAACAAAAAAATCCTAGATTTCTACTGATCTCCACCAATGTTCAGATCTCTCCACCTTTGTTCAGAGCTCTCCACCCTCTTTTGCATGCGGCTCTCCAAAATCAATCAAAACAAATGGGGAATGATTAATGTCATATTTTATTTTCTTTTTTTTTAATTTTATGTAGTCCTCCATATGGTCTATTACAAATACATAGTCTAATTTTAAGAAAAATAAATATTATTAAATGTATATGATTAAATATAATAAACAAGAGTATTAGTTGTAGCTATATAATTATAGTATTACTGAACATGTTAATCAAAGTATTCAATAAAAAAAGTATTAAGTAACATAAAAGGATCATCTGCTTGATCCTATTATGAATTAATGTGAATGCATCCAATCATTACCTGAATGATATTATGCATGAGATTTTGACTCAATCACCAAGAGATAATATAATCTATAAGTACATATTTATGCATACTATTTTTTGTATGATTAGTTTCAATTGAATTGAAGGATAATTTCTTGTGCAAATTCAAGACATAAATGATTAATTTAATTTAGCACAAGTACTATGCAAGTGTGTATCTATGCATGTAAAATAGTCCACATAGTGAATTGATATACATACATACATGTACATATGAATACAATCATCATAATAGGTTATCCTTGAATCTAATCAAGCTATAATAGATGAACAAGAGATACATGTTTAGAAGGAAAAAAAAAAAAAAAAACATTTACATAGGTACCTTTTCTCCCCTCGAAGAAAATCATAGAGAAAGGGAAAGAAGATCGCACGGGAACAACACAATAACAAAATGCAGTGATCACAAGGGAATGACAAAAAAATCCTACATCTCCACTGGTCTCCACCAATGTTTAGAGCTCTCCACACTCTTTCACATGCAGCTCTCCATAATCAATAAAAAAAAGGTTAATGATTAGTATTTTCTTTTCTTTTCTTTTTTGTTTATTTTACATAGTCCTCCATATGGCCTATTAAAAATATACATTCTAATTTTAAGAAAGAAAATAGTCTTAAATTTATATGATTAAATAAAATAAATAAGAGTACTAGTTGTAGCTATATAATTTTAGTATTACTAATTATGTTAAACAAAATGTTCAATAAAACAAGTGTGAAGTAACATAAATGGATCATCTAGTTGATCCTATTATGACTTAATGTGAATGCATTTGATAATTACCTAGATGATATTATGCATGAGATCTTTACTCAATCATGAAGAGATAATATAATTTGTAAGTATAGATTTTTGCACACTTAGTTTGGTATGAATAGTTTTGATTGAATGCAAGGATAATTGCTTGTGTGAATTCAAGACATGAATGATTAATTTAATTTTGCACAAGTATTATACAAGTGTGTATGTTTTCATATAAAGTAGTTCATATAGTGAGCTGATATACATACATACATGCACATATGCATATAATCATCATAATCAATTATTCTTGAATCTAACCAAAGCTATTTTATATGAACAAGAGATACATGTTTAGAAGAAAAAAAAGAAACATTCACATAGGCACCTCTTCTCTCCTTGAAGAAATTCACAGAGCAAGGGCACAGAGATCACAAGGGCATGACATAGAAATGAAATGAAATGATCATAAGGGAATGACAATAAAATCCTAGATCTCCACTAATCTCCACCAATGTTTAGAGCTCTCCATCTTTGTTTTGATCTCTCCACCCTCATTTATGCATATCTCTCCATAGTCAATCAAAATGAATGGGAAATGATTAATATCATGTTTTCTTTTCTTTTTTTTTTTATAAATCCATAATCCACAATCTACGAGATCTCTTTATATATAAACATACATACATACATAGGCACACATATGTATACATATGTATATTTTCATATACATACATATACATACATACATACATATATATATATATATATATATATATATATATATATATATATATATATATATATATATATATATATATATATATATATATATATATATATATATATATATATATATATATATATATATATATATATATATATATATATATATATATATACATATATGCATATGTATATATATGCACATAGATACATACATACATGAGATTAAAAATGCACTTTCTAAGAGTTTACAATTGTTCAACAAAATTAACATTTTACAAGAAAATGGTGTTGAAATAGTACAAAAATTTCTTGACATGAGATGTCTACAAGTGAGGGTGTTTAACAATCTTTAAAAATTGAATACTAAAATGAAAGCTATCAATGATCAAACACCTATGCCAAAGTTACAACACAATGTGAAGTTGATTTTAGATATGGTAGATGTAGATATTTAGAAGTTTGATAATAAAAATTGAATGTGTGAGAGTGAAGGAGAAGGAGCATCTTTAGAAAGAGAAGGAGAAGAAGAGGCTTTATAAAGAAGTTGTACAACATAAACAACAACCAAACAATATAGAGGATATTATGGGAGCCACTAGATAGGATCCAAGAATGTGTTGTGGTAGGTACTATGAAATTGGAATCACTTGAAAATGTCTTTTGAGAATTTACAATTCAAATATTGGGAGGACTACAAGTTGTGCAATTTGTCATGTATTGCTTCTGCATTTGCTAATAAGAGTGTTTCAAGTATTGGTATTGTTTCCCTATGATGATCCCATGTCTCAAATGCTTATAAGAGTATTTCAAGGTTGGGAACCACTTCCACATCCTTTGCATGGTTTAGAGGTAATATCATTGTGGTAGAGGTGTCTACAAGAGAATGAGCCTCTTGATTATGTTATTTACATAGAAGCATAAATTGCTTCTTCAAATCCTTACACGCAACTCTTCACTAAAGTTATTCTTCTAGCAACGAGTATAGCTGCTACAAATTTTTGGGATCCAAGGGACCCTAAACCTATGTTAGTTTTTCTAGAGACATGGGATAAGTTACTACCAACTTTAATACTTCATAACAATTTTGATCATGTAGTGATGCCCAAAATAAAAGTAACAATAGATGCTTGGAATCATCCTAGAGAGAGTGTGCCAATATATGCATGGTTACATCCTTGGCTTCAATTGTTGGGACAATGTATGGAGCCTTTATATCTGTGTTGCATAAAAATGTAACTAAGGAAATAACACTAAGAAACTAATGCACATTCCTACATTATCATGCAAAAACTCATAATATGAAAGAAGACATGTAAATGAACAACAAAATAGCACTATGCAAACCTCATGAAACCATCAAGTGGAGATGATTTCATCACTCATGGGATGTGGTTGCTCAAAAATCCAGCACCATAACAATGAGGTAGATGGTGCTTGTGAAAATGAGGAGAGGGCTCTCCTTTTATAGGAAAATCGATGCAATGGACAACTAAGATTGAATGCACGATGGATGGCTAGGATCCCTCAGGATTGATGAGGTGTCCATGAGGTGGAGGTCAAGTATACTCCATGTGGATTAGGGTTTTGACCATTCAAAAGGGGAAATATGCTCACACATGTGTGAGCAACCTTTGATGGTGACATGATCAATGAGGTGTGAGACAACTTGATTCTCATGCAAGAGGACAAGTGTGCAAGAGGTGTGAGAAGGATGGCTTCTCACACATGTGTGAGACACCTTTACTCTCATGCAAGAGGACAAGTATGCAAGAGGTATGCAAGATATGAGGCATGAGGAAAGTGTGAACATCTCTCACACATGTGTGAGAATTTCTCACACATGTGTGAGAACACACTTAGGATTAAGAGGATATTAGCTAAGGTGATCATCCAAAGAAAGCATGATTAGGAAAGTGGGTAGGCTTAGCAAGATGGGTTAGTTAGGATAGTGAGGTTAGGTGAGGGTTAAATGTAGGAGCCATGTGCTCAAATAGGATTAAATGCAATATTTAATTCCTAAGGGGTTAGGAAAGGGATTAATTAAGTAAATGAAGTACTTAATTAAAGGGGATGGGTTAGGATTTAAATAAACTTTAGTTTGTTTAAATCAAGAAAAGGTGAACATAATTAAATAAATGTAAAATTTATTTAATTAAAGGTAAGGGAATTAAATAAATAATAAATATTTATTTAATTGGTCAAGACACATGATTTGGACAATTTTAGGTGTCTACATTTTGCCCCTCTTTGATATAGCATTAGTAATGTTATATCAAAGAAGAATAAAATATATTGGCTAGAAGGAAAAGACTAGTAGCATGATGCCCTAGTCATGGAAGGATGACGAGGGTGGAATGGTATGCCCCCTCAAGAGGACATGCAATTTAGGAGAACATGGATGTTCTCTCGAAATGAAAGGAGGATAGAAGGGAGTTATGCTACAATGGTGTGAACAACCTAAGTTTGATATTGTACTCAGCACTATGCACCAAGGTATGAGGAACCAAGATGACAATGTGTCAAGTACGTGAAAAAGGGGGGTCTAATACAACCATATGCTTTATGAAACCATGATCTGGAAGACCATGATTCTTGGGAAAATAGGATGCAAATACCATGATACATGAAAAAATGCTAATGCATACAAGTAATCAGAAATCATGCGCAAAAAACCAAAAGCAAAGCAAAATTTTTGCCCCTAGTCAAGCTGAAAACCCATTAATGGATTGATTGATAATGATTGATTAAGGATGGCAAAGCTAACGATATGCATAATGCACATCCAAGGATTGGGAAGGATTCATCCCATGATAATGATGAATATGGTCAATGGATTATCAGCTGATTGGGTCAAATTGATGAATTGATTAAAGATTGATGGACAAGATTGCAAGATTGCAAGACCGCTGTCGTAACAGCCCTCCCCTATTCCACATTCTCTTCCCCTGCGCAGCTCCCTACTACCATTTCAAACCCTATACCACCATTTCCATCACCAAAACCCCATCTTTCCACCCACAAAGCATAAAAATCAAAAACTCCAAAACATAATTTTAATATTATTTTCATTTTAAAAAAAGTGCCAAACAAACCAAAACAGTCATGGTCCTTTTTTGTAATTTTTCAACATAACATTTATTCTTTTTTTTAATAAATCATATTTCTTTTTTTTATGTCAAAAGAAAATTTTTTTTTTTTCTTGATGTTCTCCTAACCATCAAATTTTTTCTTGTAGGTCGTTGATGTCAGCACTGCATCAGCAGTCCATATGCACTTTTAAACCATAAGGAGCAGCTTTTGGTTTTTTGCTCATAACTTGATCATCATAGAGAGAGTGTGCCAATACATGCATGGTTACATCCTTGGCTTCAATTGTTGGGACAATGTATGGAGCCTTTATATTTTTGTTGCATAAAAATGTAACTAAGGAAATAACACTAAGAAACTAATGCACATTCCTACATTATCATGCAAAACCTCATAATATGAAAGAAGACATGTAAATGAACAACAAAATAGCACTATGAAAACCTCATGAAACCATAAAGTGGAGATGATTTCATCACTCATGGGATGTGGTTTCTCAAAAATCCAACAGCATAACAATGAGGTAGATGGTGCTTGTGAAAATGAGGAGAGGGCTCTCCTTTAATAGGAAAATGGATGCAATGGACCACTAAGATTGAATGCACGATGGATGGCAAGGATCCCTTAGGATTGATGAGGTGTCCATGAGGTGGAGGTCAAGTAGACTCCATGTGGATTAGGGTTTTGACCATTCAAAAGGGGAAAGATGCTCACACATGTGTGAGCAACCTTTGATGGTGACATGATCAATGAGGTGTGAGAAGCATGGCTTCTCACACATGTGTGAGACAACTTGATTCTCATGCAAGAGGACAAGTGTGCAAGAGGTGTGAGAAGGATGGCTTCTCACACATGTGTTAGACACCTTGACTCTCATGCAAGAGGACAAGTATGCAAGAGGCATGGAAGATATGAGGGATGAGGAAAGTGTGAACATCTCTCACACATGTGTGAGAATTCCTTGCACATGTGTGAGAACACACTTAGGATTAAGAGGAGATTAGCTAAGGTGATCATGCAAATCAAGCATGAGTAGGGAAGTGGGTAGGTTTAGCAAGATGGGTTAGTTAGGATAGTGAGGTTAGGTGAGGGTTAAATGTAGGAGCCATGTGCTCAAATAGGATTAAATGCAATATTTAATTCCTAGGGGGTTAGGAAAGGGATTAATTAAGTAAATGAAGTACTTAATTAAAGGGGATGGGTTAGGATTTAAATAAACCTTAGTTTTTTTAAATCAAGAAAAGGTGAACATAATTAAATAAATGTAAAATTTATTTAATTAAAGGTAAGGGAATTAAATAAATAATAAATATTTATTTAATTGGTCAAGACACGTGATTTGGATAATTTTAGGTGTCTACATTTTGCCTCTCTTTGATATAGCATTAGTAATCTTATATCAAAGAAGAATAAAATATAGTGGCTAGAAGGATAGGACTAGTAGCATGATGCCCCAGTCATGGAAGGATGAGGAAGGATGATGAGGGTGGAAGGGTATGCCCCCTTGAGAGGACATGTAGGTTAGGAGAACATGGATGTTCTCTCAAAATGGAAGAAAGATAGAAGGGAGTTATTCTGCAATGGTGTGAACAACCTAAGTTTTATATTGTACTCAACACTATGCACCAAGGTATGAGGAACCAAGATGACAATGTGTCAAGTACATGAAAAAGGGGGGTCTAATACAACCATATGCCTTATGAAACCATGATATGGAAGACCATGATTCTTGGGACAATAGGATGCAAAGACCATGATACATGCAAAAAATGCTAATGCATACAATTAATCAAGCAACCATGCACAAAAGACCAAAAGCAAACCACCATTTTGCCCCTAGTCAAGCTGAAAAACCCATGAGTGGACTGATTGATGATGATTGATTAAGGATGGCAAAGCTAATGCTAAGCATAATGCACATCCAAGGATTGGGAAGGATTCATCCCATGATAATGATTGAATATGGGTAATGGATTATTAGCTGATTGGGTCAAATTGATGAATTGATTAAAGATTGATGGACAAGATTGCAAGATTAGATTGATTGGAGTAGTATTGATTGCATAGTTGATATGTTTTTTGATTTTTGATTTTATGGTAGATAGAAGAATGAACATGGATGAGAGTGGAAAAATGATGTTGATAGGATGAAAAATGATGAGAGTAGAATTGATTTGATTTGAAAGGATTAGAAGAATTGAAAATTGATTGAAGTAGAGGATGAATGAATTTGATTGAAGTGAGTTGGAAGAATTAGGACTGAATGTGATATGAACGAATAGAATGGGTAGAAATGAATTGATTAGATGAATGTGTGAGAGAATGGATAAAATGAATGGATTGAATGAATGTGAGAGATAATGAATAGAATGGAACCAATGACAAGGGAGGGTCAAGCTATGGTAAATGGAGGAAAAGCAACGTGATATTGGTGAATGATAGGAATGGTGAAAGGATATGAGGAGCCAAATGATTTGGTGTTGGAAAATGCAAAATCAAGGACCATGTTTCGAAGGAGTCCAAATGCCCCATATGAAGGATATGAAAATGGAGGGAAATATGGTGGGAAAGGATGCATGAAAATGGATGGAGATATGGTGAGAAAGGAGGCATGAAAATGGGAAAGTGGCAAAAAGGCTTAGCGTATGGAGGAAGAGAAGGCATGTGCTCTTCCAAAGCATGTATAAATTTTTTGGTATTGTGCCTCTAGTAGTGATCATGAGCATAGGCATGAAAGTGAAATGAACAAGGGATATGGGAGGGAGGGTATGAAAAAGAAATGGGTAATGATATGAAGGATATGGATGAAATGTGGGATATGAAATGGATGAAAGGTATGGGATAACCAAGACCAAGACTATATGAAAGGGATATGGAAGTATGGAGGTGGATGGAAAAATGGACAAAATGAACATGACAAGAACTATGGAAGGGAAGATATGGATAGGATGTAAGGATCAAATGCATGAAAGGATGATGAAAGCATGTAGGAAAATGTGTGGATAATGCACAAGGGATATGTCAAGTGCATGTGGATGGATGAAAGGAAAGTGAAAGTCAAGATCAAAGATGGAAAAGGATAATGAATGGTAGATGGAAGTATGCAAGATATGCAAGGAAGAGTGGTATGGATTGTGTTTGCCCCCAGTGTAGAGTGCAAGTGGACAAGGAAAAGAGAATGGAGGGATACATGATAGGAGAATGAAGGGAGGACTCAAGCATCTATATACATGGATGGTATCCCTTGATATATTTTTCCTTTTTTCTTTTTTATTTTCAAGGAATTTTGGCTATTTGCTCATAGATGTTGGTAGGATGGTGAGTGGAGAAAAATGAATTATGGAAAGGTTTGGATTAAGGGGGTGGAGTGGGTGGGAGGAAGGCATGGTTGATGGATGCTAGGTGGGAAGACTTGTGGATGGATGGATGAAGGAGTCGAAAAGATCGTCATTGGAACACACCTTGAAGGGTGATGGAAAGGGGGAAATTGTGGAGGACATGTGAGTTTGGATTTTGGGATATAGGCACCCAAAATGGATGAAGGAGATGAAAAATTTGGAAAGGTGGATTTGGGTACATAAGGACCCAAAATGGAGATGGAAGATGGAAGCGTGGATGGATTATGAATGCGGGAAGCCTTTGGATTAGCAGAATTGGATGTCAATGTGAATCTTTCTTTGAGATTCATTGCTACATTAAGTAGCTTTGGTATCCACAAAATTTTTGTGTTTTTTATTTTCAGCCTTTGTGGCCTTTTGATTGTGCTTTGGATCAGATTTTTCTTTTCTTGGACATGTCTTTTAGAGGGGACATGTTGATCCTTGGATTTTTGTGGATTTTTAGCTTTATTCTCTTTTTCTGTAGCATCCAATTTGCTTCCATTGGCTATGGTATGGGTGCATGAAGGTAAATGAGATGGAGAGCATATGGATGGTGAACATTGGAAGGAAGTCAAGGATGTGTGCCATTGTTGATTTGTAATAGGGGATGAAGGGGAAAACATGGATATGGTGGATGGATGTACGTAAGGACCCAAAATGGATGGAAGGGATGAAGGGTTTGGCTTTGGAACATAGGGACCTAGAATGGATGGAAGATAAGGACCTAGAATGGACTTGGAGGATGAATGATGGGAAGCTTTAGGTTTGGATGGAGGAATTTTGGATTTGGAAGGAGTGGAAGGCATACCAACATCTTGAAAAAATGTTTCATTAATGGGATACTTAGTTTTTTCAACACAAGATGTGAGTCTAGGTATATGGGGTTCATGAGTGGATGGGATAGGTGTGATAGGATCATGTGGAGGATTAGGAGGGAGAATAGTATCATGAGATGGAGGGGAATCATGAAAGGAAAATGAAGGGGTGCTTTGATCTTGATTTGAAAGAGGATCGTGTAGTGGAATGAGTGGATCATGAGATGGAATGGAGGGGATGGAATCATGAGATAGAGTGATTTGATCTTGACATGGAGGAATGTTAGTGGAAGAAATAGAAGGGACTTCTGCATGAAGGGGAGGATCTATGGATGCTAATTTGTGAGATGGAGTGGAAGCGGTAAGGTGTGTGGTACATGGAATGTCTTGATCTTGAATAGGAAGGGAATCATGAGATGGACTAGGAGGGATGGATGGTTCTTGAGGGATAGGGGAAGGATGGGATGGAGAAATGCTCAAATCTAGAGGAGAAGGGGAATCTATAGTGACATGCTTTGGAGGAAGAACTTTGGGTGCTTGGCTCACTTTATCTTGTTCTTTACACTTAGCCAGTAATGATGAGAAAAACCCCTTATGAGGTGGGGATGAGGTTTTTGGAGGATTAGGATTATGTGAAGGTTGAACTATGGGTAGGGGATTGCATGGAGGGTTGGGGTTGGATGGGACATGAGGACTATGATCTTCGAAACATGGGGGAAGAGGACACATGGCATGGAAGGTGGCCTCTTGCTATTAGCTTGTCAAGAGATAATTCTTTAATTGTTCCATTTCCATGGCAAGGTAATTTGTGTTGGAGGAAGTATGTGGGCTATGAATGGAATCATATGTAGTGGAAGGGTAACAAGGTGGATTTCCCTTGTCAAAGGTAGAAGAATAATGCACATGAGATGGATGAGAGTTGGATATGAAGTGTTGAGGATGGATTTGATATGCAGGTTGAATAGGAGGTAGAACTCCATATTGTCTTTGAAGATTGTCAACAATTTGATTAAGAAAATTCAAATCCATAGATGCTAGAAGAAGAGTGATGAAAGATTTGATGATGAAGGAAATATGAACTTGAGACTAGGAACTTTGGACTTTGACTTGATTTGAATTATATTTGACTTGATATTGATGTGATTCATGAATTTGATTTGATTTGATTGAATTTGATTAGGGTTTGATTTGATGTGATAAAAACCCTATGATATTGCAAACAAGTGAATGTTGGATTTGAATTAAAGTCCAATGTTTATGAAAATGCTCCTATGACTAAAGTAGAAGATTGGTGAAAGATTGAGTTAGAAGAACATGTGAATGAAATTAGGAAGATTGATTGTGGAGGAATATGTAAATGGATTAAATTAGAAATTGATTAGAAATGAATGAATTTGACAAGGGATCAGATTAGAAGAAGGATGATGTGGAGGATTGAATTAAGAATGCATTATGAGATTGGCAGAAGAAATTGAAGCTTGATGATGATGAAACATGACTAGGATGAATATGAGGAAGTAGATTGAACGATTAGGAAATGATTTGGAAAAATGGAGATGATTAAGACATGGAGGAATGTTGTGAATAATGAAGACAAGAGATGTATGAGTGTGATGAAGAAGATGTGACATGGAAGTGATGTGGACAACTTGACTAAGAAGACCTAGACCAAGACGAGTTTTTGTTGTTTTTGAAATTTGTTTTTGATTTTTTTGGATTTTTGAAGTTTTATGATTTTTATGGGTTTTTTATGTTTTATGATGTTTTTGGGTTTTTAGGTTTTAAGATGCAAAAGAAAACAAGAAAATATGTACAAGGCAAGTTTAGATGGTGTTTGTCCCCTTCGAATGGGGAGGTTTTTGAACATTCAAGCATGTAGAGCACACCAACAAACTTATAAGGTTGTAACTAAGATATACAAGGTTCAACTAGAGGGTGTCCTTGATATACGCAAGGTACATGAGGCCCAAATCTGTAGATGAAAGAAAATACTACCACATAGCCAGGGGGAGATGGTAACCCAAATCTCCTCCTTCACTTCCCAAAGGTATAAAGTTCTTTGGGGCTTAGCCAAGAGTGACAATATTATGCTTCCAAGAGAGGTGTCTTTCGATTCACCTCCTGATTTTTATACTCCGCCAGAACACTGGAGTTGAGGTCATCCCAAGGGGTGATGAAATCCCCAAGCAGGCCTCCTAAAAAAGAAAAACAACACCACTTATTTCTTGTGCACCCAAGATCACCTGAAGGTGCAAGGGGAGAGAATATGTAAGTGGCCTTGGGGTTCAAAAAGACACGCATTCATTCCCAATGAAACTTTAGGTTTTCCATCTATGTTGAAGACACACATGATTAAACCATACAATGTTCTTTCCAACTTGAAATTGTCATCAACATAAATGAAAATGTGGATTTGTCAACAAAAAAGTAAATCGAGCATGTGCATAAGCAAAATTGTTGAAAATGAAATCAATTTTCCTTAAGGCATTAAAGAGTGTGTGATTGCTCATTTTAAGCACCACATCCAAATGTTTACTAGCCTAAGCATACATGTCCATTCCCTTAAGGCATTCAAGATTGAATTTGATTGTTTGAGCGTGTAACCATGCATTCAAAGATGAGTGTTTAAGCATACAAGTTCATTTCCAAATCAAAATTAAACCAAAAATCTGCAAGCAATATGGTTAGTGACAAAATATCCCTACAAAACATCAAGTTAGGGCAGCGAAAATGTAGGACAAACGTGAAACAACCCTACAATGAAAAGGTTACCACAAAGTTTGGTCTTTTATGAGAAAAATAGAGATATAAATAGCATCAAAATCTCATGAAACCAAAACCATGATGACAGGCTCAGAATCAGCTTTTCGGCGATATTTTGTTTTTCAAAAACAGAGTTCATATGCTCAAGTTATGAGCAAAAAACCAAAAGCTGCTCCTTATGGTTTAAAAGTGCATATGGATTGCTAATGCAGTGCTGACATCAGTGACCTACGAGAAAAAATTTGACGATTAGGAGAATGTCAAGCAAATTTTTTTTTGTTTTTTTGACATAAAAAAAAGAAATATGATTTATTAAAGAAAAGAATAAATGCTATGTTGAAATATTACAAAAAAGGACCATGACTGTTTTGGTTTGTTTGGCACTTTTTTTAAAATGAAAATAATATTAAAATTATGTTTCAGAGTTTTTGATTTTTATGCTTTGTGGGTGGAAAGATGGGGTTTTGGTGATGGCAAGGGTGGTGTAGGGTTTGAATGGCTAGGAGGGAGCCGCGCGGGGGAAGAGAGTGTGGAAGAGGGGAGGGCCGCCACGGTGGCAGTCACAGAGCCTGCGGGTTGAAGGGGAGTGGGGGTTCCACGGTTTGAAGAGGAGGTGGCAGTGGTGTTCATGCAGTGGGGTGTTTGGTGGAGAGAGGTGGCACTCAGGAGGTGGAAACGAGGAGCCACCGAGCGGTGGTAGGGTTACAACAGGCGTGGTCATGGGAGGTGCGGCTGAAGCAGAGGCTATGGGCACTGTGCTGTGGTAGGAGAGAAAGGGTAGAGGCGGAAAGTTTCAGGCTGAGCGTAGGAGGTGGTAGTGGGATTAGCCGTGGAAGAGGGAGATGCATGCGATGGGGAGGTGGAGCGGGGTTTTGGATGTGCCACAGGCAGAGGGCGGTTGAATTAGCGGAGTGGAGGCAGATGAGCGTGGTGGAGGGACTAGGGATAGCAGTGCAGATAACAGGTGGCTGCGGCTGAGAGAAGGGGGAGGAGCTGCCTGGGAGTTGTAGAGCGGCCACGACAGTTGCGATCACTGCGGGAAGAGGCAACGGCAGTGGCGGGGCACGGGAGGAGGTTGCGCCGGGGCTGAGATCAGGGGGAGCTGCTGGGAGCAAGGTGTTGGGGCCACGGCGACGGAATTGCAGAGGGGAGGGGGGTTGACGGGAGATGGGTGACGGTGCCGGGGGAGCCGTTGGGGAGCGGCCGTAGGGGTGGCGCTTGCGGGTGCCGCTAACCTGCTAAAAAACCAAAAAAAATGATTTTTTAAAATTATTATTATTATTATTATTTTGGTTAATTTTTAATTTTTTTTGCTTTTAAATTTGATTTTTTGATTTATATAAAAAAAACAAACTAACAAACAATTTTTTACATATATAAATGGTAACCCCTCCCCCTTTTTTTTTAAAAAAAAAAATTTGATTTTTGATTTTTGATTAAACTATCTTCCTATATTATTTTTTTTGAAAAACAATTTATATAAAAGAAAAGTAATAATAAAATAAAGCAACCCCCTCTTCTCTTTTTTTATTTTTTCTTTTAACCTATTTATCTATGAACAAAGAAGGAGTAAATTTTTGTTTCTTTTAAATTTTTTCCTAATAACGACTATTTAATGCATATGTACCCTAGAACTTGAAAATAAAGCCATAAGCAAAATATAAAGTGTTTTATGTCAAAAAACTTCCCTTAGGTCCTCCAAATGCAATGATAGGCTTTATGGCTTGATTAGACGCTCCTCATGAAACTTGATCCCCAAATGCAAGCTTTCAACCTACAAACTTGAACACTCACAAAACACTCAAAGACACATTAGATGGTTAGTTTGAACCCATGAAGTGGGTCCCACCAGGCATGCCAAAATGTGTTGCATAAAAATGTAACTAAGGAAATAACACTAAGAAACTAATGCACATTCCTACATTATCATGAAAAACCTCATAATATGAAAGAAGACATGTAAATGAGCAACAAAATAGCACTATGCAAACCTCATGAAACTATCAAGTAGAGATGATTTTATCACTCATGGGATGTGGTTTCTCACAAATCCAGCAGCATAACAATGAGGTAGATGGTGCTTGTGAAAATGACGAGAGGGCTCTCCTTTTATAGGAAAATGGATGTAATGGATGGCTAAGATTGAATGCAAGATGGATGGCTAGGATCCCTTAAGATTGATGAGGTGTCCATGAGGTGGAGGCCAAGTAGACTCCATGTGGATTAGGGTTTTGACCATTCAAAGGGGGAAAGATGCTCACACATGTGTGAGAACCCTTTGATGGTGACATGATCAATGAGGTGTGAGACAACTTGATTCTCATGCAAGAGGACAAGCGTGCAAGAGGTGTGAGAAGGATGGCTTCTCACATGTGTGAGACACCTTGACTCTCATGCAAGAGGACAAGTGTACAAGAGGCATGCAAGATATGAGGGATGAGGAAAGTGTGAACATCTATCACACATGTGTGAGAACACACTTAGGATTAAGAGGAGATTAGCTAAGGTGATCATGCAAAGCAAGCATGATTAGGGAAGTGGGTAGGTTTAGCAAGATGAGTTAGTTAGGATAATGAGGTTAGGTGAGGGTTAAATGTAGAAGCCATGTGCTCAAATAGGATTAAATGCAATATTTAATTCCTAGGGGGTTAGGAAAGGGATTAATTAAGTAAATGAAGTACTTAATTAAAGGGGATGGGTTAGGATTTAAATAAACCTTAGTTTGTTTAAATCAAGAAAAGATGAACATAATTAAATAAATATAAAATTTATTTAATTAAAGGTAAGGGAATTAAATAAACAATAAATATTTATTTAATTGGTCAAGACATGTGATTTGGAAAATTTTAGGTGTCTACAATATCCAACCATTCATTATTAATTAGGGAATGTGGTTTATGCCTAGCATGCAAGTGATGCATTTGCATATGCAATTTTATCACCTTGGAAACTATATTTGATCCTACTAGCTAGGAATAATTGATTGTTCATTTTATTTTACCTAATAAGATGATAGTTCTATAGGAATTTGTAATCAACCTAGCTAATCAAAAAGTAGAGCCATATAACTGGGCTATGGCTAGTTTCTTTGTAAAAATATTTGCTATGATATATTTTTGTAAAATTTCTTGTGGACTCGGCTCATTTTTCTTGGTCTACATTATGTTTTTATAGGATCTTGAGGTAAGTCACTTAGCATGGGTTGATTTTTTATTATTATTTTATTATTTGGATTCTAGAATATGTAAGCAACTAGATCAATATTTCTATTATGATAAGATACAACAAGCACCTTGAAAAAGTTCTCTAAGATATACATGTTTGGAAGGAAATATAAAGAGATACTTGTTTAGAAGGAAAAGAAACAAACATTTACATAGCCCTTGAAGAAAATAATAAAGAAAGGGCATGTCAAAATTTATTTAGACCGAGCACTTAACATTGCAAAAAAAAATAGAGAAAGGGAATGCATATCACAAGGGCAGGGCATGGCAACAAAATCATAGAGCAAGGGCACAACAAAAAAATCATAGAGCAAGGACATGGAAATGAAATACAAAGATCATAAGGGCATGAAAAAAATATTGTAGAGCAAGGGCATGACCATGAAATGCAGATATCATAGCAAGAAAATCATAGAGCAAGGGCACATCAATAAAATGTAGAGATCACACCAATGAAATGCACTGAATACAAGGGTACAACAACATTTAGAGCTCTACACCCTCATTTGAAGCTCCCCACCCTATTTCATGCATAGCTCTTGACATAAAAAAAAAATAGGGAATGATTTATGTCATTTTTTTTTTAAAATACTCATAAGGGCATCACAACTACAATTCCAACATTGGTATTGCAACAGTGTCTAGGATAATTGTAAAAAAATACATGAAAATCACCACAAATTACATTGCCATCACAATTTGACCACAAGTGTTGTAGTGTGTGATAATGCTTACTATGTAGAAGGACTTAACTATAATCTATTGAGTGTGTCACAATTTAATAGTTCATCATACAAGGTTGAATTTGAACAAAGGAAAGCTAAGATCTATGATGTTGATAGAGAACTCACTTAGTGTGGAGATCAGAAAAGAGGTAATATGTTTTATCTTGACATGAGTGAAGCTACTTGTCTTGTTGTACAATTTGATTATGTGTGTCTATGTCATAAAATATTATGTCATGTTAATTTTGACAACTTGGTTAGTATCATTAAGATGAAGAGAGTCATAGGTTTTCCAAAACAAAAAGAAACCTAATAATATGATTTGCAAAAAATGTCAGTTAGGCAAAATGAAAAATTCTTGTTTTAAGAGTAAGATTCATACTTCAAAGGAAATTTTGGAATTAGTTCATACTAATTTATGTGAACCAATTGATGTATAAAGCTACAAAGGTGACAAGTATTTTATTCTATTTGTTGATGATTACTCAAGAGTCATGAAAATTATGTTTTAAAGAGAAAAATGTAATGATTTTCAAAATTTTAAGTGGTATATGAATTTTTTTCAAAAAGGAGACTGGTAAAAGCTTGAAATGTCTAAGATCTGATAGAGGTGGAGAGTTTACAACAAATGAATTCAATAAATTTTACAATGATAGAGGAATCAAGAGACAAACTTCTGCACCTAGGACCGCTACACAAAATGAGATAGCTAAAAGGAGGAACACATTTGTGATGGATTGTGCCAAAACATTGATGATGGAGAATAATGTTTCTTTAAAATATTGGAGAGAAAATGCCAGTACAACTATCTATACCTTAAACTGAGTACAAGTCAAGAAAGGTACAAATTTCACACCTTACGAATTATGGTATGGATACTCATCCAATGTCAAATATTTTAAGCTATTTAGAAGCAAGTGTTATATTCTTAAGGATAAAAAAAATGGTAAACTTGATACAAAAAGTGAAGAAGGTATATTCCTAGGTTACTCCACAAGAAGTAAATCTTATAAGTGTTTAAATACTAACACTAAAAACTTCTGAAAAGTAAAAATGTAAAATTTGATGAATATATAAAAATACATGAAGATGAACAAAAGAAGGAACTTGAGAATAAAACAACCTTAATGTAATACTGTGAAGGCATGCTTGTTGATGCTAAAGATATTGCAGTTGCTAATCAAAAAGAATTAGTGACTACCGAGTCACATACAATGGATGTTGAATTGCATTCAGGATTCGAGTTACAATTAGATGCTAAAGTAATTTTTGATGCCAAGATTAGTTTACAAGAGAGGAATGTTGAGATACGTGACAGGAAAGTACACAATGAAACCAAGATTGAACTTTATGAATGACCTATTTTTGAAAGAGTAACATAGCAAAGATTATCAAAATATGTCAAGAGATATCATCCTGCTAAACAAATCATTGGATAAAAAAAGATTTGACCACTAAAAATGAATAGATTAAGGAATGAGACATGTTTTTTAAGCATGGATGAACCTAAATTAGTGAAGGATGCATTAGAGAATGAAGACTAGAGTTAAGCCATGAAATAAGAAATTGATCAAATTGAGAAGAACAAAACATGGACAATAGTACCTAGATGAGAGAAAAAAGTATGTTATTAGAATCAAGTGGATGTACAAAAAAAAATTAAATGAGAGTGGTGAAGTAACAAGGAATAAGCTAAGGTTATTCTACAAAGGATATGCACAAGAAGAGTGAATTGACTATGGAGAAACATTTGACCCAGTTGCAAGATTTGAAGGAGTAAGAACTCTACTTTCTTATTCAACTAATAAAGGATTCAAAGTTTATCAAATGAATGTTTATTCAATATTTTTAAATGGTATAATTGAAGAGGAGGTTTACATTGAACAACCTAAAGGGTTTATTGATCCTAATAATAAGAACATGGTATGTAGTTTTCACAAAGATTTATATCATTTGAAGCAAGCTCCTAGAGCATGGTATGGAAGATAGCATAACTATCTTGTGAAGATTCATTTTGAGAAGATTGACAAAAAAATAATTTCTAGTTGAAGATAGAAGAAGATAAAGGGATTTTACTATGTAAAATATTTTTTGATGATATCATATTTGGAGGACAAAATGCATTGTATGAGACATTTGCAAATGAAATCATGAAACAATTTTAGATGTCAATATTTGGATAAATAAAGTTAATTTGTTGGATTACAAGTGTATTAGATGAAATATTATAGTTACATCACTCATTCCTATTGGTTTAAATAAGTATTTAATTATTACACTTTACTTAAGTTTACTTAGGCTAATGCATTATTTTATTATTATGCATTTTAAAAAAAAATTTCTTAGGTGAGACACTTAGGAGTTTGCATACTCTTATGAGTTTTCATGTTGACAACACTGGAGTAAGCAACTCTAATTTAGCACATGGTGTCTACAACACTGTAGTTTGCATAATTAATTGAGTTTTAATGAAGACAATATAGTTATTCACACTCCTATTTTAGCACATGGTGTCTACAACATAATTTTGTGTGCTACACCTTTGTAGGCTTATTCTCTCATCATCACACTTACTCCTGTGCTTAATGGAGGATAATACACACTTGGTGGACATGTACCTAGTTGTATGACATATCATGTTAGTGATTCCTATGCATTCTAGAGGCCTTTATATATAGGAACTCTTGGTGTACTTTCACATCACACACTAAACATTGAATGAAAATAAGTCAATTTTGAATATTATTATTCTGATCATACCTTGTTATTCTATTCTTGTGCATGTGCTTGAGTTCTTCGATATTGGGTGATTTTTTCCTAAGGCAAATTATAACATGGTATCAGAGCTGAGGGAATTTCTCTTCAGATAGCCATTCAAGACCAAATTCTTGCTTCAACAACTTGACCCACATCTAGAGTATCACAATCATTGGGAGCATCTAGAGCCAAAGTGGAGCTCGCGATTGCATCTAAAGCATTGATTCAGTGATATTTGACAATAAATTCACTTACCCTAGGCCAAAGTCAAATTTGAGGCAATTTTTTCTTGCAAATTGGCACCCAAAGGCCTGATTTGTGGAATTGGTATGATCATTTCAGATCTTTGAATTTAATTTTTAGATCTTCATATTTTATTATTTCAATCTCTATAATTTCTTTGCATTATTTTTTGGATCTGAATATTTTGTCTAGAATTTTTTTGGCCATCAGGCTAGTAGAAGAGATTTTTTGCACATGAAGATTGGAGCTTGCTAGTGTCAATCAAATATTGGAATCATATTCATAAGGTCAAAAAGTCCCTAAATTGACTTTTTTTTCACCAAAATCAGACATCTAAGGTGAAATGTAGAGTCAATTGATTTTTGGAGGTGTGACAACAACGATTTAGAAAAAATAATTGCATAGGTGATTTTCAAAAAATGATATCTCCCTCATATGGACTCCTTGTGCAAGTAATTCTTTTTTGTTTTGGGGTAGAATTTCATGATCTACACATTAGTGCAGGATGTTTGAGCTCTCTATTTCTAAATTTGTCTACAATTCACAAATCTCTATTTTTGCAACTTCAAATGCTCAGTATGGGCTCATTTGTACACATTTTTAGGTTCCTTTTTTTAAAAATTACTTAATTTTTCATCTACTTTCTAGATCTGCAATTAGATTATAGGCTTGTCTAGATAGAAATACCACTTTTAAAAATAGGTCCCTTTTGCATTGTATTGCTTTGATAAAATTTCAAAATTATTGTACATTTGAGCTATAGTGCTTAGTAAAAGATTTGAGTCTCAAAAGGAAATTGTAAACAAAAAAATCATAAGTCCACCTTGTACATTTTGACAAGTGGCCTATTGTACATGCACTACCTATAAAGTGCCCAAACCATACATTAAGTGGAGGGGGGGGGGGGGGGGGGGGGGTGTTTGATTATTTTTTTTCATTTTGGGGGGTACATTAATTGGTACATCATGGACAAGGAAGATTTAATTACCTTGATAACACAAAACTACAAGCAATGGAGTCAACTAGTTATCACATATCTTATTCAGCACAATGCACTACCATATCTGAAAGGACTTTCACATGATGGTGACACTTTTTCCATCATTTTCTATAATCTCTTTCTATTTATGGATATGGAGGTTATGGATTCACTTGAAGATATAAAGTCAACTGATCCATATGATTTTTGGATTCATCTTTGGGAATTGTATAGAGATCCACACATTCCTCCATTCCCAAAAGATCTTTTACCTCTAGTTGTAGTTGCATCCTCTCTAGATGAGATCACACCTCTAGATGCTCTTGTTTCTACTCCTAATCCAATTCCAGCCAAAGATACTTCAAATTTAGTTCAGTAGGAAAAACTATGTCTTCCTACTTTAGTTTCATGGGACAACTTCCTTCTAGAAATTGTAGAGCTATTTGTGGAGTCTCACATTGAAGATGTGGGAGACATTATCAATGATATTTGTCTTCTCTTTGTTGAGGAAAATACTTCATCCATTTCCATAGCGATCAATTCATGTACTTCAGCATAGTAGGGTACACCCTATCTTCCAACTCCAGCATCAGTGGATGACTTCTTGACATATATTTTAGGTTTGTTCATGTAGTCACACATAACAGATTTGGGAGACATCATTGATGATATACATCTTCTCTTTGATGATGACGATCCTTCTTTAGTTGTTGCAAGGCCTCACTTTGACCCTCTTGTCCATTCTCTACATGATCAGTCTTTATAGGTTGATGTAATTGTGGATCCTTATATACAATAGTTGAAGGAGGTCTCTTCATCATTTGAGGAGACACTTTGTTCTTTGGTACATTTTCTACATCCATCCTTGTTCAAATTGCACTTGTTCTTTTTAGTAGTCTTGGAAGGGATGACTATCAACATTGACACAGGGATAGTTGAGTAGGTTTTAGAAACACCATTTATCATTGGGATTCTTTCTACACATAGGGAAATCATCTCACATAAACCTCTACCATTATTTCTTCCCAAGGGAGGAACATTATTTAGAAATTATGGATCAACTTCTACATTAGAGCAGTTATCACTGATTGGCACATTACATTTAGGGGGGTGGACTACCTTGTTTCCTTCTTCTTCTCTTTAATGGGGGGGACTTTTTCCTCTTATGGGCTTTTGTCCTTCTCCTAATTCTCTATTGTATATACTTGATGTATGTCATAATAGGGGGGGTCTTGATTACTCCATCCATCCATGCATCTAGTTTTTTCATCTTTCTTTTTGGGGGAGGGTTTTTCCCATGAACTTTTTCCTCTTTCTCTACTTCATGAGAGATTTCATTGCATTATGTACATGGGTACCTAACATGGCCTAGTAGCTGGGACCCATTTTGCATTTCATTCTAACTTTTGTAAGCTTAAGTGGACTCCCCTAAGTTGCACTGAAGGAAGGTGTTGGTGTAAATAAGTAATTACTTATTACACTTTACTTAGGTTTATGCATTATTTTATTATTATGCATTTTTTTATTATATCTTAGGTGAGACACTTAGGAGTTTGTATACTCTTATGAGATGTCATGTTGACAACACTAGAGTTTGCATAATTAACTAAGTTTTCATGAAGACAACACAATTATTCACACTTCTATTTTAGAACATGGTGTCTACAACATAATTTTGCATGCTACATCTTTGTAAGATTATCCTCTCATCATCACACTTACTTCTATGCTTAATGAAGGATAATCCACACCTGGTGGACATGTGCCCGGTTGTATGACTTATCATGTTGCTAATTCCTATTCATTATAGAAGCATTCTAGAGGCCTTTATATATAGGAATTCCTAGTGTACTTTCACATCACACAAAACATTGAATGATAATAAATCAATTTAGATATTGTTATTTTGATCATACCTTGTTGGTCTATTCTTGTGCTTGTGCTTGAGTTCCTTGATCTTGGTTGATTTTTTCCTAAGGAAAATTCTTACAATTCCAAGTATCTAAAAGAAATATTAAAAACTTTTGGTGTGGAAGATTCAAGACCAATTAGTACTCCTATTGTGACAGGACATAAACTATCAAAAATTGGCAATTCTGCTAAAGTAAATCAAAGATTGTATAGTTCTATGATTGGGAAATTGCAATATGTAGTCCATAGTAGACCTAAAACTGCACTAGATGTTAGGATTTTTGTAATATTTTCTACAAATCCTAAGGAGAATCACTTAATTGTTGTTAAGAGGATTATCAGATACTTGAAAGGTATAAAAGATTATGGTCTGTACTACAAGGAAAATGACAAATTTTAATTGAGAGACTATAGAGATTTTGATTGGGCTGGAAACATTGATGACAAAAAAAGTACAAGTGGAGGAGTATTTTTCTTAGGAAAAGGATTGGTTACTTGGACTAGCAAGAAACAAAATTATATTTCACAATCTAGTACTGAAATTGAATATGTGGTTGCTACTATGAATTGCACAAATGTGTTGGAAATACTAATGGGAATAATATACTTCTGAAGGGGGGGAGGGGAGGGGATGAATTAGAAGTACTAGTATTTAACCAATAAAACTTTTAACTTTAAAACAATGCATACATTAACATATTGAAATAACATATAAAGTAAATGCATCCACATAAACACTTGACACCAAATATGATTACCCAAAAAACCTCCAATGAGAATGTAAAATTGGGGTGGGGATGACACCCACAATTCTTCACTACTCCAGTAATAAAGTTCACTTGTTAAGGTTACATAGTTTGACCATCCTCATGATCTACCCTATGAAAGGCTTGCACTGTTAAAGGCTTACAAAGGATTGTTAGATCCCACCCTATTAAAGGAGTTTAACACTCTACTAAAAGTCTACCTAGCTAAAGGACTTAAGAAAACTCACTTGAAATGTCACATTTTAAAAGGATTTTACAATGACTATTAAATCAACCTTAGTCCAAAGGATTTCACCTTGCTAATATAGTTATTAGAAAGTAACAGTAGAATGTTTGATTGGATACACTTACAACTTATTCTTGCTGATTTTAGATTGCAATTCTATCCATCTTGATTCTCTTGATTTGTTGTATCAATGTTGTATACCTTCTCCTCTATTTTTCAAATTGATTCAACAATCCTTTCACACTTCTAAATCATGTTTAAACTGATTATGATCAATTCACCCCTTTAAGTTCCTTTAATTCTTCATTTTCATCCCTTCCTTGTTCATATAAACACTCTATGAATTATGGGGCTTCATCTCCCTTTAAAAATACTTTGGTGGCTTAGGGTTAGGTATGAATCTATGATTGAGATTCATTCATTTTTTCCTGCTTAATTCCTTCCATTTTTAAAATTGGTTGCATGTTGATCACATAGGGAATCCAAATAGATTCAATCTTATCTTTAAAGCTTTGAGATTTATCCATAAGTTAGCTCAAAAATGGTTTACATAGTTGTTTATGACATTAAAAACAACTATGTCCATTCTGTGGTACTCAACACTTGATAATACTGATGCTCGACACTATAATTATGTCTTGCTTAACACTTGAACTTGATTAACATCAATTGTTGACTTAGCACTTAAATTGCTAAGTGTAGGAGTTGATGAAATCCAACTCGATAGCTCACCAAGATCACCTATGTGCAAATAACTTATAGAAGGGAAACCAAGGAAGGAGGAGGTGGAGCTTGAAAAAACCCTAAATAGACTTGAGAGAGAATATATTGCAAAAAAATGAAAATGTATTTAAAATGAAAATGAGATGAGTTGAGAAAATACAATGAGAGAGCTCGAATATAAAGGCCTCATGAAAGCTTGTAGAACAAGTTGAAAAGTGGTAGAAGATAAGATTGACAACTAAGCATCCACAAAAAGGTGGAACATGCTAGAAGGGAACAAACTCCCATGTTGTCAACAACTCATCACTACAACTATTAACTACTAAATATTAAATAAATGCATTAACCAATGTAAACTTAAGTAAATAGAATAAATAATTAATAATAAATTATTTACTCTAACATCCCCCTTAAGTGCAACTTAGGGGAATGCCTTAAGATCACAAAACTAAGAGAAAATATAGGATGGGTCCTGGCAGCAAGGCCATGTTAGGTACCCATGTACAATGCAAAGAGATGTAACCTTTGAAAATGGGGAAAGAGAGAAAACCACATGGGAAAAGCCCTCTCCCAAAAAGAGGTAACCTAGTGAAGAATTGAAGAAGTCTCCAACTAGAGAAATGTCCCATAAAATAGGAATAATTAGTGATCTTGAGGAGCATCATTGAAGCATGAAGAAGCTGTAAAATCTACCATCAGAAAGAAATTTCTGATTTGAAGAACCTCCATGGAAGAAAAAGGCATCAACTGAGAATGTCTATATGGTAGATGATCCATCGAAATGCATAGGTAGCCAACCACTACAATCACCTCTTATATAGGATCAACCATTGAATACATAGCTCACACTATTGATCCATCAAACCAAGGATACATTAGAACAACCAAATAACCCCCCCATAAGTGTAGATGGGGTGAGATGATAGGAAACTAAGGTGGGCCAAAATCTTCTATAGACAAAACCAAGAATGATGAGAGAGGGGAAGAGGTACAAACACCTATAAAGACACAGTCACACCAATGCTACATGGGAAAACAAAAGGAAGAAGTCCTAAAACAACAAAAAACTATCCCCGCAATGGTGCTTTATAAAAATAGTTTAAGTACAACTATCTCAAAACAACGTTCATGAACCTGAAATGCAAGAGTGGTACTTTATCTTAGTGTGTATACATAAAAGTGCTTACAAATGATGTCTATAATGATTAGAAAAAAAAAGGTTGATACAAAAGATGGCACATCCCAAAACAAAAGATCCCATGCCATGAAAATGATCCTCAGACTTGGAACACCTAAGATATCCACTATAGAAAAGAATGCCAGAAACATGATAGAAAGAGCATGGGGAAAAATCACAAGAAAATGACAGAATTTTTGAAAAGATGACAAAACCAAATTTCCAAAAATATAACATTTTAAAAAAATGGACATAGGATGCAAAAGATATGCATGCCAGAGTCAAAAATAGAACTTTAGACTTCAACTACAAAAATGAGCAACTAAATTGCATCAAAATCTAAAAATACCTACACCAATGTCTCCGTCTTGGAACCAACTTTTTGACACTTATTTTGGATTAGAAAAATACCTCTATATGCTCAAGTTATGGCCAAAAAATTGCAAGTAGGTCAAAAAGGATCCTAGAGCCTAGTAGGGATGATGATGTAGTGTTGATGTCATGTTGATGTTAGCACTTTATTGTAAAAAAATTGATAGCTTGGGGGTTGTCACAGCAAAATAATAAGCCATGTGGTGTTGACTGTGCAAAAAGGATAGCCAACTATGCAAAAGTATCCACACACACACTGATGGAGTAGACAACTATGCATGAGTAAAGCTGTAGTAGAGAAGTGATTTAGGGGTTACTAAACATCAAAAAAGCATAGGAAACTGACAAAGGAATGAGAGGTGCTACTGAGGGGGGAGGTATGCTAGTAGTGGTCAAGCTTGAGTTGCCCTACACTAGCATGTCTGGCTGCGACAGCCTGCAAGTTGGGCGGAGGCTACACGGTGGTAGCTATTGGATGATGTGGTGGTGGCACCCCAGTGATATGCCAAAAGCTATATTTTAAAAAATTTTCCTGCTAAATTGTTTGTACAACCATATGGCAAGGCCTCTAACTAAAAAAATTTGCCTCCCAGAACTCTATCTCCAAAATTGACAAATTTTATATGAATCTTGACTGTAAACAACCTTCCAGATCCAATGGTAGCATCCACTTAGGCCCAAAGTGCTTCAAAAAATTGCTCTTCCCTTAGATTGAAGAAAAATGCATAAATAAACTAGGGTTTGTGTCTCTAAAACATGCCTTCAAAATTCCTTCAATAAAGTAGTAGTAAGGCAGCTTTGATACCATGTAGGAGTTGATGAAATCCAACTCCACAAAGAGAAACCAAGAAGGAAGAGGTGGAGCTTGAAAAAACCCTGAATGGACTTGAGGGAGAACATATTGCAAAACAATGAAAATGTATTTACAATGAAAATGGGATGAGTTGAGAAAATAAAATGAGAGAGCCTGAATATAAAGGCCTTATGGAAGCTTATAGAACAAGTTAGAAAGTGGTAGAAGATAAGGTTGACAACTAAGCATCCACAAAAAGGTAAAACATGCTAGAAGGGAACAAACTCCCATGTTATCAGTAACTCATCACTACAACTATTAACTACTAAATATTAAATAAATGGATTAACCTATGTAAGCTTAAGTAAATAGAATAAATAAATAATAATTAATTATTTACTACATGAACTTAGTAAATATCTTAAGTGTGTTGACACTAAATTTTCAAAACCAATCTGAGATCAATAATCTTCCCCTTTGATATGAGTGTCAAAAACACTTAACTGTACATAACAGATCTAATTTCTTTGAGTATAATATACATACAATTTAGCATATGTACAAAACTTCAAAATTTGTAATAGACTCATATACCTCAAAAATTTGGTGACTCCCCCTGAGTTAATGTGCCCATTGTATATCAAAAATTTTCTTCTCTTCTTTGAGTAAATTTGCTTCATGCTAATACTCTTTGACTTCAAACACTTTGTTTCTATCTGATATACTATGTTTTTGCTAGTTGCTCCCCCTTAGCTTATTCTCTCCCTTTTTGGGTCTCCTCCTTTTTAATATTTCTCCCCCTTTTTGACACTAATTCCAAAGGTTCTATACATTGATTGTGTATTTTTCCAAGAAATCCTTGTGGACTTCCATAATGATCTTCAAAGCATCCTAGTTGTCTAATGCAACATCTAAGGACTTGATCTAGATGGCTGTCTCTACTGCAAGACGAACTAGACCATCTAATGTTGAAATATTGGGGTCCTTTCTTTAACACTATTTCTACATAGGCTGGTTCTTTCTAGAGTATTTCCATATGGGGGATAAGGGAGGCTTGTATATTAATCAACTTAGCTCTTATATTAGCCTCTTCTATTGTGAACACAACTAGTTGATTTTGTGTATGAAGCATCAATGAAAGTGTTTCTCTCCTTGAGTTGGATTTTGAGGTAGTTGCATGCTTGAAATCTTAAATTTTCTTTCTAGACTCAAAATTCTATAGCTCGTCTCTTATGTGAAGAGTGTGGGGTCACAAAATTTTATGTACAATGACAATATGTTCTCAAGTACTTTCTTCAATTTTTCAATTTTGTTAGCCAACTCAACTTGGGATAGTGCTATTCCACTAGATATCTTTTCATTTACTTTCCCTTGAAATTTCTTTTCAAACCACTCCATGAATTTAACATTGGTATCTTGGTCTACATTTATGAGCTCTTCAACAATCTCTAATAGATTTTTTAATATAAGCTTAGAATTAGTAGGTGTTTGCAAGCTTAAAGCAACTAAAAATGATGTTTTTGATCTCCTGAAGTGCTTGCCTTTGTTTATATTCTATCCTTAGTATCTCTTGATTTTTATTTCTTTCCAATGCTTCTTGCATGATATTGATCTATTCTAAGTTCATGGTTGCATAATCATATTTTGGTATCACTATTTCTTCATCTAACAGTGCATCACCATAGTGAAACACTTTAGCAACCTTTGTTGAGCTTGAGCCTAGTGCTAAAATCTGCAATGGTATTGCATCAGTGCTTGGCCTTTGAAGGACTTTAGTAGGAGTACCAGTTGTTGGTAAATTTACCAATTTCTAAATGGCTTCTTGCTCCTTCTCCTTGGGTATGTCCTCTTCATCAAATTTTCCTTGATCAATCATGATCAATTTAGGTGCACCATCTATTTGTGCAGTAGTTACATAAGCATCTATCTATCCTACTTGTTCTTTTCTAGGCTCCTTTTCTTCTATAGTTTGAGTTTCATCAACTTTTTTAGTAGTGTCAACCTTTGAAGATTTATCCTCTATTTGTGTCAATGGTTGAACACTCGTAGCTATAGGGATAATAGAAGGTGGTTCATGTGTATTCACCTTTTCCCTTGTTATGTTAGCTACTATCTTTTGTAGTTCATCCACACTAACCAATATAGGATTTTCACATAGCCTTTCTTGTAATGTGGATTGGTCAAGTATCTTTTTCAAATCTTTTGTAGTCAATGGATTAATGTTATGATGTGATTTTTTAGGAACATCTTTTACTATTATTGTCTTTGTAGTTGTATTTGTGTCACGTGGAGGGCTCATGGCTAGCAATTGTGAATCTTCCACATTCTATTCTACTTTATGCTCATTAGTTGTTGCCACCTCATCTTTCTTTTGTTATGTCTCATCGACTCTAGTGTCTTCTTTTTCTTTTGCTATTTCTTCATCCTTTTCCTCACCTTCTTCTTCATTATTCCTTCCCTCAAAGGGATCTACTTCTCCTTCTTTTATAGTTGTCAATCCATATATTAATCTTCACATTTGTGTGGACTTCTTCACAACATCCTCAATTTTATTTTGTAAAATGTTAAATGCCCTATAATTTGGTGTAAATATGCTACCATATTTCTTATTTTCCTTAGTTATTTTTCCTTTTCACATTTCTAGCATCACTTGTGCCAATGTAGATTCTCTTACTTCTTTTTCCATATTTAGGCAATAGTGCTACTTATTCTCAACAATAGAATACAAATATTTAAGCATAGTGTTATCAAATTCAAGATGAGTGTTCTTGAATTTTTCCATCATGGCATATACAGACTCTTCAACCATGTTCTAGTCTTCTCTACTTAGTTTACCAAATTCATTTTTTTTCAAACATATCAAATCAACATTATCTCTAACATTATCACAAATGTTTTCATGTTTAGATTTGGGAACATGACTTACCATCTTGAATTGGCTTGTGTCCTTTGACTCCATCTTTTCATCATCTGACTCTAGTTGTGCTACATATTTTCTTCTAGGTTTCTTTTGTAGAGGACTAGTTTTCTTAGTTTATTTGGTCTTCTCTTTGGCTTGCTCCTTAGCCTTTTGAGTGGTTTCCCTTGTAGTAGCTCTGGTTGCTAGAGCTATAGGCTTTTTTGCACTAGGCTTTGTAATCTTCTTTGCCTTAGGTTGTGCAACTGGTTGTGTTTTGACCTTTCTCTTCTTTTCTTGTGGCTTGGCTAGTGCTTCCTCAACATTGTCTCCCTCAACACCTTCTTCTTCTTGATCCTCACCCATGCCTTAGGTAAAACCAAGAGGTTCTTGACCTTGTACCTCTTCTTCTTCTTCATTATATTCTCCATCATTTCCCTTCTCCAAACTTGGCTTTGAGTTTCTTCACCATTTTATCTTTCTTCTTCAAAGTTGGTGTTTTTTAAATTCCATCTCTACCTTTGATTTAACAATCTCATAGTTGCCAAAAGTTTTGGCACTCTTATCAACTTCTTTAGCAAGAAGTGTAGTGATAGTAGCTAAAGCTTCATCAATGTTTATTTCATAATCTAAAGGCCTTAACCATCTCACTCTAGGTACTACAACCTAGATGAAGGTGTAGTCAATGTCTGCTAAAAAAAAAAAAATCATTGTAATATTTTTCCACTAGGGAAATAGGAATTCTCAACATCTATTTTATGGATTGCTTGACATCTTCAAAATAACTAGTCATTACTGACTCAAAATTCTCCCCCATTTATTCAATGTACTCATTTATTTGCATAGAAAATAACCTATTAGTCTTCCATCCTACTTTACCAAAAGATGGGAATTTATTTTGAACATAGAAAACTATGCATATTAGTATGGAACCAAACTTACATTGAGCACTTTTAGGCTTCCTTATTACTCCTAGGTTTTCAATTATTTGCTGCAATTGGAGTTCTACAACATCATAAGTATGATCTTTCTTGACTATCTTGTAGCTTGCATCAACTATTATACATGGAACACTATTTAGTCTTCTTGACTAATAGAATTTATGTGATATGACTCTCACATAAAAGTCAATAAGTGTATCTGAAATGGTGTCAATAGTCATCCCTCACTTTTTCCACTTGGCTCTAGTATTTCGCTCAATTACCTCTTTTGAATTGTTCCTCAATGTCTTAGGTTGAAGTAGGGTTGGGTATCTAGTAACCCTATGTATAATTCTCTTTGAAATTTTTATGGGTCCACCTTCTAGCCATAGAAAACCATCATGTATCTTTGTTAGAACAATCTTGATCCATTTAGTTTTGAGGACAGCTGGAAAGTCTAGGGCACGGGTTAGGCTCTCCTCTCTACAATTTTGAATTCCTCCTTCAACTCCCCATTTTTGCATAATCTATCATATGCTTGTATAATTTCCATGTCTCTAATATAACCTACCTTGAAATCATAACACTTCCTCACATCTTGAACCATAAAAACCTTAGGTGGAATAACTAATAACATGCCTGCTGGATCATTCTTTTATGCAACTTCTGGTATGGCCTTAAAATATGGTTGTTTAACCTCATTACTAATTAACTAAACTTTGATTTTTTCATTCTCTTTTGGATTCTTAGATCTTGAGGCCATTATGAAAACTAGGGTTTTAACAAATATGTAAATTACATAGCTCAGCAGGTGAAGAATACATTTGGACTTGATGAACTGACACTCAATCTTTACTATGATCCATGCAAATGCTTTGATCTTGCTTGTAAGTCACTCCTTCGTTCTGCTTGCTCTTGATCTATGTTTGTAATGATGAAAAATATGTAGAATTTTTCCTTATACCCTTTCAAAATATAACATTTATTACATAGTACATGTACAACTATAAACTTAGCTTTAATGAAATTTCTGTTTCACTCGGCATTCATTGATTTTACCATCACTTGACAACTATAAGAATTACCCTTACTCAACACCAATAGAAATTTCTTTCACTATACAGTTACTACTGAATCAACTTCAACTGACTTTGGTTGACAGCTCAACACACACTAGGATTTTACTCGGCAATTGAAGAGAACTTTTTATACTCGGTAGTAAGATGAAAACTTAAAGGTTTGAGCTTTGATTTTCCTTATTATCTTGCATCTTTCTTCATGCTAATACATCTTTTTTTGTATTAACTTCTTTTGGAACTGATGTATGATAAATTTTTTTAAATATCAATCCCAAATACCTCCTTTTTCTTAGTTCAATGAGATGTGACCACTTGACCTATTAGGTGAAGTGATCCCTTCATTTCATGTGTTGTGTCCATCTTTCTTCTTCTATGTTTTGTTCATCTTTCTTCTAATGTTTTCAACATCTACCTTTCCTTTTCCTTTGTTGAACTCTAAGTTAGGTGCCTTTGTCCTTGTTGGGTATTGCTTGCTGATATGAGCAATTTTCAAACAACTAACACATGTAGTTTGACTCAACCATCTATTGTAGTTACCACTAAAGTGTTTTCTTATGCAATTATTAGGGATGTGTCCATACTCTTGATAATAATGATAGCTATATCTTGTATTATAATCCCAACTATAGGAATTTTCATAATTTCTTCCCTTTGTTGGCTTGTTTGATGACCATGTGGACTTCAATCTACATTCAAAGGCTTTGTGTCCAAACTTCTAACAATTGTAGTAGTGTCCTTTAAATTTTGGTGCATGCATGGTTCTGGTTCTATATTCATGTGCCTAATGACCTTGTTTGTTGCATTTGTGACAATGAGTCATGTTCTTAGGCTTAGTATTCTTGTTCCTGCAAACATTGGTTGTATGTCCTTTCTTACCACAATGATGAAAAGTAGGTTTAGAATTCTTACCTTTATTATTTATTTCCTCAACAGCTTTGGATGATTCTCCTTCTTTAGTGCTTATGTAGCCTAATCTTGATGTGTCTTTACTAGATCTAGGGGATTTTAGTAGTTTCTCAAAGTACTTGATGGATTCATTTGGCTTGTTGAAACTTTCAGCAAACTCCTTTTCTCTTTTTAGGTCATTCTGTAGTTGTTCATTTTGCAACTTCAATGTAGTTATCTCAATATCCTTGAAATTCAACTCATGACGAGCATTCATCATTTCGCTTAATGTTTCCAATTGCATGTTTGAGATCCTAGATAGCTCTATTGATTTTTCTTCCAATCTGTTTGCCAAAATTCTTTTGTCTTTTTCAATCATGGCCTTGTCTTCTATAGCTCTCTTCTTTTGTTTAGTCACCTCTGATAATAGTATAGCTTGTGATTCTTGTTCAAACTTGATATTTCTAATTTCCTCATCTTGTGCTCTATTCTTATCCATGAGAGTTGTAATTGCTACATCAAATTCATAGGAGTTACTTGTAGATGCTCAAAAATGGTTTGCATCTACGGTTTAATCACTTCTTCATACAAATTCATCCCATTTTCTCAATCCACTAATTTCGATCTTTTGGCCAACTTGATCATATCTCAATAGTGTCTGTCATCATTCGTATACTCTATCATTTTGAAATCATTTCATCTCAACTCAAAACCATTTTGAATCAACCCAAAATCACTCAGAATTAGTCTAAATCATCATGAAACATATCAAACATCCCAAATCTATGATAATTTGTCTGATCCTAGGCATTGTGTTGGTTTTTAGTGCCTTGGATACCTATCAATTTATGAAATCTTAGAAATCTAACCTTAGTATCATCATGGCTCTTAGTGCTAGGTCCAGCTATCATTAACATCATCTAATCTTTGACATTGTCGACTCTCTCAGTGCCAGTCACCTACTAATTTTCTCCATAGGATTAAATAACCCATAATTTAGTCCTATGTCATTCCACTAATTATTATTCTTAACTAACCTTCTCAATTAGTTGTTGTTTTACTAATTAATTGGTTCATCATTCAAAAACCATGGAAATTCTTAATTTCCTAAGTCATATTTTCCACCATTAATTCTATTTTTCATTAATTTCCATTTTGTGGAATAAAAGATTTTTAATTCAAATATTCCATAAAATATTGACATCATCATGACACATGTGTGTGACACCTCGTAGATTCTCCTTTGACATTTGGCTAAGATATTTCATAATCCAATATTCTTATTCTCTTATGCACATCCATATTTAGCTTCCTTTGTCATAGATTCTTGGCTTTAAGTGGGCTTGAGGTGTCATATGATGTGTCATAGATTCTCTTCCGCATTAAGACATGTTTGACTTCCAAGCATCATACAATCTGACATTTGGTATCTTGTGTCATATGCATCATGGATTCTCTAAGGAATCTCTTGCCAAGTCGCATATCCAAGGGTGTCAAATCCAATGCTCTAACCTTGTGTGCTGATTATAAAATGAGCATTCTTCCTCTCATTTTTGGTCCTCATCTCTTTAGTATTTTCACTCCATCTCTCACACTAAAATCATATCTTCTAGTATTCTCATAATATTATCCCCATCATAGACTTTTTCTTCAACATTGTGTGCACTATACGAAATTTGGAGCTAGATCATATGGAGAAGAAAGAAGGACACGGGAGCTACAAATGAAAGAGGAAGTTTTAACTTTGTTTTCTTCTTTTGTTCATTTGGCTTTCATGGTGGACTAGAGGGTGTTAACATATGTTTATTGGGTTTGTTATTTAATAATAGTATGTTAGACATTAGCCTATTTTCTATCCTACAACTATCTACAAATAACTTTGTGGTGTCAATCCTTGTTTGTAGGATGTTGTCGAAGACCTTGTGTGTCTATCAAAACCATGTGTGTGGATTTCCTAAATTAGATAACACTTCATTTGGTGCTTAAAATGAACTTTTTATTTTCTTCTTGGCATGTCTATAATGTTTAAATCCCTATGAGTTGCATGGTCATATCCTCTCCCCTTGCCATTCGTGGATCTTGGTTGTAAGAGAAATCTATGTAATTTCTATACTGAAGCCTACCTTGGACCAAGATATCTATTATTAGGTATGCCAGGGATGACTTTAGAGTGGTAATGGGTTGAATCTAGGTCAAGATTCTAGCTGCTATATAAAACTAGATTACAGTGAAAGCCATGTCGGTAGTATTGTTGCATGATAGCTCTCCTCCAGTACCTTTGTGGTGAATTAAACCCTGGTTCTCAAGGATGGGGGACCTTTTGTAGGAGTTTATCATTCACTTGCCGAATGGAATGCCCTTACAAAAAACCATGTTTGAGTGGCCAAAATCCTTTCTATGCACTAGCTCAAGGGGTCACCCATGCCTATGAAGACATCCTACATTTTTGTGGTCCTTAGTAGAGACAACAATCCCTTGGGAAGTCACGCCCCTTGGGAAGTGGATCTTGGTAATCCCAACAAGTGAGTTTATTTTAAGGGGGAGTCTGTGGCACCAAGATCATAGGTTTTTTTCTCTAGATAAGTGTGGCTAAACTTTGGTTCAAGTAGGAATTTAGTGGATACAGTCCTACAGCCTAGGTTGTAGTGTGCTTGTTCACTTTTAACAACAACTATTCTTTTCTTAATGTGTCTTGCATGTGCGTAAAACATTAATCAAGATAAAAACCAACTCTCAAATTTACACCTTGAACCTTATCAAAACATTACACATTGTCAAAAAATTACAACTTTTGTCAAAACTTTGCAAATTTTGGTCCAATACATTCAAGACTTGGAAAACATGGCAACTTGTGATCCTAAGTGTGCTTGACATAAAATTAGATCTCATCCTTGCATATAACTCACTTGTATTAACCTTATTTTGAGCCTCATACATCCATCATATAGCCTTCATCTTGCATCTTTTAGTCCTCACTTAGAATCCCTCATCTTTCACATTGCATTCATTAGGGTTTAGTTTGCATCCTTTAGTCTTTGCATCTCAACCCCAAAACTTGCATTTTGCATTGTCCATCTTATATATTTGCATACTCAACCTTCATATTGCACATTTTAACCATCATTTTAGGTGTCATACACATCATTTTGAACCCCCATTCTAGTCTTAGCATTGTCCTCTATTGTTTAGCTCACTGTGACATCAATCTAGAAACCATAACACCTAAAATTGCCTTAGTTTCAGCCCAGCTTCCCAACTGAACTCTAAAACTACGAATTGCACCCAAACTAGCCCCAACTGCACCTACTATCTAAGCACACTTGGTAGTCTGAGAACCTAGTTTGGGCTTCTAGACAACATTTTGAGGCTTCAGAGGTGTTCATAGGTACCTGGATATGCCCCCCTGTAGTAGAATGCCTAGATTTGTATTGTGCACCCCATAACCTTCATTGTCTTCACTTAGGACATTATTCCTTACATTCTAACCTTCATTATGCATCTCTCAATCCATCACAATATCAACTCCAACATCCTAGCTCTCTTGTAGAACAATTTGGGAACCACCCCACTCAGATTCAACAAACATTCAACCCAGCTTCCCAACTGTGCTATGAAACTACCAATTGCACCGAAACTAGCCCCAACTACACCATAGACATATTTGGTACTATTGGAGTGCACTAGGTATTTTTAGTATGTATTTGGGACCTAAATGACCATTTTGGGACCCTAAAACTGCATTTAGAAGCCTCTATACATCCTCATTCTGCATTTGACCCAAAAAAACATCTAGCACCCAAAACCCCATTTTGTATCATATGAAATGTCCATATTGCATATTTTATCAGAATAACCACCATTTTGAGTCCCCTAAATGTCATTTTGAACCCCAAATCCTTTGAATTTAGTCAAAAATCTGAACAGAGTATGACTCCTAGAGTATCTCTTAGTGTTGATGGTTGATGGATCTTGACTAGTCCTTTTGTCTTTTCTTATCATTTTCTTTGGTAAAAATCTATCTATGTGTTGATGGATTTGAATTTTTCATCTTTATCAATTTGATCTTTTTGTCTTTTATCACTTTTTGGTCAAGATCCAAAGTCCATTATTGCAAGGTTAAACTCCTAGAAAAAATACTTTCTAAAGATTTCACCTAAGTTCAAAACCTTGCATATACTTTTATCATTAGAATAATCATATTCCTAGTGTCCCTAAACATCATTTTGACTTACCCTAGTGGTATATCCCCCTCATCTTGCATTGTTCAAAATCCTAGCATCATTTCTACTATCAAACCCTATCAAGTTGTCCATCAACCAAATTGTCTTCTTGATCACTTATCCTCATTTTACATATCACAAATGTCATTATCAACCATAGAACACCATCCCTTACATACATCAACCCCTAGCATCATTATCAAATCAAAGATCCAACCCTAACCTTCATTTTTCATACTATAGGGTCATTTTCATCTCCTTTAGTCAATCTCCAAAACGTCACTTTGCATTTACATTTGCATAGTTTTTTAAGGAAATTTGCATCTTGCATATAAAAACCCTACTTCATTTGGCATTTTCCTAGGTCACATAACATCCTTAAACACATAAAAATCCAAAAAACACTCATATCTTGCATACCCATTATATATGTGAAAATGTGGCCTATGCTAACACACACACTTCAACATGGTCCTTATTTGGGGATTAATCCCAGAATGAACATTGGATTGTTCATCCGAAAATCAGCCGGCAAGGTGACCTATTGCCTTCTATCTAAAGGAATTTTTCTTGTTAGATATCCTAAAATTTGAGGTGTTAAACAACCAAACCCTCTACGAACGAAGGATTTAAAAGAAATTGTGAATAATCTATATGAGAATGCAGATTAATCTAGAATGGAGTATGCATGTTTAATCTAAGTACATGTAAAAGAAAACTATGCTAAAATGTATGCATATTATGCTAAATGAGATTAAACTAGAAAATGAATATCTTATGAAAATAAAGAGTTCAAATGAATGCACAATCCAGCAACAATTCGATCCAAATTTTCATTCAAGCTCCTCAAAATGAAGAGATGAGGGTCTCTTAAATAGACTTTCCTGGAATCCATCAATGGTTGAGATTGATTTCAATCAACGGTTAGGATTGAAGATGAAGTTGAGTCATAAAGAAAGATTAAAAAATTAAAGGGAGTTAACTAACTCAGATCTGAGAGTAAGAGTCAGTCAACTCATATAGACTTTAGTGTAAAAGCAAGTGATCTGGGTCACTTCTAATTTGATTAGTAGTGAACTAGGAATTTCCCTTATTTGAACTGAAGAGGGATTTTGGAGAGATATTTAATTTAATAAAATGAGATATGCTCTCATAAATATATTTTCTTATTAATTAAATAATTCTATTTAATTAACCAGAGACACTTTTTTTATTTAATTAAATAACTTCATTTAATTAATTAGGAATGACTTCCCATTTAATTAAATGATTTGTTTTAATTAATTAGAAGTAGCTTCTCCATTTAATTAAATATATTTGTTTAATTAATTAAAAATAGGCATATTTATTAAATTAAATAAAATTTAATTTCATAGTACATTAGCCTTAGGAGATAATTTAATTTAATTAAAGTATTAATACTTAATAATTAAATTAAATCTTAATCAATAGGTTTAATGCGACTAATGCGAGTCAATACTATATGAATTAAATAAAGAGTCTGATTAATGTAGATTTAGGTTTTCTACATTTGACAATTAAGTCAAGTAGTGAGTAGCAAAATAAGAATTGCATAGTGATATAGGACTTTAAGATCGATCAGAAATAGACTAGAATTGGTGGTCATGGTAATCAACCAATTTTGGGGTATTACATTTTGCCCCTCTTTGAATGAATGTGCGAGCAACATGTTCAATTCAAAGAAAATCAGAAAGCATGATGTGAAGATGAGATTGGTTCCAAAGTTGATGATACGAAGACCAATTGATAAGTTTTTAAGGACTATCTCTAGAACAGAGCTTAATCCCAAGGAATCCAAATAGAATGCCTAGATACCTAAAATTGATAAGCATTTAAACGGTTTCTTTATAATGAATTTTGAACTTTAATGATCCAAATAGAACACCTAGATACCTAAGATTGATAAGCATTTAGAAGATTATCTCCAGAATGGAGCTTATCCTTCAAGAATCTAGATAGAACATCTAGATACCTGAGATTGATAACATTTAGAAGATTATCTCCAGAATAGAGCTTAACCTTCAAGGATCCAGATAGAACATCTAGATACCTGAGATTGATAGCATTTAGAAGATTATCTCCATAACGGAGCTTAACCTTCAAGGATCCAGATAGAACACCTAGATACTTGAGATTGATAGCATTTAGAAGATTATCTCTAGGATGGAGCTTAACCTTCAAGGATCCAGATAAAACACCTAGATACCTGAGATTGATAGCATTTAAAAGATTATCTCCAGAATGGAGCTTAACCTTCAAGGATCTCGATAGAACACCTAGATACCTAAGATTGATAGCATTTAGAAGATTAGCTCTAGAATGGAGCTTAACCTTCAAGGATCTAGATAGAATACCTAGATACCTGAGATTCATAGCATTTAGAAGATTATCTCTAGAATGGAGCTTAACCTTCAAGGATCCAGATAGAACACCTAGATACCTAAGATTGATAGAAGATACCAAGGTCCAATCATGAGTCATAGAATCATTCCCAAAACAAGGCTTGATCCTTAGGAGTCAGGGTTTAGATTGTCCCAATACTTGTCCATCAAACTCTGAGAAGAGCTGTTATAAGATTGATCAATTTGATGAAAAGATAAGATAGATGAAAAAGATGCCAGATAAGAGGGATATGTGTTCTACAAAAACACTTAGAGTCAGAATATAAAGATCTTCTAAAAGCATACAAGGTTTTAGCCAAACGATTAAATGAGTTCAATTATTTTACTGACTATGCATAATTAAATTTAGAAAGTAAGAGTGAAGTATTACTCGAACTACATATTTTGAAAGAGTTATGACATCTATAAGATAGAACAAGAAGAGTAATTGTGGATTTATTATTAGATTTACAAGAAAATATTTATTATCCCCTAAATTTAGGTATCCCTCCCTCTAATGTCATTTTTTACTTTAGTGTTCCTTTATTTGAAATAAATGAGAACTTGATAGCTTTATCCAAAAGGTTAAAAAAGGTTCAAACTCATTTTAGGAAAACACTAGGAGATGAACCCATTTGAAATCTAAATATTTGCAAAACAACAATCATTTGATTTATCAAATCTTTGTAGATGATCATATTGAAGCATTCAATAGAAACCTTTTGGCCTTTGAATAATGTCATGTAAATGGGGTTATAGTGCTAGGATCGCACACCAAATATATCTATTGGGCAAAACAAGTAATTAGTGTTGCATGTGGATTATGGATCAATTCATTGATTCTAGAAAAGATGTTGAGTTGTTTCAGAGTGCTAATATCATAAAAATAATTATAGGTTCTCAATTGGATGTAGAAAAAATATTTCATTCAGTAGAGATTTTAGACTTATTTTATTTATCAAATGTGTCTAATTCAAGATATAAGTAACATTCAAAATTTTCAATCATGTTTATTTATTTATTATATTTCAAAATTTTTAGTATAAAATAATTAAATATGTTGCTCAAATCATCTTGAATTGAGTGCATCAAATAAATAAAAGAAATACAAAGTCTCTAAATATATATGGATTAAAGTATTAAAAAAAATGTATGCTTGAATTTTCCTAAAAATATAATTCTAGTTAATCCAAGCAGCATTCCAAATAAGATTAACATAAGTTAATATCACTATAAAAAG
Source organism: Cupressus sempervirens (assembly GCA_028749045.1). NCBI lineage: Eukaryota > Viridiplantae > Streptophyta > Pinopsida > Cupressales > Cupressaceae > Cupressus > Cupressus sempervirens. The sequence goes on from CM053786.1 coordinate 47,060,796, forward strand.
AAAAAATAAAATTATTAAAATATTTGATCTTTTAATTCTTAAGAAATAAATTTAGATTCTATTATTAAAGTAAAAAGTCCTTTTATTTAAGTAGCATTTAAGAATCTACATAATTCATATATCTAATAAATTAATATAATTATAATTTTAGATGTTTCTCGGACCATCTTAAGGAATTTATAAATAGAGTCTATATAAATTTAATTAATAAATTTCTAAATTTGGATACACATTATATCTTATTTTTGAATGTTCATTTGACTTGTTTTTTTTTAGAATTATTTTAAACATCCATGATGCATATGAATGAATATGTATTCATTCATATTCAAGACTTCTCTTCAAATTTTCAATTTTATGTATTTATATAAATAAATTCAAAATTTGTGATGATCATTTATTATGCATTATTTGCATAATTTTTTTTTCCTTACAATTTTAAATTTATTTATATAAATAAATATAATTGAAATTTTTTAAAGTTTCTTAAACCATTTTGAACTAATGGCCTCTATTAAATAAAAGAAGACTTTGTAAAAAAAATTCAATTCTAAATTTCTAACTAAAAATTTTGCATTTCAGATATTAATGGTTTTGCTATATAATCCATTTTAAATTCATCTTTAATCATAGATTTTATATAAGATGACTTTATACTACTTCACTTTTAACTAGATGTGCTTGACAAATAAAAGAAGTCTAAAATCCACAAATACGAATGGAATCCTTAAGAATTTTAGACTTCTTTCATTTATCAAACACTCATAGTTAATAATATAAGAAACATTTAAAAATTTCATCATATTTATTTATAATTCAAAAATTTAAATATGCATTCTTTTTAATTCTTAAATTCATTCATATTAAGATGATAAATTTAAATTATATTTATATATATAAATAACTTCAAAATTGAAATATACAATTTATGATACAAAATCCACCACATGAGAACACTCAGTCCATTGACAAAAAAAAATATAAATATAACTAAATGTTTCTCTACATATTGAATGTTGTTGTAAAATTATAACATTGTACTTCTTTTGAATAATTTTGAATTATAGACGTTTAAAACAAATAAATAAATTCATAATACAAATCTATATTTTTTAAGAATTAGCATAAAATTCCTAAATATTAATAAACGTAGATTATTTGAACTATCTTAGTCAATTTTATATTTATTTCACTATTATCATAAAATAAATTTAGTTATATTATTCAATTATAAATAACTTTAAAGTTATTTATATAAATAAATACAATATAATTTTTTTGAATGTTGTATGATCATCTTGAATTAGATAACTATGATAAATAAAAGAAGTCTAAAATCCATAAATATGAATGAATTAAAGGATTAAATATAGTGTATATTTAAAATATTTAAAAAAATTAATTTAATTAAAAAAATTGCTTGTTAATTAGTGCATCTTGAACTGGGGGTGTCTAATAATTAAAATAAGTTTGAAATGCTTAATGAGTTGATTTCTATTTATGGATTTTATACTTTTTAATTTATTAAATGCCCCTATTTAAAGATGATTCCAACAGCTTTCAATAAAATTAAATCTTCTTCCATGCGGCCTTCACATCCATGTCTTTTTATTTTTGATTTTGCAACTTCCTATACAATTGAATATAATTTATTTTATGCTTTAAAAATTTAAATTGTACACTACATTTTTTTGAAGTGATGTGTAGTTTAAGTAAATCATATTCTATGATTTGTAGGACTCTCATATAAAGAAGACTATTGGCTCATGAGAATAGGAAAATCCTACTAAATAGAGGTATGAATCTAAAAGGTGCAAAGGTAGAAGAAAAATTGATAAGAGATTAATATATTAACTGCCGAAATTTATAAGGACTAAGCCAATGATTTATGATCCTGTAGTTTCCTTTATTAGATCTTATCATAAGAATGTAGACATAAAGATGGAAAGAGTATAAGTTTGAAGTACTCAAAAGAGTCTTGGAAATGCTTGACAACTATTACTCTACATGAATTACTTATAAAGATTAGACACATAAATTATGAAACTAGACACATTTGAAGATTCAACCATTTACTAGAATCGTGTCTAAAGCTTGTATGTATGGTAGTAATCAATGATTTTCTTTATCTTAGAGTTTCTTTAAAAGGATATATTTAACTCTAGCCTTAGTATTTTTAAGTATAAGAGTTTTGACTACGTGATCATGTTAGACATAATGAAATTAGAGAATGAGATCCCATTATGTGTTTTAGAAAAAATAAATTTAGAACTAGAATATAAGGACCATATAGAAGCATAAAATGTTTTAACCAATTGATTATATGGGTTATATTATTTTAATGACTATTCATTCTCATATTTAGTAAGTAAAAGTGAAGCATTAATTGAGCTACATATTGTGAAAGATTTATGTGACCTATTATATATATTACGAAGGGTAATTATATATTTTCTATCTAATTTAGAAATAGTGTTCATTATCTCTTAGTTTTGGGTGCATTTCTCTCTTACATCACTATATGTTCTAGCACCCCTTCATTTGAAAAAAATGAGCACTTGATACCTTCAACTGAATGATTGAAAATGCCAGAAGTCATTTGAAAAAAGCCACTAAAGGAAAAGTCCATCTGAAACCTATATATATTTTAGAAAAATAGTTGTTTGGTCCCTTGGACATTTGTGTATAATCATATTGAAACATTTCTCAAAAACCTTTTGGTCTTTAAAGAATGTCATGTGAGGTTACAATACTACAATCACAAACTAAAACACAAAATCTATGATGATAATTCTTTGAGTGTGCTCACCATCACAAATGTAACATTTTAATTTTAAAGTTATATATAAATAAATATAATTGAAAATTTTGAATGTTGCTTACATCATCTGAATTGTTGCCATTTCATAAATAAATAAATAAATTCTAAAAATTTTAATGAATATATTTAGTTGAAGGAATTTTAAACTTGTTTTTATTTATTTATCTACTAGTTCAAGATGATTCAAGTGGCATTAAATTTTTTTAGAATCATCTCCCATATGGCTTAATCTAATGTTAATCTCCCATATGGCTTAATCTAATGTTAAGTTTATAAAACTCTTATCTGTCAGCCTTCACAATTGTGTCTTTTTATTTTAGATTTTGCGAATTTCTATATAACTAAATATAATTTATTTTATATTTTACAATTTTTTTTTATACTATATGATATTTTTGAGGTGATCTATAATTGAAGCTGACTACTCTCTGTGATATCTAAGACTATCATATGGATTAGAATATTGAACCAAATGAATAGAATAATCCATGTACACTTTTGTACTAATCTAAAAAGTACAAAGTTAGAAGAATATTTGATAATGCATCAATATATCACATACCAAAATGTATAAGGAGGAGTAAGCTAAAAGTTTATGATCCTTTGGTTGTCTTTCTTGTACCTTGTCAAAATAAGGAAGGTGTAAAAATAGATAAAATAAAAGAGTACAAGTTTCAAGCACTCAAAAGAGTCTTCAAAAGGCTTGATAGTGTGATCCTAGATGAGTTATTTGTAAAGGTTAAACAGGTAAAATATATAATTAGAGAAACATTTATAGATTTGGTCATTAGTTTTAATGATTTAGTGCTACTATGATTGATGTTAATCAATGATTTCTTTACTGTGTATTTTCTTGAAAAAAGAATATACCCAACTCTAGTTTTATTTTCAAGCTCAAGATTTCTCATCACATTAAACAATGTGAGAACATATTAGACAATGAAATTAGATCCCATTATGTGTTCTACAATAAATCTTAGAGTTGGAATATAAAGACCTTCTAAAAGCATAGAGGGCTTTAGCCAAATGATAATCATATTGAAGCATTCAATAGAAACCTTTTGGCCTTTGAGTAGTGTCATGTAAATGGGGTTATAATATTAGGATCGCACACCAAATACATCTATTGGACAAAACAAGTAATTAGTGTTGCATGTGGATTATAGATCAATTGATTGATTCTAGAAAAGATGTTGAGTTATTTCAAAGTGCTAGAATGATAAAAACAATTATAGGTTCTCAATAAGACATGGAAAAAATATTTCATTAAGTAGAGATTTTAGACTTATTTTATTTATCAAATCTCTCGAATTCAAGATATAAGTAACATTCAAAATTTTTAATTATGTTTATTTATTTATTTATATTTCAAACTTTTTAGTATAAAAAAATTAAAGATGTTGGTCAAATCATCTTGAATTGGGAGCATCAAATAAATAAAAGAAATAAAAAATCTCTAAATATATATGGATTAGAGTATTAAAAAGAATGCATGCTTGATTCTTCCTAAAAATACAATTCTAGTTAATCCAAGCAACATTCCAAATAAGATTAACATAGGTTAATATCACTATAATAAGAAAAATTAAAATTATTAAAACCTTTGATTTTTAATTCTTAAAAAGTAAATTTAGATTCTATTACTAATGTAACAAGTCGTTTTATTTAAGTAGCATTTAAGAGTCTACATAATTCATATAACTAATAAATAAATATAATTATAATTTTAGATGTTGCTTGGATAATTTGGAGTAATTTATAAATAGAGGCTATATACATTTAGTTTCTAAATTTTTTAATTTGGATATGCTCTATACCTCTTATTTTTGAATCTACATTTGATTCTTTTTTTTTTTTTTTTTGGTATTATTTTAGACATCCATGATGCATATGAATGAATATGTATTCATTCATATTTAGGACTTCTATTCAAATTTTCAATTTTATGTATTTGTATAAATAAATTTATGTGTTTATGGATTTCATAATTTTTTATTTATCAAGTGCCCCTATTTCAAGATGATTGCAACACTTTTCAAAAAAATTAAATACTCTTCCATATAGCCTAATCTAATGTTTAGTTTATAAGAACTCATTGATTTAGGCCTTTGCATCCATGTCTTTTTATTTATGATTTTACAACTTCTTATATGACTGAATATAATTTATTTTATGCTTTAAAAAGTTATCATACACTACACCATTTTGAGTTGATGTGTAGTTTAAGTAGATCACATTTTATGATTTGTTGGACTATCATATAAAGGAGAATATTGGCTCATAAGAATAGGAAAATCTGACTAAACAACGGTATGAATCTGAAAGGTACAAAGGTAGAAGAAAAATTGATAAGATATTAATATATTAAGTGCCAAAATCTATAAGGAGCACTAAGCCAAAGATTTATGATCCTCTAGTTTCCTTTATTTTATCTTATTAGAACAACGTAGACATAAAGATGGATTCAATGAAAAGAGTATAAGTTTGAAGCACTCAAATGAGTCTTGGAAATGCTTTCAACAATATTACACTAGATGATTTACTTATAAAGATTAGACACATAAATTATGAAACTAGACACATTTGAAGATTCAACCATTGACTACATTGATGTTTAAAGTTTTTATGTATGGTAGTAATCAATAATTTTCTTTATCTTAGAGTTTCTTGAAAAAGATATACTCACCTCCAACCCTATTTTTAATTATAAGAATTTTGATCACATTAAATAATGTGTGATCATGTTAGACATAATGAAATTATAGAATCAGATCCCATTATGTGTTTTAGAAAAAAAAAAAAAAGAACTAGAATATAAGGAACCTATAGAAGCATAAAACGATTTAACCAATTGATTATATGAGTTCTATTATTTTAATGGCTATCCATTTTAATATTTAGTAGGTAAAAGTGAAGCATATATTGAGCTACATATTGTGAAAGATTTACATGACCTATTAGATTTGTTACAAGGAGTAATTATATATTTTCTATCTAATTTAGAAACAGTGTTCATTATATCTTAGTTTTGGGTGCATGTCTCTCCTACATCACTATATGTTATTGCACCCCTTCATTTGAAAAAATTAAGCACTTGATGCATTCAACTAAAGGGTTGAAAAGGGCTACAAGTCATTTCAAGAAAAGCATTAGAGGAAAAGTCCATTTGAAACCTATATATTTTAGAACAATAGTTGTTTGGTCCCTTGGATATTTGTCTATAATCATATTAAAACATTTCCCAAAAACCTTTTGGCTTTTAAAGAATGTCATGTAAGTGAGGTTATAATACTACGATCACACGCCAAACACATCAACTAACTAATTTTACATGTTTCTTGGGAAGTTAATAATGGTTTTAGAGTTAATTTTTGGAGGGACTCTTGGAATGGTCAGATTCCTCTCTCCAATAGTGTGATCAGTTTTAATATTATTGAGGTCTCAGTGTTTCATTGGGGTACTCAACTCAATCAGTTTGTTGCACATGTTTGTGATTTTTCAGGGAGGGTGTTTTGGAAGAACCCGAATGTGTTACCTTTGTCATCTTAGGAGATTAATCAATTTAAAGATATTTTAGCTTCCAGACAAGTCTTCTTTTCTAGATTTGAAGATAAGATGTTTTGGGCTCCAGCTAAGGATGGTCATTACTCAGTAAAGGAGGGCTATAAAATCTTGTAGCAAAATGTTTCGAATAAAGCTACTTGAAGAGCATTTACATTTTTCTAGAACCATAGTGTACTTCCATAGGTAGGCTATTTTGCTTGGCTTGTATTAATACATAGAATTTTGACTAGTGATAGATTGAATAGACTTCACATTGCCCCATATTTCAACTGCATTTTTTTGTAACAAGTTTGAAGAATCAGTGGATCATCTCTTTGTTTCATGTTCATTTGGCTATCAATGTTGGAGCTTTGTTTTGAACAAATTAAACTATAGTACTCCACTCAAAAATAAGCTTTGGGATCTTTTCCAAGCTTGGCCAGTTCTTTATCCTAATTCATTATTTGCAAATCTTTGGAAATGTATTCTAGCATTGGTTGTCTAGGCTATCTGGTGGGAACATAATAAACACATTTTCAAAAAAGAGTGTCATTCCTTAAAAAATGTTCTCGAGGGAATTGAAAGATCAATATCAAAGGTGACAAATACAAGTTTGAGAAATTCAAAATTTAATCTTGTTGTTACTTCTTGGGACTCTCAAGTGATTTAGAATTGGAAACAATTATTCATTCTATGTGTGCTCACCATTACAAATTTAACATTTTAATTTTAAAGTTATATATAAATAAATATAATTGAAATTTTTGAATGTTGCTTACATAATTTGAACTATTGCCATTTAATAAATAAATAAATAAATAAATTTTAAAAATCTTAATGAATCTATTCACTTGAAGGAATTTTAAACTTGTTTTTATTTATCTATCTACTAGTTCAAGACAATTCAAGTGGCATTAAAATTTTTTAGAATCTTCTTCCATATGGATTAATCTAATGTTAAGTTTATAAAACTCTTCTCTATCAGTGTTCACAATTGTGTCTTTTTATTTTAGATTTTGCAGCTTTCTATATAACTAAATATAATTTACTTTATATTGTACAAAAAATATTTATACTATATGATATTTTTGAGATGATCTGTAATTGAAACTGACTACTCTTTGTGATATCTAAGACTATCATATGGATGAGATTATTGAACCAAATGAATAGAATAATCCATGTACAATTTTGTACTAATCTAAAAAGTATAAAGTTAGAAGAATATTTGATAATGCATCAATATATCACATACCAAAATATATATAAAGAGGAGTAAGCTCAAAGTTTATGATCCTTTGGTTGTCTTTCTTGTACCTTGTCAAAATAAGAAAGGTGTAAAAATAGATGAAATAAAAGAGTACAAGTAATTAGTGTTGTATGTGCATTATGGATCAATTGATTGATTCTAGAAAAGATGTTGAGTTATTTCAGAGTGCTAGTATCATAAAAACAATTATAGGTTCTCGATAGGACGTGGAAAAAATATTTCACTAAGTAGAGATTTTAGACTTATTTTATTTATCAAATGTCTCGAATTCAAGATATAAGTAACATTCAAAATTTTCAATTATGTTTATTTATTTATTTATATTTCAAACTTTTTAGTATAAAAAAATCAAAGATGTTGCACAAATCATCTTGAATTGGGGGCATCAAATAAATAAAAAAAATAAAAAATCTCTAAATATATATGGATTAGAGTATTAAAAAGAATGTATGCTTGATTCTAGTTAATCCAAGCAGCATTCCAAATAAGATTAACATAAGTTAGTACCACTATAATAAGAAAAAATAAAATTATTAAAACCTTTGATATTTTAATTCTTAAAAAAAAAATTTAGATTCTATTAGTAAAGTAACAAGTCCTTTTATTTAAGTAGCATTTAAGAGGCTACATAATTCATATATCTAATAAATAAATATAATTATAATTTTAGATGTTGCTTGGATAATTTGGAGTAATTTATAAATAGAGGCTATATACATTTAATTTCTAAATTTTTAAATTTGGATATGCTCTATACCTTATTTTTGAATGTACATTTGACTTTTTTTTTTTGAATTATTTTAAACATCCATGCTGCATATGAATGAATATGTATTCATTCATATTTAAGACTTCTATTTAAATTTCCAATTTTATGTATTTATATAAATAAATTTATGTGTTTATGGATTTTATAATTTGTTATTTATCAAGTGCCCCTATTTCAAGATGATTCCAACACCTTTCAAAAAAATTAAATCTTCTTCCATGTGGCCTAATCTAATGTTTATTTTATAAGAACTCATCCATTTAGGCCTTTACATATATGTCTTTTTATTTATGATTTTGCAACTTCTTATATGACCAAATATAATTTATTTTATGCTTTAAAAAATTATCATCCATTACACTATTTTGAGTTGATGTCTAGCTTAAGTAGATCACATTTTATGATTTGTTGGATTGTCATATAAAGGAGAATATTGGCTCATAAGAATAGGAAAATATGACTAAACAATGGTATGAATCTAAAAGGTACAACGATAGAAGAAAATTTGATAAGGCATTAATATATTAAGTGCCAAAATCTATAAGGAGGACTAAGCCAAAGATTTATGATCCTCTAGTTTCCTTTATTGGATCTTATTAGAACAATGTAGATAGAAAGAGGGATTCAATGAAACCGTATAATTTTGAAGCACTCAAAAGAGTCTTGGAGATGCTTTCAATAATATTACACTAGATGTATTACTTATAAATTTTAGACACATAAATTATGAAACTAGAAACATTTGAAGATTCAACCATTGACTACATTGATGTTTAGAGTTTGTATGTTTGGTACTAATCAATAATTTTCTTTATCTTAGAGTTTTTTGAAAACGATATACTCAACTCTAGCCTTATTTTTAATTATAAGAATTTTGATCACATTAAATAATGTGTGATCATGTTAGACATAATGAAACTAGAGAATAAAAACCCATTATATGTTTTAGACAAAAAAAATAGAACTAGAATATAAGGACCCTATAGAAGCATAAAATGTTTTAACCAATTGATTATATGAGTTCTATTATTTTAATGGCTATCCATTCTCATATTTAGTAGGTAAAAGTGAAGCATATATTGAAGTCCATATTGTGAAAGATTTACATGACCTATTAGATTTCTTACAAAGGGTAATTATATATATTTTTATCTAATTTAGAAATAGTGTTCATTATCTCTTAGTTTTGGGTGCACGTTTCTCCTACATCACTATATGTTCTAGCACCCCTTCATTAAAAAAATTGAGCACTTGATGCCTTCAACTAAAGGGTTGAAAAGGCTAGAAGTCATTTCAAGAAAAGTGCTAGATGACAAGTCCATTTGAAACATATATATTTTAGAACAATAGTTGTTTGGTCCCTTGGATGTTTGTCTATAATCATATTGAAACATTTCTCAAAAACCTTTTGGCCCTTAAAGAATGTCATGTAAGTGACGTTACAATACTACGATCACAAACTAAAACAGAAAATCTATGATGACAAGTTTTTGAGTGTGCTCACCGTCATAAATTTAACTTTTTAATTTTAAAGTTATATATAAATAAATATAATTGAAATTTTTGAATGTTTCTTACATCATCTAAACTATTGCCATTTAATAAATAAATAAATTCTAAAAATCTTAATGAATCTATTCACTTGAAGGAATTTTAAACCCGTTTTTATTTATCTATCTACTAGTTCAAAATGATTCAAGTGGCATTAAAAATTTCTAGAATCTTCTTCCATATGGCTTAATCTAATGTTAAGTTTATAAAACTCTTCTATATCAGGCTTCACAATTGTGTCTTTTTATTTTAGGTTTTGCAACTTTATATATAACTAAATATAATTTATTTTATATTGTACAAAAAATATTTATACTATATGATATTTTTGAGACAATGTGTCATTGAAGCTGACTACTCTCTGTGATATCTAAGACTATCATATGGATGAGAATATTGAACCAAATGAATAGAATAATCCATGGACACTTTTGTGCTAATCTAAAATGTACAAAGTTACAAGAATATTTGATAATGCATCAACATATCACATAACCAAATGTATAAGGAGGAGTAAGCTAAAAGATTATGATCCTCTAGTTGTCTTTGCTGCACCTTGTAAAAATAAGAAAGGTGTAAAAATATATGAAATAAAAGAGTACAAGTTTCAAGCACTCAAAAGAGTCTTCGAAAGGCTTGATAGTGTGGCCATAGATGAGTTATTTGTAAAGGTTAAAGAGGGAAAATATATAATTAAAGAAACATTTAAGAATTTGGCCATTAGTTTGAAAGATTTAGTGCTACTATGATTGGTGTTAATCAATGGCTTCTTTATTTTGTATTTTCTTGAAAAGAATATACCCAACTCTAGTTTTATTTTCAAGTTCAAGACTTCTCATCACATTAAACAATGTGAGATCATATTAGACAATGAAATTAGATCCGATTATGTGTTCTACAATAAATCTTAGAGTTGGCATATAAAGACCTTCTAAAAGAATAGAGGGTTTTAGCCAAATGATAATCATATTGAAGCATTCAATAGAAACCTTTTGGCCTTTGAGTAGTGTCATGTAAATGGGGTTATAATATTAGGATCAGACACCAAATACATCTGTAGGACACAAGTAATTAGTGTTGCATGTGGATTATGGATCAATTGATTGATTTTTAAAAAGATGTTGAGTTATTTCAGAGTGTTGGTATCATAAAAACAATTATAGGTTCTCGATAGAACGTGGAAAAAATATTTCATTCAATAGAGATTTTTGACTTATTTTATTTATCAAATATCTCTAATTCAAGATATAAGTAACATTCAAAATTCTCAATTATGTTTATTTATTTATTTTTATTTCAAACTTTTTAGAATAAAATAATTAAAGATGTTGCTCAAATCATCTTGAATTGGGGGCATCAAATAAATAAAAGACATACAAAATCTCTAAATATATATGGATTAGAGTATTAAAAAGAATGTATGCCTAATTCTTCCTAAAAATACAATTCTAGTTAATCCAAGCAGCATTCCAAGCAAGAATAACATAAGTTAATATCACTATAATAAGAAAAAATAAAATTATTAAAACCTTTGATATTTTAATTCTCAAAAAATAAATTTAGATTCTATTACTAAAGTAACAAGTCATTTTAATGTAGCATTTAAGAGTCTACATAATTCATATATCTAATAAATAAATATAACTATAATTTTAGATGTTGTTTGGATCATCTGGAGTAATTTATAAATAGAGGCGATATACATTTAATTTCTAAATTTCTAAATTTGGATAAGCTCTATACCTTATTTTTTAATATACATTTAACTCTCTCTTTTTGAATTATTTTAAACATCCATGATGCATATGAATGAATATGTATTCATTCATATTTAAGACTTCTATTCAAATTTTCAATTTTATGTATTTATATAAATAAATTTATGTGTTTATAGATTTTATAATTTGTTATTTATCAAGTGCCCCTATTTCAAGATGATTCCAACACCTTTCAAAAAAAAAAATCTTCTTTGATGTGGCCTAATCTAATGTTTAGTTTATAAGAACTCGTACGTTTAGGCCTTTACATCCATGTCTTTTTATTTATGATTTTACAATTTCTTATATGACTGATTATAATTTATTTTATGCTTTAAAAAGTTATCATACAATACATTATTTTGAGTTGATGTGTAGTTTAAGTAGATCACATTCTATGATTTGTAGGATTGTCATATAAAGGAGAATATTGGCTAATAATACTAGGAAAATCTAACTAAACAATGGTATGAATCTAAAAGGTACAAAGGTAGAAGAAAAATTGATAAGGCATTAATATATTAAGTGTCAAAATCTATAATGAGGACTAAGCCAAAGATTTATGATCCTCTAGTTTCGTGTATTGGATCTTATCAGAATAATGTAGACATAAAAATGGATTCAATGAAAGAGTATAAGTTTGAAGCACTCAAAATAGTCTTGGAAATGCTTTCAACAATATTACACTAGTTGAATTACTTATAAAGATTAGACATGTAAATTATGAAACTAAACATATTTGAAGATTCAACCATTGACTACAATGATGTTTAGAGTTTGTATGTATGGTAGTAATCAATAATTTTCTTAATCTTTGAGTTTTTTGAAAAGGATATACTTAACTCTTTCCTTATTTTTAATTATAAGAATTTTGATCACATTAAATAATGTGTGATCATGTTAGACATAATGAAATTAGAGAATTAGATCCCATTATGTGTTTTAGGAAAAAAATTAGAACTAGAATATAAGGACTCTATAGGAGCATAAAAGGTTTTAACCAAATTATTATATGAGTTCTATTATTTTAATGGCTATCCATTCTCATATTTAGTAGGGAAAAGTGAAGCATATATTGAGCTACATATTGTGAAAGATTTACATGACCTATTAGATTTGTTACAAAGGGTAATTATATATTTTCTATCTAATTTAGAAATAGTGTTCATTATCTCTTAGTTTTGGGTGCACATCTCTTGTACATCACTATATGTTCTAGCATCTCTTCATTTGAAAAAAATGAGCGTTGGATGCCTTCAACTAAAGGGTTGAAAAGGTTGGAAGTCATTTCAAGAAAAGCGCTAGGGGACAAGTCCATTTGAAATCTATATATTTTAGAACAATAGTTGTTTTGTCCCTTGGATATTTGTCTATAATCATATTGAAACATTTTTCAAAAACCTTTTGGCCTTTAAAGAATGTCATGTAAGTGAGGTTACAATACTACGATCACACACCAAACACATCAACTAACTAATTCTACATGTTTCTTGGAAAGTTAATAATGGTTTTAGAGTTAATTTTTGGAGGGACTCTTGGAATGGTTAGATTCCTCTCTCCAATAGTGTGATCACTTTTAATATTATTGAGGTCTCGGTGTTTCATTGGGGTACTTAGCTCAATTAGTTTGTTGCACATGTTTGTGATTTTTTAGGGAGGGTGTTTTGGAAGAACCCAGACATGTTAACTTTGTCATCTCAGGAAATTAATCAATTTAAAGATATTTTAGCTTCCAGACAAGTCTTCTTTTCTAGATTTGAAGATAAGATCTTTTGAGCTCCAGCTAAGGATGGTCATTACTCAGTAAAGGAGGGCTATAAAATCTTGTAGCAAAATTTTTCGAATAAAGCTACTTGTAGAGCATTTACATTTTGCTAGAACCATATTGTGCTTCCAAAGGTAGGCTGGTTTTCTTGGCTTGTATTAAAACATAGGATTTTGACTAGTAATAGATTGAATAGACTACACATTGCCCTATATTTCAACTGCATTTTTTGTAACAAGTTTGAAGAATTAGTGGATCATCTCTTTGTTTCATGTTCATTTTCCTATCAATGTTGGAGTTTTGTTTTGAACAAATTAAACTATAGTACTCCACTCAAAAATAAGCTTTGGGATCTTTTCCAAGCTTGGTCAGTTCTTTATCCTAATTCATTATTTGCAAATATTTGGAAATGAATTCTAGCATTGGTTGTCTAGGCTATCTGGTGGGAATAGAATAAACACATTTTTAAAAAAGAGTGTCATTCCTTAGAAAAAGTTCTAGAGGGAATTGAAAGATCAATCTCAGAGGTGACAAATACAAGTTTGAGAAATTCAAAATTTAATCTTGTTGTTACTTCTTGGGACTCTCAAGTGATTTAGAATTGGAAACAATTATTCATTCTAGATGGTTGGAAAATTAATAATACATCCTCTTCTCCCTTATCCCATAAGAAAACATTTTGGAGACCTCTAGATGTAGGATATTGGAAATTGAATTTTGATAGTGCATCAAGAGGAAACCCTAGTACTTCTAGTTTGGGTGCATGCATCAAAGTCTCTAATGGAGATGTTGTGGCAATTACAACCTCCCCTTTGCCCACTAGTACAAACAACATCGCAGAGGCCCAAGCTTTGCTAGCTGGTCTCATATTAGCCAAACACGGTAATTTTTGTCTGCTACATATTGAAGGAGATTCTTCTGTCATTATAGAAGCTTATATTCATAAGAGAATTTTCTCATAGAAATTAAAGTACATTCTCAATCAAATTTGGAGGCTTTTAGATGAATGTCAAAATGTTTGCATTTCCCATACATTTAGGGAAGGGAACCAAGTTGCTGATTTTCTATCAAATCTAGGTTATGATGGTTTGTTATTTTCATCACTTCATCCTATATCTATGTTAGAAAAATAAAAAGGTTGATTGAGTTTGACAAGACTGCTGGGTTGCATTTGCATCAATTTTTTGATCATGTTGTGGCATAATTAGTACATGTTGTATTTATTATACATGTAGCAAATCATTCTTGGTTTGTGTGGCAAATTTTGAGTAATTATGGAGGCTTTTGGGTAGTACAAAGCTCAACTTTATCAAAGGACATATTGCATGCGAATTCACACAGTTTTTATGGAAAAAACTTATCCCACAATCTGGATTCTACGTACAGAGCCTTAACATTTTGAATTTATATTTCTTCCCTAAGCCACATTTTCTTCCAATTTATTCCACAACCTTGTTCTAAAATCTTTATCATGTTTCAAAATGATGAGAGGGATGGATATTGTTGCTTCCTACGAGCTTTTCCATAAACAACATCGAGTTATTCTATTGAAGAACTTTCACATTTAGATTCCGTCGAGCCCTATGAAGGTGTATTTCCCAATGATGTTAGTGACATGGTGCTTGACTTGATGTTTATAGTTCACACTCCAACTATTAAGCAAGCTATCTGACATGTTATTGGTGAAGAACTATTGATTTCTATAGCACCCCATTTCTTCTATCCTTCACATCTTGTCTCCATCTTCTTGTCAAATGACCTTATGCAATCTCCCATGCTGCTTCAATCGTTGGCCCAAAAGGTAATTCGGGGCATTTTTCTTGCTGATAATAAATTGTCTATTGCTATGCAACATTATGATCTCTAGAGTGGTTTGGCTTTGGTGGGAGGTCTCTTTTCCCATTCTCAGTTACTGGTCAAGAATGAATGTTTCATTTTGTTTAAAGCTATAAAGAAATCAATAGATAATCATAGCTCCATCCATATGAAAAATTCTTTGCAAGTTACCTCCCATGCCTTAGGTTTTCATTTTGAGAGAGAATCAAGAAGGTTGGATATGCTCTCATAGATCTACAAAAGGTCTCGAATCTGATTCATCCTTAGGGGCCAAGTTTGGAAAATTTGAATCTTCAGCTTGATGAAAGGAATGCTTGGAATTCAGTATTTGAACCAATTATCCCTTCACACATGACTTCTCATGCTAGCTCAGGTTGGTATCCTAACCTATATGAGGTGGCATGCTTTGGTTGGGGACCTAACAATGATTATAGTGGGGGCTGGAATGATAGAGTTCTCAATCTAGATTTTGGGTTTGGTGCTTCAGTATGTGATAGGAAAGCTGCTTGGGAGGGTCTACTTGAAATTGGTGGTAAGTTTCTTTTTGGTTATGATGATATGGAAGAATGAATTAGGGGGTATGATTTTGAGTTTGACTTCTTGCTGGATTAAATGTTATCAAGAATTTGGAACATACTAATGATTAATTTTTTTATAGAGAATTTTGGACGTGTTGATTATCAATTTTTGATAACTAGTGGAATATCGTTGGGTGGTAGTTGATATAGCTTTTTGTAATTATATTTTTTTTACTAGTTTCAAAAAAATTTAAAAACTATGTATATATCAAGGACGATGTTGGGTTTTCTTCATTGATTCTTTCCTAGTTGACCTTTTTGAATCAAATTAATAAAATATTATAGTGGCTTGCCACTTTTTGCCTAAAAAAATTCTATAAATGATTTTGAGCTATTTTAAAGTGTTGTCACAAAAATAATTATGGGTTCTCAAGAGGAAGTTAAAAAAAAACTTACAATCATTAAAGATTTTAGACTTTTTTAATTTATCAAATGACCCTATTTTAAGATCCAAGGAGGATTCCAAAATTTGAATCATTTACTTGTTTTTTTATATTATAAAATTTTAAATATAAAATAATTGAAAATAGTTAAGGATGTTGCTTGGAACTTCTTGAATTACTAGCATCTAATAAAATAAGAAACCTAAAATTCCTAAATATGAATGAATTCAAGGATTAAAGAGAATGTGTGCCATAATGCCTTTGAAAATATAATTTTAGTTAATTCAAGTAACAACAAAATAAGATAAATAATATAAATTAATATCACTATAATACAAAACAATTATTAAAACCCCTCATCTATCAATATTTACGAAATAAATTTAGATTATATTAATCAATTAACTAATCTTTTATTTAAAGAATATTTAAGAATTTGCATCATTATATATATATATATATATATATATATATATAATGTTGTCTATATCATCTTGTTGAATTTATAAATAGGAACTCTATATATTTATTTATTAAATTCCTAATTTTGTATGTGCTTTATACCTAATTTTTGAATGTACATTTGAGCTATTTTCTTTTGCATAATTTTAGACATCCATAATGTATAGGAATCAATACATATCCATTTATATTTAATCACTCAAATTTTAAATTATATTTATTTATATAAATAAATTTCAAACTAAAACACAAAATTCATGAAGATAATTATTTTGGTGTAATAACCATCATAAATTTAACATTTTAATTTTAAAGTTATATATAAAATTATAAAATACATAAAAATTTACTCTTATAATTTTAGCAAATCATATTTTTAATTTTAATTTTTAATGTGATGTTTATGAAATTATTTTGTAAAGTATATTATGTTTACAACAAATATTGAAATTTTGATGTGCAAATGGTTGCCAAATTTTAGCTCAAAAGTAATTGTTAACATTAACACACTCACACCATCATAATCCATCCTTTTTATTGTAGAATGCCTATCAACATTAATAAATACAATTGAAATGTTTGGATGTTTCATGAATTATCTTAAATTAAGAGTGTGTGATAAATAAAAGAAATTTAAAATTCCTAAATATAAATAGACTAAAAGATTAAAGTTTATATATATTTAGAATATTAAAATATAAATTAAAAAATATAATAATTTTTTTTGAATGTTATTTGCATCATCTTGAATTGATGGTGTTTGATAAATAAAAAACACTAATTATGAATCAATTTAAGGATTAAAGAGAATGTATATTTAAATTTAAAAAATTTAAAAAAAAAATTTAAAAAATTTGAATGTTGCTTGGATCATTTATCTATATCCATTCATATTTTAGGATTTAGTTTTTTCATATACATAAAAGTTATTTATATACATAAATATTAAAAAATTGTTGTTGTTTGGATGATTTTGAATATTTAGTAGTGTTTATTAATAAAAGAAGTGTAAAATTCTTAAATATGATTTGATTCAAAGATTAAACAGAATGTATCTTTAAAATTTTAAAACATAAATAAATAAATATAATAAAAAAAATTGAATGTTTCTTGGGCCATCTTGAAGTGGGGATGATGTCTGGTAAATAAAATAAGTCTACAATCTCTAATGAATCCATTCAAAATGATACAAACAACATTCAAAATTTTCAATTATATTTAATTATTTATTTATATTTTTAAATTTAATATGTAAATTCTCTTTAATTCTTGAATCCATTTATATTTAGAGGTTTAATTTTTTTTTTAAAAAATTATCACACACCCCTAATTAAAGATGATTTGAGCAACATCTATTTTTAAAATTTTAATGTTATGTAAAATCCCAAAATATTGGAAAATTATTAAGCATATTAGATGTAGTAGTTCAACTATAGAAGAAATCTTAAATATACATGCAAAATATATACTAATGCTTGTATAAATAACTATTATGATCATTAAAAAAGTCTATAATTTTAAGTTTATTTGTATATATAAATATGACTTAATTTCTTATGAAACACATTTTAATGAAATATTATAATTAAGAAAGTCTAAAATTAGTAGGGATCATATTGGATTAATTTTATTGAGGTATTTTTAAATTTTACATTTAAAGATATTTGTTTCTAATTAGACTTCTTTTATTTGTCTAATGCCCTAACTAAGAACATAGTGATCATTGTATCATTAAATTAATATAAATATAGCTTGACTTCTATAAGCATTGAAAAAGTTAGATATCTAAATAGCGATCTAATTTTTTGTTTTTTTAATAAATAGAAAAATAAGTTAAGATCATTAATAAATTTTATTTAATTAGTTATTAGTCTTGTGAATAAATTTTTTATGTAGTAAAATTATTCAACAAATTGGGCCCATTCATATTTCATACTTCTTATACTTATAATGAGAACATCTAAATTAAATATTAAATTTAATTATACCATTCTATTAAATAAAGATAATTAGATAAAATATATCCAATATTTATGTATAGTTTTTGAACTATAGGAGAATCTTTTTAAATTTTATTTATTTAGATTTCATCATATTTTATTATATGAATAAATTGTATAATTTATATAGAATTCCTAATACAGGGATTATCATGTATAATTTATATACATGTTAATTTTCTTAATATTTAAGAGGTCTAAAATATAATAAAGGATATATAATTTTTATAGATAAGTTTTGAATGTGTATTATGAGATAATTATATATTTCCAATATGATTATTTAAAAAAATTAAATATAGAAGTCTAATAACTATTTAAAGCTATAATTAATATCTTTTAATCCTTCACATCACAAACATAATATATATAAATAAATATAATTGAAAATTTTGGATTTTGCTTGGATGATCTTGAATTGAGGTCTTTTGATAAATAAAAAAAGTCTAAAATCCTTAAATATAAATGAATTCAATGATTAAAGAGAATGTATATTTAAAATTTTAAAATTTAAATTAGAGTGTACCCAACAAAAATAGTCTTTTAATCCTTGAATTCATTTATATTTAGGACTTTTAGACTTTATTATTTTTGAGATTCTGTCAGTTCAAATGAATCAAACAAACATTCAAATTTTTAAATAATATTAATTTATTTATATTAAAAAAATTTAAATACATATTCTCTTTAATTTTTGAATCCATTCATATTTAGGGGTTTTGTTGGTCCCAACTAGTACTGAGAGGGGGGTGGTCAGGGGTGTTGAATCAATACTACTTATAAAACTAGTTATCCTTCTTTCTTGAACTAACCTTAGTACCATCCTAATGTAGCAGGCCAATCTCAACTCATAGAGAAATTAATAAATTCATAACAAAACACAATACAGATTCAAACTCTCAATTCTTCATTCCTCCAAAATTGCTTCTACATGGATCTCTAACTCCATTAAATAACAACTACTACAAAAAAATAGGAAATTGCCAAATTTGGCAGATTTCAACAATAGGAAAAACATGACATTTTTGGTAACTTTTAAAAAACCTCCAAAAGCAAATTTGAAGTTTCCTAAATCTACCCATTAAACTAAAAAGGCGAATTGCCAACTAATCTCAAAAATTTAGAAAGAAATGTTGAAGTTATTACAAAGCAGAAAAATCAGAAAAATACCTAAGATATTTTAAAAGTGAAATTTAGAGGTCAAGATGGAATTTTTAGCTCTAAAAAAGAAAGTCTAAACGTGTAAAGTCTAGCCAAAGAATCCAAAGAATTTCACCAAATTTGCCAAACAATTTTTTTTTTTTAAACATGAAAGATAAACCATTCACAACTTATACATAGTATCAAAAGTAATAGTGACATCCAATTGAAAGTAAGCATAACATAACATAACAGATTACATTCTTTAAAGATCCCTTAACGTTGTATCACATCTAAATTAACTATTCATCTAACATCACATCCTTATGAAATAACAACGATACATCCAATGTTCCTAAACAATATACAAGTGTCCTTTTAGAATTTACATTTTAGTTTAGCTCAATCATCCACTGTGCATGTTACAAGGTATGAAAGGCTTGAAAGAATAAACATCGATGTAAATACAGTACATCATCATACTAACACTAATCCATGATGCAATAACATAAATGAAACCACATGTCATACATGATACATCATCATCATAAATATATAAACATCCATCATAAAAGATGACCATATATCACAAACATAAATAACTAAGTACACGGTTCCTCCCAATCGTAAATAGCATCATTAGACCATCATGGATCCTAGCCATCCCTCTGTGCATAACATTCCAAAGCACCGAAGAGATCATCGATATTAACATAGTAGGAATGCCACTCCTAAAACATCCTACTAACAAAGTAAAGCATAAGATAACATCATCTAACATATGCAAATCATCAATATAAGAAACATACCAATAAATACATCCATCATAAGGTATATCATCTATCATAATGATCCAAGAATAGAATGAAGATAAATACCAACCAAGAATACTCCAACCATGGTGTCTCTGACAGATCTCAAATGATAAGAGTGAAAATACACTACCACCTGACCGTGTGGTACCTAAGTGGTCCACTCCCACCGTGCTAAGGAGATAATCTCAAGTCCCAAATAGGCTATCAAAAATCACATAGCAAAAATCTCTACAAGTCCAAGAATAAAAAAAGTATACTACTCAAAAGTTCCAACACACACAAAATCGACATCTAATTCCCAGAGGCACAACAATGACATGTAGGAAACCTACTATGCAAGTAGGAAAGTGTCATTGCATTTATCACGTACAAGTTACCCTGGCAGTTAGCTAAACTCCACAGGTCCATACTGATCTCATGCGGCCACTAGTATCCTCTCATACTAACGAGGCATACTACAGAATGCAAGGTCGCAACCATGCATTCTCACTACTCCCATCCTAGCCTATACAAGCACTCAAGACATGTGCAAGAACCAAAAAAATTATCTTTTTACGTTCATTTAATCCCCATTTAGTGTGTAAATGTTATCACTTATTAACCAAACTTACAATGAGTTACCTTGGCAGCCACTTAGGGCCCCGACCTCCATTGCAAGCCACTTTCTGACACTACAAGTAAATTACCTACCCTAAGCTCATGGAATCATAAAATCACCATAGTCTTGTACAAGAAACTGTAAATAAAATCCATAAAAGAATTATCAAATAACCATGATAAAAGCATCAAATATCCACAATAAGAATCATCAAATCACCAAGATAAGAATCATCAAATCTCCATGAGCATCTGAAAAAAATCTATAGAAAATCATGACCACAACAGTTCTCTATTGGCAACTGAAGGCATCACTGATAATCATAAGTATCCATTGGTTCTCAATAACCAAAATATATCTCAAAACAAATCACAATATCCATTGGTTCTCAACAAGCAACCAAGAATATTCTCAAAATTATACTGATTGAAGACTCCAAAATGGTTGAGTCAAACATGTCACAACATGACATCATCAAGAAATAAATCCACATTTCAGTCTCATCATGGTAACTAGAAAGTAATCCAAGGATAACTGATCGATGACTCAAAAATGATTAGCTCAAGTTTCTCATATACATACATCTCATCTTCACACATGAAAATTGATGAACAATAACAATCAGTAAATGCAAACATTTCATAGAGCATACAATCACGTTACCATGGTTGGGCTTATAAAGATCGAGACCAAATAAGATCAACATGCCAACACATCTTATAACCTCCGAGCCTCTGGTAACAACCTAGGACTGGTCAACACTAGTCAACCCAAGAACCCAAAACAAGAAGCATATAGAATACACGATGCAAACACATGTTTTGGTTTTGCTAAAATCTCATAGTTGAATCAAGTGTAGGGGTTTCCAGTTTTCTATTTGCAAGTATACTTTCAAGTGTCTTAAGTTTCGTCATTTGACCTACAAGTCAACTCAATTGTTCTCCGATAGCATTATCCTTCCATTATTAAGAATTACATTCTAAGAATAACTTAAGGATAAATATTTACTAAACTGATCATCATTGACCCTTAATCAACTTGTTCTCTTTATTTAACTATGATCCATATTCTAATTGATTAACTTTCTTATAATGTTACTTTAACTTTTCACATAAATCAAGGATCATTATTCGTTATAATATAAGAAAGCCAATTATCAATCTTCGAATAAGAATATTATAACTTAATTAAAATGATCAATTTAATCAATCAATTAAATGTCTCTAACAATTAAGCCTCTTAATTATAATCATTATAATAATTAAATCATTACTAATAACCGTTAAAATATCTAAGTCATTATTCAAGTCATTAGAATAAGACTTATCAACTTCGATGTAGTTACTTTGCAACTTTGGTAAAAGAATCATATCAATTAAAATTTTTATTATATAACTTAATTATTAATTAAATCTAATTAACTCTAATTTATTGATTTAACTAATATTACATAACCATATCAACGACCCAATGAATATCAGTTGATTAATAACTAACTATAATTTGTAAGTTATAAGTCAATTACTATTTTCAAATTTAAAGTATTTTCTAGGTAGAAGAGATTCCTGATTCCACCCATTTTATATTTAAATGATAGGTGCAATTACTCGTAGTAATTGTTTATTTTAAACTATCAAAATAATGCTTATCAATTTTTAATTAATCAATCCATTGCATAACTTAATTGATAACTCAATGATTATTATCAAGCAAGAAGACTTCCTTTAACCCTATAGTTATCCTGTTTAAATAGTATAATCCTCGTAATGTTTTGAAATCAACCTTTCTGAACTCAACTAAGGGTAAATGTTTTAATCATTATAATATAATTTTCTCTCAAGAGATGATTCCAATTTAATCGTAGTATAATGAATTTTCTTTCCTCTATCTCGACCAATTAGTCTCGTTAAAATTATTTATACCATCACTCATTAATAATTTTATCTATTAAATAATGATCTCATTAATAATTTAATTATTTAATTCCACTTATTAATGTCTCTTTTCTTTTAATTCTCCCTCATGTAAAAATCTATTTAATTAATTTGACTAATAATTAATTACAATTCTACTATTAACTAATCTTAATTAAATTTGATTTAATTAGATTAGATAATAAATCATATAAAACTAATGCATATTAATAAGATTCTACTAAGGGAAGATTGCAATAATATCTTTAATTCATTCCATGCTTTGATATATTATTTTTGTGAACTTTAAGCATAAAGAACTCTTGGTTATGGGAAATGAAGAAATATCTGTCTTTGAATAAAACAGTCTCAATACGACGGCCATATCTCATTAATGGACCATTGGATCAGGCTGAAATTGAAATATGTTGGAGAGAGCCAAGTTGTGCCAATTCTGACCAGAGCGATCGAATAAATTCGATCACGAT
The DNA here is from genome assembly GCA_028749045.1 of Cupressus sempervirens. Taxonomy (NCBI): domain Eukaryota; kingdom Viridiplantae; phylum Streptophyta; class Pinopsida; order Cupressales; family Cupressaceae; genus Cupressus; species Cupressus sempervirens. Next base: position 47,084,485 of record CM053786.1, read on the forward strand.
AAAAAGTTATGAATGACTAAGTTTGGGTTTATCCAAGAGGCAATGATAGGACAATTTGTGATGAATTAAGAATTTTTCCTAAAAGGTAATTGTTCTCTAAATTTACCCATTCATCCATCTAATAGGTTTGTCTATACACATCTAAAAATATAATTTGATAGAAAGATTACATCAAACCATTCAAATTTTCAACTTAAAATTTCTATTTTAATTTCAAATCTTCTCTTTCTAATTTAATATAAATTCGAACTCAAACTCGATTAAGATCTAATTTCTTTCTCATTTGAAACTAGGGTTTTTCTATTGTTTTCTTCTCAACCAAATAGCACATCTAGATTCTAATTTAATTGTAGATTCAATCACAAAGAATATTCAGACACATATAACAGACACGATGAAGACAGGAAAAGAAAGAGTGCAAAGGGAATATGTGAATATCACGAGTGCACCTAGACACTGATGCTAATTTGTCATGCCTTAGAAGTCCATAAAAAATCTCTTCCTTCTCCATCATTCGCAATTCCTCCAAGATCCAAGCCAACCGAAAACCTCCAAGCGACTAGAAGAGCTAGAAGGAGCATAGAAGCACATAGAAAATATATAAACATATAAACTTCTTCAATGCATATAAGCTTTAAAGCCTCCATTTTAAGCTTGTAGCTTGTAGCTTCCATTAAGCTTGTCCAAACACACTAGGAGAGCCTCTATTTAAAGGCCTCTAAGATGCATCTAGAGTGTCTCTAGAAACAACTAGAAGATAAGCATGACAACCAAGCATGAGTCTTCTCCAACCTTCTAGATGAGTCTTAAGGTTGTAGACACCATGTGCTCAAATAAAATGCTAACTTCTAAGTGTAGACAACTTGTGCATTCTTAGAGTGCAAACTCCTGTGTTGTCTACATGACAACTCCCGAGAGTTTGCAAACTCCTAAGTGAGCAAACATTAATATAATATTTAATTTACTCTTTCCAATTTAATTAATTAATTTATTAAATCTTTTGCACTAACTTTAATAATTCCACTTTTCAATCTTAATATATTTATATTTTAATCATGTGCACACATCATGCAACCTTTAATCTTTTAATAATTTAAAAAATATTTTTCACTTTTAAATTTTATTTTCCAAAACTTAATTGCTAAAATATTTATTAGCTTTAATAATAAAATTATGTAGTCATTTATTTAAAAATGAACTCCAAATATATTATTATTAAAATAAATATTGTCACATTCCAAATTTAAACTTTTAACTTTTTATTTTCAAATTTAATTATTTTATTTAATTAATTTTCCAATTAATTAAATAAAATAAATATTAAAATACCATATTAATTTTCCATTTAATTAAACCATTAATTAAATCTTTTAATTAGGCTTAACTAATAGAAAATACATCAAGGCTCACAATGTAAAAATATGAAAACCCATCATAGCCAAAATACATACAAAATCAAACCAAGGGTTTAAATCATGAATTACGTCATCTGACGCATTCAGAGGGTACTCAACTCGGATACTTGTCCAAATTTTTCAATTAAAACAAATGGCTTAAAGGGTTAGAATTTGGACTTGAGAATTTATCTCTCCTCTCTTATCATTGAGATAATGTGATAGGGTATGCTCATCCTAACAATTCAGGAAAGTTGATACCCGGTACCTGTAACCTGCATAAAAATCATGCATGTACAAACACAATATATACTAAACTAAATAGGCAATGGCAGGAAGTGGTGCATCGTGTAGATCCTGACTAGCAGGTGACTATGACTCCCTTCCTTAACCACATTAGACACGCCATACAAAAGCAAACATGCAAAGAAAACACACACACCATACACATGCAAGTATGGGGTAAGTATCCATAAGAAAACAAATATGATAATAAATCATCTTACTAATCATCATTAATAACTGCAAACACTGAAAATAATCATCATGCATACATGAAATGTAGAGTCTAAGTAATCTCATCACATAATAAACTGAATCCATAGCACAATATCTGATAATCTCAAAAGAATGCTACCAACCAACAACATAAAACTAGCTCTAAAAGAGTTCAACAATGATAACAAAATGTGAACTAGGGGCAGGCACTACAAAACAACCCCAATAGATATGGCTAAGTTGGAATCCACCTCAACTATAGATTTAAAAAAAAAGACAAAAAAATCTAAAAAACTCAAATTCGAGTCAAAAGTTATGACTCTCTGAACTCCTTGCATCATTGTCCCCTACATGAAAAGAACAAAGCTCCTATGAGTTCCAGTCTTCAAACTGCATCCATTTAGGTTCATCTAACTTCTATGACTCCCATTCTTTAATCCAAGTGTTATCTATTGGTGCCAACCCTTCCCACTGCATGAGATATTTTTTTTAGTCACCCTGGTGAGTCTAAATAGTCTTCTTGTCTAGAATATGTGCAACCTTTTATCTCTTTTTGATGGGTATGGTGTGTGTCCTGTCTACCTCATCCTCTTTTTCAAAATAGGTATCATCACCATGGAAAGTATAAAAATTAGAAATATTAAACACAAGAGATATATCAAGACCACTTAGGAGCTCTACCTCATATGCATTATCATTAATCTTTTTCAAAATCTTGTGAGGCCCAATTTTCTTATATTTTAATTTATGATAAGTCATAGTAGGAAACCTCTTCTTTCTGAGATAAACCATCACTAGATCCCCTGCATTAAAACCTTCATACATTTGAGTAGCATCTGTAGAAGCTTTGTACTGCTCATTGCTAGCCTACAACTTTTGTCTTACATCTTCCTGCAACTAGTGGAGTTATTTTGCAAAGGCTTCTCCATCATCATTGACTCTATCACCCAAAGGGAGTTGCACCAAATTGAGAACACCCTAAGGGTTATGTCCATAAAGAACTTGAAATGGTGACTTGCTAGTTGACTTGTTCACAGAGCTGTTATAAGAAAATTCTACGCGAGGCAGTGCCAAATCTCATTATTTGGGCTTCTCTCCAACAATACATCACAACATATTACCCATACTACAATTAACAACTTCTATTTTTCCATTTGTTTGTGGATGGTAAGTACTACTAAACTATAATTTTGTTCCCATTCTCTTCCATAACGTCTACCAAAAATGACTCAAGAACTTGGTATCTCGGTCAGAGATGATTGTTTTTGGAACCCCATGCAATCTGACTATCTCAAAAAAGAATAACTCATCCACCCTAGTAGCATCACTAGTTTTCATACAAGCATTGAAATGAACCATTTTTGAGAATTTGTCCACAACAACAAAAATAGTCATTACCTTACTATGTATGCAACAATCCCAATACAAAATCCATACTCAAATTTGTCCACGGTCTAACGAGTACTGGTAATGGCATGTATAATCTAGTGTTCTAGGAGTGCCCTTTGGCTACTTGACAAACTCGACACCTCTCGACAAACCTAGTGATCTCTCACTTCATCTTTGGCCAATAGTACTTATCTGCCACCAAAGCTATTGTTTTATCCTTCCCGAAATGCCTAGCCATATAGCTACTATGAAATTCCCAAATAATATTTTCTCACATTGAGCCTATAGGAACACATAGCTTCTTTCCCTTGAATAAGTAACCATCTTGCATTAGATAATCACCTTGAATAGTGTCTGCATGTGCATTTACTGGATTCTTCAACTGATCAATAACTTCCCAAAAGTTACTATTAGACTAATACAAGTCTTTGATTGCATCAAAGCCAACCACCTCTATTTCCATGATATTCAGAAGAACAAGTTGCCTACTTAAGGCATCTGCAACTTGATTCTATTTCCTTGATTTATGCTTTAGAACAAAGGTATACCCTTGTAGGAAAGAGACCCACTTTGCATGTCTAGTGTTCAATTTCTTTTGTGTGTTCAAGTATTTTAGAGAAATATGGTCTGTAAAAAACATATATTCTTTAGGTACTAGATAATGTTTCCAATGCCTCAAAGCTTGCACAATTGCATAGAATTCTATATCATATGTAGAATATTTCTTCTGCACATCATTCAATTTTTCACTAAAAAAGGTAATGGGTTTACCTTCTTGGCTAAGTACAAAACCAATGCCCACATGTGAGGCATCATAGTCCACTTCAAACATTCTGTCAAAATCTAGTAGTGCTAGTACTGGAGCTTCAGTGACCTTCTTCTTTAGGTATTGGAAACTCTCTTTGGCCTCTTTGGCCCATGAGAACTCACGAACCTTAGTGCAATCTGTCACAAGTGCTACAATACTGCTGAAATTATGAATGAACTTTCTATAGAAAGTAGCCAAGCCATGGAAACTTCTCACCTTGATGATACTATGTGGGCTAGTCCATTCAAGAATGGCTCGAACTTTCTCTAGATCCATCTTGACACCATCTACAGAAATGACAAATCCTAGAAAAACCAAGCTTTCTTGCATGAACCTACACTTCTTTAAATTAGCATAGAGCTTTTCTCTCCTCAATACCCCCAATATTATCCTCAAGTGTTGTAGATGTTCTTCCCTTCCCTTACTAAAAATCAGTATATCATCAAAATAAAGTACTAAAAACTTACCAATGTAGGGATGTAACACATTGTTCATGAGTCTCATAAAAGTACTAGGTACATTGGGTAAACCAAAAGGCCTAACCTTCCATTCATACAAACCATCCCTAGTTTTCAAAGTATTTTTGACTCATCCCCCTCTGAGATGTAGATCTGATGGTACCCACTTCATAGATCAATCTTAGAGAAATACTTCACTCCAACAAGAACATCCAACATATCATCCAAATGTGGGATAGGAAAATGATACTTGATGGTTATTCTATTGATGGCTCGACTATCTATGCACACCCGCCATGCCCCATCTTTCTTTGGAGTTAATAATGATAAAACCAAAAGATAAATGCATCAAGATAAAATAAGTTAACTCACACATACAAAAGAATTCATCAAGTGACACAAGTATTTTGTACGTGAAAACCCTTTATATGAGGATGAAAACCATGGTGGGGATAGTATACCCACTAGACCTTTTAATGCATGTAAATTTGTGCCTACTTAAGAGAAACAAGTGCTTCTATTGGAAATGCATCCTATTAGGAATACATGCAACCTATTAGGATTACTAAATCTTTGTTAAAACTACCTAGTTAAAGGATTTACAAATCTCCTTTTGAGAGACACCATGTTAGAGGATTATGCAATAGGCTTCCAAATCAAGTTGGCCTTGTTAGGGGATTACAAAAGGATGCAATGGTAAGAAATCATACTAAGTGTTTCACCTTAATGTGGCACTAGTTTTCTATATAGATCCATGCTCTATCTCCCTTCAAGATGCTTTAATCTTCATACATATAGATGAGTTCTTTGCTACTTTTTTTTTCACTCTACTAGTGGTAGATGGACATAGAAACAATGTGTTAGATGTTGTTCTTATAGTTTCCTTATCTCTTTCATGTCACTTTGGATTATAGTGCTACTTTCAAGTGATTATGCATTACTCTTTGTTCTTCATGTGTCTCTCCACTTTGCATAGTTTCCTCCTTTTAAAGATATTTTTTAGTGGCTAATATTCATAAATTGGCTAATTTTAGAAATTTTTGGCTGGTAATTTGACTAATAATTTAAGATTTAATGCAACCTAAATCACCATATTTTTATAAATTTTAGCTTTAAAATATTAAAAATCACTCAATAATTTAATTTATTAAAAAAATTATGTTCAAAGATTCACCATAATATTTGATATTTTATTAGATTTGATTCACCTAAATATTAAATATTATTGGAGAAACTAGAATTAGTTCACTAATAATTATCATAATTAATAGTTACTTAAGGGATATATCACCAATATTTAGCTTTTCACTATTGATTTAAAATATAACGTAATGATCCTCATAATAGTCCATGAGTTAAAAAATATTGAATTTTCATTTATAATACTCTATGGTGATTAATGGAATTTTTATTATTATTGAGATCTTCATGAATATTTTCTATACAAAAATTATGATTCCAAAATAATCGCCAATATAAATAATATTTAAGATTAAAAAATTCAAAGATTTGTGAATACAAATAATTTATTTTTTTCAAAATAATGAAAGACTCACCAATATTATATATCTTTTTTTGGAAGGGGGTTTCTTAAAGATTACCTTGCTATTTTTTTCATATATTCTCCCCCTTTTGACATTCTCCCCTTCTTTTTTCACATGTATATTCCTTTTATCTTGCCCTTTTTGTCATAAATGAAAAAGGTTCTTGTGGGGTGACTATGCATTGCTAAATACATCTTGATATTGTCCCTAAATGTTGGCAAGATGGGTGTCCCATGATGCCTTCAAAGTTGTGAGAGAAACTATCTCACTTTTCATCTCATCAAAGAGTCTTTCCTATTCACTCATGTTGTTGCCTAGGGTTTAGGTGATGATGTCTTACACACTCAAAATTAATGCACAAATGATGCTTGTCATTGGAGATAGTTTTTATTATACCTCTATGACCCTAATGCTCACTTTTCATGTTCATCCTTGATCTCATGTAAGAGATATAGTGTCCCTTCTGTTTTGGATAGATAGTGAGCTATAGAGTTAGTAACTATATTATAGTGGATTTTAGATTTTGTAGCTCCTCTTGGGCTTGTTAAAGTTTCTTCTCTAGAATCAGTGATAGGTTATGTGGATCAGATGACATTTTTTCATTACGAGGGTTGTGGCCTTTAAAGTTTCTTTGAACTTTACTTTGATTTCCTATAAGGTGGTCTAGTTTTTTGCTACTTGTTTTTATAATATATTCATCCTTTTTATTTCAAGCTTCTTCTTGACTAGTGCTTCTATAATTCCTTGTTCATCTTTGACTTTATCAATAAGAGAAGCAAGTTGGTTGATGAGATACATGTTAGAATTATAGTTGATATCAAATGCTATGTTTTTAATGATGTTTCTAGTAATCACTAGTGTGGTAGCTTCTTGCTCCTTCTTGAGCTCTATCTATCTTTTTTAGATGTTTCTTTTATTCATTGATTTCTTCTAGATCCATGTCTTGAATCTTATCTTTCTATCCTACAATGACTGAATCTAGCTCCTCTCTCCCTGTATTATCCTAGCATCTCTTTTGTGAACCTCTCATTCATGTTTTGAGGTAGAAGATGTCAATGACGATGAGGATAAAGATTTCATTTTATATTTGGATAGTTTTCTTCTCTTTCTTACTTGTTCGCCACCTGTTATTTTGGACAAGCTTTGCACTTTCATTTTACTTACTTGTCCAACTATGTTTCTTTCAAATACCTTTTTATTGTGATAGTATCATTCTAAAAGTGACACTTTGTCTTTCATTTAGTGATTTTTCTTCCTTTTGTCTTTTATTTGGTAGGGATTCTACATCCTCTTCTATAACTTGGGACTTTTACTTTAAAGGTTCTTCATCTAAAATAATTAAAATATTTATTAACCTTAAACAATTCTAAGCATTCAATCAAACTAAACAACAACCATACAAAGATGCACATACACAATTACACTAGATATGTTGACTAGGGAAATCCTTGATTAGAGGGAAAACCCTAGTGGGAATGATTCCCACAAGATGATGTACTAATATAAATATTCCTTGTTAGTGGATGGACCCTGATAGGAGTTGTGCCAACCCTGTTAGGAGTTGTAGAAGATAGAAGGACCCATTGTCCAAATAGCTTCTGGAGCAAGATTACTGGACTCACTGTCCAACTAATCTCTCAACTATTCCTTGCAAAATAATTATATGGATTGTACTTTAACTTCCTTCCTCTATTCTTTCAACTAGACCAATCACTATTAGACCTTATAGACTAGGTCATGAACTTCAAATCCAAGTATTAAACTTCACATCACACAATAAAACCTTGGTAATGAAGTTTCCTTCACTTCCCCTCTACTCTTATTATCTTCATATTTTGCACTTGTGTTGCTTACAATTATCCACATACATCCATACATTATAAAGGAAAATTTCCTTCCTTTATACCAAATCCATAAAATAATTCCCTAAATTGGCTATTACATCTCAATTAATTATTATTGGACCACATTAATAACATGTTACACTTAGTTATAACGTTGATCTCTTACCTTGGAACTTGAATATCTTTCTATACACATGTCATTATGATGAGGAAAATTGGCAACATCATCTCTAGAATATGTTCTTCACATATTTAACTTTGACTTCTCAGAATAATAAATCTTTTAAGATATATAACAAGTTTACTAGAACATGCCTCTGTAAACTTTATCTTAGAATAGTATTCACCAAAGTTTGCATAACTTCTTCTAGACTTAATATCTTATGCTTTTGAGGTTAGCTGTAGATACTAAATACTTTTTCGTATCTCCCTTTACCCTCGCTACTGAAAATACTCAATGATCTATCTATACTAACTTGATCTTTCTATTGTTCTTCTGTTAGGTACCATAGAAAATTGCAATGTTGACATCAATGATAAATATAGTAATGAATGTAACATATAATTATGATAAATATCTAATCATGTTTCTACAATACTCCCCCATAAGAATATCATCAGCATTCATGCTTCCAAAAATCTCCCCCTTTGGCATTGATGGAAGCATAGATGAAAAATATCTACTTCAAAGAATACCAATTACAAAAGACTGATAATAATTCATTTCAAATCCTCTTTATCAATTTTTCTCCCATGATGTACTTTTCATGCTTTCTAAACTATTTTTCCATGCATACTACTTTTCATGCTAAATTTCTCCCCAATTGACATCAATGTCAAAGGTTTTAACAATCAACAATCTCTACAACAACTGTCTCTAACTACCTCAAGTGTCCAAAGACACTATTAAAAAAAACATCTCATAAGAGTCCTAGATGACTCTGTCCATCACAAACACTACCCCATACAAGAAGCATCAGCATTCAATATAGAAAAATAATGGTGCTCTATTACAATGGACTAATGCAATTCTTGCTATTGGAATTATGATATATTTGTCATTAGTGCAAACACTTATTCAATTTTGAATGCTTATCTAGCTCATCACTTAGTCTATAGTGCATATTGAGCATTCAGTGGTTACCTTATAAGTTCAGTAGGTAAACAGTTCTCACTGAGCATTCTAGAGGATACCGAGTAAATGAGAAGTTCAATAGTGTTTATCAAGTGAAAAAGGTAAACAAAGGTCGCAGTGTTTACCGAGTGAAAAAGGTAAACAAAGGACTCAGTTTTTACTGAGTGAAAAAGGTAAACAAAGGACTTAGTGTTTACCAAGTGAAAAAGGTTAAAAAAGAACTCAGTGTTTACCGAGTGAAAAAGGTAAATGAAGGACTCAGTGTTCACCGAGCACAACAAGGTAAATGAATAAGTTAGTTTCTACCGAGTAAGTTAGTTTCTACTGAGCCTCTACTCCTACCGAGTGCATGAAGATGCTAAGTAATGTAGTGGATGCCAAGTATTAGAAGGTCACCGAGTCAGTTCAGTAAACCTGAGTTATTTACTATTGGGCTGACTCAGTAATGCTTTGTTCACTTGTGTTTTGGCCGACCTTGCAATTGTAAATATTGGAATGGTATATATGTAATGTATGATATCATTTTCAGTATGATGTGTGTATGAAATGATGAGAGTGATATTCATAGGCAAATCAGCAGCAGAGTAAAAGGAATACAGCAAGGTCAACATAGGAATAGAAAAGTTATATCTATGACATCAGGTGATCAATGCAAAAAGGATCTTATCAGGAAATAGTTGTAAGCAGATCCACTACTTCATCCTATTAGGTGAATTAGTTTATAAATTCTTTAATAGGGTAGACTTAACAGTCTTTTTGTAAATCTCCTAACAGAGTGCATACTTCACTATATGTTTGTAAATCCTCTAACAAGGTGGATCTAGCAATCCTACTTGCTCCTAACAGGGTAGATCACTAGAAGTGATCATTGTAAGTCTTAACAAGCCAACTTTATACTACAGTATTGAAGTTTTGTGGGCATCATCCCCACCCCAGTTTTACTTTCTATTTGGAAGGTTTCTGGGTCATCAAATCTCTGTGTATATGTGCAATTAATGTTTAATATTTCATTTATGTAGTAGATTAGATGGATGAATGATGAATGGTTAAAATGTTGAATTGCTTAAAATTTTTATAAGTTACTGATTCAACCCTCCCCTCTCAGTAACCTATCTTATCCTGAATATTTCCAACAATTGGTATCAGAGATTTGTGGTTCTAAAGATAAAGTTTGATAGCTTAAGCAAAGATCAAGGACTATGGAGATATTCAAACTTGACAAATCCATTGAAAATGAAAAGCTATATCTGGAAATGGCCATGGCTCAACTCAAAGAAGCAAAGGAGCATCTTTCTCAATCTCTAAAAAGAAGGAAGGAACTTGCAAGAAAAATGAATGATCATCAGTATGTTGAAGAAAACATTGAAGACCTTTTACCATCATGTAGTTCAAATAAAGCTAATGAAGCAATCAAGGAATTCCTAGCAAAGAATGGTTCTCTGCAGGAAGAAGTAAGAAAGTTTAAAAGAGAACAAGAAATCCAATCAATCAGGCTATGTGAAGTTTTGGAACAAAGAAACAAGGCAAATGAAGACTTAGAGGCAAGAAATAATCAGTCTCTTCAACATGAAGATCTTGTAGGTCAACTATCCAATGCAAATGAAGAAATTGTGAATCTAAGATCTGAGAGTAAAAGTTTGAGAAATGAATTAATCATTGAAAGACAAATCAATGCAAGCTTACAAAGTGATCTGAGATCTGAAAGACAAATCAATGAAAGTTTGGAAAATGACCTAAATGTTGAAAAGCAAGTCAATGAAGGGATGATAAAATCTCAAGCAAACATGAATCAATTAAATCAACAAAATGAGCAGAATCTTCATAAACAAAAGGGTAAAGTTGGTCTTGGATACAAGGAAGAAGGTGAATCATCCAAACAAGGTGCCCAAAGAAATCAAAGACCCACTTACAATCACTGTGGCAAGATAGGTCATACATCAAACAAATGTTGGAGTAATGGAAAGGAAAAGTTCAATGGTAAATGCTTGAACTGCAATCAACATGGTCACAAAGCTAATGAATGCAAAGAAAAACCAAAATTTGAAGGCAAATGTCACAAATGCAAGAAACAAGGTCACAAAGCATCTGAATGCAAATCAAAAGCATTCAATCTAGTAGAACAAATTATCAAAGCAATATTTGGTTGGGACTACAATACTTGGTGTAGGTGTCATTATTGTGTAGGGCCCATTTGCCGTTGCACCAAAAAGGCATGACTATTAGTGAACATGGAACACCACATAATTAACCACTTGTGGGCAGGGAAGCATGGTGCATCGCCCAACAATCTTCCCCTCAACATGCATACCAGGTGCTTATGCAAGTTGGGAAGGCAACAGGGATATTTGAACCCATGACTAGGCCAAAACCAGGCTCTAATACCACTTGTTAGGATAAACCACAGAAAAAAATAAAAAATACATGCAAATATAACCAATAATAGAAAATAATAGATCACACAGAAATGAACACAAGGCACCAAGATTTAACATGGTTCACTCAATCCCTGGGCTACGTCCACCAAACAACAAGTCCAATCTTATTACAATCCAGTGATTACAACTTGATTACAATCCATAATCCCTTACAACTCAATACCACTGCAAGAACCAATTTTGCATAACAACATAATGAAAAATACCCAACCTTGAACCCTTTTATACAAGTATTAAACCACTTTAGGGTTATAACAAGTCAGCCATAATTAGCCATAACTTTAGTGGCGAATCTACGAATGGCAAATAGTACCAAAATGATTGGCGAATAGTACCAAAAATAAATTTTTTGGGGTGATGTCCTCAACCCCACTAATTATGAAGTATGTATAGTACTTTCCTAATCAGTCACCACAATCTAACAATCTCCCACTTGGGGACTAATTAGGCTCCGCACTAAACAACAATCTCCCACTTGGAGACTAGTCCTGTAGCAATACCACTACCACATGGGGCTCCTACTAGATCAAACCACCCTAGACTCTGCTGGTCTTTTATTCATGTTCAGTCTAAAAGACCAACCAAAGCTGAAGAGGAGTTTAGCTTCTCCCTTGTTACAACCTTTGTCAACATATCTATTGGATTTTCATTGGTATGTATCTTCTCCAACTTTAACTGTCCATCCTCCAAAACTGACCGAATGAAATGGTACTGCAACTGTATGTCTTTGGTCTTAGAATGCAGAGCTGAATTCTTAGCAAGATGAATGGGACTCTGACTATCTGTGAACAAATAATTATCCTTTTGAGGATGTCCCAATTCTTCCAAGAAGAACTGAAGCCATATCATCTCCTTGGCTACCTTTGTAGCAACAACATACTCTGCCTCTATAGTGGATAGAGCATTAATCTTTTGTAACCTAGAAACCCAGCTCACAGCTGCCACACCAATAGTAAAGACATAACCAATAGTACTCCACCTGGTATCAATATCCCCTACCAAATTTGAGTCAACATAGCCTTGTAAATTAGTAGTAGAGCCCCCAAAGTGTAAACACTTATTGGATGTTCCTCTCAAATATCGGAGAATCCACTTGACAACATTCCAATGCTCAAATCCTGGATGACTCATATACCTGCTAATGACTCCCACTGCATGTGCAATATCTAGCCTAGTGCATACCATAGCATACATCAAGCTTCCTATAGCTAAAGCATAGGGTACCTTGGACATATTCTCCTCCTCTTCCTATGTCTGAGGACACATGTCCTTACTCAATTTCAAATGACCAGGTAAAGTTGTGTTGACAGCTTTAGCATTCTCCATAGAGAAACATTGCAACACCTTCTCAACATAATTAGCTTGAGATAGCGTGAATGTTCTGTTCTTCCTATCTCTGCAAATCTTCATACCAAGGATTTGTTTTGCTACGCCAAAATCCTTCATAGCAAATGCATGTGCTAACTGGCATTTTAGCCCCTTAATATGATCCATGTTAGAACTAGCTACAAGCATATCATCAACATATAGACATAAAATAATGTAGCTATCATCATCCAACCTCTTAAAATAAACAAAATAATCTGAATGACACCTGTTATAGCCATGCTCATGCATAAACCTGTCAAATTTTAGATACCATTTCCGAGGTGCTTGCTTCAAGCCATATAAACTTTTCTTCAATTTACACACTAAGTTCTCCTTACCTTTGACCTCAAATCCCCATGGCTAGGCCATATATATTTCATCGTCAAAATCACCATGAAGAAATGCTATTTTAACATTCAACTGCTCTAAATGAAAATCTTCAGTAACCACAAGACTTAAAACAGTGCGGATAGAAGTCATTTTAACAACAGGAGAAAATATCTCATTAAAATTAGTTCCCTTTTTCTATGCAAATCCTTTTACAACTAACCTGGCCTTAAATCTTTTCTTACCTCCTTCCTCTTCTTTCAACCTATAAACCCACTTATTCTATAAAGCCTTTTTACCTGCAGGCAACTTGCATAGATCCCATGTCTTATTCTGTAGCAAAGAGTCCATTTCATATTTCATTGTAGACTCCCACTGAATCTTAGTATCCACCTGCACAGCTGCATCATAACTTTAGGTTCACCAGCATCAATAAGTAAAATAGAATACAAAGAGGGAGAAAATCTTTGTGGAGGTCTAATTTTCCTTGTTGACCATCTAACATTCACTAGTGTGTGTGGTATATTTTGTTGCGGCTATTGCACATCATGAGGAATGTCTAGAACATAAGCTTTTGGAGTATCATCTAGCACTATATAATCATCCAACAATCTCCCCCTCGATGCACATACCAAGTGCTTACGCAGGTCGGGAAGGCACTGGGGAGATTTGAACCCATTTTCAGGCCAAAACCAGGCTCTGATACCAATTGTAGGCCCATTTGTCATTGCACCAAAAAGCCATGACTGTTAGTGAACATGGAACACCACATAATTAACCACCTATGGGCAAGGAACCACGTCACATCACCCAACATATTTTGGAGAATATGGACATGTTGGCAAAGACTATTCAATGCATCACTTTAGGAAAAGAGACACAATAGTAAGATGTTATACATGTACAGAACTTGATCATATAGCTAAAAATTGCATGAATATTGGAAGAATTGAAGATGAAAAGAAAGCTAAAGCTGAAAACAATCAAAAACAAATGAGGTAACAGTGGATTCCAAAATCTACCAAGAAAGACAGTTCAAGTGATGGCAATGTCACTCATGAAGTGGGTGACTCCATCATTTCCAATTAGATTCATAAAGAATCTAGAACTGTATCATCAAGCTATATCCAGAATAGTTCTAAATGCAAGAAAGAAAATAGATCGAATCAGTAGTCCAAATACACAAAGATCAAAAATGTATCTTTCATCAAGTTGCATCTATTGAGGAAAGTCAGTTGAAGACCTTATCGAGCTAGGTCAGGAGTAACTAAAAGTTTTGTTCGACCACCGAGTTGCAAGGTTCTATTGAGTAAATCAATGATAGACTGGAAAGCACTATGTCATCACAGCTACCTTCATACTGAGCATTAATGACAATATTTTTGTCAAAAAGGCAGAATTCAATTTCATTCTTCATCTTGATTTCAGAGCAAAGAAATTTCCAGTGAATCTAGAGCGAATTCCAAGCAATTTCAAGTGAAGAATTTGTTCAAGATTTTCTTATACTTACCGAGTAGCTATGGCATCCGCAAGCACTAGTAGCACCAAGGCAAAGAGGGGTTCAGAAATGCTAGTAAAGGGTACATAATGGATTGCGCCCCAATTCAAAATTGTTCTGGCTGTTGCAGAATCACTCAACCCAACTGGAGCTCAATCATGAATTCCACCAAAGGTATTTCTTATCAATGATATTCATACTCATTTCAAATATTCTATTCAAGAAATTGGAAACCTAGAAATGGACAATACCCTAGGTGAAATGAGTGTAAATGGCTCTCTGAAACCCAAATTCAAGCATCTTGAAACCAAAGGCTTGACTCATATCTCATATGCCTAGAAACTTTCAAACCAAATGGATTAGGCATATTTTGAGTCAGGTGCATAATGGGAAATTATGCTTAGAGGAGCTAGTGTTAATACAAAGAAGATGATTCACAAAATCACAGGTCTCCCTATGCTCAGCAAAGCTAAAGCCACCAAAACCCTAGGTCGGGAGGAGTTATAGAAGCAAACCCTAGCTAAGTGGGATGGTAGAGGTTTAAAGGTCAACACTGTATCAAATGTCAAACTAAGATTTGGCATTCATGTAATTGCCCATAAAATCTATAGCTCTAGTCGACTAAATAGTGTACCTTGCAAAGCTATGGATTTGGCTTTAAAAATTGTAAAGAAAAACCTTGAATTTGATTTGTCGAAAGTATTTTTGAGACAATTAAATAAAAATATGGATAGTATAAGGACTTCAAAGAATAACCCTTGTAAATTTGGTTCTCTATTGATCTGTTTATTTTTCTACATTAGAAAATTCTTTCCATCTAAAGGAACTTTCGTATTGAGAAAAGAGATTCCAATTTTGTATCAGATAAATGAGTTTACAATAGAGATGGGTGAAAATTTTGACAAAGTCATTGATAACTATTTTGAAGACTTCAAGGAAAGAATGAATAACAGGTTCCAAATTCCTCCAAAACTAGTTGAAGATTATAGAGATGATGTATGCTTTATGGTTGACTGTGACAAGGTATACATTCAAGTAGTCAGACCCCGAATTGCATGGGTGAAACCTCTTCCCTATGAGGTAAATATTGATGAAGCTAGAGACATCATAGAAGCATTGGTAAATAAGCCAGTAGACCCAAGGCAACCAATTTTTGGAACTTATGATGAAGCAAAGGCTAGAATTGAGCTTGAAATCAAGCTACCATAGGCCATAAGAAAAGGTAAGAGGAAGATAGCCAAATTAAAAATTGCTACCAGTCCTCTTATGCTAACAGAAGGAAAATGTGAGGACGAAGGAGATGATGAAGAAGAAGGAGGAGAAGAAGAAAAAGAAGAACAAGAATCTGAAGAAGAACCATCAAAGAAGAAAGGTAAGGTAATCATTACCAAACCTAGGAAGAAGCTTATTGTAGTATTCACTAGAAGGACTAGAAAAGGCAAGTAGGAACCTATACTGGTCAGGCCTACACCCACATTCAAGGAAAGGCTTAAACAATTAGAAAAATGAGCTAGCATCACAAATTTCAAGGCATTGAAATTTGAAACAAGAATAGATGTTGAGAAAATGCAGATTGAGGAACTAGTACTCAACAAGATGGGTAAATGGAAATACTCCCCAGACTAGCTTGCCTCCCAAATCTCAAAAGAACTATTGAAGAGATTGCAACCAAGATGGGATTCAGCCACCCAAATGGTAAAAGACATATATGAGAAATCTCTAAAGAATCTCAGACCAAGTCTCACTGGAGCAGAAATAAAGACTAAAATGAAAAAACATGAAGGTAAAATGATGATCAGATTTCACACCTGTTTGATTTTAATCAAAGACATTGAGCATGTTTTAAATGATGCTACAAACATGTGGAAGAATATCTATCATCTACAAAAGCCCAGTGGAGATCTAGTTGAGATCAAGGATGATGCCAACAATGATAGTGATGATGTTAATGGCACTCCATCCATCACAGTCTCACTAGGAGAGCTGCATGCAATAATGGAAGAAGACAAGGAGGAAGAAGGAATGGAGGAAGAAGCTGAAGAGGAAGATAAGGAGGTAGATGATCTAGTAAAAATTGTTGCAGCAGTTATTGCATCCCTTCCTCACTCTCCACCAAAAACTATTTCATCCACTAAGGAGATAGCTTCTACAAGTGAGATTGTGAACACAATTGCCACATCAATTGCTCAATCTTCACTAGTCTCCTCCCAGCTCCAAGTTTCTAAAATAGATGTGCCAAGCACTTCATCTACTCAGCTAAATGTTACTTCTTTAGCTATCGAGCTAGCCTCCTCAGCTCCATCATCATCAGTCAGTATAATAGTAAGTTCTACAATTTTGTCAATTCCAGCTTGTTCTATAATTTTGTCAGCATTATCTACATCTACTTCAAATCCAATTAGTTCAGATACTACATTACCGAGTCTATCATCATTTTTGGGAAGTATTCCAATTTTTGATTCAGTAAATACTTCTATTGGCATTCAATCCTCAAGTCCTATCCTAGTTTTTACTACTAGTGCTTCCATCTCCACTATTGTGTCTATTCCTAAGGTCAAACTAATCATCACAGAAGTCAAACAAAAGCATCCATTAAGACTTCTCATCACTGGAAAGGAAATTCCAGAAGATATTGACTTAGACACAGAGATAGTGATTCCAAAGATTGACTATGAAAATGCTACTATTGAAGAGATGAGGTATGCTAGTCAACTAATAGAGATGAAAGCTATGCAGAAGCAGTTAATATCTGAAAGGGATAAGGAATACAGAATAATTGAGAATGCCAAGAATATAATTATAGATGCTATAGGTGTTGAAGTAGATTCTACCCAACACATTTTGATTTAGTTAGAAGAGGCTATAAATAAATTCATTGAGGACACCTTTGGTCAAGAAAAATTGATTGAAAAAGGCTAAAAGGAAATTTGATAATAAGATGCTTGAGCACATTACTCAACACATTGCAATAAAATAGGCAGAATTGTCCATCATTTTGGCCAATCTTGAAAATTATTTTAATAATGTAACTTTACTTTTTGCCAAACTTTGTGATGTTACCGAGTACACCAAGGAGATCAAAGAAAAATTGAATAAAATTGATGAGGATATGAAGGTTAGTGCCCAAATGCTGCAACTTGACCCCAATTCAAGTTCATCCCATCATTTTAGAATCATATTTTTTCCAGAAAAGTAGGCAGAATTGTTGAGAGAGGAAGCAAGGATCAAGTCTACCTTGATTGACATTCAGAATATGATCCTTCCTATCATGGACACAATGCAGAAACACATTGTCTACTCCAAAACATTGATCCATGATAACAATTTTTTAGTTGTAGATCATGTGATTGAACTTTCAGCTGAAGTTCAAATAGCACTCTCCACCTACACAATTTTGCAAGAAAATTGGGATAAGATTTTGGCTCTTATTCTCAAGGTACACTCTAATTTTATCTCTCATTTTGGTGTCTCTATGTAAATACATATTGTGTAATTTGGCATTATTGTCAAAAAAGGGGAGATATATGTAAATAAGGAAGCCATGTGTAAAGATAGAGATACTTGTAAATACTCTATGCATATTGTATGGGGGAGATATATGTAAATCAGTACGTCAAAGTTTACACATAAGTTTTGGCTCATAAGTGTTTTTGTCACTAATGCCAAAGGAGGAGATTGTTGGAATTATGATATATTTGTCATTAGTGCAAATACTTATTCAATTCTGAATGCTTATCTAGCTCATCACTTAGTCTATAGTGCATACTAAGCATTTTAGCGGTTACCTTATAAGGTCAATAGGTAAACAGTTCTCACTGAGCATTCTAGAGGATACCAAGTAAATGAGAAGTTCAGTAGTGTTTACTGAGTGAAAAAGGTAAACAAAGGTCACAGTGTTTACCGAGTGAAAAAGGTAAACAAAGGACTCAGTATTTACCGAGTCAAAAAGGTAAATAAAGGACTCAGTGTTTATCGAGTGAAAAAGGTAAACAAAGGACTCAGTGTTTACTAAGTGAAAAAGGTAAATGAAGGACTCAGTGTTCACTGGGCAAAGCAAGGTAAACAAAGAAGTTAGTTTCTACCGAGTGACACTATATCTCCCGAGTCACCAATGGTTACCAAGTTTCAAGTAATATTGTGTGGCTAGTATGAACCGAGCCTCTACTCCTATCGAGTGCATGATGATGTCGAGTAATGTAGTGGATGCCAAGTATTGAAAGGTCACCGAGTCAGTAATGTTTTGTTCACTTGTGTTTTGGCCGACATTGCAATTGTAAATATTAGAATGGTATATATGTAATGTATGCTATCATTTTTAGTATGATGTGTGTATCAAAAGATGAGAGCGATATTTGCAAGCAAATCAACTGCAGATTAAAAGGAATACAACAAGGTCAACATAGGAATAGAAAAGTTATATCTATCACATCAGGTGATCAATGCAAAAAGGATCTTATCAGCAAATAGTTGTAAGTAGATCCACTACTTCATCCTAATATGTGAATCATTTTATAAATCCTTTAATAGGGTAGACTTAACAGTCTTTTTGTAAATCTCCTAACAGAGTGTATACTTCACTGTATGTTTGTAAATCCTCTAACAAGGTGGATCTAGTAGTCCTACTTGCTCCTAACAGGGTAGATCACCAAAAGTGATCATTGCAAGTCTTAACAAGCCAAATTTATAATGCAGTATTGAAGTTTTGTGGGCAATTTCCCCACCCTAATTTTACTTTCTATTTGGAAGGTTTTTGGGTCACCAAATCTTTGTGTATATGTGCAATAAATGTTTAATTTTTCATTTATGCAGTAGATTAGACGAATGAATGATGAATGGTTAAAATACTAAATTGCTTAAAATTTTTATAAGTTACTAGTTCACCCCTCCCCTCTCAGTAACCTATCTTATCCTAAATATTTCCAACACTTGCATCATCTACTCTGATGTAGGAATGGGCATAAACCCCTAGCATACATTGCAAATACTCAAAAGTTTCTTTGGGAAGAGGCTTAGTGAAAATATTTGCAATATGCTCTTTAGTGCCTTGATCATGACTTTTGAAGTCAACAAACTTGTTCATATCACAAGTCATATGATGTGAACAACCATTATCAATTATCCAATCAGATTTCTTTTTAGCCTATGATACCAAAGCCATTTTCTCTAAACTTTCATCTTTAATAGCTACAAATCAAATTTTATCATCACCAAAACTTATTCCTTTTTCATCAAAATCATCTTCTTCATTCACATACAAACATTCTCTATCTCTTCTAGGTTTGAAATTACCTCTATACTTTTTCTCTCTTTTAAGACACTTAGATACATAATGACCAAATTCATTACAATTCCAACATTTAAAGATTTTCTTACCATCCTTTTCTCTTCTTATTAGAAGGACTAATCCTTCTTCAATCTTTCTATCCTCATCAGATCTGCTAATGCTAGCAAAATATCCTCTAGTACTTGTGCTCCTTGATAAGGAAGGTCAAATATTCAAGGAACTGACAGTTTTTCTATTTTGGTCAATTCTCCAGAATGTTTAAGCTCATTCTCAACTACTTCATGTCTTCCAAGCAATTTCTCCTTTGTGAAATTTTTGGTACAAGATATCAACAACTATATCATTTGAACTACTAGCTTAAATGGTGGTGCTAATCTCTTCAATATCTTTCATATAACCTCATCATCCTCTTTGGTTCCTCCTTGAGATCTAATACCTATAGTAATTTCTAATATTCTACCTACATATGTTCTTATAGATTCATCTTCCATCATTTTAACATTTTGAAATGCATAAATCTAACTTTTTAGTCTTAATTTCTTAGAATGTTCATCACCTTCAAAACTATTTTCCAAAGCTTTCCAAATCAAATGAGAAGTAACAAGTGACTTTACTTGGCTGTATTCAATTTTAGGAAGTACATACAACAGTTCTTATGTTTCTCTCATGTAACAAATGAAAAAAAATCTTTCTTCCTTAGTACAAGTTTCCAAATCTTTCTTAGCAATGATTGTCGTTGATGATTTTGTCAAGATCCAATGTCTAAGACCCATGCATAGCAGATGTGTCTTCATCTTTTCCTTCTGACTATCATAATTTATTCCATCAAACATTATAATATCTTTCCTAAACATGTTTTCCATGGATCTCCCAAAGTTGTTAAACTTTATCTTCAAGGACCTGATGCTCTGATACCAATTGTTAGAAACAATAGTCCACCAAGATAACTAAGAGGTAGGGGGGAGGTGAATCAATTATCCAATAATTGAAACATATATTAACCTTAAACAATCTTAAACATTCAACCAAAGTAAACAACAATCGTACAAAGATGCAAATACATAATTACACTAGATATGTTGACTAGGGAAACCCTTGATCAGAGGGAAAACCCTAATGGGAATGATGTCCACAAGATGATGTACTAATATAAATATTGCTTGTTAGAGGATGGACCTTGTTAGGAGTCTATTACAACATTTATTACATATGACTCCCTATTAGGATATTTTGAATCTTTGTTAGAAGGTTCCAACCTTGTTAGGAGCTATAGAAGATAGAAGGACCCACTATCCAAACAAAATTTGGGGCAAGATCATTGAACTCATTGTTCAATTGATCTCTCAACTATTGTAAAATAATTACAAGTATGAATTTTACTTTAACTTCCTTCCTCTATCCTGAAAATCAAACCAATCACTGCCAAATATTGTAGACTAGGTCACAAACCTTGGATCCAAGTATCAAACTTTGGATCACATAATAAAACCTCAATAATGAAGTTTCCTTCAGTTTTTCTCTACTCTGCTTATCTTAGCATTCTGCACTTGTGCGACTTAAAATTATTTTCACACATCTATACATGATAAATGAAAATGTCCTTCCTTTATATTGAATCCATAAAACAATTCCCTAAGTCAATTGTTACACCCCAATTAATTATTATAGGACCACATTAAGAACATGTTACACTTAGTGATAACATTGATCTTCTGCCTTGCAACTTGAATATCTTTATATACACGTGTCATTATGATGAGTGAACTTGGCCACATCATCTCCAAAATGTCTTCTTGACATATTTAACTTTATCTTCTTAAAATAACAAATCTACTAAGAGATGTAACAAGGTTACCAGAACATGCCTATGTATACTCTATCTTAGAATAGTTTTCACCGAAACTCTCATAACTTCTTCTAGACTTAATATCTTATGATTGCAAGGTTAGCTACATATAATAGATATTTATTAGTGTCTTCCTTTAACCTTTCTACTAAGAATGCTTGACAATCTATTTGTACCAACTTGATCTTTCCCCTATTCTTCTATTAGATACCACAGAAAATTTCTATGTTGACATCAATGACAAACATAGTCATGAATGTAACATATCATCATGATAAAGATCTATTCATGTTTCTAAATTACTCCCCCATAGGAATAACAACAACATTAATGCTTCCAACATCTTTGTACTTATTTTATTGGGCCTATCATTTCCCATACTCATTTCACTTCCTGGTAATTTATTTCCTCTTTAGGTAGGCATCAATGTCTAATTTTAACTCTTTGATGTTTTGACTGATACTAGTTTTTGTTTGGTTGTTTTGACCTATTTTCAGGTCAATTATATCCCTAGTATTATTGAATCTTAGTATGTATGCCCCTATTATGTAATTTTTTTGAGTCTCTCTTATTCTAGGTCTCATATTCATTAGGGAATCTTCCACCATCTTTTCATAATCCTTTACTCTAGTGCTCCATTTGTCATTTAATAGTTTTCTTAAATCTTTGGGAAATTATAGTCCAACATTGTATGGTATTTTGTCTCTTCTTCTTACACTACATAGTATAACATTTACAACTTTTTCTTTTTTTTTTCCTTGGTGAACCTTATGAATCTATTCTTAATAATATTGTAATCACAATTTCTTACAATTACATCTATAACCTTACTAATAGGAGTTGTTTTATAATTTTTCTTACCTTTCTTATGCACTAGTGATGATTCCTCTTTAGTATCTTTAGTGATCACATCTTCTCTAGCTACATCATCTTCTAATTTAGTTTCTTTGGCTTTTAGTTCTTTATGAGATGATTCACTTCCCATCTCTATTATTTAAGTCATGCAAGGTGGACTAGTCTGTAGTTCTTCTTCCATATCCTTTGTGCTCATCATCTTGGATGACATAGCTATGGAGGGCCTCGGTTCTTGACTCCTTGACATTCTTGGTTGAGTAGAATTCTCTATTGCATTTTTCTCCAATAATATCATGTTTCTAATTTCTTCACATGTGCCAAATCTTATCAAGATAATGGTTTCTTCTAATGCTAGAAGACTTTCTATCTAGTGTCTAGTGATGCATAAATCTCCCTTAAATGAGAAAAAATGTTGTGGTGTGACCTTAAAATTATTCAAACACCCCAAAATGGAGTTAAGAGAGGGCTCTGCAACTTTTTTAAAAAGTTACACAAAAACATAGCCTAGGCACCCAAAAGAGCACAACTAGGTTATAAGCACAAAATCTCCAAATACTAGGTTTGTGCCTGAATTAAGAACCTATGAGTTTATAGGGAAGTGAAAAGGTTCCAAAGTACTTATCCAAATAAAAAAAGTAGGTTTGATTTTCCTATCTTGTTTCCAAGTATCAGAGATAGAAAAATTTCCCTTTAGGCCTATTTGCTAGGTCTTGTAAAGGAAGCAAAAAATTGATGATTGACCAGGTTAAGCCACCAATTAGGAAACATGCAGTGATCTACTAGATATCATTATCGACCTTTAGATTGGTTTCATCCATCCCCCAATTGTGTACAACACTTGAATACCTGTTGTTCTACACTAAACACATAGAGATGTTTGGCCTAGGGCTTGCTAGAAAAATTAGTTGCCTTGCTTTCCATCTCTCATCCTTTAGGGACCATCTTGTACAACCTCCTAAATTGCATTTTACCAAGTGGAATGGAATTCCCTTGGAGTTCTCTTCTATGTGATCTATTATTTTCTGATATTGGTTATATTTTCATTTAACTATTATTTCTATCTAGGGTAAATCCTAACACTTATCCTGAGGAGAAGTCTTTTCAAGACCAGATGTAAGATGACTAAAATTTTTTGTAAAGTTATTATTGATAGTGGAAGTTAAAAAAAACTAGCATAAGAGGAGATAGTTACAAAGATGCAATCACAAAGGTTGAGACACCCTAAACCCTATCATATTTCTTGGATCAAGGATGAACATAAGCTAGTAGTAAGTGAACAATGTTTTGTGAAGTTCAAAATTGGAAATTAATTTGATGAAGTTCTATATGATATTATGCCTATGGATTGTTTTCATATTCTATTGGGTAGACCCTAGCAATATGATAGATATTATATGCATTAATTCTTTGGGTGAATGGAAGAGAGAAAGTGTTGTTTCCTTTGATTGAAAGTCCAGATAAGGTTAATTGTACAATTATTCATGTTTGTGTGGTAAATATTGATATACAATTGTTTGAAGTGCAAGAATCTATAATGGAACAATAATTATTTTGTCAATGATGTCAAACCTACTACATGCTTGTGAGATAATTTCTTTTTCGTATGATAAGATATCATTTAGTTGATTGATGAAGAGGATTTCAGAAGAGGAGATAATAATAACACCTAGAGAAAGGTTGAGTTATTTGGTATGTAAAAGAAGCACTAAGACCAAGTAAGACATTAATACTATAGTGAATTGTTTATCTACTTAAAGTTTGAAATGAAACATTACTCAAGATTATTGGAAGAAGATAAAGTATGAAAAGTGTCTACCCAGCCTTGCCAAGTAGAAATTAGTGGATGCCAAGTGAAAAACAAGAGGTGCCAAGAAAAGATGAAAATTAGTGCAAGTTGAGTGATTGTTAGTATATGCCAAGTAAAGTTTAGTTGATGTTGAGAATCAGTCAACTTTAGTGTTTATCAAGTAAACTAGTGTTGACTGAGTGGAAGAACAATATAGAAGCTGAGTAACAACATATTAATTTTGAGTGCTAGTATTGTGTTAAATTGTAGATTTGACAAATTTGAGTTGACTATTTTTTTTCTTGAATTGTGTGAAGTGTTTGGAAGATAACAATAATGAGTTGGTGGAACAAAATTCAAGGTAGACCATTTTGTAGTGAATTCAAGGAAGATTGTAGAAGAAGTTTCTAGAGGAACCAAATGGAAAAATGGGTAGATTCATTGTATCCTACCTAGTTCAAACTAACCCTAAAATAGATGATTGTGGTTAAGCAGTACAAGATCTTAAATTTGTATTTGTAGAGAGAGTTAGAAGAAAAGGTTTTCATGTGCGAGAACCTAAGGAAGACAAGGAGTCTAGGGAATTGCTTCATTTAGCGGCCATATAGAAGAGATTACAATTGACATACAAAGAAAGAAGTCTTAAGAGTATGAATGCTTGAAGGGTGAACAATCTATCAAAGCTAAAGTGTGTGAATGGCAAGTAGAATGGAGTACTAAAAAAAAAATTTGTAATATGCAACTAAATTGTAATTTTTATCAAATAAAGCCTTACTATTACCCTCTAATCATTGTATCAATCTAGGGTAAATCCTTTGGATTAAGGTTGACCTAGTAGTTATTATTAAATCCTTTAACTAGGTGACATTTCAAGTGAATGGTCTAAAATCCTCTAACAAGGCTCACTCCTAATAGGGTGATTGGAATCCTTTAATCAAGTCACATTTAATAGTGTGCATTATAACCTTTAACATGGTGGGTCTTTCATAGGCCATCACTTAAAAAGAGTGAGAATTAGTAGCATGTTACTGGTGTTTTTTCCCAAATTGGGTTTCCACATAAAATCCTTGTATCAAATATGTTATTAAATATGTTATGTTCCATGTTTAAATTTTTGCAAAGTTGTTTTGACCTAGGAAAGTAACCTACAAAGTTTAAGTGTTGTATGATCTAATGGATGCATGCATAATAAGCTTTTATGGATATGTATCTACTAAGAATTGAAAAGTTTTATCTATACATCTAAACCTTGGATAACTGATTCACCCCTCTCTATGTTATTCTAAATAATTCCAACAATCAATGGGAAAAAGTTTGAAAAGGAGATGAAAAAGAATAAAGTTTTTTTTGTTGTAATCCCTAAGGGACCAAGTTGTGGCAATAGGGATCGAGTGACAAAAAATAATAATGAATGAGTGATAGAATCTAATGGAGGTCAAGTAATAGTAGAAATTGAAAGGTTTTTTGATGCATACAAGGAGATTTTTGCTGAAGATACACTTCATGGTTTACCACCAGTAATGAGTATAAGTCATTATATGGATGTTATTCTTGGTGCTATTTACTGAATATAGCACCATATAGATTGACACCTATAGAAAATGAAGAACTTAACAGACAAGTGCAAGAGTTGTTGAAAAAAGGTTTTATCTAAGAAAGTTTGATTCCATGTTTTGTACCAACTGTATTAGCACCTAAGAAGAATGGAGAATGGAGGATGTGTACTAATTCTAGAGATATTAACAAGATTATAGTGAAATATAGGTTTCATATTCCAAGGATGGATGACATAATCAATTGTTGGAGTAGAGAAAAGTATTTTACCAAGATTGATTTGAGAAGGTGATGAATGGAAGACTTCTTTTAAGATAAAAGATGGTTTAGATGAATGTTTGGTTATGCTTTTTGGTTTAACTAATGGATCTAATAGTTTCATTAGATTGATGAATGAAGTTCTCAAGATATTCTTAAGTTTGTGATTGTTTATTTGGATGATACTCTGATATTCAGTAAGAATAAGGAATAACAACTTGAGCATGTCAGAAAAGTATTGAAAAGATTGAAAGAGGACAAGATGTTGATTAATTTTAAAAAGTGTTCCTTTTGTTAATCCTATGGAAATACATATTGTCAATTAGTGAAAAACCACTTAAGCTATCTAGGAAGGTCTATTAATACTACAACCAAGAATTCCATCAAGGAGCAGATTTTAGTGTAGCCCTAAAAGATGAAGGTATACTATGTTAATTAGTCTCATAGTATGACCTAAGCTATTTAGTATTATCAATGGGAAACAAGATTCATGAGTGAATCAAGTTCACAGAGTTAATTGAGCTCTCTATGTAAAATGATTTAGCTATATCACTTGAGTTCCACAATGTTACATAAGCATCCAATGCTAACCAAGTTTTAGTATCACCTAAGGGATAGAAAATACTCATAAGCACTATATTTCCTGAGCATCAATATATGGGCCAACCTAAAGGCATAAATTGATTATTATGAAGATATGCATTGTGGGAGCCAACTTGGTATATACTTATTATTTGAAGGGTATATAAGGAGGACAAATTCATTTCTCTTGTGTGTGTGTGTGTGTGTGTGTGTGTGAAGATATGTGATTATTCTAGAGACAAATAATGAATATGGAGCAAAATATGTAATTAGACTACAAGGAAGTATAAAGAGAAGAGAAGAGACTCATCCATCACAATTAGGTTGTCATATTATTCAACAGATCTAATTTAACCAATCAAGTTATAAAATAGAGATCAAATTGCTAGTTCATCCTAATTATTAGGTGCATTAGTCAAATCCTTTAACTAGGTAGACCTAACAGTCCTTTGCAAAGTCTCTTAATAGAGTAGATACTTCATTGTATTATAAAATCCTTTTAGAAGGTGGACCTAACAGTCCTTCATAATTCTAATAGAGTAGATTAGTAGAAGTGATCAATTGTAAGCCGTAATAGGCCAACTTTATTATTATAGTAGTGAATCTTGTGGGTGTTATCCTCACGCCAGTTTTACCTTCTACTTGGAAAGTTTTTGGGTTACCATATTTTATGTCAAAGTGTTATGGTGTTGATTTCTTTATTGTTTTATGTTCATTCATGGAAGTAGATTAGATAATATAAAGAGATAATGTTGAAGTAATCTAAGTGAGAAAAGTTTTATTAGTTCCTAACCCATAACCCCCCCCAATCCCACTCTCAGTCACTTGGTTGTCACTGCATTACCAAAAGCTAGTATCAGGGCATGGTTCTCCTATCAGAGGCTTAATAGCTAGAGAGTAAAGATCTAAGGAAATACAATTGTACAAGTTAGACAAAGATATTGAAAATGAAAAGTTGGATTTACACATGACTATGGAGCAAGTTAAGAAACTCAAGGATCAAATTACTCACTCTCTGAAGAGAAAAAATAATTAACTATATAGATGAATAAAAATATCTACATAGAAGCAACAATATAAGATCTATACAAAGAAATAATTTTAGAGGAATCAAATGTTGCTATAGAAAATCTACTAGTGAGGAATGCTACTCTATAAAAAGAAGTGATGAAATTGAAATTAGAATAGGAAAGTCACTTAGTTAGGCTATGTAAGCTCATGGAGAAAAATAAAAAAGAAACAAATGATAAATAAATGATAGATTTAAGATTCTCTAGTGGAGAAGATGGAAAAATGGAAATATGACTCAAATGAGTTAAAAAGCCAAGTGCCTGATGTCCTATTGAAGGCAGTCACACAAAGATGGATAAATGTTGTGAAAATAGAAAGGGACATAAGAGAGAAAACATTGAAAAGCATCATGCCTAACCTCTCAAATGCATAAATGAAGAAGGCCATGGAAAACATGAAAACATGTAGACTCCTAAATTTAAAGCCTTCCAAATTTTGACAAAAAAATATAGAGGATGTTGTGTAGTCCACAAAAAAGTTGTGGAAAACCATTTTTGAGAAAGAGGGTAAATTAAAGAAGGATGAAGAGATAGAGGTAGAGACTAAAGAGTGTGATACAAACATGATGGAAACAATTGTTATTATAACTCTACCCTCCACTCCAAGCCAAACCATTGCTACACCCAGTGTAGATCAACTAGAGAAGAAGGAATAGAGTCTTCCATCCATCCAAGTAGGAATCATGTTACACACTCAATCTACCTCTGAGA
Organism: Cupressus sempervirens; assembly: GCA_028749045.1. NCBI lineage: Eukaryota > Viridiplantae > Streptophyta > Pinopsida > Cupressales > Cupressaceae > Cupressus > Cupressus sempervirens. Next base: position 47,113,129 of record CM053786.1, read on the forward strand.
TAACTTTAACCAAAAAAAATCCAAAGGATAAAGACAAGGTCAAAAAAGTAAGAAAATAAGAAAGTCAGAGTCAACTGAGTGAAGATGAGAAAAAGATGAGGAGAAAGGTGAAGCAATCATAGTCTCTCCCAGTGCTAAAATGAAAGGTAAGGATTAGGAAAAGATCTCTAATAAGATAGACCTGGATACTAAGATTTGGTTACCAAATTGGGATCAATCCAATCTCATTGCTAATTAGGTGGAGATCCTTAGTGATTTGTAGAGGAAAAGGGCACATTAGAGGAAGTTGAGAGCATCAAGAGACAAAGGTAAAGTTATTGAAGACATCAAGGACATATTTTTGGATGTACTATAGATTGATGTAAATAATGAGGCCTTTATTATTGAAAAATTAGTAGATATTGTACATAAATTTAGTAAGGATATAGATGTGTATGGAAAACTTCTGCAAAGTGAAAAAATAAAGTTTGAGAATAAAGTTCTAGAGAATGTAGCAAAGAAAAGTGTTATTGATCAAGTGGAACTCTTGAAGGAGTTGTACAGAATGTTGTTTCATTATTTACAAAATTGTGTGATACCTTAATTTTCACTGAGGAAATAAAACACAAACTGAAAAAAAATGATGAAGATTTCAAGAACAATGCTAGTTAATTAGCACTTGACCTGAGTACCAACTCAAATCAATTTGCGAAGGTCATATTTTTGATAGATTCATAGGCATAGTTATTGAGGGAGAAAGCCAAAATAAGGGTAACCATTCTAGACATCTAGAGTATGATACTTCCTCATATGGATGTGATGTAAAAGTATTTGGCACATGCAAAGCTATTATTACATGACACAAATTTCTCAATTGTAGATCTCATGATGGAGCTATCATCTAAAATCTAGATTGAACTACATCCCTTAAAGGTACTATAGGTAAATTGGAATAAAAATATGTCTTTAATTTTGAAAGTGCACAATGATTTCCTCAAACATTTTGGCATTTGTAACAAAAACAAGGGGGAAAACATAGCATGCATATAATCAAGGAGGAAATATTTATATGAGGAAATGTATAGAGGAATATGTATATGATACAAATCATATATTTAGTCAAATCAACAAAAACAATTTTGAAAAATCCAAATTTAGACAAGTTGTAATCGAGTTATAGTTTCTAGTTCAAACTACATTAAAAAACCAACCACATGAAAAGGGGGAGTTTGACATAAATTTTTGATTAAGAGATTTTTTTATTATTGAAAGAACGACAAAAGATAAGTGTTTTTGTCACTAATGACAAAAAGGTATATTGTTAACCCTATGGAAAGACATATTGTCAATTAGTGACAAACCACTTATCCAAGAAGGTCAGTTAATGCTACAACCAAGCTTTCCACTAGGGAACAGATTTCAATGTAGCCTGAGTAAATGAAGGTATATTGTGTTATCCAAGCTCACAGTATGACCTGAGATGTTCAATATTATTAGTGGGAAATAAGCTTCAATGTGTGAACTGAGTTCATAGAGTTAACCATGTTCTCTATGTAAACCAAGCTATCTAGATGAACCCACCCCAAATTTGCCTTCTACTTGGAGGGTTTTTGGGTTACCATATCTTATGTCAAAGTGTTATGGTGTTGATTTATTTATTTGGTTATGTTGATTCATTAAAGTAGATTAGATAATATAAAGAGATAATGAAGTAATCTAAGGGAGAAAAGTTTTATTAGTTCCTAATTCACTCCCCCCACCTCTCAGTCACTTGGTTGCCATTACATTTCCAACATGTTTATGCAAGAAGAGATTGTATATTTGGGATTTGTAATTTAACTTGATGGTTTGAGAATGGATCCTTAGAAATTTAATATTTTTTTGAATGGACTACACCTAAGAATGTGGGCGAGTAAGATCATTTCATGGTTTGGCTAGTTTCTACAAAAAGTTTATAAAGAATTTCAATTCTATTTGTAATGCTATGACTAAGACAATGAGAGAAGATTAAAAGGATATTAAGTGGACACATGAAGCTGACAAGAGTTGTGAGACTTTGAAACAAAAGGTTACTAATTTGGTTGTATTGGCTTTGCCTGATTTCAATAAGATATTTCAAGCAGAATGTGATGCAAGTGGCAGTGCAATAGGAGTTATGTTGAGTCAAGAAGATAAAATTATTTCTTTCTTTAGTGAGAAGTTAAATGATGCTAAAAGGAACTATTATGTGTATGATGAAGAGTTTTATACTATTATTCAAGCCTTTAAGAAGTTGAGACATTATTTGATTCCTAAGGAGTTTGTGTTATATATTGATCATAAAGCTTTACAATATTTGGGATGTCAACATAAGTTGAATGAGAGACATATGAAGTGGATTGAGTACTTGTAGAGCTTCAAATTTTTGAAAAATAATAAGAGTGGAGTTACTAATTGAGTTGTTGATGCATTGAGTAGAAGACGTTGTTTGTTGGTTGAGATGAACATTGAAGTTCTTGGTTTTGATGAAATGAAGGAATTATATGATACTAACCTTGATTTTTCTATGGCATGCAAAGAGTGTAGATTACCAAATCTATTAGATCAAACAAGTAAGTATGATGATTATTTAATTCAAGAAGGTATGTTGTTCAAAGGAATTTAGTTGTGTATACAAAGAAGTTCTATGAGAGTAAATTTGATTAAGGAAAAACTTTGTGGTGGTTTGGCTGGAGATTTTAGAATTAGTAAGACATTATTTTTGCTTAAGGATATGTATTATTCACCACAAATGTATAAGGATGTTCAGAAGTTTGTATGGAGTTACACAATATGTTAAGTTGAAAAAGGAATAAATCACAATACTAGATTGTATACACCTATTTTTGTTCCTAAGAAACCTTGGAGTGACATCAATATGGATTTTTTTCTTGTGTTACCTAAAATAGCAAAAGGGTGTGACTCCATATTGTTGTTATGGATAGATTTTCTTAGATGGCACATTTCATACCATGTAAGAAGACATCAGATGGTGTGCATGTTGCTGAAATTTTCTTCAAAGAGATTGTTAGATTGCATGGATTACCAAAAGGTATTATTTCTGACAGAGATAATAAGTTTGTTGGTTATTTTTGGAGGACTTTGTGGAAGAAGATGGATACTGAGTTGAAGTTTAGTTCTGCATTCCATCCATAGATAAGTAGAAAAATAGAGGTTGTAAATAGAAGCTTGGGTAATTTTTTGAGATGTTTAGTTGGAGATAAGCCGAGTAATTGGGATATGGTATTGGTACAAGCTAAGTTTGCATATAATAATTCTATGAATAGGAGTATAAGAAAAACAACTTTTGAGATTGTTAATGGAATGCAATCTAGAGGAGTATCAAATTTGAGGGATGTTTCATGTGAAGAGAAGAGAAGTTTTGAAGGGGAACAATTTATTTCTTTTATAAAGTCATTGCATGAGAAGTAAAGTTGATGTTGGAACAAAGTAATCATAAGTATAACCTGATAATGTTGATAATTTTAGGGGACATCATATTTTTAAAGTTGGTGATGAGGTGATGGTTCATTTGAAGAGAGGTAAATTTCCTATTAGGACATATAGTAAGGTGAAGATGAGGAATTTTGGACCTTGTAAGATCTTGAGGAAGCTTGGTAGTGGCAATGCATATAAGGTTGAGTTTCCTAATGACATGGATATATCTCCCATATTTAATGTTGAATGATTTTTATATCATGAGTTAGATGATGAAGTTGTTGTACCAGAATATTATCTTAAGATCTATTAAATCAAAGAGTTAGTAAAAGAACAAGAGAAAAATATTACTATGAATATTTGGTAGAGTGTAAGAACAAATAAGTTGAAGGTGCTACATGGATTTCTCAATCTATGTTGGATTTAGCTTAGGTTGTGACATCTCAACGATTTAGGAGAATCATTTATTTCAACTCTAGTCATTTGAAGTAGGAGCATCTAGGGTTGATGTGTTATCCTTCTCATTTATGTTCATTCTTTTACTTACTGTCGAGTTGTAATCATTGTCAAGTGCTAGTAATTGATCATCTAATTAGTATCAACTAAGTTGCAATGATTTCTAAATTAATTTTAACCTATTGGTTTTCATGTTATCCCATTCATTTTGTTAGTATTGATTGAATTACAACCATTACTGATTGCCTATATTGGCCGAGCATTTTTTCAAGTGCCAACTGAACTTGATATTTACTGATGCTTAATTCCTTACCTGAACATTTTTTTCTATGAATGGTTCTTAGATTGAGTTGACTTATGTAATTAATTTTGATAGTGAATTTAATGTTTGGATCTTGTCTTGGGATGTGTACAAACCATTTTAAGGTCGACCTTTCTATAATGTAATGATCTAGAATCTTCTATAAGTAATTTTGGAAAGTATAAATAAGGGTGTTTAGGTTTAGGTTAGGTAATTAATTAGAGAATTAAGATGAGAATGTGAAGTAAGAAGAGCTTAGAGAGTGGTGAAGAGATGTTTCTAGAATAGTGAATTTGAAGCTAGATCATGGATTTTTGAAGTTGTATTTTGTTGGTCGTAACCTAGAAGACTTTATAGTTAGGCACATATGTTGTTAACTTGATGAATCAATAAAAGTGATTTTTTTCATGTCTCCTTGGTGTTTTTATCTATTTCATTTTCTTCCATTATGTTTCTCAACAACGTGATTGGATAGGTATGTCTACCTCTGGCCCTAGCTCTTTGATTCCCTCCTTGTTTTATATTAGAATCCTTAGCCCTATTAGGAGATTTTGTTACAAATATAAAAAGTATGCAAAATGAGCCCACTTCCCAAAAATTCAATATACAAAGAGTAGATACAAAAAAATCTACATAATCTATTGATATCTACAATATCTCATATTTTCCTTTACTTCTCTTCAAAAAACTTGATCACATTTTGCACTACTCTAATCATACATCAGAATTCACATCACAAACATAATATTATACATGTTAGTCTCAAATTGGTTTTGACAATTGAGTGTCAACACACTTAACCAATTCTAAAGATGATGCCAAGTATAACACAGAAGCCAAACTATAGTGTGTGCCAAGCCAGAAAATTCAATAGGTGCTAAGTGATTTTCATGTTCTGAGTGAAGTTCAAGTGCAGAGTCACTATAGGTGCTGAGTAGAGTATAGATGTCGAGTGAAATAGAATTTCTATATGTGCCAAGCATCAACAATTAGTAAGTGTTGAGTAACACAGAATTAGCATATGAGTTTGTATCTTCACAAACTCAGATTTAAACTATTTTTGGAGCTGACATTGGATGAATCTTGAAGGATCTTGAAGATTAGAACAATTCTTTTACATTACTTATGTAATCAGCATGCAGCCAATAAGAAAAAGGAGAAGGCATGGAACCAGTAGGAAAAGTGCAAGAATTGAGTGGGAAATGAAGATTTAATATTCATCGTAGATTCATACCTAATCCTAAGTCTTCAAAATCTTTAAAAGGAGGACAAAAACCCATTATATAAGAGAGGATGCATGAGAGAGAAGTCTGTGGGTGAATTATAGAAAAGTACAGAAGGGTGAAAAGACTTAGTGAAGAATATAGCAAAATTGTAGAATCTAGTTGATCAAGAATAGAGTATTAGAACTTCAAAGAGTGACATATTAGATCAAGTAAAGATCAGACCAGTCAGAGCAGAACAAGGATATGAAATCAGCAGTTGAGGATTAAAAGTCATTAGGTCAAGACATTCTTCTATACTTTCTAGCCATTGTATTGTAAAGAATGAAAATCCTATGTTGATAGGTTGGCCTAATAGCTATATAGGTTTAGCAGCCATATTGTAGATCCTTAATAGGATTGTAAATCCTTTAGTATTGTAGCATTCCAAGTGAATGTTTGTAAATCCTTTTACTAGGTCACTTTTAACAGGGTGTATAGTCTTTAATAGATAGGCCTTTCATAGGGCAAACCATTGGAAGTGGTCAAACATTGTAATATTGAATAGTTACATATTAGTATAGTGATATTTTATGGGTTTCATCCCCACCCCAATTTTACCTTCTCATTTTGGAGGGTTTCTGGGTTACCAAGTTTGTGTGTTATTTGTTTTCATGCATGTCTTTACTTTCATATTTATTAGATGGATAAAATGCATGTGAATGATATCAGCTAATTTTTTTGAAAAGGTTAAAGCTACTTTTGATTCAACCCCCCCCCCCAACCCCCTCAAAAGTAAATCTTCCCACTTGTAAATTCCATCAATTGTATCAGAGCTAAGTTCTCATAAGAAGAAGCCTTATAGCTTGGAGAAAATATTTGAAAAATGAAAGTCTACAAACTTGGGAAGATCATAGAGAATCAGACAATTGATATACAACTTTTTTTACATGCCTTGGAAGAAGCTAGAGAAGAACTAAGAAAATCCTTAAAGAGAAGAAGAGACATTGCCATAGTTGAGAATGATACAAAGTACAAGGAGATTGACACCTCAAAACTATTTTCAAATGGAGATTCCAAAGAGTTTGATGTAGCAATAGTAGACCTGATGGAGAAGAATAGTGCTCAAGCAAAAGAAATTAGAAGACTCAAGCTTGAACAAGAGTCACAAGCCATAATGCTTTGTTAGGTAATTGAATAGAAGAAAAGAGTCATTGAAGATAAGGCTATGCTAGAAGAAGACAAGAGAAACCTTGCCAATAGAATAGAAGAAAAATCAACTGAGCTTGCATGAATTTCAAACATGCAACTAGACACCCTAAGCTAGATGATGAATGCTCATCATGAGATGAATATCAAGGATACTGAGATCTCTACACTAAAGATGTAGAATGAACAACTATAAAATGATCTGAAAAGAGAGAAGGAAATTGTAGAGAGCAGCTACTAAAATCACCAAGGGCTAGCAATGATACTTTAGGACTAGGATACAATAGCATTGAAAAAGGAGAGTCATCTAAGACTACAAAAGAAAGTAGTAACAAAGGTAAGAACAGTAAACCTACTTGTCATTTATATGGTAAAAAGGGACATACCTCTAATGTAAGTAGGAGCAAGAATGCACATCAGCATGAAAAACCTAAGAATGTGAGTTACTATCATAAGTGCAAAAAAAAAGGACATCAAGCACATGACTGTAGGACTAGGACTATCAGAACTCTAAGATTTGAAGGTCACTGCTTCAATTGCAAGAAGTATGGACATAAAGCTTTTGAGTGTAGATCAAAGCCTATGTGGACACCAAATCAGCAAGGGGAAACAACCATGGACATCACTATAATTGGGACTACAACACTAGGTATAGTTGTAATTTCTATCAAGAATATCAAGATATTCCTGAAAATTGCATAAGGACACATTTCAAAGGGAACTACAACAAATGGTTGAGCCAAACTACATGTTTTAGTTACTTGAAGACTAGTCATGTCAGCAAGAATTGCCTAACAAGGTCAAAGACACCCAATTCAAAGAAAAACAAAGGAAAGGAGAAGGTAGATGTTGAAAACATCAAAGGAGAAATAAATAAGACATGGAAGAAGAAAGATGGGTGTAGCACATCAAATGAAGGGATCAGTTCACCTAACAAGTCAAGTGATCACACTTCATCAAACTAAGCAAAGAAAAAGCATGAGGGACATATTTACAAAGTTTTATCATACATCAATTCCTAGACATGTAAGTACTAAAAACAAGAAATGAGCATGAACAAAGATGAAAAAGTCAAAATTTTCAAGATTTCATAAGTGTTGCTAAGTTGCCCTCATATGCCAAGTAAAATTCCAATACATGTCAACTTGATTGTCAAAATAGAAGGAGCCAAATGATTAGTTGGAGTTGAGCTAGTACAAGAAGCTAAGTGAAAGGAAATCTCAATTGAAGTCGAGTAAGTTATACACCTATGGAAGAAAAGTGATGGAAAGACCATTGAAGCTAAGTAATGTAGAATCCTTCAGAAGTTGAGTGGACAGCTATAAATGTACTAAGCATTAAATGCAATAAAAATAGGGTATATCATCATGTTTTCAATCATTTTTCTTCATCCGAACAAAGAGAAAAGACAAGAAAGAGTGTAGAATGAGTCCAAAGTAGAGAATCTAGTGTTTAAGTAGATTTTAATAGTATCATAACATGATTTCATCGATCTTGAGGTATTTACATTTGTGCCAAGCTATGCAGTTTCATATTTTTTTGCTTACAAACCCTAGATTGCAAAAATGGCTTCTAGCTCTAGGAAAGCTCAGGAGAAGGAACCATTTGAAGTCCAGCTAGTGTCAAATGAGGTGAAATAACCTAATTTCTACCCAATACTAGAGGTAGCATACAAGAATGACCCAACTAGAGCCCTATCTATCATACCAACCAAGGTTGTAATGGTTCAAGACATTAGGAGATGCTATAATTGCAAGATTGGAGTTGTAGGAGACATGGAAATGAGGGAAGCCTATGAGAGACTATTTGATAATGGAGTGTTAAAGGAAGAATACCAAATTGTTTAGAAGAAGGGTTTAAGGTATGCCCTAGAATTCCCTATAGTGTTCAAGACTGAATGGATCAGACTAGTGCTTAGCTAAATACATGATGGAAGCTTATGGTTGGAGGAAGGTCTTGTGAAAATCACCAAGGGAATTGTACATAGAGTGATAGGGTACCCAACCCTAGATCAACTAAAGACTCTTATGAGTCATTCCAAGGAGGCAATTGAGAAGAATATTGGTGCTAAGTGGAATAAGAGAGGGATGAGAATTGATACCATCCAAGACACTCTTGATGATTTTTCTCTCAGAGTTATTGTACACAAATTTTACCAATCTAGTAGACTCAATAGTGTGCCTTGCATTGTAGTAAATGTGGGTTATAAATTGGTAAAGAAGGATCATACTTATGATCTTGTAGAACTATAACTACAATAGATTAATGAGAATCTAGAAACAATAAGGAGAACCAAGGGAGCCCAATGCAAATTTGGTGTTATTTTGATTTGCATATTCTTTTATGTTCAGAATGAATTTATTTCTTTTGGAAAAGTTGCATGGAAAACTAATAGGTCTATTGTAGCTCAAGTGAATGAATATATTGAGTAGATGGGAGCTAATTTTGAGACCTTAATGACTAGCTATTTTGAAGACCTGAAGAAGAAAATGAAGAAAAGGCTAAGAATTCTAGTTTCCTTAGTAGAGAAACATGTAAATGATGTATGTTTTCTTGTAGATATTGGCTATACATATATTCAAGATGCCATTCCAAGAGTGAGATGGCTAAGAATTATTGGCTATGAGATAAACATAAATGAAGCATTAGTAGCAATAACTGCATTATTAGCAGAGGACATAGATAAGGTTGCACCACATTTTGGAACCTATGATGCGGTGAGACCAAAAGTGGATATGGAGTTGAATACTACTTCCACATTGAAAAAGAAGGATAAGCTTGTGAAGAAATTAAAAGCCAAATTTGGTGAAGGCATTGTAGAAGAAATAGAGGAAGAAGGTGAAGAAGCCAAGGATGATGAAGAGGAGCAAGGTCAAGGACCACTTGCTATAACCCAAGGTATGGGAGAGGATGCAGCTGAGGAGGAAGGTGCTAAGAAAGAAGCACCCAAGGTTGAGCCCAAGAAAAAAAAAGCTCAAAGTTAGCCAGCTGCATAGCCCAAGTGAAAGAAGTAGGCTACAAAGCTAAGCCCAACCAAGAAAAATAAAAGGGTTGATACTAGGGCTACAACTCAAGTAGCAAAAGAGCAAGAGAAGCAAAAGGAAATAGAACAAGGAGGACCTATAGAGAAGAAGAAGAGAAGAAAACATGTTGCACCTCCTGAATTAGATGAAGAAAGGATAGAGTCTGATGAAGATCAATTCATATTGGTAAGCCATTCTACCACATCTAAATTAGAAAGTATTTGCAATAATATTAGAGAAAATGTAGATCCAACTAGTCTAAAGACCATTGAGTTTAATAAGTTGTCAAAGGAAAACCAAAACATAGTGGAAGAGTACATCTACACTATGATGGCTAAGTTGAAGACCACCCCACTTGAACTAGACAAATCAATGCCTAAGGAGCTAAGCTCATTAGTTGAAGACAAATGGCATTACTATCTCAAAATGAAGAAGGAAATAAGGGAGTCTACATTGGCTCATGTAATACCAAACCTTACTAAAGGTCAAATAACTAAGGCTAGGAAAAAGCATGGGAGCAAATTTGCACCCAAATATAGAGCCTTTTAGTATATTGCAAAACCAAATTGAGGATGTTGTGCAGAAATCCACTCTTATGTGGAAGGTTATTTATGGATTGACAGCTATGAAAGACAAGTAGGAAGACCCATTTGAAGGAAGGAATGATGAAGAAGAAGAGAAAAATGAGAAAGAGGAAGAGGTAGAAAAAGAAAAGGAAATAGTGGAGAAGACACAGGGTGAAAGGTAATAGTTGAAGAACAGTAGGAAGAACTGAGTGTCCAAGACACCCAAATGCTACCACCGAGTTCTCCACACATAACACCTATAGAGACAATAATTGTAAAGGATGTTCCTGACACCTCAGGTTAGAACATCAATCCACTTACTATAGAAGATCTTAAAAAGATCCTTCACCGAACTACAATGTAATCATAGCTTTGTAAAAATCCAGTTTTGGTGAGTGTGGATGAACCGCAAAAGGTTGTAGTAGAAATTACAAGGGAGAATGAAAACACTCAAGAACCACCTAAACAACCTACCATAGCTACAATAGATCAACCCAAAGAATGAGAAGAATAGGATAAAATTGCTAAGGTTGATAACATAGTCACAACAACAACAACTGCTAAGGAGTTAGCAAAGGAACAAATAGGACAAGATGTTCCTATTACACAAAGTCAAGGTGCACCTCCTCAAATTATCATTATTGATCAAGGTAGTAGAGAAGAGGAGAAAGAAGAGGAGAAGACCCCTAAGGAGTAGGAGGCAATACACACATTGGTGAAATTGCCTACCTCAAGGACTCCTACTAGAAGTCAAGCACTAATGCAGTACCATTGCAGATTTCAGCACCAAGCTCGAGTTCCACCAAGATTGCAAGGGCATTTCACTATGGAGACCCTGCACTTGATGAAGAAATAGTCATACCTTGTTATGACTCAAGGAAAATGAATTTAGCACAAATAAATGAAGTGCAAGAGGCACTTGAAAGAAGGAAGAGATAAGAGATACTAAAAAATGAGTATAGGTAGAAGTAAGCACTAGTGGAAATTAAAGATAAGTTTCTTAATGCTTTTAGCTTGAAAGTACCTGATGAAACCCAACCCATCATGGAGCAATTGTCTAATATTGTGGACCAAGTACAAAATCAAGACCTTGATACAAATGTAAAACTATTACAATGGTCAAAAAAGAAGTTTTAGATGAAAGTGACTGAGAAAATACCAATCAAAATAGCACTCTCACAAGTTGAATTGGCTAAATAGATTGAAAAGGAAAAAAATGTACTTGGGAATGTATTCTCATTGTACTCCAAGTTGTGTGATTCATCATATTTCAAACAAGAAACTAGCCAAAGGATATTGATCTTGGAACACAATTTCAAGATTTCTAGCACACAACTACCCAAAGATCCATCTTAAAGTGAGAAGCATTTTGCAATTACACTTCACACATAGAAGGAGTTAGCTGTATGGACAACATAAGAGGAAAATATCAAGGCCAAATTGATGCAAATTCAATCTTTCATTACCCCACATTTAGAAGTACTCCATAAGGAACATGCCTATCTAGAAAATGTTCTAAAGAAAGATCCTATTATTTCTACTTTAGAAGGCCTTGTAAATTTTGTAGTAGAGACAACCATCCAACACAAATCATTGGAGATTGCTTTAGATAATTGGGATTCTTCTCTCAAGATGATTATGGAGGTAAATAAAACATTTTTGGAAAAGTATTCTTTTCATACTTAGGACCATTTAACATAAGTGTCAAAAAGGGGGAGATAATTCATTACTACATCTAATAAGAATGGGAAGACTTAATGTTTTGGGGGATATGTGTATATGAAAGGGAGATAATACATTCTTTGATGAAAGTAATAAAGAATATCCAAAGGGGGAGATATTCAAATTTTGAGGAAGTAATAAAACCAAAAGGATGCAAAACTGCAAGAAGATGTGAAAGGGGAATAGATATAGAGTACAAGAAGTAGAAATAGGGTACATAGGAATAAAGGAAGACAAGGCAAAGAGTATTAGATACATCGACATGAGACAAATTCAACACAAGAGTTTTGGTTACAGAATTGGCACATTAGCTTAGGGAGAGTTACAAAAATTTTGAACAAGTTTTTGAAGTATTGTACATACACCAAACAAAATATATAGTATATTCATAGAGATTAGATTCATAATGTTTAGTTAAGTGTTTTTGTCACTCATGTCAAAGGGGGAGATTGTTAGTCTCAGATTGGTTTTGACAATTGAGTGTCAACACACTTGACCAATTTTCAAGATAATGCCAAGTATAACATAGAAGCTGAGCTATAGTGTGTGCCAAGCCAGAAAATTCAATAGGTTCTGAGCGATCTTCAGGTGCTAAGTGAAGTTCAAGTATTGAGTCACTATAGGTGCCAAGTCACTATAGGTGCCAAGCATAGTATAAATGCCAAGTGAAACAAAATTTCTATATGTGTTGAGCATCAACAATTAGTAAGTGTCGAGTAACACAGAATCAACATATGAGTTTGTATCTTCATAAACTCAAATGTAAACTATTTTTGGAGCTGACATGGGATAAATCTTGAAGTATCTTGAAGATAAGATCAAATCTTTTGCATTACCTGTGTAATCAACATGTAGCCAATAAGAAAAATGGAGAAGGCATGCAACCAATAGGAAAAGTGCAAGAATTGAGTGGGAAATGAAGATTTAATATTGATCATAGATTCATAACTAATCCTAAGTCTTTGAAATCTTTAAAAGGAGGACAAAAACCCATTATATGAGAGAGGATGACTGAGAGAGAAGTGTATGGGTGAATTATAGAAAAGTGCAGAAGGGTGAAAAGACTTACTGAAGAACAAAGCAACATTGCAAAATCTAGTTGATCAAGAATAGAGTATTAGAACTTCAAAGAGTGACATACCAGATCAAGCAAGGATCATAGCAGTAAAACCAGAACAAGGATCTAAAATCAGCAATTGAATATTGCAAGTCATCAGGTCAAGACATTCTTCTCTACTTTCTAGCCATTGTATTGTAAAGAATGAAATTCCTATCTTGATAGGTTTTCCTAACAACTATATATGTTTAGAAGCCACATTGTAGATCCTTAACAAGATTGTAAATCCTTTAGTAGGGTAGCATTCTAAGTGAATTTTTGTAAATCCTTTTACTAGGTCACCTTTAACAGGGTTTATAGTCCTTAACAGGACATGCCTTTCATAGGCAGAGCATTGGAAGTGGTCAAACATTGTAACCTTGAATAGTTACATATTGCTATAGTGATATTTTGTGGGTGTCATGCCCACCCTAATTTTACCTACCCATTTTGGAGGCTTTTTGGGTTACCAAATTTGTGTGTTATCTATTTTCATGCATGTCTTTACTTTCATATTTATTAGATGGATAAGATGCATGTGAATGATATCAACTAAAAGTTTTGAAAAGGTTAAATTTAGTTACTTCTGATTCACTCCCCCCTACTCTTAGAAGTAAATCTCCCTACTTGTAAATTCCAACAATACACACATCAAAGTTTATGCAATTTCATATTCAAAATATTTTCAGTTATACCTTATTTCTATAACTATCAACCTTCATCACTTTACACACTTTCCAAAATAAAAAATTAGATCTTGTTCACTTAGGGTTAACATATAGGATGTCGTGCCTAATTAGTTAAGTAATTATTTTGATAAAAAAAATTGTTTAGCCCAAAATATTCATTTCCTTAAGTATGTCATGTTTTTTCTTGCTCAAAATTATCACTATAAAATTTGAATATATCTATCTGTACTATTTTTCTATTTTTCATACACCATATTGACATATTGTACTTCCATCAGGTTAATGCATGCATGCTGAAAGATGCCTCTATGAATTGTGCTGACCAAAAAGGTTCCTATGGTGACAAATGAACTCTATGATACTTAGACAATTTTCTTAGTCTTTAACTCAAAACATCATCTCAAAAAATTGTTAACATAATCTTGATTTTGTATTGCCATAAATAACAACATCACATCCTATAATTTAGCCAAATTTCCAATAGACTTGTGCTTGGAGGTGATGTACATTTTTGTGTATTTTTATTTCAAATAAATAATTAATCATTAATTTTTTACTATAACATTTTTAGAGTCAAAAGAACTCTCATGTCTAACCACCTTAAATAGTTGAAAACTTAACAATTGTTTTTTCTTATAGTGGGCAAAGCATAGAATATGACACAACTTTTGGATCTCAAAAATGTTATATCATTTAAAAGTTATAGCTATATTTAAATCAGTATATCAATAAGCACTTTACAACCATCTTAATTAGAAATTAACTAATAAATACCTAATGAACACATAATTTGACAACAATTATATCAATGGAATCTTGAGAATGTTCTAAAGAAATTATTTTTATTTCTTTAAATTTGATGCAAAAAGGTTCATTAGATGGTCAGTCAAAGTCTGGATGTCAAACAAACATGGTTGAAACACATTTTTTGAGTTGACCAAATAGGCATGGTAAATAACAAGCCTAATTGGGTACGGAAAACTAGATTAGGTAGTTGATCTGATTTTGGGTACCCAAAAAGTAGTTACAAAATGCAAAATTCCAAATTTGAGATATGGGGGACCACATTGTTTTACATTTAAATATGTTTTGCATTTAAGATATAATAATATAATAATATTATTATTTATTATTTTATTATTATATATTATATTAAAAATATTATTGTACTAATATTATACAAAATATTAAATATAATTACGTAGTATATTAGGATCATAGTACCATATATTATTATGGTATTCTACATTATCTATAGTATTATAAATATTATCTATATATATATATATATATATATATATAATATAAATATATCATTAAATTTATCTACTATGACATATATTATAACATCTAGTATTAGCAATACTTATATTTTATTATATATTTATTAAATAAATATAATTTTATTTAATATTATATAATTTAAATATAATTTCTTATGTGTTGAAGGGGTCATAGGTGATCTTATGACCCCTTTCAACCCATATGATCAATTATAATATGTCCCTAAGGGTCCCATGACCCCTAGGGACACATGTTGTCATGAAATATCTCAGAGGGGGTCATAAGTGATTGTATGACTCCTTTCGACCCATATGATTAATTATAATGTGTCCCTAGGAGTCCAAGGACCCTTAGGGACATATGTTGTCACGAAATGTGTTGAAAGGGGTCATAGGTTATTATATAACCCCTTTTGACCCATATGATTAATTATACTATGTCCCTAGGGGTCTTAGGACCCCTGTGGACATATGTTGTCATATAAGTTGTCAAAATGGGTCATAGGCCATCATATGAACCTTTTCAACTCATACAATCATATGGGTTAAAGGGCACATATGGTAACCTATGACCCCTTTTGATAGATTTCATGATAACATATGTCCCTAAAACTCCTTGGACTTGTAGGGACATATTATAATTGATCATATGGGTCGAAAGGGGCCATAGGATAACCTATAACCCCTTTCAACATATTTCATGACAACATATTTCCATAGGGGTCCTCAGACCCCTAAGGACATATTATAATTGATCATATAAGTCAAAAGGGGTCATATGATAACCTATGAGCAAGGACCCCTAGGGACATATTATAATTGATCATATGGGGTAATAGGGAAATATAGGTCATGACCACTTTTGGCCCATACGATCAATTATAATATGTCCCCAGGGGTCCCAAAAGCCCTAGGGACATATGTTATTATGAAATGTGTCAAAGGGGTTATGGGTTACCATGTGAACCCTTTAACCCATATGATCAATTATAATATGTCCCTAGGGGTCCTAGAACCCCTAGGCACATATGTTACCATGAAATATGTCAAAAGGGATCATAGGCTATCCTATGACTCATTCCAACCCATATGATAAATTATAATATATTTGTAGGTGATATGTGAGAATCCTAGGTTAACATGCTATCTTTCTCATATGTGTTCAGTCTACTAGTTGTTGTCAAGTTCTGGTCAATGCTAAGTACCAACAATTACTAATATATTCAGTATTAAATGAGTTACAACCATTACCAAAGTCATGTTAACCTATTGGTTGTAGTGTTATCCCATTCATTCTGCCTGTATTGACCGAATTGTTGAGTGTTGGCCAAGTGTTCCTTGAAGTGTTGAGTGAACATGTTATTTATTGATGCTCGGTTCCTTCTTTGACCAAGTTTGTCTATGATTGGTTCTTCATTTGAGCTGACTTATGTAATTAATTTTAATCATGAATTCAATATTCAAATATTTTCTTGGGATGCATGCAAACTATTTGAAGGTCAACCTTTTTGTTATGTAATGATCTAGAATATTTTGTAAGTCATTTTGGAAAGTATAAATAAGGGTGTTTAGGTTTACGTTAGGAAATCACTTAGAGAGTTTGGATGGGAATGCACAGTAGAAGAGTTGGAAGCCCACATTAATAACTTAGAGAGCTGAGAGAAGATATTCGTAGAACAAAAAATTTGAAGTTGGATCATGGATTTTTGAAGTTTTATTTTGTTGGTTGTAACCCAAAAGGACTTATAGCTAGGAATGTATGTTGTTAACTTATTAAATCAATAAAACTATTACTAGTCTTTCTCTCTTTGGTGTTTTTTTCTTTCATTGTGTTACTTAGAAAGGTGATTGGCTACTTAGGTGTGCCTCTGGCCCTAGCTGTTAATATCCCTCCTTACATCACTAGGGATCCTCAGATGTCTAGGTACATATTTTAAGAAATAGAAAATACTGAGATGGGGGCCGGGCGGTGCATTACTATTTCACAATTTTTTTTTCCCAAAATAGGATATTATTAATAACTTATAATTTTCATAAGAAAGTAAATTAACTATGTTGAATAGTAAACATAACCATAAAAAAAATCATAATACCATATTTTGTTAACTAGGGAAATCCTGGCCAAGGGAAATTCCTAGTGGGAATGGTAGCCACAAAATGATCCACTAATCAAAAGTATCTGGTTAAATATATTGACCATGTTATGAGTTTGTTACATCCGTATAGTGTCTCGATCCTTGTTAGAGAACTTAGGCCTTGTTAGAAGCCTCAACTATATTAGGAGTTTTTATATACAATTTACAAATTTATGCAAGATAATCCCAATGTCCAAACATGGAATATACAATGAAGTTCTTCAATACAAAAGATAGATACAAAAAGCCTTTGTATTGCTACTAATATCTTCAATATCTAACATTGCCTTTTCTCCTCTTCACAAAAATTTATCACAATTCACACTACTCTGATCATGTATTATAATTTTCATGACATACATATCACTCTCACTTCATTAGAAGCACACTTAACATTGTATTTATAATTTTCCTTTATACCTTGTTATTTCAAAATTATTTGCTTTGTTGGCCCTCATACACTTGCCAAAATATAAAATCAACTCTTTCTAGCTTAGGGTTAACATCTAGGATGTCATCCCTAATTAGTTAAGGGATTATTTTGGTAAACAAAATAATTCCTTAACCTAAAATACTCATTTTCTTATCTTTCCCTATTTCACTTGTACAATATTGCAACTAGTAAAATCATTATAACTCTAGTCATACTTACCACACTATCATGCACTCTTGCACACGTCATCCTAATACTCTCTTCTATTTATGCATAACTCCACACATATCAATATTGCTTCTTTGAACCACCGATCAAAAGTCAAACTATTCTGTCAGATCAACTGTATAACACTTAGACAATTATCTAAGTGTTTAGCCCATTTCTTCATCCTTATGATCTTCTTACTTCACATGACTTATATGTTTCCATAAATGACAATATCATTTAACCAACCTAGCCAAATTTCCAACAATCGCCCTCTTTGACATTGATGGCAACATATGGGAAAATTGGTTAGGGCCCAAAATAAAACTTCAAAAATTTACAAAAGACTTGTGGCCTCTACAAACTTTCAACAACTATGGATCATCATATATACCATCTTTCCTTATTTCTCCTAATTGATATAACTCCCCATTAGATTATAATTATTCACTTTATTAAAATACAATATTCCTTATATCTCTCCCCCTTTGACATCAATGACAAAGGTGTCAAAACTTATAAACATGTCAAAATTGTTTTACCTTGTTCCTTATGTTGAGTTTTCTATCCTTGAAATACAATTTATAAAGTCATACTTTAGGCTCTCAAACCCTTTTCCATATTCTCACTACAAGACATTCATAAGGATGTTCTCATTGAAAGACATTCATCCAATTGCCTCTCCATATTACCAACCTTCAATGTCAAGTGTTCTCTCAATAATGAGAACCTCTTTATGATTCTTTCTCTCTTCATCTCAATAAGCTTTAGTTGCTAAATCTTGTTTGCCAGGTTTTATAACTCATTCTGCTTCTCGTTCAGTTCTTCATTCATATCTTTGACATTTTTGTATGACATGGTACATTGTGCATACAATGTCTTTCCTTCTATCAAAAATCTTCTTGGTTCCTTGATACAAGTATCAAGTATTATTAGATCATTTCTGATATTTGTATACACTTTTTCAAATATTTATGCATCATGCATTTCCTATGCCTATGTTAATATCACTTTTATTAATTTGGTTAAATCATTATCAAAAGGTTTCACCAATTTATTAGCTCTTAGCTAGGGATCTTCTTCTATCACCTTAATTGTGATCGTAGTCTATAACTTCTCTGAAACTTTCTCTAATGATTTTTCAAGATTATTCACTTTGTTGTTCCTTTCAAGAAATTTTCTCAAAGATGGTATCATTCCTATCTCATCATTCATGCAATAAGTTCTCCAATGTGGTTACAATGGATATTTGGACTTCTCAGGAGTTTGTTACAAAATATTTGCATCATGCTAAAATATGACTATGTTAACTTCATTTTCTATATGCTTTAATTGGGATAAGAATGATGACTCCTTTATTACTGTCTTCCAATTATTTCCAATCTTCTTTTCTTTATTTTTATCCTCTATTTCCTCCTCTTCTTCCTTTGTCTTCTACTCTTCTTCTTTTTTCTTTTCTTCTTCTTCTTTCCTCTTCTCCTCTTCTTCTCTCATCTTCTCCTCTTCTTCTTTCCTCTTCTCTTCTATTTGTTTCTCCTTCTCCTTTTCTTCTTCCTTCCTTCTCTCTTCTTCTTCCTTCATTTTATTTTCTTCTAATTATCTTTTCCTTCTTTCTTCTTTCTTCCCCTCTTCCTCTTCTCTCTTCTCATTTTACTCTTCCTCATCCTCAAAACTGTTCTAACTTACCAAATTTTTAGAAATGGATATTTTGTAGTCCTTGAATGGGTCATCTTCCATGTCCAAGGTAATTCTTGTACTATCTATTTTCATCGTGTTAGTATAAATTATTATCTTTGGAGTGGTCAATGCCTCTATCATTATTGTATCTATTTCTACTACTCTTATTGATAATGTTCATGTTGTTGTTGATGGTGGTATGTCCTATCTCTCTACTGTAGGGATTTCTCCCCCTATATCCTTGATTTCCTTCTCTTGACTAGGTTCCACTAAGGTCATAAACTTCACAATTTTATTATATTTTTATTTTTTCATTTTCTCATTAACCTCATCATAATTTGCTCCCATTAAGATTTTTTCTCTTCTCTTGTTACTTAGTAAGGGCTCAATACATTTTATGATGTTTTCAATATTCTCATCATTCTTAACTTCATAAAAATTTTGTATCATGTTCTCCCTTATCTTCTTGTCTTCTTTAATTGCTCTTTTCTTCATGTTTATCAATCTATCATGTTTTTGTATATCTTCAAATATCATGTTAGAAAAAATCATATGCCTAAATACTACATTTTCCAATTTCAATCTATCTATATTACTATATAAATTGTAAAACTCATTTAAATATACAAAATTTCCATTGTTTATGATTGCAATATTTAATGTCTCCATCTTTGACTTCCATGGTTCCTTCCAGCGAGAACTATTGGAAACTATAATTGAGACATTTATTATGTTGTCATTGATGTTAAACCTATTTGATAAGATAGTGCTATCTAATTTGAGTGGCATATCAAGATTATTAATGAAGAGGGTTTGAGAAGGACATAACAAAAGGACCTAGAGGAAAGGTTAAGTTAAAAGGAACTACAATGGGAACTTGATTAGTTATACTTTGACAAGATAAAGTGATTGCTTAATCATAACATAAGTGAAGAAGATAGTTGTACTGAAGCATAGAAGTGATCAAAGAATGCCCAAATGCATAGGCTTGACTAAGAAAAAGAGTAGAATATTAAGAACTTGAAGTTTATGCTAAGTGATGCTAGTGCCGACTAAGAGCCATTATAAGCCAAGAGAATATAGTCTCAACCAGGAATCACTATTGACTAAGCATCAATATATGTATCAAATAGAAAATTTAGTAGCGAACAAGTAACCTAGCGAAGACCAAGTGTCAAAACATAGTGTTGGCTAAGGGACAATATTTGACAGATTATGATGAAATCATGATTTCTAGCCAATATAGTTCATTTCTTCGAATATGTAAAGTATGTTGAAGATACAGATGGATGAGTTGGATCATTTAATTTGAGGGAAACCATGTTTGAGTGTCTCTATATAATAAATCAAGGATAAATTTTCAGAATTTTCTAGAAGAGAACAGAGGAGACAAAATCTTGGAAGGATTCAACAAATATAACCAAACCCTAAGATCTAAGATCTACAGTGATGTTTAAGTGGGAAAACATTAGGATTACCTATTTAATGAGGTAGAAGGGATAATCCAAAAAAGGAGAAAGATAGAGGTTAATCGAGCTGGTGAAGACCTAATAAGGTTCTAGTAGTTGTTGGTGCTATCAATTAGTGAACTTGAGAAGGAGAGTAAGAAGAGTTGTGAAGAAGTAAAGTTGATTTCTCGAAGTGTTGCCAACAAGATTAGAGATATAGATGACAATAAAGGATAATCAATAGATTAGTATGCAAATCAAATTGTGATCTATATTTTCAAAGCGAGTTGTATTTTTTAGATTAACTTGTTGTTACTTTCTAGGCATTGTATCAATATTGAAATCCTTTAATAAAGGTTTTCCTAATAGTCATATACAAATCCTTTAATCAAGGTAGCATTATAATGGAATGTTCTTAAGTCCTCTAAAAAGGCCACTCCTAGCAAGGTGATTAAGTCCTTTAATAGGGTGACACCTAACATTTTTTTTGTAAGCTTTAATAGGATTGGCTCCTCATAGAGCTCACTTTAGAAGAGTAAAAAATTGGTGACATGTTACTAGTATTTTTTTTCCCAAATTGGGTTTCCATGTTAAATCCTAGTGTCATACTTGTATGGATATCATTTGAGATGTTTTACTATTAATTTTTTACATTCTACAAGTTTATGTTACTGATTGTCTACTATAGAGACTGAGCTAATGAATATTAAAATTTGAAGTATTTAAGGTGATTAAAAGTTCAATTGGTACAATAACTAATTCACCCCCCTCTCAATTATTCTAAATCACTGTAACAATTGGTATTAGAGCTTTGGTACTTGTAAAGAAAAGTTTGAATGTACTTGGTGCTAAAGATCAAGATGTACAAAAAGGAGGTGCCAATGTTGAACAAAGAGAACTTCCTTGCATGGAAAATTTTGATGAAGTTGCATCTAGCAAGAATTGGAGATGGTGTAGCACACTATAAAAAAATTGAATATGTGACAATAAAAATAGCTCCCCTAACATCTTAGTACATAAAAGAGAAGCAAGAGCACAACTAGGCTATGTTGGAGACTACATCAATCCTTAGCTATTTCAAGTTTCATGACATAAAGGATTGCACTATTGCTAAGAAAATGTGGGACACACTAAAAACCATCTATTGATGAGACACAAATTTTTTGAGAGAAAAATTAGAAAGCTTGAGAGGTAAATTTGATGAAATGAGAATATTGTTTAGTATTGTGGAAGGATCAAAGAGGTGGTGAATTCTATAATAGGATAAAATAGAAAGATTGATGATGAGACTATGATCTACAAGGTATTGAGAAATCTACTTCCTATATATGATATTAGTAGTTTTACAATACAATAATTAAGATGCACCTTAGGTAATAACCTATCTTTGGAAGGTGTAATTGGTAGGCTCATTGCTTTTGAGATGCCAATTTTTGATAATTTCACTCCTACTTCTATTGAATCTTCTTTCAAATCTCAATTGGTTATTAGCAAGAAAGGAAAAGGAAAGTGTGTGAATAGTGACAGTGATTCTTTTGATGATGAAGTTGACGATCTTGAAGCATTTATGGCTAGATGAATTTCAAGAGGTAGAGGAAACACAAAGGTAAACTTTTTATAATTTATTTTTCCATGTAATAAAGTTGGTCATATTGCTACAAGATGTCCTGACAAAGAAGAAAAGGATGAAAGAAGGGAAGGAAATTATAAAGGAAGAAGAGATGACTGAGACAATAGGAGAAACAAGGACTCTAAAGAAAAAGGTAGGAAATCTTGTTAAATTTTTGAAGAAGAAACTGACAATGAATCTAATTATAATGATGAAGAGGTTATCTATGTTTCTATGAAAGAAGATTCTAGTGAGGATGACAAAACTACATTAATTCCATATGTGAGTAAAGGTGATAGGTGGATAATTGATAGTGGTTTCTCACATCACATGACTGGTGATAAGATTAAATTTGAAACCATGGAACCATACAAAGGTAGTTGTATTAAGTTTGGTAATGATGCACCATGTCTTGTGAAAGATAAGGGATCAATAAAATTGATTTAGCTATAACTTGTTGAGTGTTTTATAGTTGAAAGAATCTAGATACAAAGTTGAATTAAATCACATGAAGGCCAAGATATTTGATGCTATAGGTATAATGATTACAAGTTATGATCAGACAAGAGGTAACTTGTTCTATCTAGAGACATGTTTGTTTCCACAAAATGAAGATATAAGGCTATGGCATAAGAGGTTACACCATATGAACTTTGATAAATTTGTAAGCATTAGAAAGATGAAAAGAGTAAGAGGTTTGTCAAGATTAAAGAAACCTGATAATATTATGTGTAAACATTGTCAATTGGGAATAATGGAAAAGTTTAGTTTCAAGAGAAAGTCCTATTCATCTATTGATATTTTGAATTTGGTTCACATTGACCTTTGTGGACCTATTGGAGTGAAAAGCTAATGTAGAGAAAAATATTTCATTCTATTTACTAATGACTACTCAATAATAATGACTGTAATATTTCTTAAAGAAAAGTATGATGTTTTTCAATTATTTAGGTGGTATTTGGCCAAAATTGATAGGAAATAGGTAAGAGTCTAAAGTGCTTGATATTTAATAAAGGAGAAGAGTTTATATCTAATTAATTCAAGATATTTTGCAATGATAAAGGAATCAAAACATAGATGTTAGCACTAAGGACCCCTCCTCAAAATGGAATAGCTAAAAGGAAAAACAAATCAATCATGGACTATGCTAGAACACTAATGGTGGAAAATATGAACATGTCACAAAAATATTGGAGATAATTTTTAAGTACAATACTTTATACGTTAAATAGAGTACAAGTCAAAAAAGGTACAAATGTTACACCCTTTGAATTGTAGTATGGATATGCACCTAATGTGAAGTATTTTAAAGCTTTTGGAAGAAAATGTTATATACTAGAGGATAATAGAAATGGAAAAATTGATGGTAAAAGTGATGAAGTCATATTCTTAGGATATTCCACAAAGAGAAAAGATTATAAGTGTTTGAACTCTAATACTAACAAAATTTTGGAAACTACAAATGTGAAAGTTGATGAATATGTAGAAAAGAATGAAGTTGAATGCAAGATGGGACTTCAAGATTACAACACATCAATTAATTTGGATGGAGGTGTTCCCTACACCTTACTTGAGAAAGAGAATAAAGCTACTAATAAACATCGAATAGTGAATGTTAAGTTGTACTCGTAGGCCACTGAGCAACAAAATACAAGTGCCAAGTGTTAGTAGAATGGTGTCAAGAAACATGTAGTAGATGTTGAACATCAGGAAGAAAATGTTGAGAAAGAAGAATTTGAACTCAAACCTAAAGCAAAGATAAAAAATGAACTTGAGATTAGTTTTCAAGATGAACATGCGCAAGAAGAATGAAGAAAAGAACCTACACTAACAAAGTATGTGAGAAGACACCATGCACTTGAGAAAATCATTGGAGACAAAAACTTTGGAGCTATGACAAGGAAAAGATTTAGAAGTGATACATGTTTACTTTATGAGATTAGGGCTAAATTAGTAAAATTTTGGATAATGAATATTGGATGCATCTAATGAATGTAAAAATTGAACAAATGGAGAAGTCACTATTAGAATTATTTATAATAAATGAGATGAGGGGATTAGGGGGTGAATCAGTTATCCAAGGTACAAATGTAAAAATAAAACTTTTCAATGCTTAGTAGACCCATATCCATAAAACTTCAACATGCATGCATCTATTAGATCACACAATACTTAAACTTTATAGGTTATTGTCCTAGGTCAAATTTTTTTTGTAGAAATGTGAACTTGAAACCATATAAGAATATTCACAAAATTCGATAAAAGGATTTTATGTAGAAACCCAATTTGGGAAAAACCACCAATGACATGCTACTGATTCTCACACTTATGAAATGATGCCCTATGAAAGGCTAGCCCTATTAAAGGTTATAATACACACTATTAAATGTGACCCAGTTAAAGTATTTCAATCACCTTGTTAGGAGTGAGCCTTGTTAGAGGACTTTAGACTATTCCATTAAAATATCACCTAGTTAAAGTATTTACAAATGACTATTAGGTTAACCTTAATCCAAAGGATTTTATCCACACCAGTACAATTATTAGAAAGTAACAATATGACTTGATCTGATAAAACTTACAACTCAATTGTCAATTATAGATCTCTAGTTTAGTCCTCCATTCTACTTGGCATACATACTCTTCAACTCTAATAGCTTGTTTATCCTTTAAACATTCATACTCTTTAGCCTTCTTTCTTTGTATGCCAACTGCAGTCACCTTTGTTCGGCCACTAGATCAAGGAATACCCTAGAATCCTTGTAATCTATAGGTTCTTGCACATGACAACCTTTCCTTTTTACTAGCTATCTCTATAAATAGAGAATTTAGATCTTTTTTTTCTTAACCACAATCGTCAATTTTAGGATTAGGTAGAATTCAATGAATCTACACACTTTTCCATTTTGTTCCTCTAGAAATTTCCTCTATAATCTTCCTTGTATTCACCTCAAAATGGTTTATTTTGAATTCTATGCTGCTAGCTCATCATAGTTATCTTCCACACACTTCACATAATTTAAGAAATCAAATTAGTTGGCTTAGATTCCTCAAATCATTCATCAATCTATATTGTTTTGTCACTCAATCAACACTAGTTCACTCATAAAACACTAAAGCTTACTAGTTCTTGACATCAACTAAACTTTACTCAGCATATACTAGCATTCACTTAGCTTGCACCACTTTTCATCTTTGCTTGGCACCTCTTGATTTTCACTCAACTTCTACTAATTTCTACTTGGCTTGCATTGACTAGTCGGCAAGACATGGCACACACTTTTCTTACTTGATCTTCTTCTAGTCTTAATTTGAGTAATATTTCATTTCAAAATTTAAGTAGATAAACAATACACTATAGTATCAATGTCTTATTTGGTCTTAGTGCTTCTTTTATATACCAAATAACTAAACCTTTCTCTAATTCTTCTTGTTATCTCCTCTTTTCAAATCATCTCCATCAATCAACTAAATGATAGTTTTCAAACTAAAAAAGCAATTATCTCAGTAGTAGGTAGTAGGTTTGACATAATTGACATAGTAATGATTGTTCCATTTTAGGGTCTTTTCTTCAAAACAATCTCATATCAATAGTTACAAGGAACCAAGCTAGATTGGTATGCAAAGGATATGCACAAGAAGAAGGAATTGACTATGGGGAAACATTTTCTGCAGTTGCAAGATTTGAAAGAGTTAGAACACTACTTTCCTATTCTAGTTATAAATAATTTAAAATATACCAAATGGATACTAGATCTACATTATTGAACAAAATACTAGAGCAATAAGTTTACATAGAACAATCATAAGGATTTGTAGATCCCAGTAAGAAGAACATGGTATGTAAACTAAACAAATCTTAATATGCATTGAAACAAGCCCCTAGAGCATGGTATAAAATACTAGATGTATTTGGTAAAGATTGGATTTTCAAGATCTAATGAAAACAAAAATCTATACTTGAATATTGGAGGTAACAATGAGACATTATTATATTATTTTTTTGTTGATGATACCATATTTGGAGGAAAGAATGCATTATAAAAATCATTGTAGATGAGATAATAATTTGAAATGTCTATGTTTTGTGAGATCAATATTATTTTTGGATTACAAGTATATTAGATGAAACATGGTATCTACATTACTCAATCAAAATACATCAAAGAAATGCTATTTT
The DNA here is from genome assembly GCA_028749045.1 of Cupressus sempervirens. Taxonomy (NCBI): domain Eukaryota; kingdom Viridiplantae; phylum Streptophyta; class Pinopsida; order Cupressales; family Cupressaceae; genus Cupressus; species Cupressus sempervirens. The sequence goes on from CM053786.1 coordinate 47,139,800, forward strand.
TTTTTTGGAATGAAAGATTCAAGACTAGTTTGCACACCTATGGCTACAATACATAAGCTATCTAAGAATGATGAATCTATTGATGTGAACCAAGCATTATATAGGTCAATGATTGAGAAACTACAATATGTTGTGCACAACAGAACTAATATTTCCCTAGCAATTGTGACTTCTGCATATTTTTTGCAAATCCTAAGTAGAAAAACATGATGGCAGTGAAAAGGATACTGAGATATCTTAAAGGAATACAAGACTATGACTTATATTACAAGAAGAATGACAAATTTTAACTAAAAGTGTTCACTAATCCTAATTAGGTTGGCAATGTTGATGACAAAAAGAGTACAAGTGGTGGAGCTTTCTTTCTATTAAAGAGACTAATCTCATGGACAAGAAAGAAACACAATTATATTTGACAATCAATAGTTGAAGCTTAATATGTGGTAGTAATAGTATATTATTTAAATATTATATGCACCAAGAAATTGATGAAAGGACTGAAGGATAAGATCATTGATCTTGTTGTTATCTACTGTGACAACACATGTGCTATAAATATATGAAAGAACCTTGTAATTCACACAAAGACCAAGCATATTTCTATCAAGTATTATTACTTGAGAGAGCTAGTTCAAGAAAAAGAAGTGAGATTGGAATATGACAACACTAAGGAGCAAATACTTGATATTTTTACTAAGGATTTACCTAAGGATTCTCATGAGTATCTAAGAGATAAATTAGAGATGATTCCCCTAAACAAGGCTACTTAAGCTAAGATGGAGCTTTGCATCAAAAAAGTTGATTAGAATATCTTGTAAGTTGATGCAAATAGTCATACTTTAGGAATTTCCCATAGTAGTGAATTGAGAAGAATATAATATTGTATCAGTCATAAGAAAAAAAGACAAAGGTAAATTAACTACTAACATGAAGATATGCACATGATGAAGATGTATAAAAAAATGAAGTGTCTTTGACATTGTTGTCAAAGAGGGAGATTGTATGTCAGTTATCATGGAGTAATAAGGAGGGGTAATATTTGTTAGCTACCATGGAAGCAAGGATAAAATGTAAGTAAGGAAGATAATATTCATGAACAGTTAATGAGATGTTGCAAAAATGAAGAATTTATGTAAGATATTTCCTTCAATGGAGATGAAGTTGATTGCTTTCATGATACGATATGATAGAAAGTCTATCTGTTACATATTAGAGCTACATGGATGAGAATTAGAATGAAATTAAGGAAGATACAATACTAAACATAGAGGGAGATGCTCAAAGAATTACATACTTTAGATTTTATGGTAACTAGAGGTGTTGCCATCAATGCCAAAGAGGGAGATTGTTGGAAACTACAATTGAGATAATTGTTATAATGTCATTGATGTCAGACCTTATTGGTAAGACAATTCTATCTAATTTAGGTGTCATATCAAGATTATTTATGAAGATTATTTGAGAAGGACATAACAAAAGGACCTAGAGGAAAGGTTGAATTATGAAGAACTATGATGGGCACTTGAATAGTTAGACTTTGAAAAAATAAAGTGATTGTCTAATCATAACATAAGTAAAGAAGAAAGTTGTATTGAAGCCTAGATGAAGTGATCAAAGAATGACCAAATGCATAAGCTTGATCAAGAAAAAGAGGAAAAAATTAAAGAACTTGAAGTTTATTTCGAGGGATGCTAGTGTCGACTGAGTGCCAATATAATCAAATAAAATATAGTGTCGATAGAGTATCACTATTGGTTGAGAATTAAAATATGTTTTGAAAAAAGCCATTAGTAGCAACCAAGTAACCCAATGATGATTGGCTGTTAGAATACAATGTTGACTGAGGGACAAAATTTGAAAGATTATGAGAAAATCATGGTTTCTAAATTTTGACAGAATTCATTTCTTGGAATATGAAAAGCATGTTGAAGATAAGGATGGATGAGTTAGATCATTTAATTTGAGGTGAACTATGTTTTGAGTGTTTATATGCAAGAATTCAAGGAAATGTTTTCAAAAGTTTATAGAAGATGACATAGGAGACAAAATATTGGAAGGATTCTATGAATCTAACCAAACACTAAGATCTATAGTGATGTTTAAGTAAAAAAAGATCGAAATTACCTATTTAAGGAGGCATAAGGACTAATCCAAAAAAAGAGAGAAAGATAGAGGTAATCAAAGACTATGAAGACCTAATAAGGTTGGATTAGTTGTTGATGATATTGATTGGAAAACTTGAATAGGAAGCTAAGAAGAGTTTTGAAGAAGTGAATTTGATTTCTTGAAGGTTTGCTAAATAGATCAAAGAGAGAGAGATGACAATGAAGTCTCATTAATGGATCAACATGTGAACCAAATTGTGAACTATATTTGCAAAGTGAGATGTATTTGTTAGATCAATTTTTTGTTACTTTATAACCATGATATTAGTATTAAAATTCTTTAATCAAGGTTTTCCTAACAGTCATATATAAATCCTTTAATCAAGGTGGAATTCTGATGGAATGTTCTTAAGTCCTCTAACAAGACCACTCCTAACAAGGTGATAAAATCCTCTAATAGGGTCACACCTAATAGTGTTTTTTGTAATCTTTAACAATGTTAGTTTTCCCAAATTGGGTTTCCACATTAAATCATGGTGTCATAATTGTGTTGATGTCATTTGAGATGTTTTATTATTAATGTTTTACTTTCTGCAAGTTTGATATTAGGATATTGGATTGCAAGTTATGTTATTGATTATATGCTATAGAGAATGAGCTAATGAATATATAGATCTGAAGTATTTGAAGTGATTCAAAGTTCAATTGGTATATCTATACCTTGGATAACTAATTCACCCTTCCTCTCAATTATTCTAAATAATTAAAATAGAACCTTCATTTCTATCTTCACTTCTTCTTCCTCTTTTTCCTTTACCTCTACTTCTTCTCTTGATTTACTTGATTTAGACTCAACTATCTAAGTCCTTCTTCTCTGAGTACCTTGAATTGTTTTGTTTTCTTTCAAGGCCCACTAGCCATTTTCTTTGTCCTCTTGTGTGTAAAAGATTCTATTGGCTCTTATTTTGTTTTAGTTAACCTTGTAGACCTTCTAGAACTAGGAGAGTTAATTGTCTGTACTTTGACAATTTTGACATCTTCTTCATCTTTTTGCTTCTAAATTGGTTGTACAAAATGTGGTTTCTCTTGTGATGCTTGTGTATGGTGCACTAACTAATGATCCAAATAGTGTTAGTTTGTGTGTTGATCTAGAATCAATTGCTAAAGGTTTACCAACTAGTATTTCAGAGTGTCCACTTGCTCTCATTTCTAAAGAGAATCCCATAGATTCCTTGTATTCTTCTCTGCTCATGCCTATTTCCTTCATAATGGTTTCTATCTTATTGTCCACTCTCTTCTTTATTTCCTTGGTGTGAATATGAGTGTTTATCTCTCTAAAATTTTCTTCATATGTTCTCCAATTTGGAAACTTCTTGTCTTTCTCTGATTCTAGGAGTATCTTTGCATACCCTTCTATTAGTTCATCTAACATTTCATACCCCATAGGATCTATGAAATCAACCCTTGGTTCTATTGCTTCCATACATGTTACATCAATTTCAACCATGAAACATATGTCATCTTTGTATTTCTCTATTAGGGATGGAGGGATTTAGTACCTTTGTTTCATCTCTACTTGAAAAATCCTCACCATTCTATTAATATCTTCTATCATTTTTTCTTTTGAATGCTTCCTATAGTAGTGTGTAATCAGGTTCAAAGTTAACATAGGGAGGCTAGGAGCAACTAAGGCCAATAGGCACACTTAGCTACCCAAACCACCATGTGAGAGTTAACACAATGAAAGAAAACACAAAAGGGGACAGCACCATAGACAAAGAGAACAATATTCTTTGATTGATTCATGAAATGATCAACATGTATGCCTAGCTGTAAGGCCTTCTAGGTCATGACCAAATACAAAATACATTCATGATCTAAGATCCAACTTCAAATTTACACTTTCTAGTTCTGGCCTCCAAACCTCTCTCAAAACTTCTCTAGCTCTAAACCTAAACACTCTATTTATATTGGACAAAACTTCTTACATATCATTCTGGAATGTAGAGAAGCCACAAGTTGGTTCTTAACAAATATTAAATACACATCATGAAAATAAACCTAACATTAAATACACAAGTCAACCTACATCAATGATTAAATGTCTAAAAATTGATGTCCGAGAAAAATAGTGATATCTCCTAGCTCTGATTGAATTATAACTCACACAACTATGGGTAGTATTTTAGGTCCTCTAAAACCCCTTAAGTGTGCAAAGGCTAATTCACCAAGGCTAAGTGAGCATCCATACTGAAAGTCAAGCACAAAAAACTATCACACAGAACTACTAAAAATTGATACTCTAGGAGAATTGCCATATCTCCCAACTGATAAGGAATTATAACTTGTGCCTTGGACCATAGATAGTAATCTATGCCCTCTTAAATGCTCAAAGTGAAAAGACTCTCATTCATTATGTAAAATTAGTTACAGAGTCTATAACAAGCACCTAGAAAATAAAAAATATAGTTTCAGCAAAACACAGTTTCAGCAGCAAGGTAAAAATTAAAAACATGCAAGATAGCAATGCAACCTAGGATGTTCCTACATCAGACAATGAGGGTTGGGAGAAATTATTTTCTTGAATCATTGAGATGTCACAACCTAAGCTAAATCCAACTTAGATTGAGAAATCCATGAAACATCTTCCATAGGTCTATTCTTCCACTTCATCAAATATTCATAATAATATTTTCCCCTTGTGCTCTTACCAACTCTCTGATCCAATATTTGTTCAACTTATTCAATATTCTTCTTAGGATAGTCCTTTGATACTATAACTTCATTATCTAACTCATGATAATTTTATAAATTAGCAACATTGAAGATAGGAGATATATCCATGTCATTAGGTAACTCAATTTCATAAGCATTTCCACTATCAAACTTCTTCAAAATCTTACAAGGTCCAAACTTCTTCATCTTTAGCTTACTGTATGTTTTAATTGGATATCTTCCTTTCTTCAAATGAACCATCACCTCATCACCAACTTGAAAATCATGATGTCTTCTAGACTGATCAGCATTCTCCCTATACTTCTGATTACTTTGTTCTATCCTCAACTTCACTTCCTTATATAAAGACTCCATAAAATCAACAAATTCTTCTCCTACAACACTAATTTTTTCTTCAACAACAATATCTCTTAAATTTGATACTCCCCTAGGCTTCATTCCATTAACAATCTCAAAAGGTGTCTTCTCTGTACTCCTATTCACAAAATTATTATATGCAAATTTAGCTTATGCCAATACCATCTCCCAATTACTTGGCTTATTCCCAACTAAACATCTCAACAAATTACCCTATCTTCTATTCACAACCTCTATCTGTCCATCTATTTGTGGATGGAATTTAGAAATAAACTTCAACTCACTACCCATCTTCTTCCACAAAGCCTTCCAAAAATAACCAACAAACTTACTATCTCTATCAAAAATAATATTTCTTGGTAATCCATGCAATCTCACAATCTCTTTAAAGAAAAGTTCGTCAATGTGCTCAACATCTAACATCTTCTTACATGGTATGAAATGAGCCATCTTAGAAAATCTATCCACTACAACAAATATGAAATCATACCCCTTCACTATCTTAGGTAATCCAAGAACAAAATCCATACTGATGTCACTCAAAGGTTTCTCAAGAACTGTAATAGGTGTATACAAACCAATATTTTGACTCACTCCTTTTTCAACTTGATCAACTCCACAACTTTTTAAAAAAAAATTGAACATCCCTATACATTTGTGGCCAATAATACTTCTCTTTCAGCAAACTCAATGTCTTATCAATTCCACAATGTCCAACCAATCCACCACTATGCTTTTCCTTAATCAGATTCAACATCATAGAACTTCTAGGAATACACAACTAAATACCTTTGAACAACATACCTTCTTGAATGAGATACTCATCATACTTATGTTAGTTGTCAAATTTGGTGCTCTATACTCTCTCCACACCTCAAAAAAATAAAGATCAACAATACAACTCTTTTGTTTCATTAAAACCAAAAACTTCAACCTTCATTTCATTCAACAAAGAACATCTTCTACTCAATGCATCAGAAACTTTTTTAGTAACTCCACTCTTGTGCTTAATTACAAATGTAAAATTCTGCAAATACTCAACCCACTTCATATGTCTTTGATTCAATTTATGTTGACTTTCCAAGTATTGTAAAGCTTTATGATCAGTATATAGCACAAACTCATTAGGAATCAAATAATGTCTCCACTTCTTCAATGCCTGGACAATAGCATAAAATTCTTGATCATACACAAAATACATCCTTTTAGTATCATTCAACTTTTCACTAAAGAAAGCAATAGGTTTACCTTCTTGACTTAATACAACTATTATTACATTACCACTTGCATCACATTCAACTTAAAATACTTTGTTGAAATTAGGCAAAGCCAATACTGGTAATTTAGTAACCTTTTGTTTCAAAGTCTCAAAACTCTTATCAGCTCCATTTGTCCACTTGAATTCCTTTTTATCTCCCCTCATTGTCTCAATCATAGCATTGCAAACAATACTAAAATTCTTTATAAACTTTCTATAAAAACTAGCTAAACCTTGAAATGATCTTACATCACCCACATTATTAAGTGTAGGCCACTCTAAAATTTCTTTAACCTTCTCAGGATCCATCTTTAATCCATCAGCTGAAATCACAAATCTCAAATACACAATCTCCTCTTGAATAAAAGAACACGTTTTCAGATTAATCAACAAATTTTCCTTTTTCAACCTCTGCAACACTTGTCTAATATGCTCAATATTTTCTTCCTTAGTCTTAGTAAATATTAGAATGTCATCCAAATAAAAAATCACAAATTTACACAAGAATATTTTCAAAACTTCATTCATCAATCTCATGAAAGTACTAGGCGCATTAGTCAAACCAAAAGGCATAACCGACCATTCATACAAACCATCTTTTGTCTTGAAAGTAGTCCTCCATTTATCACCTTCTCTGATTCTAATTTGATGATAGCCACCCTTCAAATCAATCTTGGTAAAATAATTTGCTCCACATAAACAATCCATTATGTCATCCATCCTCAGCATAGGAAACCTATATTTCACTATGATTTTGTTAATAGCTCTAGAATCAGTACGCATTCTCCATTGTCCATTCCTTTTAGGTGCTAATATAGTAGATACAATACATGGGCTCAAATTTTATCTAATTAAACCTTTCTGCAACAACTCACGCACTTGTTTTTAAGTTCTTCATTCTCTGTAGGTGTCAATCTATATAGTGCTTTTTTTGGCAAACTAGCTTAAGTAATTAGATCCATACAATGACTTATACTTCTTACTAGCATTAAACCATTAGGAATATCCTCAACAACAATATCTTTATACTCATTCAACAATTCTACAATTTTTGTTGTCACTTTTTCATTACCAACTTCTACTACTTGGTCATTGCTACCAACACTTGGTCCTCTAGGAACTATAGCAAAACAAACTTGATTCTTCTTTACTTCCTTTTCAAATTGCCTTCCATTAACCATGCAAACTTTTTTTTTAGTACAACTAACCTCATTTGGACTTTCAATCAAAGGTAGAAATATTTGTTTCTTCCCATTTACCCAAAGAGTATATTGATTCAATCTTCCATCATGTAAAACATATCTATCATATTACCAATCTCTACCCAAAAAAATATGACAAAAATCCATGGGCAAAGTAATGTCCAATTTTGAACTTCACAATACATTTCTCACTTACCAATATGTTATGCTCATATTTGATCCATGAAACATGATAAGGTTTGGGATGTTTCAGCCTCTACAACTACAACTTTGTAACCATCTCTTTTGATTCCAAATTTGTTAAACTTCCACTATCAATGATTACCTTGAAGCATTTTCCATTCATCTTACATCTGGTCTTGAAAAGAATTCTTCTAAGAACATGTTCCTCATCAGTTCCCTTATTACATAAGGTTCTTCTCACCATCAAATTTTCTCTAACCTTTGGTCCACTTGGTGAACTCTTAATTTCTCCTTGAATTACAAAATTTATATTGTTCTACCCACTTTCAAAAGATCTATGTCCTTCTTTACCACATCTAAGAGAATTACCATGAAAACCACCTCTAGGATAAGAATTACCTCTTCCACGATAAGATCCAATACCTCCTTAGTAACAACTACCACCTTTCCACTCAGTCTTTTCTTTGTCATCATTGTTCCATCATATTTTCCTTTATCATGCACAAAACTATCAGATCTACCTGTCTCTCTCTAGAATCTACCACCTCTACCTCTTTGTCTTTGTTCATGCTTCTTTGTCAAGATCTCCTCAACTTTCAAGGAATATTGATATGGTTCTTCTATACTTTCTAACTTCACAAAACTTATTTCATCTTGAATTCCATATCCAAATCCATTTATGTACCTTGCAGTTTTCTCAACATCATCATCCACATGTCCAAATCTAATGTCCAATCTATATAATTCCTTGGTATACTCTTTTATAGTCATGTCCTTTTGTTTTAAATTTTTCATATTTCTCAACAAGCTAACTTGGTAATTATTAGGAAGGAATTTTTTCTTTACCTTGTTCACAATCTTTGGCCAAGTTCTTATCTTCTCCTTTTCTCTCCTTTGTCTATCAGTTTGCAAATGCTCCCACCGTAGTGAAGCATGACCTTTCGACCTAGTAACTACAATCTTAACCTTTCTATTATGAAGAGTGTTTTCATACTCAAAGAACTTCTCCATATCTAAGATCCAATTTTCCATCATAAGGAACAACTTCTATAGAAAGCTTTGAATTTTTCCTAGACAACACTCTCAACAATCTTTCCTTATCTTGATCCTCTTCAGGTTCTGGATTATGGTTTGGTGCTTCTATTTCATCATCACTTACATCATCAAGATGTGTTCCTCTCCTCTGGGCTCTCTTCACAACATCTAATATAGCTATAATTTATCTCAATTGATTCAATATAACATTATCAACATTTCCTCCACCACAAACGATCTTTACAAATTAGGTTCTTGCAAGATCATAACCCTTTATAAGTTATAGGTCAAATCTACAGATCTACAACCCTATAAAAAAATCTAAATTAGGGTTATACATGATCCGATATCCACAAGGATGAACCTCAAGATTTGATGCCACCTAACATAGGGAGGTCAGGAGCAACTAAGGAAAATAGGCACACTCAGCTCCCCAAACCACCATTTGAGAGTTAACACAATGAAAGAAAACACAAAAGGGGACACCACTATAGAGAAAGAGAACAATATTTTTTTATTGATTCATGAAATGATCAACATATATGCCTAGCTAGAAGGCCTTCTAGGTTAGGACCAAATACAAAATACATTCATGATGTAAGATCTAGCTTCAAATTTGCACTTTCCAGTTTTGCTCCCTAATCCGCTCTCAAAATTTCTCTAACTCTAAGCCTAAACACTCTATTTATACTAAAAAATGGCCTAAAAATCATTCTAGAGCATATAGAATCCACAATTCATCTCTCAAAAAATACTAAATAGACATTATGAAAAGAAACCTAACATTAAATACACAAGTTGGCCTGCCTCAACAATTAAATGTCTAGAAATCGATGTTTGAGAAAAATTGTGATATCTCCTAGCTCCAATTGAATTAGAATTGATTCTTTGAACTACAAGTAGTATTTTAGGTCCTCTACAACCCTCTTAGTCTAAAAAGGCTGATTCACTAAGGATAAGTGTGCATCCATATTGAAAGTCAAGTATAGAAAACTGTCACACAGAATTGCCATAAATTGATACTCTGGGAAATTCTCCATATCTTTCAACTTATAAGGAATTAGAACTTCTACCTTCGACCATAGATATTACTCTAGGCCCTATTCAATCCTTGAATTTTGTAGCCTCGCATAAATTATTTAAAATTATTTATATAGTTTGAGGCACCCAGAAACTAGAAAACACAGTTTCAGGAGAACATAGTTTCAACAACAAGGTAAAAACTAAAAACATGTAGGATAGTAGTGCAACCAAGGATGCCCCTCCATCAATAGTGCATGTTTTTATAGGTTCATATTGAATTTTATTGGTCCTCTTGTGTGTAGGAGATTTTATTAGCTCCTATTTTACCTTAGTTAACATTGTAGACCTTCTTGTACTAGGAGGGGTAATTGTCTATACTTTGACAATGTTGACATCTTCTTCATCTTTTTGCTTCTAAATTGTTTATACAAAATGTGGTTTCTCTTGTGATACTTATGCATATAGTGCACTAATTTATGGTCCAACTAGTTTCAATTAATGTTTTGATCTAGAATCAATTGCTAAAGGTTTACCAACTAGTATTCCAGAGTGTGCACTTGCTCTCATTTCCAAAGAGATTCCCATAGATTCCTGTATTCTTCTCTACTCATGAATTTTTCTTTCAGAATGGTTTCTATCTTCTTGTCCACTCTCTTCTTTATTTCCTTGTTGTGAATATGAGTGTTTATCTCTCTAATATTTTCTTCATGTGTTCTCCAATTTCGAAACTCCTTGTCTTTCTCTGATTCTAGTACCATCTTTGCTTATCCTTCTATTATTCTCTGCTAGGGATGGAGGGATTTAGTATCTTTGTTTCATCTCTACTTGAAAAATTCTCATCATTCTAATATTATCTTATCATGTTTTCTTTTGAATGCTTCCTATAGTAGTGTGTCTTTAACTCCATATTCACCTTTGACCTTACCACATCATAAGTACCAAAGTGTGGGGCACTCTTGTCTGTCTCTTCTACCAATAATGCAGTTATTGCCGCAGATGCTTCATCTATGTTGATATCATAACCAAATGGCCTTAGCCATCTCACCCTTAAAACTGCTACTTGGATATAGGTGAAATCAATATCAACTAAGAAGCATATATCATTAGTATGTCTTTCCACTAAGGAAACCGATTTTCTTACCCTTTTCTTCATGGATTTCTTGAAATCCTCAAAATAGCTTGTCATCAGTGTGTCAAAATTTTCCCCCATTCATTCTATATATTCATTAATTTGGGCTATGATAGTTCTATCATTTCTCCATGTAACTTTTCCAAAAGAGGGAAATTCATTCTGAACATAAAAGAATACACAAACCAAAATTGCTCCAAATTTGCATTGGGCACCCTTTGTCCTTCTTATAGCAGCTACATTTTCATTAATCTGTTGTAGTTGCAGTTCTGCAAGATCATAAGTATGATCCTTTTTCACAAATTTTTAGCCTACATCTACTACAATACATGGCACACTGTTGAGTCTACTGTCCATTGATAGAATTTATGGGCAATAACTCTAACAGAAAATTCAACGAGAGGATCTTGAATGGTGTGAATTGTCATTCCTCTTTTATTCCACTGGGCACCTATGTTTTTCTCAATAACCTCCTTGGATTCACTTCTCAAGGTCTTGAACTGATCTAGGGTAGGATATCCAGTTACCCAATGAATGATTCTTTTTGTGATCTTGATGGGAACATCTTCTAGCCACAGACTACCATCATGAATTTTTCTTAACAGAAGTTTGATCCATTCTGTCTTAAATACGGTGGGAAAACTTGAAACTCGTGTTAAACCCTTCCATTCAGCAATTTTGTATTCATCTTTCAAAACTCCATCTACACACAACTTCTCATAGGCTTCTCTTAGTTCCATATCTCCTATGGCTCCTATCTTAAAATTATAGCATCTTCTTATGTCTTGAACCATTACAACTTTTGGGGATATGCGAGAAAGGGCTCCGGTAGGATCGTTCTTGTATGAAACTTCAGGGATGGGACAAAAATTAGGCTGCCTAACCTCATTAGATACTAGCTAGACTTCAAATGACTCTTTTTCATGGGTTTTCTTAGAACTCAAAGCCATTTGTGCAAATTAGGGTTTCCTTTACATAGAAATACGAAACTGCATAGCTCGACACAAATCAAAATACCTCAAGATTGATGAAAACACATTGTAAGAGGTTAGCATTTCCTTGGAATACTGGACTCTCTACTATGAAGTTGCTTCGCTCTCTTTCTCTTCTTTGCTTCTTGTTCTTGATGAAGATAAATGATTAAAATTGCAATAATATACCCTATTTCCATCATATCAAATGCTCAACTACCCACTTGACTTCTTAAGGATTTTAACATTACTTGACTTGCACTACATTTCCACTTCACTTGGCTTTCATTGGAGTTATTTAACATGGCATCAGTTATCAACTTAGTCACTCTTAGGAACTCGACATGTATTGGGGATTTACTCGACATCAAAGGAAAATTTGATAGCTTTGTGAGAATCTTCATATTATGTCTTGGCATCTTTGGTTATGCTTGTTTCTTCTTTTCAGTACTTCTTTTTCTTGGGACTGATGTATGATGTAATTTTGAATATTAGTCCCATACACCTCTCTTTTTCGTAGTTTGATGAAGTGTGATCACTTGACCCATTGGATGAATTGATCCCTCCACTTGATGTGTTGCACTTGTCTTTCTTCTTCCAAGTCTTATTCATTTGTCTTCTTATTTTCTCAACATCAATCTTTTCTTTTCCTTTGTTGGATTCAATTTTTGGTGCTTTGGACCTTGTAGGATAGTTTCTACTGATATGACTAGCATTCAAGTGACTGAAACATGTGGTTTGGTTCAACCATCTTTTATAGTTCCCCTTGAAATGTGTTCTTATGCAGTTTTCAGGGATATGTCCATATTCTTGACAATAATGATAGCTATACCTAGTGTTATAATCCCAATAGTAGCGGTTACATAGGCTTTGATCTGCATTCAAATGCTCTATGTCCATACTTCTTACAATTATGAAAACGTCCATCAAATCTTTGTGTCCTTATGACTTTGTTCCTACAATCTTGTGTCATATGTCCTTGCATGTTGTACTTGAGACAGTAACCCTTGCTTTTGGGTGTGTTTGGCTGACTGATTCTTCTACTCCTACAAGCATTAGGAGTATGCCCTTTATTATTATAGTAATAACAAGTGAGTTTAGAATCCTTACCTTTGTCACTTCTTTGCTCAACACTCTTTGATAATTCCCCAACTTTAGTGCTGTTGTATCCAAGTCCTAATGTATCATGGGCTGATCTTGGGAGTTTCATCAACTGTTCAAAGTACTTGATGGCTTCACTTGACTTGTTGAGATTCTTTGCTATCTCTTTTCCTTCTGCAGTTGTTCATTCTGCATCTTCAAACTAGAGATCTCAATATCTTTCATATTGAGTTCATGATGAAGGTTCATCATTTGGGCAAGTGTATCCATCTGCTTGTTTGAGATCCTTGTTAATTTACTACATTTTTCTTCAAGTTTGTTTGCAAGATTCCTTTTGTCATCTTCCATCATGACTCTATCCTCAACTGCTCTTTTCTTTTGTTCAGTGATTTCACATAACATTACAACTTGTGATTCATGTTCCATCTTGAGAGATCTTATCTCTTCTGCTTGAACTTTGTTTTTCTCCATTAATTCTACTATTGCTACATCAAACTCTTTAGTGTCTCCAAGAAAACACTTTTGTGGTATGAATCTCCCTATAGTTTATATCATTTTCAGCTATGGCTATCTCTTTCCTTATTTTCAAGGATTTTCTAAATTCCAATCTACCTTCTTCTACCTTGTATAGAGCAAGATGCACATCTATCACCTAGTTCTAAATGATCTTTCCAAGTTTGAAAACTTCCACCTTTAGATCTTTTCCTCCAAGATGTTAGGCTTCTTCTTGAGAGAACTATGCTTTGATACCAATTGTTGGAATATTCAAATAGGAAGAATGCTTCTGAGAGGGGGGCTGAATTAGAAGTATTCAATTTAAACCATTAAAACTTTTTAACTAAAAGTAGATTGCTTGCATATAAACATATCAAACAACCATAAAAAAAAACATGTACCACCACATAACACTTGATATTTTGGTAACCCAAAAATCCTCTAGGAATAAAAAGGTAAAATTGGGGTGGGGATGATACCCACAAAATCACTGCAGCAATAATGGTTGACCACTTCTGATGGTATGCCCTATTAAAGGCTTTACACTATGTCAATAGTGACCTGGTTAAAGGATTTACAAACACTTTACATGAAGTGTTACCTTGTGAAAGGATTTAATCACCTATTTAAAGGATCAAAAAAATAACTGTTAACCTAACCTATCACCATAGGGTTTCCTTTCTAATACAATTGCCAGAGAGTATTAGGTATAATAAAGCTGATAGCTTACAATCCTTTGATTGTTGAATACAAGCACTTGATTTGCTTACTCTAATCTTAATCCTTTGAGATCTGATATTTTTTTGTATCCCTTTCTTTTTTCTGATCAACTGAATATTTAACTATTGCTCTCTTCCTCTAAGTCTTTTTACTCTTTACTCTGAACTCTAGTATAATTTCCCATACACTCCTTTCTTGTCTCTCTAGATTTAATGAGATTTTTTCTTCCTTACAAAGACATTCAAAGACTTAGGGTTAGATGTGGATCTATGATCCATATTGAATCTCAGTTTCTGGCTCATTCCTTGCACTTTTATTATTGGTTTCATTTCTTCTCCATTTTTCTTATTGGATGCATGTAGATTGTATAGGAGATAGAAAAGATTCATTCTTATCACTTAAATCCTTGAAGATTCATCATATGTCAGCCATGAAAATGGTTTGCATTTGAATTAGTAAAGTTACAAACTCATATGTGCATTTTGTGTTACTCAGCACTTATTGATTCTTGATGCTTGGCATATATAACAAACTGGCTTACTCAACTCCTATTGTGTTTTTGTTTTGCTCGACATCATCTGTGACTTGACACCTAAATATTACTTGGCACTTGTATCATGCTTAGCACCTGAAGGCACTCGGCACCTAAAGGCTGCTCGGCACCTAAAGATCACTTGACACCTGTTGGATTTCCTGACTCGGCACATGTTGTGGCTTGGCATAAATAGTGTGCTTGGCTCCAATGTAGAAAGTCGTTAAGTGTGTTGGCACTCAAATGTAAAATCCATTTTGAGACTAACAATCTCCCCCTTTGACATGAGTGACAAAAACACATAACTAAGCATTTTTTTATTTGACCTTATGAGTACATTCACTAATCTACTCGATATATAGAGAGGTTATAGAAAACTTGATCAAAATTTTGTAACTTACAATATATATATCTCAAAATTATTGTAACTCCCTCTGAGTAGATTGTGCCATTATCTATGTTGTCTTGGTAACCAAAATTTATCTCCCCCTTTCTTTATCTTGTCTCCCCCATTATCTTTATCTCCCCCTTTTTTTCTTTTCTCCATGCTCTCCCCTTTTATCTTGTCTCCCCCTTTTTGACACTTATTTTAAAGAGTGCTAAGGGTTAAGACCATATTTTTCCAAAAATGTACTATTTAACTCCATAATCATCTTGAGAGCTGCATCCCAATTATGCAAAGCAATTTCCAATGACTTGTGCTAGATGGCAATCTCTGTAGCAAGGTGAACAAGTCCATCTAAAGTAAAAAGATTAGGATCTTTCTTGAGAATAGTTTCAGCATAGACCTATTCTTTATGGAGTACTTCCAAATGTGGGGTAATGGAGGATTGGAGTTGTATAAGTTTGGCCTTGATGGTGGCCTCTTTTGTTATCAACACATCTACTTCTTTCTAGGTGTGAAGTGTTTGATTAAAATACTTCTCACTATGAGCTGGATCTTTGGGTAATTGCATGCTTGAAATCTTCAAATTCCTCTCTAGGCTCATTATTCTTTGGTTTGTCTCATGTGTGAAGTATGAAAAGTCACACAACTTTGTGTACAATGAGAATATATTCTCAAGTACCTTTTTCACTTTGTTAAGCATTTTTGACAGTTCAACCTAGGAAAGTGCAATCTCACTCAATATTTTCTCATTTACTTTCCCTTAGAATTTCCTTTCAGACCATTCCATAAGTTTTACATTAGTTTCTTGGTCTTCATTTGTCACCTGGTCAACAATATCTAATAATTGTTATATGCTTTGACTCATCTGGTGACTGCAAATTGAAGGCATCCATAAAGATGTCCTTAATCTCATGTAATGTTTGCTTTTGTTTATACTCCTTCCTAAGTATCTCTTGCCTCTTTCTTCTATTCAATGCTTCCTGCATCTTATTCATTTGATCAATGCTTATTGTTTTTGAGTCATAACTTGGTATGACTATCTCCTCATCTAATTCAAGGCCTCCATAGTGAAGTACCCTTGCAACTTTTGTAGTACTTGATCTTGGTGCTGATATTTGTAGAGGCATTGCATCATTACTTGGTTATTTTGAAGGAGTTCCCGAGGTAGACAAATTTATCAATATTTGTATTGCCTCCTACTCTTTAGGGGTTTCCTCTACTTTCTTCTCCTATGTACTACCTTGATCAATTATAGAAATTTTAGGAAGTGCACCTTGTGTTTATGTTGTAGGATTAGATGTAATAATTTATCCTATTTGTTCTACTTCTTTGTCTCTAGCTGCACTCGGCTTCTGTACTATGGTGTCAACTATTCTTGATGAAACAACTATTTGCATTTGAAGTTGACCACTAGTAGTGGTAGAGATGATAAAAGGTGGTTCTTTGGATTCACCTTATCTCTAACAGTGCCTTCTACTAATTTTTGTAGTTCATCCACACTGACCAATACTGGATTCGTACATAATTTTTCTTGTTGTGTGGATTGGTCAAGGATTCTTTTGAGATCCTCTGTAGTTAAAGGATTGATGTTCTGAGCAAAAGTTTTAGGAACATCCTGTATAGTTATAGTGTCTGCAGGTGTGATGAGTACATGAGGAGGGCTAGAAGGTGGCAATTGTGTGTCTTGTACACTCTAGTCTTGTTGCTACTCCTGCTTAGCTGTTGCCGTTTCATCGTGCTTTTTGTGTCTCCTCCTCCTCTATTTATTTCTCCTCTCCATCTTTCTTTTCTTCTCCCTTCTTCTCTTCTACTTTCTTTTCTTCTTCCTTATTCTCTTCTTCTTCTTTCTTTTCTTCTGCCTTCTCTTTTTCTTCTTTCTTTTCTTCTTCCTTCTTCTCCTTTTCTCCTTTTTTTGTATTCTTTACTTCTTCCTTCTCTTTCTCACTAGGCTCTTCATGTTTTGTGTTTTGTCCCTCAAGGGGATCTTCTTCTCCATCTTTGACAGTAGTCAAGCCATATATCAACTTCCATATTTTTGTTGACTTACTCACAACATTTTTAATCTTGTTTTCTAAGATATCAAAGGCTCTATGCTTTGGTGTGAAATTTCTGCTATATTTCTTATTAGACTTTGTTATTTGACCTCTTGTTAGGTCAGGCATCACCTATACTAAGGTAGATTCTCTTATCTCCTTTTCAATTTTTAGACAATGATGCCATTTGTTTTCAATTATCTCATATAATTCTCTAGGCATGGTATTGTCTAGCTCTAGAGGTGTAGTCTTGAATTCAACCATCATGGCATATACTAATTCTTCTATTTTGTTTTGCTCTTCTTTACTGAGCTTTTTGAAGTCAATGCTTTTCAAATCAATAAAATTTGCATTCTTAATATTTTCACAAATTTTATCTAAGGCTGATTTTGGAGGATGACTTACCACTCTGAATTGGCTGATATCTTCTGAATCTGTTCTTTCCTCCTCATCAAAATCTAGTTGTGCTACATATTTTCTTCTCTTTCTTGGCACTTTACCAATCTGTTAAATAGCTTTCTTCTTCTCTTTGATTTTTTCCTTGGCTTTTTGTGAAGATGCCCTTCTGGTAGCCCTTGTAACTAGTATTTGTGGCTTAGCTTGAGTTGGCTTAGCACCCTTCTTTGTTTTGGGCTATGCTGAAAGCTGTACTGTTGCCTTTATTTTCTTTAGTTTGGCTTGGGTTGGTGCTTCCTCAGATTCTTCTTCCTCAGCACCTTCCTCCTTGTCTTCACCTAGGCCTTGAGTCAATTCCATTTGGCCTTTCTCTTGTTCATCGTCATCATCATCATCATCATCATCTTCTTCTACTTCACCCTCAATTCCTTCACCAAATTTCTTCTTTATTTTCTTCACCAATTTATCTTTCTTCTTCATTATGGAGGTAGTCTTTAACTCCATATTCACCTTTGACCTTACCACATCGTAAGTGCCAAAGTGTGGGGCACTCTTGTTTGTTTCTTTTGCCAATAATGCAGTTATTAATGTAGATGCTTCATCTATATTGATCTCATAACCAAATGGCCTTAGCCATCTCACCCTTGGAACTGCTGCTTGGCTATAGGTGAAATCAATATCAACTAAGAAGCATATATCATTAGTACGTCTTTCCACTAAGGAAACTGGTATTCTTACCCTTTGCTTCAAGGTTTTCTTGAAATACTCAAAATAGCTTGTCATTAGTTTGTCAAAATTGTCTTCCATTTGTTCTTTATATTCATTAATTCGAGCTATGATAGTTCTATGATTTCTCCATGTAACTTTGCCAAAAGAGGGAAATTCATTCTGAACATAAAAGAATACACAAACCAAAATTGCTCCAAATTTGCATTGGGAACCCTTTGTCCTTCTTATAGCTGCTAGGTTTTCATTAATCTGTTGTAGTTGTAGTTCTACAAGATCATAAGTATGATCCTTTTTCACCAATTTTTAGCCTACACCTACTACAATACATGGCACACTGTTGAGCCTACTGGATTGATAGAATTTATGGGTAATAACTCTAATAGAAAATTCAATGAGAGGATCTTGAATGGTGTGAATTGTCATTCCTCTTTTATTCCATTGGGCACCTATGTTTTTCTCAATAACCTCCTTGGATTCACTTCTCAAGGTTTTGAACTGATCTAGGGTGGGATATCCAGTTACTCTATGAATTATTCTTTTCATGATCTTGATGGGAACATCTTCTAGCCACAAACTGCCATCATGAATTCTGCTTAACACAAGTTTGATCCATTCTATCTTAAATATGGTGAGAAAACTCAAAACTTGTGTTAAACACTTCCTTTCATCAATTTTGTATTCATCTTTCAAAACTCCATCTACACACAACTTCTCATAGGATTCTCTTATTTCCATATCTCCTATGGCTCTTATCTTACAATTATAGCATCTTCTTACATCCTAAACCATTACAACTTTTGGGGGTATGCAAGAAAGGGCTCTGGTGGGATCGTTCTTGTATGCAACTTTAGGGATGGGATGAAAATTAGGCTGCCTAACCTCGTTAAATACTAGCTAGACTTCAAATGACTCTTTGTCATGGGTTTTCTTAGAACTCAAAGCCATTTGTGCAAAAAAGGGCTTCCTTTACACAGAAATATTAAACTGCGTAGCTTGGCACAAATGAAAATACCTCAAGATTGATGAAAATGCATTGTAAGAGGTTAGAATCTACTTGGAATATTAGATTCTCTGCTATGAAGTTGCTATGCTCTCTTTCTCTTCTTTTCTTCTCGTTCTCGATGAAGATAAATGATTAAAATTGCAATAATATACCCTATATCCATCATGTCAAATGCTCAACTGCCCACTTAGCTTCTAAAGGATTTTAACATTACTCATCTTGCACTACATTTTCACTTTGCTCGGCTTCCATTGGAGTTATTTAATTTGGCATCGGTTATCAACTCGGTCATTGTTAGGAACTCAGCATGTATTGGAGATTTACTCAGCATCTAAGGACAATTTGATAGCGAATCTTCATATTATGTCTTGGCATCTTTGGTTATGCTTATTTCTTCTTTTTAGTACTTCTTTGTCTTGGGACTGATGTATGATGTAATTTTGTAAATCAATCCCATACACCTCTCTTTTTCTTAGATTGATGAAGTGTGATCACTTGACCCATTGGATGAAGTGATCCCTCCACTTGATGTGATGCACTCATCTTTCTTCTTCCAAATATTATTCATTTGTCTTCTTATTTTCTCGACATCAATCTTATCTTTTCCTTTGTTGGACTTAGTTTTTGGTGCTTTGGACCTTGTAGGATAGTTTTTGCTGATATGACCAATTTTCAAGCAACTGAAACATGTGGTTTGGTTCAACCATCTTTTATAGTTCCCTATGAAATGTGTTCTTATGCAATTTTTAGGGATATGTCCATATTCTTGACAATAATGATAGCTATACCTAGTGTTATAATCTCAACAGTAGTGGTTTTTTTTTTTTTTGCTTGTTCATTTGATGTCCACATAGGCTTTGATCTGCATTCAAATGCTCTATGTCCATACTTCTTACAATTATGACAATTTCCATCAAATCTTTGTGTCCGTGTGACTTTGGTCCTACAATCTTGTGTCATATGTCCTTGATGTTGCACTTGAGATAGCAACCCTTGCTTTTGGGTGTGTTTGGCTGATTGATTCTTCTACTCCTGCAAGCATTAGCAATATGCCCCTTTTTATTATAGTAATGACAACTGGGTTTAGAATCCTTACCTTTGTCACTTCTTTGCTCAACACTCTTTGATGATTCCCCAACTTTAGTGTTATCCTAGTCTTGATGTATCATGGGCTAATCTTGAGAATTTCATCAATTGTTAAAAGTACTTGATGGCTTCACTTGACTTGTTGAGATTCTTTGCTATCTCTTTTTCTCTGTTCAATTCATTCTGTAGTTGTTCATTCTGCATCTTCAAAGTAGAGATCTCAATATCTTTCATATAGTTTACGATGAAGGTTCATCATTTGGGCAAGTGTATCCATCTACATGTTTGAGATCCTTGTTAATTTAGTACATTTTTCTTCAAGTCTATTTGCAAGATTCCTTTTGTCATCTTCCATCATGACTCTATCCTCAACTGCTCTTTTCTTTTGTTCAGTGATTTCACATAACATTATGGCTTGTGATTCATGTTCCATCTTGAGAGATCTTATCTCTTCTGCTTGAACTTTGGTTTTCTCCATCAATTTTTCTATTGATGCATCAAACTCTTTAGTGTCTCCATTGGCAAACACTTGTGTGATATCAATCTCCCTATAGTTTATATTATTTTCAGCTATGGCTATCTATTTCTTTCTTTTCAAGGATTTTCTTAATTCCAATCTAGCTTCTTCTACCTTGTGTAGAGCGAGATGCACATCTATCATCTAGTTCTCAATGATCTTTCCAAGTTTGAAAACTTTTATCTTTAGATCTTTTCCTCCAAGTTGTTAGGCTTCTTCTTGAGAGAACTATGCTTTGATACCAATTGTTGGAATGTTCAAATAGGAAGAATGCTTTTGAGAGGGGGGGTGAATCAGAAGTATTAGATTTAAACATTAAAACTTTTTAATTGAAATTAGATTGCATGCATATAAACATATCAAACAACCATGAAAAACAAACATGTACCACCACATAACACTTGAGATTTTGGTAACCTAGAAACCCTCCAAGAATAAGAAGGTAAAACTAGGGTGGGGATGATACCCACAAAATCATTGCAGCAATAATGTTTGACCACTTCCGATGGTATGCCCTGTTAAAGGCCTTCCCTATTAAAGGCTTTACACTGTGTCAATAGTGACCTAGTTAAAGAATTTACAAACACTTTACATGAAGTGTTACCCTGCTAAAGGATTTAATCACCTATTTAAAGGATTTACAAAATAGTTGTTAAGCTAACCTATCACCATAGGGTTTCCTTTCTAATACAATTGCTAGAGAGTATTAGGTATAATAAACTTGATAGCTTACAATCCTTTGATTTCTGAATACAAGCAGTTGATCTGCTTACTCTGATCTTGATCCTCTAAGATCTGATACTCATTTGTATCCCTTTCTTTTTTTGATCAACTGAATATTTAACTATTGCTCTCTTCCTCTAAGTCTTTTTACTCTTTACTCTAAACTCTAGTATAATTTCCCATACACTCCTTTCTCATATCTCTAGATTCAATATGATTTCTTCTTCCTTATAAAGACATTCAAAGACTTAGGGTTAGATGAAGATCTACGATCCATATTGAATCTCAGTTTCCCACTCATTCCTTGCACTTTTATTATTGGTTCCATGTCTTCTCCATTTTTCTTATTGGCTACATGTAGATTGCATACGAGATAGAAAAGATTCGATCTTATCACTTAAATCCTTCAAGATTCATCATATGTCAGCCATGAAAATGGTTTACATTTGAATTAGTGAAGTTATAAACTCATATGTGCATTCTATGTTACTCGGCACTTACTGATTCTTGATACTTGACACATATAACAAATTGGCTTAATCGACTCCTGTTGTGTTTCTATTTTGCTCGACATCATTTGTGACTCAGCACCTAAATATTACTCGGCACTTGTATCATGCTCGGAAGCTAAAGTCACTCGGCACTTGAAGGCTACTTGGCACCTAAAGATCACTTGACACCTGTTAGATTTCTTGACTTGGCACATGTTGTGGCTTGGCATACATAGTGTGCTCAGCTCCAATGTAGAAAATGGTTAAGCGTGTTGGCACTCAAATGTCAAAACCATTCTGAGAATAACACTGCAATCTCTAGAAATATGTCTTAAGTTGCTGCACTTATAACACATAATTCCATTCCTTATAACATTGGTTCCTCCGATAGGTTTTTTTTCTATAGGATTAGTTATTGGAAATATAAGAAGAACAACTGAGAGGGGAGGGGCAAATTAGTTACTACAAAAATAAATCCTAGATCCCCTAGATGCCAGTAAAAAATAAACTCTAAAAATAAAATACTATTGATGTTTGGTAAATACACATAAAATGTTGTAACTTGGTAAATATTGAATATGTAAACTTTAGATGTTACCTATGATTACCATTACTTTAACTTATTTGCAAACATATAAAAAAAAGGATAAGTGCAAGAAGTTGGGTGTCACTTTTGGGCAAAAAGTGGAAGTGTTTTTCCTATTTTTGAAATTTCTTGTCAATTGATGTCAAATTTTTAGGCATTTAGAGATTGGGTACAAAAAAAACTTTACAAATAAAAAATTTAGTGTTTGGAATCTAGTTTTTGAATAAGTAATTTATTTGTGTACCCATATGATAAAATTTATTTTTTTATGGAGCTTTAAAAACCACTTTTTAAAAGGATTTACCTAATACAGCTAAGATTGATGAAGATATTTTTCCTTAATTTTTTTTGAATAATTTTTTATTATTAATTATTAATTAGCTATAAAGGTAAATGTTAAAACCTCCCATGTATAGACACCATAATTTGATCAAAATTTCACATTTTTTTTTAAAAAAAAAAAACCTGATAAGAATTGTATGTAGATTGATGACATATAGATTAATTTAAGAACAATTATTAAATTAAAAAGTTATTAAAATTTTAGTAAACTTCACTATTTTATATTTAGGTACCACCTTTCTTTAAAATAATAAATCAAAAATAGTAAACAAAATCATAGCACTATAAAATTTATATTTTTGAAATCAAGATAGTAAAAAGATTGATTGGGAAGACCCTCTAAAATTTATTGCAAGGCATGAATTTGTCAGTTGAATGCCTTAGCCAAATCTTGAGAGGTTAAGGCATAGGCTTGGTCTCACCAAGTCTATCCTGAACCAAAATCTTAGGTAGGAGAAAAAAATCCTACCCAATGTTGTAAGGAATGGACACCCATTATTTAAAATTCAAAAAATGGGTACCCATTTTGAAAAAGTCAAATCGACATATAAGATCCCCCCAAAAAAAAAAATTTAAATTTTTTAAAAATGAGTACCCATTTTTTACTTTTTAAAAATTGGTACCCATTTCTAAAAAATACAATTTTTTTATGGTTTCAAAAATAGGTACCCATTTTTTGAAAACAAAAATGGATACCCAATTTTTTTAAAAATGGGTGCTCATTTTTTAAATTTTGGATTAGGTGCCTGAGGCTAAAATGGGTACCAATTTTTTAAAAATAGGTACCCATTTCTAAAAGAGTACCATTCCAATTTGTGGACTTCCATGGATTTGAGACCCAACTCCTTGCTTCTATCCAAAATAGCATGAACACATTTGACACTAGGATTTAACATGAAAACCCAATTTGAGAAAAACCACCAATTGCAACTAGTTATTATTTTCAATCTTCTAAAGTAAGCCCTGTTAGTAGCCAACCTTGTTAAAATTTACAAAACACACTGTTAGGTGTGACCCTATTAGAGGATTCAATCAACCTATTAGGTGTAGCCTTGTTAGAGGTCTTTAAACAATTCAACAGAACTGCCACCTTGTTAGAGGATTTACAAATAGCTATTAAGCCAACTTTGTTAAGAGATTTAGATCACTGCTATAATGGTTAGAGAGTAACAATGAGATGACCTAATTTTTGATGCAACTAAATTGCTAATTACAGATCACAATTATGGTTTGTATACTTGATCCTTCCTAATCGAATATATCTTTTTAGCTCCACAAGGATATTCTACTTATCCTTCTAGTTCACTTCCTCTTTCCATCATTAAATCTTCAATACATTCATAACTAATTCTCTCCATACTTTAACCCACAACTTGACCTTATATATTTCACATTGTCAAGTCAGCCAAAATATAGCTTAGAATAACTCATATTCATCTTCTTAGTTGGCTAGAACCAATAGATAAATCAATTAAACTTTATATTCCAAAACAAGAAAATCCTTCATTAGCCAACCCTACTCAATAGATACTAACTCAAAAATAATTTCTTGTGCTAACCAACTGAAGCTCAGTTAACATTGTGTATTTTTAAAGTTTCTTTGATAACCAAGTGAACTCGATTAACACTGGTTCTATCCAAATTTTCCTTCAATAGCTTATTGCACTTGGTTAACACTCATCTTCTATAGACTTTCCTTTGTTTCTTGAATGAACTTGGTAGACACTGCCTTCTGAATTGGGCAAATGCTGGAACACTCAATAGACATAGAAAATTATCTTCACTACTAGAGTGAGTTTTTCATACACTAACTGATAATGATATAACATTTGTGTAACATCAAAGATAATACATAATTAATCAATTGTATCCAACAATCTCCCTCTTTGGCTTTGATGGCAACATAACATGTCATAACACAATGAAATTTTGGAACAAAAACAAAGCAAGAAACATATCCTTAGTTTCATTTTGATTCACATCCATGAGAACTCCCTCTGTTAGTGTGAACTCTTTTTGTCTTTAATTTCTCCCTCTGATAGAAAACTTCTATTTGCAACAACTTCTTCTGATAGCAAATTTCCTCTTCACTATAATTAAAATTTCTATCAGATCTAATAGTAAATTTCTCCCTCTTTGACAACACATGCCAAAGACAAAAACTTTGTTATTAGCAATGTACCTCAAGTACTAATTCATTTGCAATATGCCCTTGTCCATTTTGCACCAACTAATTGATCTTCAACTTACTTTGGTTGATGCATCACTAAAATTAATTTAGTGAGTTTTAGATAGGGGAATGACCCCTAGCTTACCTTATAGATATAGAAATGCATCCTTGGGTAATGGCTTGGTGAATATGTATCCAATTTCCTCTTTTGTATTTATATATTCCAATTTGACTTCTTTATCTTGCACTAGTTTTCTTAAGAAGTGATATTTTATAGAAATATGCTTTGTTTTGGTATGCATCACTGGATTCTTTGATATATTGATTGCACTAGCGTTATCACAGGATATGACTATTGGATCCTTGATATCTATCTTTATTCCTTTCAACAATTGTTTGAACCAAACATTGTTAGAACAATTAGTTGTTGCTACCACATATTTTGTCTCGGTTGTGGATTGAGAGATATAATTTTGTTTCTTGATTGTCTAAGACACTAGTCTTTTACCAAGAAAGAAAGAATGCTCCACCACTAGTTTTGTTTCTATCATCAAGACTTCCTACCCAATCAGCATCAATGAATACTTTTAAGTCCAAATTGCCTCCAAGTTTGTGCCATAAGCCATAGTCTTTAGTATCTTTTAGATATCTCATGATTCTCTTGATTTCCATCATGTGATTTTCTCTTGGATTTTCTAAGAATCTTGCCACCATACCAACTGATAATGCAATGTTAGACCTTATATGCACTACATACTACAATTTTTCAATCATTGATCTATATGTGGTTTTCTCTACCTTTTTGGAATCATTATTCTTGGAAAACTTATGTCTAGTAGGATATGGGTTCCAACTACTCTTGAATCTTCCATTCCAAATTTCTTTAGAATTTTTTTGATGTACTTAGATTGAGTAATGTAGATACCATTTTTGTTCTGTTAAAGCTACAATCCAACAAAGAATTTTATCTCACCAAACATAGACGTTTCAAATTATTTATTCATTTCTTCTAAAAATGCCTTGCACAAGTCATCACTTCCTATGAATAGGGTATCATCAAAAAATATTTTTGCTAACATAATCTTCTTCTCTGGTCCTTTTTTTATATACAAACTATTGTTATCATCTGTTCTTTGAAAACTAATTTGTACCAAATAGTTATGTAGTCTTTTATACCAAGCTCTAGGAGCTTTCTTGAGACCATATAATGCCTTGTGTAAATCTCAAACCATGTCCTTTTTTCTAAGATCTACAAAGGCTTGTTGTTGTTCAATGTAGACTTCCTCATCAAGAATTTCATTCAAGAATGTAGATTTAACATCCATTTGATACACTTTAAATCCTCTATGTGCTACATATGCTAGTAGAATTCTAAGAATTTCTAATCTTGCAATAGGATAAAAAGTTTCACCATAGTCAATACCTTCTTCTTGAGAATAGCCTTTACATACTAACCTTTCTTTGTTTTTGAAAAATTTTCCATCCTTATTTAGCTTGTTTCTGAACACCCACTTTGTGCCAATTACATTTTTATCCTTGGGTCTAGGAAAAAGAGCTTAGATTTTGTTCTTCTTTATTTTTTATATTTCATCATTCATTGCTTCAACCCAACTTTCATTATCCAATGCATCTTTAATATTTCTTGTTTCAAATTCAACAAGTAAACATGTACCTTTCAATTTGTTTCTTTTCATTATTTTATTAAATGTATCTCCAATGATTTGATTAGGTGTATGATGCCTTCTGACATATCTTGCTAACACAGGTTTATTGGATTTGGAATGAGTTCCATTATTTTCATCATGAACTTTAGCATCAAGATTAGGTCCCACTTTCTATGACTCAAGTCCTTAAGACTTAGTTTGAACTAGCTTGGTAGCTTATGACTACAACTTGGGTCCTTTAGACTATGACTCAGGTTGCACTGTCTATAACTCACTAGTTGTTGGAGATTTTGGGGGCTCGGGAGGGAAATAATCCTTTATTTCAAATAGATTTGGTAGAGTATTAGGTTCATAGTAAACAAATCTTCTATAATCCTTTGGCTCTTTGTTGCTTTCTTCTTCACTCTTTTCTGCAAACTCATCAATTCTCACATGTGCACTTTTTATGATTTTATTACTAGACAAATTCAAACATTTGTATGCTTTACTTCTATAGGAGTATCCTAGAAATATGCCTTCATCACCTTTTACATCAAATTTTCCTTTTTTAGTTCATTTAAGATATAACATTTGCCAACAAATACCTTTGAAAGTAACTTACATTAGGTTTGTAGCCATACCATAATTGATAAGGAGTTTGATTTGAATCTTTCTTTAGCTGTACTCTATTCAATGTATGAACTATAGTGTTGATTGCTTCCTTCCAGTATTTGATTGCAACATTCTTTTCTATCATTAATGTTCTTATACAATCTATGATGGATCTATTTGTTCTTTCAACTATACCATTTTGCTAAGGTGTACCAGGGCCTGATACTTGTCTTTTAATTCATCTTTTAATGTATAAATTATTGAACACATTGGAGATGAATTTACCATCTCTATTTAATCTCAAACACTTCAATCTCTTTCTAGTTTATTTTTCTACTCTTTCTAGATACCACCTAAACTTTTGAAAAGCTTCTAATTTTTCTTTTAGATACATTATAGTCATCATTCTAGAATAATCATCAACAAAAAAAAATGAAATTTTTTTCTCCACTATAACTCTCTATTCCAATAAGTCCCATAAGTCTATATGCACAAGTTCTAAGACTTCTTCTAAATGACAGTTCTTTCTTTTTAGACTAGTCTTTCCCATCTTACCAATTTGGAAATTTTTGCATAGACCCATATCAGGTTTCTTCAAACTAGGAATACCTCTTAATATTTTATGTTTGCTTATCTTGACTAGATTATACAAGTTTAGATGACCAAGTATTTTGTGCCATAACTAGCTTTCTTATACTTGAGCAATAAAACATGAACTTTCACTAAGATCAAGATAAAATAGATTATCTTTTGTTTGCTTGACAGATCCAACCAGATTTCTTTTTCCATCAAGTAGTTTGGGCTTTCCATCCATGAATTCTACCTTGAATCTAATTTTATTCAACTATACCACACTAATAGATTATTATTTTATCCTTAAACCCAATAAGCATTATCACATATAAGTTCTTTAGTTAAAGAAATAGATCCTTTTCCTTTTATGTTACAAAGTTCATTGTTTCTGAATCTCACACTACCACCATCATAATATTCCATGTGCTCAAATTTTGTTTTATCTTCAGTCATATGATGTGAGGAACCACTGTCAATAATCCATATATCATTTTTTCTAACATGAGAGATAAGTGCCATTTTATTTCCTTCATCATCAAGCTCGTCATTTACTACAATATATACCATTTCATCTTCACTAGTATCAAAATCTTTAGCCATAAAAAAAGATTTCTTACCTTTTTCCTTGTAGTTCTTATAGTTCTTGAAATCCTTCTTGCCTTTGTGCTTATTTCTTTTCTTTTCATCTTTGATTTCTCTATCTGGACATCTTGTAGCAATGTGACCAACTTCTTCACAAGAAAAATAGATTAGAAGAACTTTGCCTTTAGAATACTTTCTTACAACAACTTCAAGATCACTATCTGAGCTTTCTTCTAATTCTTCTTCTTCGCTTCATAATTGAATGGCCTTTGATTTCTTACTCTTTTTTTTGAGTGAGATTTTAGCTTCAAATATAGACTCAATACCTTTTGAACTATGAAAATAATTATCAAAGTTATCTAATTCAAAAGCTGTCAATCTTCCAACTAGAGTATCCAAAGATATTTTATTATTTGGATCACATATCATCTCCTAAATAGTAGAAACTCTAATTGCATAAATAGGAAGAAGAGTTATAAGTATGTTTCTTACAACTATTTTGTCATCAATGTCTCCTCTAGATGCTTTGATTGTCCTCACTCTTATTTTGATTCTTTCCACATATTTTGCAATGTTTTCATCTTCAACTTTTCATCTAATCAAAATGACCTCTAAAACTTTCAACTTTGGTTCTTCTTACATTTTCATCTCCTCCATAAATGCCTTTTAGTTTGGTTCACATTTCATGAGTACTTTTGCAATCTTTTACTTCATCAAATACAACATAACTGAGAGCAGATGCAATATCAATCATCATGATGTTATAATTTTTTTTTCAGCCATACCTTCAACTGATAATGACCTAGTCAGAGTCTTGCATTCAGCATCAAGATATTT
The DNA here is from genome assembly GCA_028749045.1 of Cupressus sempervirens. Classification (NCBI taxonomy): domain Eukaryota; kingdom Viridiplantae; phylum Streptophyta; class Pinopsida; order Cupressales; family Cupressaceae; genus Cupressus; species Cupressus sempervirens. The sequence continues at coordinate 47,169,358 of CM053786.1, forward strand.
ACAACCTAAATCACATTTGGTAGCCAAATGTAACCTCATAAGTCCTTTCTATAGCACAAAATTATCTTTGTTCAACTTGGGAATCTCTCTTCTATAAGACATCATGATCTTTAGCTTAGGTCCTTGAAACCTTCTTTGCAAGCACCAAAAGCTCTAATACCAATTTTTGGAAGTATAAGAGGAGTAACTGAGAGGGGACGGGTGAATAAGTTACTACAAAAGTAAATCCTAGATCCCTTAGATGCCAGTACAAAATAAACACTAAAATTTGAATACTGTTGATGCTTGGTAAACACACATAAAATGTTGTAACTCGATAAATACTAAATACGTAAACTTTAGATGTTATCTATGATTACCATTACTTTAACTTAGTTTCAAAGTGTAACACCCTACCAAGGGATCTAAAGAATTAACCTAAAGTTTCACTAAGTTTGGTAGCATTTTTTTTTTCGAAACATGAAAGTAAAACAATTTCCAACATAGTAGCGAAAGCAATAACATCATTCAATAAAAAGTAAACATAAACATACATAACAAGTTACATTCTTCAAGGATCCCTTAACATTGAATTAAAATTAAATCAGCCAATATTAATTCCATCTAATACCACATCCATATGAAATAATAATGAAAAGTCTAATGTTCTTAAACAATGTACTTTTTTCCAAATGTCTCTTTAGTAAAATATATTTCAGAATGTTTAATCATCCATTGTACATGCCATAGGGTATGAAATACCTATAAGAATATACATACGTGAAAATAAAGTACATCATCATCATCTTATTCTAATCCATGATGCAATAAAGTAAATGAAACCACATATCATACCTGATACATCAACATATGAGATAACCATAAATCACAAACACAACTATCTAAGTGCATAGTTCCTCCCAACTATTAATAGCATCATTAGACCATCGTGGGCCCTAGCCATCCCTCTATGCATAACATTCCAAATCATCGAATAGATCATCAGTATTATCATAGTAGGAATGTCACTCCTAAAACATACTACATCATTGCAGAAAGAAATCTAATCATGCAAAATAAAGCATAAGATAACATCACCTAAAATATGAAAATCATCAATATAAGGATATGTGTCCACCATCATAATCAAGAATGCATCAGCCACGGTGTCTCAAATAGATCTCAAATGATAAGAGTGAAAAAGCACTACCACCCGATCGCGTAGAACCTAAATGGTCCACTCCCACCACACTAAGGAGATAATCTCAAGTCCCAAATAGGCTATCAGTCACATAGCACAAATACTCTCTAAGTCCAAGAATCCTAAAAATTTACTAACTCAAAGATTCCAACACAAACTGACATCTAATCCCAGAGGCACACAAAGACATGTAGGAAACCTGCTATGCAAATGGGAAAGTGTCATCGCGTGGATCATGCTAGAGTTACCCTGGTAGTCTCCCAATAGACCCCAACCCCCTAGTGATCCCTATGCGGCCACTAGTATCCTCTCATATAGATGAGGCATACTACAAAATGCAAGGTCGCAACCAAGCATTCTCTCTACTCCCATCCTAATCTGTACTAGCACTCAAGCCATAGTCGAGAAAAAACAATTATCTTATTAGGTTCATTAAGTTATTATTAGGTGTAATATTTTCACTTATTAAAACAACTTACAATGAGTTACCCTGGCAGTCTCTTAGGGCCCTAGCCCCCATTCCAAGCCACTTCCTGACACTACATGTAGATAACCTACCCTAAGCTCATGGAATCATAAATCACAAAATCACCACAGTCCTATACAAGCAACTAAAAAAATACCAAAAGATAATCCACAAAAACAGTATCAAATCTCCATGAGCAACTGAAAAGCATCCATAGATAATCATGACCACAACAATTCTCTATTGGCAATTGAAAATGTCAATGATAATCACAATATCCATTGGTCTTCAACAAGAAACCAAAACGTATCTCAAAATAATAATGATCGAAGACTCCAAAATGGTCGAGTCAAAACATGTCACAACATGACATCATCAAGATCAGATAAAGAATTCAATTCCATCAAGGTGACTGGAAAGTAATCCAAATACAATTGATCGATAACTCATAAAAAGGTTACATATATCACAGCTTAAACAAGAAGATTGAAAACAATATCAATCAACATACTATCACATAACCATGGTTGAGTTTTAAAAGATCGAGATCAAATGACATCATCTTGACATCACAATCATAACCCTTGAGCCTTTGGTAGATGTCCTATAACTAGTCAACAAACTAGTCAACCCAAAAACCCAAAATAAGAAGCATATAGAAAAGACAATGCAAGCACATGTTTTGGTTTGCTAAAATTACATTGTTGAATAAAGTGTGGAGTTCCAGTTTTCAAATGAGGGAATGTTTATATGTTTTTTTTCTCTAACTCATAAATTTGTTTGATAGATCAAATGTTAACCCCCTCCCATTACTCTTTTAAATAGTTTTCTAAAGTGCTTTAAGCATGTTTTACTTAATCACTATATTGATAAACATTTCCACCTTTTAACTGATCAATTTCGTCTAAATTATTCTAAGAAGAATTATCTATTTAAATCGTTTATCATTTCAAATAGCTAATTTTATAATCCTAATCATTTATATAACATCCCCATATCTCTTAAGTTAATTCTAATTTATTCTAATATTTAATTATAAGTACATCTTTATTTGATATCTTAATAATTAAATTAAATAAAATATCATTAACAAATTATATAACAATTAATAATTATAAATTATTAATATGTAATATTAATAAATATAATAATTATTAATTATTAATAATAAAATATATAATATTTAATATTTAAAATTTATTAATATTTAATAATATTAATTATGAAAATTGAAATATTAAAAATTGATTTCATATATCATAAAATAATTTTTTTTTAAACACATAACATAATAAAAAATTTAAAAAAATGCAACTCATATATTAATACCGTCGTCACGGCATGTAGAGCCTTGCTGTTGCAAGGCTTGCGATGACAGCGAGTACATAGTACCTACTGACATCGTAGTACCTACGATGAAAGGTACTCTACACACAGCAGAGCATGTGGGGCATGGGTTCCGTCCCTCCCACTGTGCATTAGTAATTTTTTGAAAAAAAAATTAAAACATTTTTAATAAACGTTCGACCAAAGGCAATACAAAATTTATATAAAGAATTTCATTAAACATTTTTCCACTGTGATTATGAAAACAGTGTTTTTCAGTATACATATATATTTGTGTGTGTGTGTGTGTGTGTGTGTGTGTGTGTGTGTGTGTGTGTGTGTGCAAAATTTATAAACATATATGCATATTTTAAAAAGAAAACATTTACAATAATGTCTGCGAGCATAAACATAATTTTTAAACAAATAGGGCTTTTCAATTCTATAAATTAAGAATTTACTTTTTAAATAATTGTTCTCTAAATTTACCCATTAATCCTTCTAATAGGTTTGTCCATACGCATCTAAAAACCCTAGCCCCATAGATTCCTTTGATCTGCGCATGTGGGATTTTCTCATATAGAAATTTAACTACCCATGACAAGAATGTATACAACCAAGATATTCAACACATGAAATCCTCAGAAAGCATTCAGAAGACACGAAGAAGATAGGAAGCGCTAGAAGTGAAAATAACATATGCAAAATCACAAGTGTCTACCTGGACACTGATGCTAAATCACTTCTCCTCAGAATCTGCAAAGCAAGCTCCTTCCTTCTCCAATGTTCCTGGGTCCTCCAAACATGCCCCCCGAGCTTTTAGGAGTGCCTGAATATAAAGAACACTCAGGAAGCACCTAGAATGCCTCTAAAAACAACCAAAAGATCAGATAAGCATTGACAACTAAGCACAAGCTTTTTCCAACCTTCTAGATGAGTCACAAGATTGTAGACACCATGTGCTTAATTTGTGCACTAACTCTTATCTTGTAGACATATGTGCAATCAAGAGGTGCGTTTACTCCTAGGTAGACTTATAACTTTTATTTTAATTCTTTTATTATTTCTATTATTATTATTTATTTATTATTTTATTATTATCTTATTATTATTATTATTAATTTTAATTTCTTTTATTTAATTCTTTTTCTCAATTAATTCCTATTTAATTAATTGAAATCAAAATATCAAAATATCATCACATTATATTAATCTTCCAAAATAATTAAATCTTTTAATTTAATGACTTAATTAATAGAAAATTCACCATAGACCTCCAAGATAAAATATGAAAAACCATTAAAGAACAATCCACATGAAATTAGTCTAAAGGGTTAAAAATCATGAATTATGTCATTTGACACATTCGGAAGGTAAAATATCTTGGATACTTGTCCTACCTTCTAGGACAAATGGTTTAAGGGTTTAGGATTTGGACTTGAGGATTTATCTTCCCTCTCTTACCATTGAGATAGTGCGATAGGGTATGCTCATCCTGACAATTCAAAGAAGTCGATACCCGGTACCTACAACCTACATAAAATCCATGCATGTACATACTATATATCTATATATATATATGCTAAGCTAAATAGACAATGGTAGGAAGTGGTGCATCTTGTGCAGATCTCAACTAGCAGGTGACTACGACTCCCTTCCTTAACCACATTAGAAATGCCAAACATAAAGAGAACAAACACGCACACCATACCCATGCAAGTATGGGGTAAGTATCCATAAGAAAACACATGTGATAATAAACCATCTAACTAATCATCATCAATAACTAAAAATAATTTAATAGTCATCATGCATATATGAAATGTAGAATCTAAGTAATCTCATCACATATCAACTGAATCCGTAGCACAATATCTGGTAGTCTCAAAATAATGTTACTAATAATCATCAACATAAAACTAGCCCTAAAAGAGTTCGACAATGATAACAAAAATGAGACCTAGGGGCAAGCACTACACAAACATATAAAATAAAATAGCATGAACACATTTGACACTAGGATTTAATAGGGAAACTCAATTTGGGAAAAACCACCAATTGCAACTAGTTACTATTTTCACTCTTCTAAAGTGAGCCCTATTAGGAGCCAACCCTATTTTAAGTTACAAAACACACTGTTAGGTGTGACCCTATTAGAGGATTTAATCACCCTATTAGGAGTGGCCTTGTACTACCAACTTGTTAGAGGATTTACAAATAGATGTTAAGCCAACTTTGTTAAGATACTTAGATCACTGCTACAATGGTTGGAGAGTAACAATGAGATGACTTTATTTTTGATGCAACTTAATTTTGATTACAGATCTCAATTATGACTTTTATACTTGATTCTTCTTGATTGAATATATCTTTTTAGCTCTACAAGGATATTCGACTTATCCTTCTAGTTTGCTTCCTCTTTCCATCATTAAATCTTCAATACATTCACAACTACTTCTCTTCATACTTGACCACAACTTGACCTTATACTTATATCTTTTACATTGTCATGTTGACCAAAATAAAACTTACAATAGCTCATGTTCATCTTCTCAATTGGCTAGAACCAATAAATAAATCAATTAAATTTTATATGCCAAAACAAGAAAATCCTTCGTTAGCCGACCTTGCTCAGTAGATACTAACTCAAAAATGATTACCTATGTTAACCAACTAAAGCTTTGTTGACACTATGTATTTTCAAAGTTCCTTTGATAACTAAGTGAACTTGTTTAACACTAGTTCCATCCAACTTTTCCTTCAATAGCCGAGTGAGCTTAATTAACACTCATCTTCTATAGACTTTATTTTATTGCCTGAGTAAACTTGATAGACATTGTCTTTTGAACTAGGCAAACTCTAGAATGCTTGGTAGACACAAAAACCTATCTTTACTACCCGAGTGAGCTTGGCATACACTAACCAATAATGATGTGACATTTTTATAACATCAAATAAGTCACACAATTAATTAGTTGTATCTAGTAGTTAGTACCTCTAAAATATTCTACCATCATTATTACTTTTATCAAATATAGGTTGTCTACAATTTACTACTCTATGACAAAAATAATGACAATTATAACAATAACCAGAGATGAGTTTAAATGACTTACATGTATAGTCTCTTTTCATATGACCAAATTCATTTTATGCATAACATCTACCTTTGAATTCATTTCTCACTTCTTTAAGTGATTCAACTTGCTTAGGCTAATTAACTTGCTCAACTTCCTTAGGTACATTTTAGATTGATCTGACTCAATATGTTTCTGATTATCTTTCTTGGGCTCAAGATGATGGATCACAAGATTAGACTCTTTTCTAACTTTTAATTTCTTAGCAAAATTTTACCCATGGTATCCAAGACCTATCTTATCATAACAGGGTCTTTGTATAAAGATCTACTCATCAAGATTTTTTTAGTATTAGAATATCTCTACAATTTATAACTTAGACTAAGTTAAATCTAACTCAACTTTACTACCATCATCCCTAAAGCTCAACTTTAGATTAGTAATATTTAGTTCATGCTTTAGGATCTAATTTTATTTCTTTAGTCTTTAACCTTCATCACTATCCTTGATCTAATCTTTAAACTATTTCTTGGATTTAAGATAATCCATCTTGTAGTCTTTAGGATCTTCATATATGTCCTTTAGAGTATCTCTCTCTTTGGTAAGAATATCAATCTTCTCAAGAGCATCTTCTAGGTTTTTATGTAACTATTCCATATCCATAGGGATCTTATTCAAGTTGTTAAGCCTTCTCTAAGAAACTATTCTCTATCAAAAATTATTAGAAATAGGAGATATTGAGAAGCTGGGGGGTGAATTAGTTCTCCAAGGTCCAGCTATACAAATGAAACTTTTCAGTGCTAATAAGATCCATATCCATTAAACCATAACATGAATGCATCCATTAGATCATACAATACCTTAACTTAGTAGGTTATTGTTCTAGGTCAAAATAACTTTGCAAAAATTTAAACATGAAATACCATAAGCACACTCACACAATTTGACACAGTGATTTTACATGAAAACACAATTTGGGAAAAACCGCCAGTAACATGCTACCTAATTTCACTCTTCTTAAGTGATTCCCTGTAAAAGGCCAACCTTATTAAAGTTTTCAATACACACTATTAAATGTGACCTAGTTAAAGAATTTCAATCACCATGTTAACAGTTGGCCTTGTTAGAGGACTTTAGAACATTCCATTAGAATGTAACCTAGTTAAAAGATTTACAAATAACTGTTAGGTCAACCTTAATCCAAAGGATTTTATCTACACTAGTATAGTTATTAGAAATAAATAGTAGGACTTTATATGATAAAAAAATACAACTCACTTGAAGATTACAGATCTCAGGTTTAGTCCTCCATTGTGCTTGGATTAAAAACCTTTTCAACTCTAATATATTTTTCACCTTTTAACCATTCATTCCCTTTTGGTTTCTTTCTTTGTATGCCAACTATAGTCTCTTTTGTTTGGCCACTAGATGAAGTAATACCCTACACTTCTTATCTTCCTTAGGTTCTTGCACACAAAATTTTTTCTTTTGTCCATCTATCTCTATAAATAGAAAATTTAGATCTTTTACCACTTAACCACAATCGTCCATTTTAGCATTAGCTAAGATTCAATGAATCTACTCACTTTTCCATTTTGGTTCCTTTAGAAACTTCCTCTACAATCTTCCTTTATTTCACCTCAATATGGTTTTCCTTGAATTTGGTGCCACCAACTCATCATTATTATCTTCTACATGCTTCACATAATTAAAGAAATTAAATTAGTTAGCTCAAATTTGTCAAATCTTTGATTTAACACTATTTGTTGTCACTCAACATCTATACTATTCTTTCACTTGGCCAACAATAATTCACTCAACAAACACTAAAGTTTATTGATGCTCAGTACCAACTAAAATCTACTCTACATATAATAAATTTCACTCAACTTTCGCTATTTGTCTTCTTTTGTTGGCACCTATTAATTTTCACTAGACTTCAACTATTTTCTGCTTGGCTTGTACTGATTACTCAGCAAGGCTTGACAGACATTTTTCTTACTTTATCTTCTTCTAGTCTTTTCTCAAGAAATATTTCATTTTAGAGTTTAAGTAGATAAACAATACACCATAGTATCATTGTCTTACTTTGTCTTAGTGCTCCTTTTATACACTAAATAACTCAATCTTTCTCTAGGTTCTCTTGTTATCTCCTCTTTTTAAATCCTCTTCTTCAATCACTCAAATGATAGAATTTAAACCAAAAAGGAATTCTCTCACCAACAAGTAGTAGGTTTGACATCATTTAAAAAATAATGATTGTTCCATTATAGGTTCTACACTTTAAGACAATCTCTTTTCAATAATCTCCCTCTTTGACATTGATGGCAAACCAATACCAACAACAATATGAAAAAGAAAATAATATCTTTGAAATTTCTCCCTCTATTAGTATATATCCTTCCTCTATATATTGTAATGTAATATTTTTCAATATCCTTTAATGCATCTCTCTTATATCGCCCTTATTATATACTTTTCTCCCTCTCCCTCAGGTTATTTCTCCCTCTTTGACAAAAATGTCAAAGATTTGTCATCTTTTAATGTAGATAAAATCAATTTAGGTTCTCCCTCTATCACCTTGCATGTGATTTTAAATCTTCTAATTTAGCTCCTTCATTATTTTAGGCAGATCCTAAAATAAGATCCACTGCATCAAGTTGTAAGATACAAGATTTAGCTCAATTGATGCAGGGTACTACTCATGCTTCTTAAGTAGCTTTGGATAGGGGTATCACCCCTAGTTTACCCCTAATATATTCATGTGCATCCTTATTTAAAGCTTTTGTGAATATCTCAGATATCTATTCTTTTGTGTTCACATACTCCATTCTCACTTCTTTTTCATGAACCAACTCTCTCAAGTAATTATACTTAATTACAATGTTCTTAGCCTTTGTGTGAATCATAGGATTCTTTTATATGTCTATGCCTCTTGTATTATCACAATAAAGTACCACATGTTTAGTGATTTCTTCCTTCATCCCTTTGAGTAGTTTTTTGATCCATACCACCTTTTAACAACTTACTGCATCAACCACATATTAAACTTCAATAGTAGATTGAGATTTACAATTTTGTTTCTTGCTAGTTCATGTGACTAATCTTTTTCCAAAGAAAAATGCTCCACCACTTGTACTCTTTTTGTCACCAATATTTCTAGCCCAACCAACATCTCTATAGGCTCTTAACTCAAATTTATCATTTTTCTTGTAGTATAGACTATAATCTTCCATTCCTTTTAGATATCTCATAATTCTCTTAACATCCATAAAATGATTCCCCTTAGGATTTGTAGAAAATATTGAAACAATCCCAACATCTAATGCAATGTCAAATGTGCTATGTACTACATATTGCAACTTGCCAATCATAAAATTGTACAATGTTTGATCCACTTTAGTGGAATCATCAATCTTTGTTAGTTTATGTGCTATCGCCATAGGAGTGCTAACTGGTTTTGAATCCTCAAAACCAAAAAATTTCAATATTTCCTTTACATAATTGGACTAAGTGATGTGTACACCATATGTCATCTAATATACTTACAAATCAACAAAGAACTCGATCTCTCCAAACATAGACATCTCAAATTTTTTCTTCATTTCATTTGTAAATGACTTACATAATGCATTTTGACCTCCAAATATGAAATCATCAACAAAAATTTCAGCTAGTAAAATACCATTACCTCCTTTTGTCTTCAAGTACAAATTGTTGTTATCATTAGTCTTCTCAAAACCAATCTTCACAAGATAATTGTGAAGTCTCTTAGGGCTTTCTTTAAACTATATAAAGCTTTGTGTAGTCTACATACCATATTTTTTTTTTTTAGATCAAAAAATCCTTTAGACTGTTCTATGTCTACATACCATTTAGAAATGTTGACTTCATATCCATCTAACAACTTAGAAACCTTTGTATGCAGAGTAAGCAATCAAAGTTATTACTCCTTCCAATCTTGCAATTGGGGTAAATTTTTCTCCATAGTCAATTCCTTCTTGTGTATATCCCTTGCAAACTAATCTTGCCTTATTCATTGTGACTTCACCATTCTCATCTAACTTGTTTCTGTACACCCACTTGGTTACAATCACATTATTATTTCTTGATCTAGGTACTAGAGTCCATGTTTTGTTCTTCTCAATCTAATAAATATCTTCTTTCATGGTGATGGCCCCTTTTTTCGCTAATGATAAATTTCTAAATTTTGTGACAAAAATCTTCAATTATTTTATTAGGATTATGATTATATTCTTCCTATTTATAGTTTAACCCTAACAAAATTTGCTTAGTATCCATTTTTTTCCCTAACCCTAGACCATATAAGTAAGTGGGTTTCATTTTCCTAAAATTCATGGCATTCTCTAATGTTATAATGGAGGGTTAGTAGAATATTGCAAGTAAGCATGATACTCCTTCCTGATCTCATGGTTAACATTATGTTGTGTGGTTGTAGGTAAGATTTTGAGCTTCCCTGATCATGCGATGCCCATTGTGTTGTATGATAGTATAACATTTTATGGTCACATTATGGAACTCTTCGATGTCATGATACAATTTTCTTCGTAACATTGGGAGTGATGGATTAGGGTTGTCACAATCCTAAGATAAAGTGTTTATTGTATAATTATATAGGGGATAAAGGTGATGTTATGATGGAATGACATTCTATTATCATAAGATCATAGGGATTATAATGACAAACACGTAGAGGGTTGTCAGGATAGATGTCTATTTTTTGATTGGGTATAGCTAGTGTACAAGCGCAAAATGTGTTTGATGTCAACATTTGTGGGACCAAAAAAAATTCAAGAAAATGTAACTTTGGTTTCCAATCTTACAATGAATCCTTCATCATAAGATCTCAAGGTTATAAGCAGAGGCTCTCTAATGTTATGATTAAGGCTCAATCATAAGATTGCACAAGGAAAGTTATAAGCTATAGATGCTATGAGATAATGGTTTGAAGGTTGCCATAATATCATAAAATTAGAAGGGATTCCCCATAATGTTATGAAGAGATAAACTTAACTACAATCATGTGATCGTAGGGTAAAGGAAAAGGATTTACGATGGGGTGAAACCATTTGTCAAGTAATCATAGAATGAAATGGATTTTCTACCAATGTTGTGATAATAGAGGGTTTTGTAGGATTGTAAATATTTTTTCTCTCATATCCGATTAGCCGATATGAAATTTAAAGGGGTGTCATAAGATCAGAGGGTCATCAAAATAATGGTGTGATCCTATGAAAGGTATTTTCAGCCACCTTTTTGTAATATTGTAGAATTTAATCTTGATAGAAAACATAATGACAAGAAATAAACTGTGGGCTTCTCAACCAATCAGATTTGAATGTAGTATGAAAAGTGCATAGTTGGAGATTAATGGTGACATACCATGAAATTGACAAAAGGGATTGAGATAATTTTTCAAGAATGTTGAAATCAATGCAACATAGATGTTATTTTGTGCATACCAATTTATAAGATCTTCTTTTCATAATTGCAATCTACCATTTGCAAACAAAGAGAATTTGAGTTTTTCCTGTGTTTTCTATGGATTCAGAATTATTACTTCCAAAGCTTGTGAGAGACAGAGTATTTTCAATTTTAGGTGATTCAATTGCATATTTTCAAAATGTTAGAGCAGGAAGTGGAAGAAATTCAAGCCTTAGATATGGCAATTATAGAGACCTCAACTTCAAAGAGAGCTAAAACCCGACAAAAGAAACCTAGCAAATTTCTAGAAGAATGCATAAAGCTTTTCCTGGGTTCAACTAATGCAAACTCTACTAATGATCATCTTTTTGTTGATCTATATGCTATGTGCAGAGATGCTAGGTGCCCTAATGCTATTGGTTCTGAGCTTTTCTACTTTTCTTACTGCAATAGAGAGAATAAGGTTCATGTTTGTAACCCATGGAAAAAGAACCTTGCCAAACTAATTTTCTCTAAGGTTTCCATAGACATGGACATGGACATAGACATCGACATTAACTGCTACAATAGAAAACTGAACTAAATTTGTAGTTGATGAAAACTCATAATCATCAACATGTGTGGCTTCATTAGAAAATACATCAACCATTGCATTGATACCATTAAACTCCTCATTGGATGGTTCAATTGACATAGAAGTCGCTGCTGATATGGTAGTATCCTCATGTTCTCCTAATTCCACTATTACTGTAGTATCATCTCTCGACAAAGCTTCATATGTGGTCTCTTAACTTTGCGCACATGTTTCTACTGATTTCACTGAAACACCCATATCACCAACATCATAACTGGCTGGCTCTATACGTGTCTCGATCCCACTTGAGGAATCAACTACCTTATGCTCTGGAGGAACATACAAATCACCAATGTTGATGCCCATCTGTCTAGCCATAAGCTGCAACATCATATCCATTCGCCTATTCTGCTCCTGTAGCATCCTATTCTGCTCTTGTTGCATACCTTGCCCCTTCTCCAATGTACCCAATAACTGTCTGAACATCACATCTTGATCTGGACTAATATAAATTTTTCAAATACTTTTCCCTTTATCCGGCTATATGATCTCCACAGGATGGAAGGACTTATAGCTCTGATACCACTATAATGGGCACCCCTGGATGTCCCAAAAAACTAAACCAAATTGCTGAAAGGAATTATGTCAAACAGTTTGCATTCAACTCCTTATTTCTCTATTTAATGTCTTATAACTTTGGAAATCAAATGTTTATTGTTTGTTGTGTTTCGTACATGGAATTGGTATCATACAACATAAAAAAGAAAGAAACTACAATAATATGCAAAGTGGAAATGAACTGCTGCTAATAAAATGTTATTTTTAGAATTCATAAAACCAAATACATGGCAAATTTAACAACTCACTAATTACTTCAGCAGTATTGACATAATACTCCAGCCCATGCTTATGAACTTGCTGCTACAATACTTTGTCCTTCAATCAATCCACTACCTTGATAATACCATTCCCTCCAAGCGGCATAAGCGTCAGACAAGTAGTGAAGAAGATATGAGCAAAATACCAAATTTGCCTGTAGCCAAAAATGCAACTAAACTGCCTGATAATGAAGCCAATAACAAAGAATTCCAAAGGCCAAACCCTGAGGGAATGACATCTAGAATGTTACAAGAGAGGATAGACATCCTCAAATGCAAAAAATGGAGCTGCAACTCACACACCAATTTTTTCTCATATTCAACCTGTCTAATGAAGCCACAAATGCTTCCTTTTATTCTATTTCCAAGGGTCCACTCAACTCATATGGGCAATGTGGGATAAAAGATGTGTAATATATAAAACATATATTAAAATACCCCTTATGTCTCCCTTGGTTACACATCCCCATAAAATAAATATTAAAGTAACACTTTAATATTTTACAATTAAATTAGACGTTACTTTAATAAAACTTCAGGCATTAAAATGTATTAGCAATCGGACTTCGAATAATGCGAGTGACAGCTCATCGAAAAGCTCTCACCAAGGAGTATCAAATCCAATCACCAAAATTGACGTACACTGTGTCCTACTGACTTACTAAAAATAGTAAGTATGCCTGAAACTGAGTAACTCAACTTTGTTTTGGCCCAAACTGGAAATGACTAGGCCAAAACACTCCAAGATCCCATTAAACCCTTCGTTAGCCCTCGGGACCATGTAGAACAAGGCTAACACACACACACACTTGGTCATCTGCTAAAATGGGATCATTACAAATCTGCCCTCCTTGAAATTACTTGTCCTCAAGTAATTAAGTAACATAATGAATGCCAACCTCCACCTGGATCCCAATTGAAGTAATGTGTGATATCCATATGGAAGTTAAACCAACTGCAAACCCGCATCATCAGGACCAATCACTATAGCCTAGCATTCAAAACTTGTGCTGATGAAGTTAGAATGTCACCATAAGGAAACTCCATAGAAGATCTATGAAATATTTTCTTCCGTATATCCATCCACATAATATATATTGGACTGGAATGCATATTATCACCATCACGCATTGAAAAAATTTATATCCCTTATAAATTTTAGAAAATGGAATATCCCTGATTTATATAATATCCCTGATTTATATGAAGAAATATAATATAATATAATATCCTTATATTATATAATATAATATAATATCATAAATTTTATAATATAATATAATATCATAAATTTTATAATATAATATCCCTGATTATATAAACTTATAAACTTATAATTTTATGAGGATGTTATTGATCAACAAAATGTGGTGGCTGATTGTTAGAGTATGTACCATATATATTATCACAAAAAACTTGAATCAACACACCAGATTGATTGTTAGAGTATGTACCGTATATATTATCACAAGATTCTTCAAAGGACTCCTCACTGCTACAAACTGAGCAGCACCATCTGATAGACTACGTACTGACTTGTTCCCAGCAGTCATTTCAACAGGATTCTTGATGTTGGTTTTAGATCTCTTAATTTCACTCCTTTGCAACCTTCTTTGGAGCATAAGCCAATGCTTAGAGACATAGGCACAGGCACTGTGATCTCTAGCAGCTGGAAGACATCTAAAGATTGGTTTATTTGCTTGGCATGATAAATAGCAGGACCCAACAACACAGCCCAAAAATCTAACAGCTTTGATACCATATTGAAAATTAAAACTATGAATCAACTAAAAACATGGTGACAACAGATCACAGGAAAATATAACTTTCAATGTTCATATTGATCTAGCTGTACACAATGTGTTACAAATTCTCTCTATTTATAGAGACTTCCAACACCTATAGGTTTGTAGAGCTTCCTTGAATTCATGTTGAAAATACATATTAAAATTTTTGATATTATGGTGATAATAATGCACATTATCACCATCATGCATAATACAGTTAATATTATTACCTGCAGAAAATGTCTGATTACAAGCATTAGTTGTATTGTTTTCATTAGTTGTATTGTTTTCTATTGTTGATATTATGGTGATAATAATGCATATTATCACCATCACACATTGATAAAGATGTACCTATAGGTGAACCATATGTACTCATGCTAATTGTATCAACAATAGGTGTTGCCACATCAAAATATATGGACATAGGAACAACATTAACTGCTGCAATAGAAAACCGAACTGAATTTGTAGTTGATGAAAACTCATAATCATCAACATGTGTGGCTTCATTAGAAAATACATCAACCACTACATTTATACCATTAAACTCCTCATTGGATGGTTCAATTGACATAGAAGTCGCTGCTGATATGGTAGTATCCTCATGTTCTCCTAATTCCACTATTACTGTAGTATCATCTCTCGACAAAGCTTCATATGTGGTCTCTTAACTTTGCGCACATGTTTCTACTGATTTCACTGAAACACCCATATCACCAACATCATAACTGGCTGGCTCTATACGTGTCTCGATCCCACTTGAGGAATCAACTACCTTATGCTCTGGAGGAACATACAAATCACCAATGTTGATGGCCATCTGTCTAGCCATAAGCTGCAACATCATATCCATTCACCTATTCTGCTCCTGTAGCATCCTATTCTGCTCTTGTTGCATACGTTGCCCCTTCTCCAATGTACCCAATAACTGTCTGAACATCACATCTTGATCTGGACTAATATACATTTTTCAAACACTTTTCCCTTTATCCGGCTATCTATATGATCTCCATAGGATGGCAGGACTTATAGCTCTAATACCACTATAATGGGCACCCCTAGATGTCCCAAAAAACTAAACCAAATTGCTGAAAGGAATTATGTCAAACAGTTTGCATTCAACTCCTTATTTCTCCATTTAATGTCTTATAACTCTAAAAATCAAATGTTTATTGTTTGTTTTGTTTCGTACATGGAATTGGTATCATACAACATAAACAAGAAAGAAACTACAATAATATGCAAAGTGGAAATGAACTGCTGCTAATAAAATGTTATTTTCAGAATTCATAAAACCAAATACATGGCAGATTTAACAACTCACTAATTACTTCAGCAGTATTGACATAATACTCTAGCCCATGCTTATGAACTTGCTTCTACAATACTTTGTCCTTCAATCAATCCACTGCCTTCATAATACCATTCCCTCCAAGGGGCATAAGCGTCGGACAAGTAGTGAAGAAGATATGAGCAAAATACCAAATTTGCCTGTAGCCAGAAATGCAACTAAACTGCCTGATAATGAAGCCAATAACAAAGAATTCCAAAGGTCAAACCCCAAGGGAATGATGTCTAGAATGTTACAAGAGAGGATAGACGTCCTCAAATGCCAAAAATGGAGCTGCAACTCACACACCAATTTCTTCTCATATTCAACCTGTCTAATGAAGCCACAAATGCTTCCTTTTATTCTATTTCCAAGGGTTCGCTCAACTCATATGGGCAATGTGGGATAAAAGATGTGTAATATATAAAAGATATATTAAAATACCCCTTATGTCTCCCTTGGGTACACATCCCCATAAAATAAATATTAAAGTAACACTTTAATAGTTTACAATTAAATTAGACATTACTTTAATAAAACTTCAGGCATTAAAATGTATTAACAATCGAACTCTGAATAATGCAAGTGACAACTCATCGAAAAGCTCTCACCGAGGAGTATCAAATCCAATCACCAAAATTGACATACATTGTGTCTTGCTGAATTACTAAAAATAGTAAGTATGCCTGAAACTGAGTAACTCAACTTCATTTTGGCCCAAACTGGAAATGACTAGGCCAAAACACTCTAGGATCCCATTAAACCCTTTGTTAGCCCTCGAGACCATGTAGAACAAGGCTAACACACACACACTTGGTCAACTGCTCAAATGGGATCATTACAAACTGTAATGGACACCCTTGGATGTCCCAAAAACTAACCCAAATTGCTGAAAGGAATTATGTCAAACAGTTTACACTCAACCTCTTATTTCTCCGTTTAATGTTTTAAACCCCTTATAACTTCAGAAATCAAATGTTTATTTGTTTGTTGTGTTTTGTGCATGGAATTGGTATCATACAACATAAACAAGAAAGAAACTACAATAATATGCAAAGTGGAAATGAACTACAGCCAATAAAATGTTATTTTCAGAATTCATAAAACCAAATACATGGCAAATTTACCAACTCACTAATTACTTCAGCATTATTGACATAATACTCCAACCCATGCTTTCAAACTTGCTTCTACAGTACTTTGTCCTTCAATTAGTCCACTACCTTTGTAATATCGTTCCCTCAAAGCAGCACAAGCATCGGACAAGTAGTGAAGAAGATATGAGCAAAATACCAAATCTGCCTGTAGCCGAAAATGCAACTAAACTGCCTGATAATGAATCTAATAACAAAGAATTTCAAAGGCCAAACCCCAAGGGAATGACATCTAGAATGTTACAAAAGAGGATAAACGTTCTCAAATGCCAAGAACGAAGCTGCAACTCACACACCAATTTCTTCTCATATTTAACCTGCTATTGAAGCCACACATGCTTCCTTTTATTCTATTTCCAAGGGTCCGCTCAGCTCGTATGGGCAGTGTGGGATAAAAGATGTGTAATATATAAAACATATATTAAAATACCCCTTATGTCTCCCTTGGTTACACATCCCCATAAAATAAATATTAAAGTAACACTTTAATATTTTACAATTAAATTAGACGTTACTTTAATAAAACTTCAGGCATTAAAATGTATTAGCAATCGGACTCTGAATAATGTGAGTTATAGTTCTTTGGAAAGCTCTCACCGAGGAGTATCAAATCCAATCACCAAAATTGACCTACACTATGTCTTGTTGACTTACTAAAAACAGTAAGTATGCCTGAAACTGAGTAAATCAACTTCGTTTTGGCCCAAACTGGAAATGACTAGGTCAAAATACTCCAGGATCCCATTAAACCCTTCATTAGCCATCGGGACCATGTAGAACAAGGCTAATGCACACACACTTGGTCAACTACTAAAAGATGGGATCATTACATAGGCCCTAAGGTGCATAGGGGAACCTTTTTGTGTAGATGTTTTAAAATTGGTGATTTTACTATTAGCAAAGAGGCCCTAGATTATGTTCATTCTTTCATGCACCACTACAATTTCTGCACAAGCTCATATAGAATGTATGACTCTAAGGGATGGATGAAGGAAACATTGAAAGAGATGAGAAATTATGTATTGCCCAATCACAAGGAGCTACCCCATGAAGACATCATCCCAAACATAGTAGCAGAAGGGGAAGCAGCTGACGAGCTTGCAAAGCTTGATGATGTTCTGAGGGTAGAAAAGGAATTAAAGAGAATTGATCCCCAATTCCATGGTTTTTATATGGATATCCCTTACCCCTAGAGAATCAGGAAGATGGTTATGGACCATATAGAGATAATGGGTAAAATGATAGAGGGTCCAATGGAGGAGGAGGAAAGAGTGTGCCCAAACAGCCCTGAACCTGATGTGGCTCCTGAGATGGAAGAAGAAGATGCACCCTAGGCATCTTGGATGGAAAAGGTGCATAAAAGGTAGAAAATTATGTAGATTCCCCCCCAGGCCAAGTAGAGAACTTTGTAGATTTTTCCAAGGAATAGTTAGTATTTTGCTAACATGAGGTAGCATTATCTTCAGACTAGGGCTGATGCAGTATAGAATAGTTTGACAGACCTAGAGTTGGCAACAGCAAGAATGGATCCTAAGCTCAAAAATTCTTGGAGGATGATGAGTTCATCAAGTCCAATGAAGTCAAAAGTTTTTTATATAAAATAAAATAGAGTGAACTCATCCTCAAAATGAAACCTAATGAATCAAATGAACAGAGGATGGAGTTAATTGAGAAGCTACAAGCCTATGACCTGAAAGTGAGGTAATGACCTTAGAGGAAGCCAAAGATCTTGTTTAGAGAAGTAGCATGTTACTAGTACCTAGTTGGGATTTGGAGCAAGCTTTCATACTTGATCAAATTAGAAGACAAGAGAGTGCCATCTCCTATGAAGCAATTAGTGTTGATGGTTTAAAGATAGGGATTGGTTTTAACATTGACACCAAGTCCTTGGTAGTCTAGACCATGGCCCCTACTTATAATAAACCAAAATTGATGGATGTAAAGAGCATAGAGTAGGGCAATATGATAATTTGGACTATGCAGGGCACCTCTAGCATAGAAATATCCAAGGCATTAAAACATTTTTCATTCATGAATGAAGCCAAGGTAGAGTAAATGGAGGATGGATTGTCCCAAGCTATACATGACTACATTGATGTTAGAAAGCTCTATGAAAATGAGCTCATAAGTAGTCATGTATACAAAGAAAGAATTGTTGAGCTGGAAGCTAAGGTCCATGCACTTGAAGATGAAATTACATCCCTTAGAGAGAAGCTAATAAAAGTAGAACAGAGAGTGCCTCCAACTCAAGAGGAGGGACAAGGGACATCAGTGCTATCTAAAGATACTACTAAAGCTTTGGTTCAGAGTAAGGATACAGAGGAAGATGAGTCCTCACAACCAAGGAGAATGAACACTAACACTCATTTAGTTCAGCAGGGAGGAGATGTAAGGACTGGGATCCTTAAAGACATTATGAGCCATGTAAGGAAACTCAGGTGTGGAAACAGCTTCCTAAAATAATATCTTAAGAGAAATATGGTGCAAATCCTATTAAAATCTTTTACACTTATAGATCCAATATCATGTAAACAATAATATTTCGGCCAAGCAAGCATGAAGAAAATAGATTGAGAAAGAAACACATAACACAAAGATTTGTCGGTGGGGAAAAACCTTTCAGTAAAACAACCCCACCCCTCCAGAACCTGCACAATGTATAATCTTCAACACAAGGTTATAATACACTTGCAATGCAAGTTCAACAGTGACAACAGAAGACTCCAGTAGCACCTCAGTACCTGCACACTCTCCTCTTCCTATCTCTTTCATTTACAACATGCAATACTACCTTTATGAACATCTTAAGACCCAACAAAATGCACACAAAGGAGTTGGGAATTTTTCATGGCTCAACCACCAAGAACCATGCACAATGCCACATGTACATGCAATACCAAGAAAAGGGCATCCATCCCTTGAATAGGTAATGATAGCTTGTCATAGAATCTGCCAAAAATAGTGGTCACAAGAGAAGTGTAAGGGAATTCGTCATACCAAACTATTTTAGGCATATTCTCTTACACACACCAACCACTCATTCTTGGGCACCCAAATAGGCCCCATGTCATAAGATGCTCTTAAACCTGTCATAGCTGATTCCTTAAATAGCTCTTACACATCATAGGAATCCATCATAACCATTTTAGCCATGATCTCCTTCACACACTTCAAGATGTTGACACATGTAAGTGATCAACATGCCAACTAGACATGTACACTCACATTTCCATATTATTTGCAAAAATACATTTTACAAAACAAATAATAAAAATAGGAATTATCCAAGGTTGAGACACCTTATTCCTAACATTCTCCCACTTTTCGAACACCTTGTAAGATCAACAGGAACATAACAGGAACTAATTGCTATAGGCCAAAAGGCCCATAAACTCTTAACACCATCTAACTTCTCTGTGTCCACTGGTTTTGTTAATGCATTTGCAACATTCTTCACAGTATCTACCTTCTCAAAATTTACCTTTCCATCTTCCATCATATCTCTCACAAAGTGAAACTGCACATCAATGTGCTTCATTCTAGCATGGAAAGTTGGATTCTTTGCAAGGCAAATAGTGCTCTAACTATCACACCAAGTAGTAATCTATTTTGCATCAACACCAACATTAGAACACAATCTCTTAAGCCAAATGGCTTCCTTACAAGCATGAGTAGCAGCCATGTACTTAGCTTCTATAGTGGATAAAGAAACCATAGGTTGTTACTTCCTCATCCAACTGATGGCACCACCAAACATAGTGAACAGATAAGCACTAGTGGATCTCTTGCGGTCAATATCACCTACCCAATCTGAATCCACAAACCCATGAATACAAACTAAATGCAAAGATCTAGAAGAGTTACCATGATAACATATGGAGTAATCTGATGTACCCCTCAAATATCTGAATACTCACTTAACTGCATCCCAATGTACTCATCTAGGAATAGCCATAAAATAACTTAGGACTCCCACTGCTTGGGCAATGTCTTGTCTAGTATAGACCATAATATACATAAGACTACCAACTACACTAGCATAAGGTACTCTACTCATGTCCTCCATCTCACTAGGATATTTTGGATAGTCATCTACAGATAACTTTGTTCCCATAGGAATAGGAACACATAGTGGTCTACAATCTGCCATGCTGAACCTGTCCAACACAGACTTCACATACTTACTTTGACTCAACCAAAGTTTTCTGTTAGACTTGTCTCTACTGATTTCCATACCCAAGATGTACCTAGCTGCCCCAAGATCTTTCATCTCAAATTGTGCTGACAACTAAGATTTAAAATAAGAAATCATACCCTTACCCTTCCCAAACAACAACATATCATCAACATATAATGCAACAATAAGAAGGCGATCATTTTCAACTCTGAAATAAACACAATGATCTAATTTCAATCTTACAAATCCAATTGACAACACAAAGGCATCAGAATTAAGGTACCACATCCTAGGAGATTGCTTCAAACCATATAGAGATTTCTTTGATCTGCAAACTAAGGATTCTTTACCTTTAACAATGTAGTGCTCAGGCTGTGACATATAAATCTCTTCCTCCAAATCACCATGAAGGAAAGTTTTCTTTACATCCATCTATTCTATCTCTAAATCATATGATATAGCAAGAGATAACAAAAATCTAATGGATGTCAACTTTGCAATAGGAGAGAATATTTCACCATAATCTATTCACTCTACCTGTGAATACCCCTTTGCAACCAATCTAGCTTTGTACCTTTCAACACTACCATTTGCACAGAATTTCTTCTTGAACACCCATTTATAGCCAATATATTTTCTCCCTTTAGGAAAAGGTACAAGGTCCCAAGTTTTTTTTTTCTCTAATGAAGCCATCTCATCATCCATAGCCTCAATCCAGGAGCCTGCATCTTCCATGTCCAAAGCCTCTTTCATAGATCTAGGCTCATCAGTGTTAGTAATCAAAGCAAAGGCACAATTGGAATCTAACATAGAATAACCAAACCTTTCTGGTTGCTTTCTTTCTCTCATGGATCTCCTCAAGGGCTAAGGTTGAGGTTTTTCTTCCTCTTCTTCTAAACTATCAGAGCTGCTAGAGCTCTCCTCGTCGTTAGACCCAACATGGTCTCTCTGTTTAGTCTTCTTAGGGGTAGGAGGCAACTAAACAACATCTTTTTCCTTTTCCTTTTCATCTAGTTGTAGCACAATAGGAGAAGATGT
This sequence comes from Cupressus sempervirens, assembly GCA_028749045.1. Taxonomy (NCBI): domain Eukaryota; kingdom Viridiplantae; phylum Streptophyta; class Pinopsida; order Cupressales; family Cupressaceae; genus Cupressus; species Cupressus sempervirens. The sequence continues at coordinate 47,191,793 of CM053786.1, forward strand.
TAGCTCTCTAAAAATAACATTTCTACTATACAACACCTTACTAGTCATAGGATGCCAAAGCTTGTATCCTTTAACACCAGCACTGTACCTAATGAAAATACATTTAACAACTTTGTTTTCCAACTTAGATCTTTTCTCCTTTGGAACATGTGCATAAGCTTCACAACCAAAAACAAGAAGATGTCTAATTTAAGGCTTCTTACTAGACCACACCTCCATGGGTGTCTTACCAACAAGGGCTAATGTAGGAGATCTGTTAACCAGATAGCAAGCAGTGGCCACAGCTTCGGCCCAAAACCTTTGTTCTAAACTAGATCCACTAAGCATACTCCTAGCCTTCTCCATCAGTGTACTATTCATTCTCTTCAGAACTCCATTTTGCTCTGAGGTATAAGGTTTTGTCTTATGCCTCTCGATACCTTGTTCTTTACAGAACTGTTCAAACTCTGCTGAGCAAAACTCACCACCATTGTCAATTCTCACACACTTAATCTTCTTACTAGTCTGATTCTCTACAAGGGCTTTAAATTCCTTGAATCGACTAAAGACTTGTGTCTTAATTTTAAGGAAATAAATCCATGTCCTTCTACTATAATCATCTGTGAAAGATACAAAAAATAAAAACTTGGAGATTGAAGGAACTTTTACAGGACCAAATACATTAGAATGAATAAGATCCAAAACAGCAGAAGATTTGTGAGAACTAGAGTAAAATTGAACATGATTTTGTTTACCTTAGACACAGGGTTCACAGAAGTCAAACTCAAGATTGCAATCATTTAACTCTTCAATGAGATTTTTATTTTTAGGGTTCTAAGCCACTTTTCACCAATGTGACCAAATCTCAAAAGCCACAACATTGTCATTTCTGCAGGAAGCTTACCTTCCAAAGTGTTTGCATTTCCATCGGAACCAATAACCACAGTATTCTTCACTGCTTGTTCAAATGGTGAGGATGAAGAACTATTACATAGAGGAATACATGCATCTAGCTAAAATAAGGTACCTCTCCTAGTACCTCTTGCAAGCACTATCGATCCTCTCATCATCTTGCATCCTTCTTTCAAAAAAACAACTTGTACACCTACATCATTCAGCATACTTATAGATAATAGGTTTCATGCCAAACCTAGAATGTGCATAACTCCATTGATTCCCTTTACTCATCCATCAAGAAATTTGATAGTGACCCTTTCGCATCCAACTATCTTTAGGTGAGAATCATCACCCAAGTACACCTTTCCCCCATCGAACTCTTTATATTTTGAGAACTAGTTTTGATTAGAGGTCATGTGAAAAGATGCACCTGAGTCAACTAACCACACATCATCAGATGCATGGGCTGCCAAAGCTACGATGAATGTATTGCCATCTTCTTGAGATCTTTCTGAAGCTAAATTTGAACCTTTCTTCTTCTTCTTTGGCTCTTTTCAATCTTTATGAAAGTGCCTAGGTTGATCACAGTTCCAACATTTTTCCTTTAACTTATTGGAATTCTTTGACTTCCCACGGGATTTGGATCTACCCTTATTGTTAGACTTATTGTCATTTTTCTTACCTCTTTTAGTGGATCTCCCACGAACAGCAAGGGCTTCTTTTTTTGAAATAGAAACCTTTCTCTGCATCTCCTCTGATAATAGTGAAGACACCACATCATCCATTTTGAAAATGACTAAAGTGCTTTCGAGAGCCATCACAAGATGGTCCCATGAATTTGGTAAAGAACAAAAAAGTGTGTAGCAACAATCCTCCTCCTCTAACTTGACACCAGCTGATGTCAACTGTACAGCCAGCAGATTAAATGCATTTAAATGATCTATTAAGGATCCACCTTCCTCCATTCATAGAGAGTACAACTTCTTCCTCAGGAATAACTTGTTCACCAGATATTTGGCCTAATAGATGGCCCCAAGTCTTTCCCACAAACTATATGTGGTTTTCTCATCTAGAACATTCAGAAGGACATAATCAATTAAATAGAGTCTTATGAGATGCTTAGCTTTATGGTCTTTGATATCCCAACCTACTTGAGCTACAGTTGTTGGTCTTGTAGCATTTGAAGTCACTTCCCATAGGTCATGATCTTCCAACATGTCTTCCATCTTGAGTTTCCACAACTCAAAATTAGTGCCATTAAACTTCTCCACCTCCATTCTTCCATATGATGAACTCACCATCTCAATCTGCAAATAAGATTCAAGATGCTCTACACAAGACTCCCACTCAACTTGAGATTAGGTCAAAAAACCCTACCCAACAACTAGGATCAAAAGTTGATCAGGTTCTGATACCACTTGTAACAAAAAATCAAGTGCGAAAATAGCTTCCTACACTAATCTCTTAAGAGAAATATGGTACAAATCCTATTAAAATCTTTTACACTTATAGATCCAATATCATGTAAACAACAATAATTCAGCCAAGCAAGCATAAAGAAAATAGACAGAGAAAGAAACACATAACACAAAGATTTGCCTTTGGGGACCCTACATTCAGTTTTTATATAGATTAATTATGCTAATGGCTAAAACACCTAACTTACTAGACAAGATTTTCATATTCAAGGAGAGCCTAGAAATGGTAAAATAATTAAGTGGCTTCTTTTCTGGTAAGTTACAAGTTATACAAGGCAAATTGAAGACATTGTCAGATGGAATGGAACCTTGTATAGCATTAATTTTGGGTACTACTAATATAGTAAGGGAATGTCAAGAATGGTCAACCTCTGTTGATGACATGTTGACTTGAGAGGCTAAATCAATAGTTTCTAAAGATACTTTTATTTCCCCTTTTCCACTCTTTAATTGATTCTCTCTTCAGGTTAGAGATAAATTTGAATAAATTTATTGTTGAATCTAAGGTAGTTATGAATGCCAGGTGGACCAAGGCCACTCAAGATTTACAAGAGGTAAAGAACACTGACTGGCCCACCAAAAGAGAAATTTATGTCTGGGAGGTAGTGGGTGAAATAAAGGCCCTTTCGGTAGGAGGTAGCTAGGATATTTTGTGTATATTAGTAGAAAAGTACAAGGGGAAGGAAAAGATAAAGGTTTCAACATTAATGTTTTTCTACTTCCTCAGCTACTCACCTTTTTTGATTGATGTAATGGATGACTGATCTTTTGTATTTATTGTGTCCACCTTCCAAAAGTTTTTGTTTTCCATTAGAATTTTGACATGTGTCCTCTCATCTATAGCTTTTTGCAATTTTATTGATTCTCAAGAGGAGAAGTAGAGGTTGGTTGTCTGTGGAATTGATGGATGTCTCATGTATTATTTTGTAGTCCATCCACTTTTTGTTCTATAATGATATGAATGAGTTTACATGTATGTATACTTGAATATAGAAGGAATATTTGGGACCAATTCCTTCATCTTTGTGTCATACAATGAGTTCTATGGGTAGTATTAAGGTTTAAATTGAAGGGTTTTATCCTTAAACATCATTATCTTTTTAGTTTTGTTTCTTTACCATACATCTATAGCTTTGGGACTAAATAGATAAGTTTCTCTTTAGTTTAATGCAATCCAAAAGGTTGTATGTCTTTTATTGATTGCTGCTAATTCAAGAATTAGGCAAATTACTTTCCATAATTGATAAGGTTTAAGGTTTATGGAATGGATGAAAATCAGAATGAAACTAAAAGTTTAATGTTGACACTTTCAATCACAAGTTGATTAAAAAGGTCTAAAACTGCTAATATTTGACTCTATATCCCATTGGATAAGACACTGGTCCATTTTGAAGTTCAAGAGTACATTGTTGGTTCACCTTTATATAACAATCACAACAACAAATCAACTTATTTTCATGCATTGAAGATATAGAATGGTCCATCATGGCTTGTTTGTTATGCTTTCTTTAAGTTGTAGTTGGTTATTACAGTTGGAAGTTTGTTAGCAAATTGCAAAGGAGTATTGACCATTTCTACTATAGAGGGTAGTCTTGTAGAGAAAAGTAACAAATTAATGAGGAAAAACCCTTAGGTTTTCCTGACTTGGCTTAGAAGAACCTAAAGTGAAGTAAGTCATGTTGACTATGTTAATGTTTGACCCAAAACCAAGATTTAGCCTTGCTATACATAGGATTTAGCTCATCCTTAGGCTTGTTCCTAGTCTTTATTTCTTGTTATTAGGTTTAAATCCACTTGATATGTTCTTTATAAGAAAGAACTCCAACACATGGCTTTACTCTAGTATTCATTCTCTAATGCATCTTTCATTGACTTAGGCTCATCCATGCTCAACAACATGTATAACTTCTCAACCTATTTCTTGTCATTGGTCTAGCTTCTTTATCTCCAATAATTTATTTAGTAGGATGATGTCTTCTAACATGCTTTGAAAATCTTGGTTCTACTCTTGTTTCTTCAATGGGTCTGTCAACTTCAAAATCACTATGTACTTCTCTATTAGGCAGATTGACATTCCTTTCATGTACACTTATCTTAGAATCATAATGTACCTTAGCTTCTATCTACAACTTGGCTCCTGACTACAACTCAACATCCATTGTATGTGACTCAACAATCACTGATACTTTTTATTTATTTATAACTTGGTTCACAACAACTTCATCAGTAGACATGTCTTCATAATAATATATAGAATATTTATTTTGTTTAAGTTTAATCATAGGTTCAGCTTCGTGTGACTCTTTATATTCATCAAACTTCACATTTTCACTTTCCACAACTTTTTTAGTGTTAGTATTAAAACACTTATAAGATTTACTTCTTGTGGAATAGCCTAGGAATATACCTTCTTCACTTTTAGCATCAAATTTAGCATTCTTTTTATCTATAAGAGTATAGAACTTTCTTCCAAATACCTTAAAATATTTTACATTGGGTGAGTATCCATACCATAGTACAAAAGGTGTTGAATGAGTACCTTTCTTGACTTGTACTCAATTCAAGGTATAGACAGTTGTACTTATAGCTTCTCTCTAGCATTTCAAAGTAACATTCTTATCTATTACAAGTACTAGCACAGTCCATTATGGATTTTTTCCTCCTTTTAGAAATCCCATTTTGTGGAGGGGTCCTAAGTGTAGAAGTTTGTCTTTTGATTTCTCTATCATTAGAGAATATCTCAAACTCATTTGATGTAAATTCTCCACCTCTGCCAAATCTCAGACATTTCAATATTTTTCTAGTCTCCTTTTCAACTCTTTCCAAGTACCACTTAAACATTTGAAATCCATCATAGTTTTGTTTTAGAAACATAACTATCATCATCCTAGAATAATTATCAAAAAATATATAATTTACTCATCACCTTTGTATCTTTTCACATCAATTTGTCCATACAAATCATTATGAACTAATTCTAGAATTTCTTTAGAGGAGTGAGACGTACTTTTAAAACTATTTTGTCATTTTTCTTAACTGACATTGTTTGCAAATCACATTATTAGGTTTCTTCTATTTAGGCAAACCTCTGACTCTTTTCATGTTACTGATACTGACTAAGTTATCAAAGTTAACATGACATAACCTCTTGTGCCATGGCCACACATCATCAAATTCTACAACAAGACAAGTAGCATTATTCATGTCATGATAAAATAGATTACCTCTAGTTTGATCTCAATTTTGAACCAATTTCCCCTTGGTGTCATAGATCTTTGCTTTCTTGTTTTCAAAGTCAACTTTACAACCTGAACTATTCAGTTGTGACACACTCAACAAGTTATAGTTAAGTCATTCTACATAATAAGCATTGTCACACATGAACTTTTCTTTTAGTTTGATTGATCCTTTACCTTTTATCAGACAAGGTGTATCGTTACCAAATCTTGCACTATTTCCATTGTAATAATCAAAGGTAAAAAAAATTACTTTTTTCTCAAGTCATATGATGTGAGCATCCACTATCAATGATCTATTTATCACTCTTGTTCACATAAGATACAAGTGCAGTTGCCTCATCCTCATCAAAATTGTCCTTCATAGAAATTACACAACTTCATCATCATGGTCATCAGACTTATCTTTTCTTTCCACTTTAGCAATGTAGCAAGACTTCTATCATTTATATTTATAATCTTTGTTGTTCTCATCTCTTTTACTTATGTATTTGTCTCCACTTCTATTGTTCTTCTTCTCTGGACATCTAGTAGCAATATGACCAACCTCATTACAATTAAAGTAGATGATAGGTAGCTAACCTTTGTATTTCCCTTTTCCTCTATGAAATATCATTCCCAACAATGTTTCATGCTCTTCTACATCTTCTTCATCTATATCACTATCACTAGAAACATATTTGACCTTTTTCCTTTTCTCTTTAGGTTCCTTTAATGATAGTATAGCTTTGAAAGCAGATTCAACATTTTTAGTTTTGAAATGATCAAAATTAGAGAGTTCAAAGGTAGTGAGTCTACCCATTAGTCCTTCAAGGGTCAAATTACTACCAAGAACACATCTTAGTTATTTTATGTTAGAGACTATACTATCATAGATAGGCAGTAGTGTTTTTTAGGGTGGGTTCATCCACTATCAATGATCTATTTATCACTCTTTTTTGTATAAGATACAAATGTAGTTGCCTCATCCTCATCAAAATCCTCCTTCATAGAAACATACACAACTTCATCATCATGTTCATTAGTCTTATATTTTGTTACCACTTCAACAATGTAGCAAGACTTCTATTATTTATCTTTATAATCTTTGTTGTTCTCATCTCTATTACTTATGTATTTATCTCCACTTCTATTGTTCTTCTTCTCTGGACATCTAGCAGCAATATGACCAAGCTCATTACAATTAAAGCACATGATAGGTAGCTTACCTTTGTATTTCCCTTTTCCTTTGTAAAATCTCCTTTCCATTCAATATCTTCTACATCTTCTTCATCTCAATCATTGTCACTAGAAACATACTTGACCTTTTTCTTTTTCTCTTTAGGTTCCTTTAATGATAGTATAACTTTGAAAGTAGATTCGACATTTTGAGTTTTCAAATTATCAAAATTAGAGAGTTCAAAGGTAGTGAGTCTACCCATCAATCTTTCAAGGGTCAAATTACTACCAAGAACACACTTTATTTATGTAATTGTAGAGACTCTAATATCATAGATAGGCAATAGTGTTTGTTAGAGTAGCATTATTGTTGCACCAAAAGACCAAACCACCAATGCCCAATACAACCACTCAACTGATAGCACATAGGAGGAAGTTAATCCCTTTTCATGAATCCCAAGGGGGGCACTAAAAAATTTTCCAAAAATCTCCCTCTTACCATTAGTCAAGGGTTTGAGGATTCAAACCTATGACCAAGGTCTAATACCACTTGTTCCAAGCTAGAGTTGATGATTTTGAAGGACAAGTTGCCAATGTTCACATTGACATCAAGAAATTGCAACTTGAGAAAGAGATAATTTTGAGAAGAGTATCATATTTTAGACAATCTAGAGCTCTAAAACTACCAAGCATTGAGATACAATTGGAGGAATGTGTCAAAGCAAAGGACACTTATTCCAATTTTATAAACTCTAACCTTAACGCACTTGAGATTGCATCATATGCCTTATGTGCAATTCTCACTATAGCTAAAGTAGTCAAAGATACATGGGAGAAAGCTATGGATAGTCTAAAGGAAAATTTTGATGATTTTATGAAGATGGTATCAGCTTGAGGCAATGAGACAAATTTTTGACAATTTTTGATAGCAAATAGATAGAATTTTTTGATAATTTTTGGACATTTCGACTTTGTCATTGATGGAAAAGGGGGAGAAGTTGTATAAAAAAATTGTAAGTTATGAATTTTTTAGTCATGTCAAAAGGATGAGTAGTTGTAAGATGAAGCATTTGTAATAGATAGTAAGTATAGTAATGTTATAAGTTTTAGAAAAAGTTTTTGATACTTAGCCAATTTTCCTAGTTTGTTGCCATCAATTCCACCGGGGGAGATTTTTGACAATTGACTATATGTAGATGTATAAATATTTTCATTAATGGAAAAACATGGCATACATGCTTGTAGTAAATGTCAAAAATAAAGATACTTAGCTTTTTGTTACTCAAAAAATTGTCTAAGCATGGAAATGGTTTACAACAGTGTATTATTTTATGTATAACTTGTTTATATGATGTTATACTTAAGAAAGAAGATATATGGGAATAATATACATGTTGATAATGATGATGTATATAACCTCAGAGATCAGTATGGATAGTATAGAAGAGAGATATTTAAGATGTACAGAACATTGGAATGAAAGGTAAAGGAATTACTTTGTTTACAAAACAATTACTTGACCAATTAGGGATGACATCCTAGATGTTTACTCTAAGTTGGGAAATTTTATTTTGGTCCTAGCTGACCTTACAAAAAATTGTGAAAAGGCATGGTATTTATGCAAAGATATCTTGTGAGATTATTTGGAAGTGACATGTGAAAGTTTTGAATGTGAAGATTAGTATCATATGCATAAGAAAATTTTTGATAACCTAATTTTGAAATCTAAGATCAAGTTGAGGTTAGAGTTCAGTTGAAAGAAGTTACAACATCCATAATTTTGTATTTGAGGAACTTTAATTACATTTTTTTGGCAGTGAGCTCTTCTTGTAATTAAAAGTGCATGTTTGAGTAGTGAGCTCTTCTTGCACACATTGTGATGGGGTCAAGCCAAACAAGAAAATGGACACAACAGGAAGGGGGGAAATTTTATTAACTATGTAAATATGCCCATACATTCAGTACAGAGAAAATAGAATTCAAAACATGTCCTAAGGGCTTACAATAGCATAAATCTTTAGATAAATTCTTCCCCTAGTACCTCCTCTCAAACTCCACTCTGAATTGCCTTTTACAATGCCAGAAATGTTCTTAAATAGACCCCAAAGGGTTAAGGATTAGGAATACATTCTAGAAAGTGCTAGTTGGCATCCACCAACCAAATAGAAGGCTCTAGAAGTCAAATTAGAAGTTGGCACAAAATTAGAAGAATCTAGAAACGGTAATCAAACTTTCGAAAGGCATAACTTTTGAACTATAGCTCTGATTGATGAACCGTTTACATTTCTAGAAAGCTCTCGAAGTGCTCTATAGCCCTATGGACCAAATTTTATCATCCCCCATTTTTGGCCCTATTTGAGGTCATTTAATGCCCCTAACCTAACTTTGAAACATTCTTAGGAGGTCTCCAAAAAATGAAAAACTATGATAACTTCCAAATTGTGGGGCCTTTTGACTTGATTCTTTTTTTGGAATGCTCTAAATTACAATGACAATCATCCAACCAATTTACACCTTCTAGTTCACCAAAATGATGGCTCAATTACATACTCCTATTTTTTTGGCATTTACACATATCCCAAGGTGATTAAAAACTCTAACCGAAAACACTAATAGTGGAACTGTGAGAGTTGGAACCTTTATTTGACCCAAATGGGTATCCAAAAATGAAAACACATGAAACAAAAACTAAGTCTACGTACAATTTTTTGGGCGACACAGGATTGTCCTTATACCTCTGGATGCTCCTGCATCACATTGTACCACAACTCCTAACAAGGTTAGAATTGCCTAAAAGGGATTCAAAGTCTCCTAACAAGGAGTCATAATTACTGAATGAGTTTATAGAATCCTGCTAGGGTCCATCTGTTGTCACTTAGGTTTGCACCCTTGTCCAAGGCCTATGCGTGAGGACAACCTAGTGAAACATGGAAACAACCTCCAAGCTGTGGGACTTGAACTATGAGGTTGAGTCTCTGGAGAAGGCCAGCTTCCTCTTACTATTAGGGTGCATCTAATTACTCTTAGAAGGAAAAGGGGAAGGATGAGATGCAGAAAACAACTCTACCCTACCTAAACTACGGAGGTGATGCACCAAAATAGAGTGTTCAGACCATTTCTGCCCATATATGCACTATTGAACCAGAATGAAACTAAGGATATATACATACAGGCTTGTTTTGATCTAATAACCTCATGCAGATCAAGAAGAACAACTGAATAACAGAAGGAAAGAGGAATCTCACTTATATATTATCCAGTAGGCAAGAAACAGATACAGTATGCAGGTTACAGATCTCGACAATACACCAATGAGAGGCAAAAGGGATGCACAAACACATCAATGGCTGAAAGGGATAAAATAGAGAATCATTCAGTTCAAAGGCACAGGGAATGTTACACTGAGAGTTGCAGAGCAATATCAGAGAAATCAAAAAGAGTCGACCCTTGGAAAAGATTACAAAATTGCCTTTATAGTTCGGGCATAACTGAGGCAAATGATTCTATATTAACTGCTTCAACTACTGCCATTGAACCCCAAAATATCTGATCAAAGATCACACTCAAGTATGTTTCTGAAGTACAAAATCATATTTTTGACTAAAGGAATGCCTCGAGTAGAAAGAAGCGGCGTCAATGAATGATCCTGACACAATAGATGGATCGACTAAGACGGTGTAGTGTTTCCCTATGCCTTGCATTCATTTTAGGTAGGTTGGAATTGATCCCAAAGATCAGATCGTAAGATAACCTTGATCACCTTTGCTTCTTGGTTCATGAATCAACAGGGTTGAAGCAAGTCAAACAGGCTATATGAGCTAGCTGGGTCATGCGAGCCAATTACCTTTCTTCATTCTACCACCTGGGGAAGTCTTCGTGGTTGACCTTCCATCATCAGACTAACCGCGCCACCCTTACAGATATTCATATTAACTATGATGATTACATTAACCGCCAACCATCGACTGTCCTTTCTGACCGGACCAACGAGACACGTGTCAACAAGGCATTGTGTCGCCAACATAAACCTCGGGTGACTTACCCATAGCGAGGTGGCGATGACCAGTGATCAACCTAGATCTGATGATCATAAAGACTCATCATACTCCATGTTGTCCTTACCTCGGGCCTATCATAATTGGTGCCACCTCTGTAACCTTGTCATATCCAACTAACACCTGGCAATACCTCAATGACCGCACCCTGGCAAGACCTGGCCCCACTGACACGTGGTGACCTGTTGCTACATTGCTACAGTAAAGGTTGCACATTTTCACCATGGAAATAGGGTGATAGTCATTGATCCTTGCAGATCTGACAATCGTAAAGACTCGCCTCTTGACTATGTTGGCTGAACTGAAGATCTGGCACACGTGGCTCCCTCTGATTCACCGCCATGACACTGGACTCTGCCAACTAGGCAGATGAAGTACCTTTCGTAACCCAACCGCTTGCCTGAAACCTTGTCGCTATCATCTCCAGCCCGCCAAACCTTGCTGCCGAACATGCTGACTCATCATCATCGGCACATCTTTTCTGACGGGCACTATGTTGCCATGGAAATTTTTGGGCCAACGCGTGATAGAGACATAGCACCTATGGCACCGCAGAACATTTTCAACCCGCGCCATGCTCTGCCCTGCAAGCTGGACCCATCGGACATGTGGCGCCCTGTCGCTATGTTGCTATAGTAAAGGTCGCACATTTTCACCATGGCGATATGGCAACGACCATTGATTGGCCCTGATCTGATGGCGAAGAACTTACAAGGCGTAAAAATATCATAAGGTTTAGAACTTAGGTAATTTTGATATCTTCATGGGTATTAAAATATTAGTAATTGGGGAGGTGATCGTTGGGCAGGGTAACATTTAAATTTTGAAACTTGGCGGGGCAAACAAAATGTGGTAACATTTTGGCGACTCACAGAGGGCATGAGCCTGATCGACGCATAAGATCAGTGCCTGTAAACAATTCATTGGGCTATGGAGTCAAAAATGGGTCTGAAAGGTACAAATCTGAGAACTACAAAACCCTAACCCTTTTTGCAAGGAAATCAACACATTAAAAACCCTAGATTTGCCTCTGTAACTGAAGCAAAACAAAACTTCCTCTGCAACCTGAGACTGTCAAAACTTTAGAAGCTGGAAACTCAAAAGGAGAACCCTGTGCACGCACACTTCTTGAAAGGAAGGAAATAATAGAAAAGGAAGTAGACTAACTATGTACATGGATTCACAATCTTCATTAGAATTAAGCTTTAAGATAAATCCCATTGACTGGGATGGGCATAACTTCACCGTTGGGCATAAATCCACTTAAGGACTAAATCTCCTTCTCTGAAGGTTCTGGCCCTTGCATTCTTATAAAAACTCCTTTTCATCTATTGTTGATGCAACTCCAGGGTCTTCATAGCTTTATCCCTTTTTTCTTCTAGCTCCATCAGCTTTGCCATTCATACTGACATGGCACTATCTTTAATCAATTCCAGCTGATGAGACAACTCCAAGGAAGGGAATTCCAATGAAATTGGGAGTCTAGCCTCCCTACCATATACCAGCACAAAAGGTAAATTCCTGATAGATCTCTTGGGCGTTATCCTATCAACCCATAGAGCAGTTCTTAATTGCTTATGCTAGACCCTCTGATTGTCTTCTATTGTCCTCTTCATGATTCTGATTAGATTCTTTTTGGAAGACTCAGCCAAACCATTTCCCTAGGGATAATAATTTGACGATGTGCTTGGGTAGATATTGTGATTCATTGCCCATGCACAAATTTGGGTTCCAACAAAAGATTTAGCATTATCTGAGATGATAGTAGAAGGAGCACCAAACCTAGATACAATCCCATCGAGTAACTCAACCACTGATGGTTCTGTGGCATCCTTCAAGGCAACTGCCTCTATCCATCTAGTGAAATAATCAGTAGCAGCCAAAATCCATTTATGACCTGCACTAGATGGAGGGTTAATAGGGCCTATAAAATCCAACCCCCATTGGGTAAAGGGTTGATCCACCTAAATAGGATGAAGTGGGAGAGTTGCAAGCCTTTGTTTGCCTAAAAAGAAAGCACATTTTTCACATTTCCTCACATACCTATAACAATCATGGAATAGAGATGGCCAATAATAACTAGCCCTCATGACCTTCATAGCAGTTGTTCTTGCAGAGAAATGGCCACCATCAGGGCCATCATGAAGTTCCTTAATCATCCTCTCAGCTTGATCCTCTTTAATGCATCTCAACAGGGTCCCATTAAAATCCCTCCTGAATAAGATACTATCAATCACAATGTAGGGAATGGACTGTAGTCTATATTGTCTCCTTTTAGCTCTGTCCAATCCCTGAGGGTATCCATCCCCTGATAAGAAGCTCTTCATATTATTTATCTAGCTCTTTGGGCCGTTAACATTTCCTTCCTCCTGCTGCTCTGTTAATACCATAGCAGCCTCTTCATCAGAATCCTGACCTGATAATATTTCTTTGCATAATCCTCTCCCTCTTACTAACATGGTAATCTGAATACCAACATCATATTCCATTACCCTAGTGATCCATCCAGCTCTCTTTTCACTGATATCCTTGCTTAACAGAAAATCTTTTACACTGGCATGGGGCACCAACAAATGGATCCTATTGTGGGATAAGAGGTGCTTGAATTTTTTCAAGGCTCTGATGACTGCAAGGGCTTTCTTCTCAAAAAAGCTATACTTATCTTCATATTCTTTGAGCCCTTCACTAAAGAAAGCTATGGGTTGCTCCTCATCCTTGCTATTTGTCTGAGTCAAGACAACAGAGATACTTGAATCATCACCTAAAGTGTAGAGGATGAAATTTTTCTCAAAATTTGGGTTCATGAGAGTAGGGGCTGAGGCTATGGCTATCTTGATCTCTTCAAAACTCTCCTTCCCCTCCTTGGTCCATGAGAAAACCATGTCTTTCTTAAGAATTGATGTAAGAGGTTTCATCATGGTAGAAAGATTAGGTATAAACCTTCTCAAAAAGTTTATTCTACCAAGGAAACTTTGCAGCCCCTTCTTGTGTTTAGGAAGAGGAAGGGCAAGTATTGCCTTTGTTCTTTCTGGATCAATGGTCAGACCATCCTCAGATACACTGTGTCCCAATAATTTTCCTTGGCTTGTAGCAAAGACACACTTGGCTGGGTTGAGGGAAACCCCAAACTCTCTACACCTTAGAAATACCTACCTTAGATGATCAAAATGATTTTCTGCATCTTTTGAATATATAGTTATATCATCAAGGTATACTAAGAAAAACTTATCAATTAATTTTTTGAAGGCCATCTCCATTGCCTTCTGAAATGTGGCACCTGCATTTGTTAGTCCAAATGGCATCTTGTAGTAAGCATAGGTGCCCCATTTAGTAGTAAATGTTGTTTTATGTCTATCAGATTCTTTAATCAGCACTTGGTTCTAACTAGAGAATCCATCAAGAAAAGAGAATCTCCTTGACCCACTAACCTTCGATAGAATTTGCTCCATGGAAGGGAGAGGATGGTGATCTTTAAGAGAAGCATGATTAAGATCCCTAAAGTCCACACACAATCTGATTTCCCCATTCTTCTTCCTTACAGGGACAAGGTTAGCTACCCATGATGAGTGTTTGACACGAAATATTATATTGGCCTCTATCAACTTGGATAATTCTTTTCTCATTAGGGGCTCAATCTTAGGATTCACTGGCCTCTATTTTTGCCTTACTAGTTTGGCCTTATCAACTAGATCTATGGTATGCTGAAACAAACTAGGATCAAAACCTTTTAAGTCATCATACGTCCAAGAAAATACATCATTAAATTCTTGACATAAATGAATGAAGTTTTCTTTCTCAGTTTCAGAACATGCCTTCCCCATATTCAGAGATTTTCCATCAGCAATTGTAACTGGGGCATAATCATCCTTTTCTGCAGCTAGATTTATTCCTTTGCCCCTTGTTTGATCATCAGGATTAAAAACACTCTCCAAAGTAATGAGACCCTTGGGCAACTTGTTAGAACTAAGGTGAATGATCTGATCACCATACTGATCTTGCAACCTTGACTGGTTTCTATCTAAGAATTCTGCCTCATTCTGCAAGAAACTCACAATTTGCTCATCGAAGTCAAACACTTGCCAATGAGTGTTGTTGTCAGGGATGGAAAGCCTCACTACCACCCTAATTTGTTGCTTCTTCTCCTCCTCAAGATTCCCTGGTACATCATAAGCTACACCCACCGCTACAAGTCTATCAGCATGTTTATTTTCTTTCCTAGGAATGCACTGAATATTAAATGCATTGAAACCCTCAAGCAAATCCCAAACTCTGTGTTTGTAAGATTTGAGCAGGCCATTTTTGGTGATATTCTGGCCTCTCACCTAATTGACTACCAACTCACTATCTCCATATACTTTCAAGGCTTGGATTCCCCTCTTTTGGGCAAGTAAGAGACCTTGAATCAAGGATTCCTACTCGGCCACATTATTGGTGCAACTGAATTAGAGCCTAAAGGAGAAGTAGTATCTTATTTGAGTAGGAGAGACCAACATAACACCGGCCCTTGATCCATTTCTATTCCTTGAGCCATCAAAGTACATACTCCATATTCTGTTTATATCATCATTAGTCCTAATAATTTTAGGAGCTTGAGCCTCTTTCTCTATTATGCAATATGTACTAAGGCCTGTCTCAAGAATTTTTGACATAGGCTCAAATTGATATGCATTTGCCCACTCATCCAAGAAGAAATCAGGAATTCCTACTATGGAAGTGATAGCCTCATTTACTATGTCATTTTCATCCATCTCTAGAATAGGGTAATTCATATTGATGAAGTTGGGGGTGTAAGATTCAGTGTGATGAAGGGCTTGAGGTTCTACTCTAATTGAGGCATTGGCTCCATATCTGGTCTTAAATGACATATATGACCAATCAGCAGATATGAATCCACCAATCTAAGCGGTGAAGTCTATTGAAAGACAGATGGCAAAATAGGGCTTGACTTCAGCAACAGATATATCTTGAATCATAGTGCAACCAGGACATGCATGTAGGGCCATCTCTACATTCCTAAGGATACTCTATGGTTTTGACAATACTACCATCTAGTTGTAACACATCCCTAGCAATGGGCTCATATTTCATCCCTAAAGCATCAACAACACACCTAGGCATTACTGAGCTACTAGCCCCTGAATCTATCATGCAATTGTGGACTAATTTGCCTCCTATAATCAGGGAAACATAGAATGGGGGAGGTCTAACCCTTTTATTTGTCTCCACATGCAATGCTGGTTGTACTAGACTTGTGGCATTCTCCATGATAGATGACTGATCCTTGAGTTCAATCTTCTCTAATTCTTGTTGCAGCATCCTCTTCTGCATTGGTATGGTAGCAATAGCATCCCACATAAAGATATTCACATTGGTTTTCTTCATCTGCTCTACCACACTGAAAGGTGCATTAGGAACTTTGGTAGAAACTTTGGGAGCTACACTTATAAGAGGTTGAGGTGGGGCAACATAAGGGCCACTGGCATCTTTCTTTCTTGGATCTTGCTCTTGCTATTTTGAAGTACTTGCTTGTTCATTTGTTACTTGTATATGAGGTGTAGCACTCAAAGTTGAGGCCTGCTTAGGAGAAAGAGGGGCAACATGTTCCATAGCTCTCTTCTTGCTCCTTGTGTTATGAGCAATGGAATCCTAGTTTATATTACAATGCTCCCCATCCTAATGATTCATGAAAGAGCAATCATCACGTCCTTGAATATATGATGCCTCCTTGGGATGATCCTCCTCGTATGATTGCTTTTCTGTAGGTTCTTGGACAGTTAGGGCCATATAAGTTTCTGCCTTCTGGCACATGCAATAGGTATAAGAATAGTTGCAAGAAGGGCCAAAATCTTTATCTTGGGCCAAGTTATTTTGAGGGACTATGGCTCTGTTCTGATTTGAGCTTGAAGCAAAAGCATGACTATTTTTTCTACCCTTATCAAAGGAGCTATTCCACTAATTAGGAAGCCTACCACCACTTGGAGCTTGATATTGTAGTTGGGGAGGCTTGTCACTTTGAGCTTGCTTCCTTTCTAAGGCCATCACCTTGTTACTCATCTTTTGTATCATAAAGAGACTATCCTCTAATCTCTTCCCCTGGTCCTTCAAGTCCCTCCCCTGCTCTTGCAATTTTTTATCCAGGGTCTTCTCTATTTTATCTATATTCAACACTAGACCTTGGAGCATTTCTTTGAGCTCATCTATCCCATTTGAGGATGTAGAAGCTCGAGGGACTGGAGTAAGAGTTTGTGATGTAGAAGTTGTAGGAAGAGGGGCCATTGCTGGTTGGTGATTAGGAACATTAGGAAAGAAAGGCATAGGGGGCCTTGGAGCCAATTTTCCTCCTTGTATTAGGATGTTCTCAGCTTTTATGGCTATCTCATAAGCATTAGGCAAGGTATCCCCTCCCATAGTTTGGATTGTAGTGGCAATATCACTATCAAAAGCTCTAAGGTAATGCAAGAAGGCATTACTAGGGGTAGGTTTCACTGTAGTAGGTATTCTATCCCATGTCTTTTGGAACCTATAATTAAAATCAGTCATACACTCATGGGGGGCTCTTTTTATTGTAGTCAGATGCTCTAATAGTGACAAATGGTCACTCTTATCCTCAAAATGTTTACATAATCCTGCTCCTAGTTCATCCCAATTAGTTATAGAACCATGAGCTAAGCCCCTATACCACTGTAATGCTTTTCCTTTTACAGATGAGGCTAGAAGTCTGACAGCAACATCATCCTCTGCAATACCATGAATATTACAGACATTTGCTACTTCTTGGATATGCTCTAAAGGGGAGATAGAAGTGTCACCAGTAAAATTAGGTATGCTTTTTAGTGCAGATACTGGTATATCATGTCTTTGGGCTAACAACAGAGGACTTCCACCATTAAAGGTGGCAAAAGCATGAACTCTTGGCTGTGCCATATAAACAAGTGTTCTATTAATGAGCGTTGATGGCAATCTAGGTTGTGTTCGAGTAGTAGGAGGAGTAGAGGTGGACCTTATAGGTATATTAACTATTTCTTCACCCCTAACTGGTGATAATGAAATTCTAGTCCTCCTTCTTCTAGGATTTGAAAGGGAAAACTCTTGATATTGAAATTTACCTCTAGAAGATGCCCTTGTTTCAGCTCTGGGCATGAATCACTGCAACTTTGGCCTAGAACCAGGTTTGTTGATGTTCAGAGTCACCAAGTACTTTGAAGGACCAACCTCTCAAAGGCTTGAATACTGAAGCCAACACTACCTCTTCAGTATTAATCTCTGAAATTCTTCGTCCTTTGACACCAGTAGACTTTAAATCTTCAATAGGATAGTCCCACTGGGCATGCCAAAAACTGTTGTCACTTAGGTTTTCACCCTTGTCCAAGGCCT
Source organism: Cupressus sempervirens (assembly GCA_028749045.1). Taxonomy (NCBI): domain Eukaryota; kingdom Viridiplantae; phylum Streptophyta; class Pinopsida; order Cupressales; family Cupressaceae; genus Cupressus; species Cupressus sempervirens. Next base: position 47,209,970 of record CM053786.1, read on the forward strand.
ATGCGCGAGGACAACCTAGTGAAACATGGAAACAACCTCCAAGATATGGGACTTGAACTACGAGGTTGAGTCTCTAGAGAAGGCCGACTTCCTCTTACTATCAGGGTGCACCTAACTACTCTTAGAAGGAAAAGGGGAAGGAGGAGATGCAGAAAACAACTCTACCCTACCTAAACTATAGAGGTGATGCACCAAAATAGAGTGTTCAGACCATTTCTTCCCATATATGCACTATTGAACCAAAATGAAACTAAGGATATATACATACAGGCTTGTTTTGATCTAATAATCTCATGCAGATCAAGAAGCACAACTGAATAACACAAGGAAAGAGGAATCTCACTTATATATTATCTAGTAGGCAAGAAACAGATACAGTATGCAGGTTACAGATCTCGAAAATAAACCAATGAGAGGCAAAAGGGATGCACAAACACATCAATGGCTGAAAGGGATAAAACAGAGAATCATTCGGTTCAAAGGCACAGGGAATGTTACACTAAGAGTTGTAGAGCAATATCAGAGAAATCAGAAAGAGTCAACCCTTGGAAAAGATTACAAAATTGCCTTTATAGTTCAGGCATAACTGAGGGAAATGATTCTGTATTAACTGCTTCAACTACTACCATTGAACCCCAAAATATCTGATCAAAGATCACACTTGAGTATGGTTCTGAAGTAAAAAATCAGATTTTTGACTGAAGGAATGGCTTGAGTAGACAGAAGCGGTGCCAATGAATGATCCTGACACATTAGATGGATCGGCTGAGATGGTGAAGTGTTTCCCTATGCCTTGCATTCATTTCAGGTAGGTTAGAATTGATCACAAAGATCAGATTGTAAGATAACCTTGATCACCTTTGCTTCCTGGTTCATGAATCAACAGGGTTGAAGCAAGTCAAACAGGCTTGTAATACCCCACCAAGGGATCCAAAGAATTAACCTAGAATTTCACTAAGTTTGGTAGCATTTTTTTTTTCTCTTAAAATTACATGAAACTAAATACCACATAAAACTTATTCACAATAACGGAAGCAATAGCAATGTCCATCTAGAGAGTAAACATAATATGCACAACAGGTTACATTCTTTAAGATCCCTTAACGTTGAATTACATACATGAATCTAACTAGTAAAACATCCACATCAAATAATAATGATAAGTCCAATGTTCAATTATTACATATCCAAATGCTCATTCATCCACTATACATGTCACAGGGTATGAAGGCTTAAAAGAATATACATATGTGAAACCAAGTACATCATTCTATTCTAATCCATGATACATCTAAGAAAAGCTAATCACATGATACACATGATACAACATCATAAAAGTCATTTACATCCATCATAAAGATCAAATAAAATAAACTAAGTGCACGGTTCCTCCCAAACATTAATAGCATCATTAGACCATCGTGGGCCCTAGCCATCCCTCCATGCGTAACATCCCAAATCACCAAAGAGATCATCGGTATTAACATAGTAGGAATGTCACCCCTAATAAATACAACATCATATGTAGAAAGTAATCTAACATGCAAATATAAGCATAAGATAACATCATCTAACATATGCTAATCATCAATGAAAGGATACATATCCTCCATCACAAAGGACACATCAACCATGATGTCTCAATGAATCTCAAATGATAAGAGTGGAAAATACACTACCACCCGACCGCGTGGTACCTAAGTGGTCCACTCACACCGTGCTGAGGAGATAGATTCAAGTCCCAAATAGGCTATCAAAATCACATAGCACAAGTCTCTAAAGTCAAGGAATCCTCAAAGTATACTAACTCAAAGGTTCCAATCACAAAACAGACATCTACTTCCTACAGGCACACAATGACATGTAGGAACCTACTATGCAAGCGGGAAAGTGTCATCACATTTATCTCGTACAAGTTACCCTGGTAGTTAGCTAAACTCCACGGGTCCATACAGATCTCATGCAGCCACTAGTATCCTTTCATACTGACAAGGCATACTATGGAATGCAAGGTCCCAACCATGCATTCCCTCCACTCTCATCCTAGCCTATACAAGCACTCAAGGCATGGGCGAGAACCAAAACTCTTATCTTTTTAGGTTCATTCAGTTAGTATTAAGTGTCAATGTTATCACTTATTAATCCAACTTACAATGAGTTACCCTGGCAGCCTCTTAGGGCACCGGCCCCCATTACAAGCCACTTCCTGTCACTAGATGCAAATATCCTACCCTAATGCTCATGGTATCATAATCATAAAGAAAGTCCATAAAATCATCAAATATCCACAATAAGAATCATCAAATATCCATGATAAAATCATCAAATATGCATAAATGCATCAAATCTCCATGAGCAATATCCATAGAAAATCATGACTACAACAGCTCTCTATTGGCAACTAAAGTATCACTGATAATCAAAGTATCCATTGGTTCTTAATAACCAGAATATATATATCTCAAAATAGATCACCATATCCATTGGTTCTCAACAAGCAACCAAGAATATCTCAAAAAACATACTGATCGAAGACTCCAAAATGGTTGATTTATACATGTCACAACATGACATCATCAAGATTAAATCCACATATTAGTCCCATCATGGCGACTAGAATATAACCAAGGATAACTGATCGATGACCAAAAATAATGGTTAAGTCAAGGGTCTCAAACATAAGATTCTCAACTTTAACAATCAGTAAACACAACCAATACATAGAGCATTCCATCACATAATCACGGTTGGGTTTATAAAGATCGAGAAATAAAACATCATCATGACATCACAATCACATAACCCCCAAGCCTCTGGTAGACGTCCTATACCGGTCAACACTAGTCAACCCAAAACCCAAAACATTAGCATAAGGAATACACAATGTAAACACATGTTTTGGTTTTGCTAAGTTTTCAAATTTAAATTCAAATGCCAAATTTCAGTTTATGTTTCCAAGTTTAGAGAAAGAATTTAAAGGAACCTTTTTGTAAGTTTTTCCCCTTGTACTATTTTTGGATGGATTAAAAGTTTTCCTCTAAACTTTAATTTCCAATTATAATATTTTAAAAACGTTCCCCACTAACTTTAATTTTCTTATACTTTACATATTTTATAATCTAAAACTATTAATTAAACCTTAATAGTTAAAATTATAAAATTACAAAACTATTCATCATTATAAAAGATGTATTCTTAAATCTTTTATCAACAATTTTAAATCTTTTAATAACATATTTACATATTACATATATACATATATATATATATATTTATATTTAAATATATATATACATACATATATAATATATAATATTTATTTTTGCATTTAAAAAAAAATAGAATATTATTAATTTCGAATTTTATCATATAACAATAAAAATTGAGTAACAAACTTTTTTTTTAACAAAGCCGAGTTATACATGCCGTCGGCTGTCACCGAAGTGACTCCTACCACGAGTACCCTGCGACTATTACTGTCGCAGGTACGCTGCGTAGCAAGTACCACATGACCATATTGAGCACGGGTACGGGGGTGCAATTCCACCCCCACCCAAGTGTGCATTTTTATATATATTTTAAAAAACAACAATCGCAGCGCGATTTTATATTTGCGAAAAATGTTTATTAAAACATTTTCGCCAATAGTAAAGTATCAAAATTTCATTTCCAGAATTTCTCTATGAAACTTGTTATTTTCAAAATTTTCTAATAACTAATTCTAATGGGTTTGTCCATGAATTGCAATCCTAACCCATGTCATTTTCAGATCTAAGCATATAGAATCCTCAAATAAATTTTAATTGCCCAAATTGAAAATGCATAATGAAGACATATGGAAGACATGAAGAAGATAGGGAAAACAAGATGTCGAAGTAGCATAAGTGAATTCACAAGAATCTACCAGGATTCTGATGCTAACTCGCTCTTCCTTAGATAACCCGTAGAACAAGCTCCCTTCTTCAGAATTCTCGAATCCTCCAATGCTCCAATTGCTCTCCACACTAACCACGCTATCTTCAAGCTTCTAAGGAATGCCTGAATATAAAGAGCTCCTAGGAAACCTCTAGAATGCTTCTAGAACCAGCTGGAAGGTGTCACTAACTAAGCATGTGTCTTTTCCAACTTTTTTTATGAGCCCTAAGGTTGTAGACACCATGTGCTCAATTGATGCACTAACCCCCGTGTTGTTGACACATGAAAAATGGAGAAATACGTTAATTTCCATGCAAGCTTATAACTCCAATTACTTTTTAAATAATTTCCATTTAAATATTTATAATCCCATTTTAATTTTGATTACTTTTATTATTATTATTTATTTATTAATTTATTAGTATTTTATAATTATTATTTATTTTAATTTTCTAATTTTCTTTTTATTTAATTCTTTTCTCTCAATTAATTCTCCTTGAATTAATTATAAATCAAAATATCAAAAATCATGATATTTAATCTTCTCAAATAATTAATTTATTAATTAAATCTATTTGTTGAGATTTAATTAATAGAAAATTCACCATAGACCTTCAAGATAAAATATGAAAACCCATCATAGGACAATTCATACAAAACCAGTCTAAAGGATTAAAAATCATGAAATATGTCATCCGACACATTCAGTGGGTGCTCAACTCTGATACTTGTCCTAACTCACTAGGAAAAATGGTTTTAGGGTTTGGGATTTGGACTTGAGAATTTATCTCCCTTCTCTTATCATTGAGATAGTATAATAGGGTACGCTCATCCTGGCAATTCAGGAAAGTCGATACCCGGTACCTGCAACCTGCAGAAAAACCATGCATGTACATACAATATATATATATATATATATATATATATATATATATAATGCTAAACTAAACAGATAATGGCAGGAAGTAGTGCATCGTGTAGATCTCGACTAAGCAGGTGACTACAACTCCCTTCCTTAACCACATCAGAAATGCCATACAATAAGAAAAAATGCACACCATACACATGCAAGTATGGGGTAAGTATCCATAATAAAACACATGAGATAATGAACCATCTAATTAATCATCAACAGCAACTGAAAACAATATAATGATCATCACACATACATGAAATGTAAAGTCTAAATGATCTCATCATATAACAACTGAATCCATAACATAATATCAGATAGTCTCAAAACAATACCACTAATCCACCAACATAATACTAGTCCATCAAAGTCTGATAATAATAGCAACAATGAGTCTAGAAAAGATGTGAACGAGGGTAGGCACTACATCCACCCCCCCTTGGATTAGGCTTACTCCTGGAAGCCTACAAACAAGTAGGGATATAACTCCCTCAATCTAGCTGCATCATCCCAAGTAGTTGAAGAATCATTAGTAGGGTCCCATTGGACCCTTACCTACTCGATGGTTCGACCCCTGAGGGTCATCTCCTACTGCTCCAGAATATGAATCGGCTCCAAAGCCAGCTGCCCATCCTCTACCTGCAATGCATTCTAATCAAGGACATGCACAATATCATAAATATATTGTCTAACCACTGAAACATGGAAAACATCATGAATGCGAGCTAGGCTAGGCGGTAGAGCAAGGTGGTAAGGAACCGAGCCAATCCTCTCCAAAATCTCAAATGGTCCCACAAAATGAGGTGCTAGCTTAGAACCCTTCCCGTAATGGATCAGACTCTTTCATGGTTGCACTCTCAAGAAAACCTTATCTCCCACTGCAAACTGCTTATCAGTCCTATGAGCATCAACATACTTCTTCTGTCTATCCTGTGCCATAGTCAAATGCTCGCAGATACGCACTACTTGTTGCTCCATATCACGAAGCATCTCAGGACCCAACAGAATGCGATCCTCAAGGTTGTCCCAACTCAAGGGTGTACGACAAGGATGACCATATAATGCCTAAAAAGGTGCCATGCCAATAGAACTATGATACCCATTGTTATAAGAAAACTCCACTAGATAGAGATAGTCCTCCCAATATGTCTGCCTATCCATCACATACATCCGTAACATATCCTCCAAAACCTGATTCACCCTCTCTGTCTAACCATCAGTCTCTAGATGATATGTTGAACTGAAGTTTAACTGCGCTCCAAGCTCATGCTACAACGATGTCTAGAATACAGATGTAAATACAGGATCCCTGTCAAAAATGATCTTTCTAGGAATACCATGTAATCTAACAATGTCACGCATGAAGATATTAGCTACAGAAGTTGCTGTGTAGGAAGACCTAATAGGTGAAAAATGTGCCACCTTAGTCAACCGATCAATGGTAACCATGATAGAATCATGACGACGAACGGTCATAGGTAATCCTACAATGAAATCCATGGAAATGATATCCCACTTCCAAGAAGGAATGAGATTTGGCTACAAAAGTCCAACTGAGTGCTGATGTTCTACCTTGACTCTCTGACACTCAAGACACCTAGCCACAAAATCAGCAATATCTTGCTTCATTCTAGATCGAAAGAACAAATGTCTCAAATCAGCATGCATCTTATTGACACCTGGATGTGCTGAGTATGGTGTATGATGGGGTTCTACTAGAATCAGGGTGTGAAGCTCATCCAATAATGGCACATAAATCCTCCCCAAATGTCTCAAAAGACCATCCGATTCTCGAACGTAGCCTGGAAACTTTCCTTCCAAGGGTCTTCCTGAATCTATCTCTCTGCACACTTCTTGATACCATGAATCCATAGGAAGTGCCTGAAGAATCTGACTCCTCAAATCGACACTAAGAGTCATAGATGATACCACATGTCTCCTGCGACTCAAAGCATCTACCACCACATTCTCCTTACCTTGTATGTACTTAACCTCAAAATCATACTCACATAGAAACACCATCCATCATCTCTGGTGAGCATTCAAATTAGGTTGAGTAAAAATATACTGAAGACTACGATGATCGCTGTGTAGCTCGAATCTGTGCCCCAACAAGAAATGTCTCCATCTTGTCAAAGCATGAACTACTGCTGCTAACTCAAGATCATGCATAGGATAATTTAACTCATGATCCTTGAGCTTGCATGATTCATACGCTATCACCCATCCATTCTGAATCAACACTTCTCCAATCCCTTCAAGAGAAGCATATGTACACACCATGAAATCTCCCTCTAGATCAGGTACTGCTAAAATCGGTGCACTAGTCAAAAGCTCTTTGAGCTTCTGAAACGCTTCCTCACATTTCTCTATCCACACAACTTCTTTCCTTTCCTATGAAGAGAAGTGATAGGATGTGCTATCCTAGAGAAGTTCTGGACAAATCTGTGATAATATCTTGCTAGGCCCATGAAACTACAAATCTCTGACACATTAGTCGGTGTCGGCCAATCTATTATCACCTGAATCTTTGCAGGATCCACTGAAATACCATCACCTGAGATGACATGCCCTAAATATGGAATCTTTGATTTGAAGAATTCACACTTAGCTGCATTAGCATAAAGTTGGTTGTCTCTCAAACACTGCAACACCAATCGCAGGTGTTCGTCATGCTCCATCTGATTCTTAGAGTATATCAATATATCATCAAGAAACACAAGTACAAACCTGTCAAGATATGATCAAAATACACCATTCATCAAACTCATGAACACTGATGGAGCATTAGTCAACCCAAAAGGTACCACTGTGAACTCATAATGCCCATAGCGAGTTCGAAAAGCGATCTTGTGAATATTAGCTTCCTTAATACGAAGCTAGTGGTATCCTGACTTTAGGTCAATCTTGGAGAAAACTGTAGCTCCCTTGATCTGGTCAAATAAGTCATCAATCCTAGGCAAAGGATACCTGTTCTTAATAGTCACCTTGTTCAACTGTCTGTAGTTGATACAAAGGCGCAAGGAACCATCTTTCTTCTTCACAAAGAGCATTAGAGCTCCCCATGGTGATACACTAGGTCGAATGCTCCCTTTGGCCAGAAGTTCCTCTAACTGAAGACATAGCTCTCCCAGTTCCTGTTTAGTCATGTGATAAGGAGCTTTAGAGATAGGCTCTGCTCCAGGAACTAGATCAATGCTAAAGTCAATATCCCTCTTTGGAGGCATGCCTGGAATCTCACTTGGAAAAACATCTGCATACTCTTGCAAAATCGGGTGATCTAAAGTCTTCCTCACAGGATCTTCCTCATCAAGATCATTTACCATAATAGAAAATATTTGACATCCCTTATGGAAACTTCGCTTCATTTGCATAGCAAAAATCATCTGCAGAGATATAGGCCTTGGTATCCCAACTATCTTCACATCATTCCCTTGGTCATCTTGGCACATAATTATCTTCTTCCTGCAATCTATACTGGCTTTGTGAGTTCCAAGCCAATCCATGCCTAAAACCACATCATAGGAACCAAGGGGTATGATTTGAAGATCCACTATGGATATAAAGCTTCCTAAGCTAAGCCCACATTTATGAACTATAGAGTTCGTGGAGACCTTGATACCTGAGGCTAGCTCCACTTGCCAACCATGATCTTGCTTCACCGCATCTAGCTTAAACTTAGAAACTATAGATGGTGAAATAAATGAGTCTGTAGCTCCTGAATCAGATAATACTGAAAGAGATATACCTCGAATAACACCTGTGGTCTCAAACACTATTCCTTGATGATCTACCTGACGGTGATCAACTGTTGCAAATACTCTATGAGCTCTACCTGCATCACCAACTGTAGGCTCTGAAGCTGTAGGCCTAGGTCCTAAAAACTGAGGTGCTCGCTGTGGACACTAACTGCATAATGACTAATCTGTCCACATGAAAAACATTCTGTATTCCTGCCAGATCCTCTACTCATAGGTGGTACATTTGATTGCTGTCAGCTGTTCCTACTAACAAATGACTGACTACTCTGAGTTAGCTGATTGGGCTGATTTTGTTTATTGCATTGAGTATTGCGGTTGTTCTTAAAGTTAGAACCTTTGCCACCACCTTGAGCTTGAGAGTTTGATCCCTTCTGTTGTTGCGTCTGCTGAGACTGCTCCTGAAACTATTTTCCCTTAGTAAAGAAAGGCTTCTTGTTACCACCTAAATTAAAGTTTCCTTTAGATCTTGACGCTACTGGTGCTCCTACAAAACAACCTTGACCAAGGTTGACGCTTTGCTCAACAAGGATTTCTCAATGTACTGCATCCTTGAGGGTTTTTGGCTCAAATACTTTGACACCCCCAATAATACGATTGTTCAAACCCCTAATAAAGTGTTGTGTCAACTGAGCTGAATTTTCACTGAACCTTGAAAAAGACATGAGCTCATAAAACTTACGCTCATACTCGGTCACTGACATAGTGTACTGCTTGAGGTTATGAAATTCATCTGCCCTTTGCTGTTTCCATTCCTCTGGTAGGAATCGTTCACGGAAACTTTCTAAAAATAGTTCCCAAGTGACACTGCTCATATCGATCCCTAGCTTCTTCTCCTCAATTGTCCACCAAGTGGCCCCAAAATTCTCTAAATTGGTGATCAAAAATCTTGCCTTAACATTGTTGTCAAAGTCCTGCATAGCAAAAATCTTGTCGAGAGAAATAAGCCACTGTTCGGCCACATAACCAGAACCTTTCCCATTGAAAGGCTTAACCTTGGATCTTGAAAGATCCTTCATCTAAGTGGACACAATGGACCTCTGACGATCCTTCCGAGGACTTCTAGATCTGGGTCTATGCTCTTGTTCTGTCTGATGTACTTTAGGCTATTCTTGAAAAGGAGGTAGACATTCTAGAATAGTCTACATCAACTGTCTCAGACCAACCTCTTCAGACTAAGCTTGGTCCTCTCTACGGCTCTCTTCCTGCTATCTATTAGAGTGCTCTTCTCTGCTCTCTATATGAGCTGAACCCTCATGGGTAGACTCATGGGCACTAACGGTTTTACCATGACCACGACCTCTTCCATGGCCCCTACCACGACCTCTAACAGAAGACCTAGTCCCAGATACCATCCTGTAATAGTAAAAAGTACTATTACAATCAAAAGACACATGTTACAATAGACTAAGTTCAGTTCTATGTTTATGTTTAAGTAAAATTTTAGTTCACCTAGTTTCAAGTTGAAGAGATATACTTATTAGTTCAAGTTCTAGTTGTTCCGAAATACCCAAAGCTCCCAATATAGAAACTCGGGCTCTGATACCAAATGTAATGCCTCACCAAGGGATCCAAAGAATTAACCTAGAATTTCACTAAGTTTGGTAGCAATTTTTTTTTCTCTTAAAATTACATGAAAGTAAATACCACATAAAACTTATTCACAATAACGGAAGCAATAGCAATGTCCATCTAGAGAGTAAACATAATATGCACAACAAGTTACATTCTTTAAGATCCCTTAACATTGAATTACATACATGAATCTAACTAGTACAAAATCCACATCAAATAATAATGATAAGTCCAATGTTCAATTATTACATATCCAAATGCTCATTCATCCACTGTACATGTCACAGGGTATGAAGGCTTAAAAGAATATACATATGTGAAACCAAGTACATCATTCTATTCTAATCCATGATACATCTAAGTAAAGATAATCACATGATACACATGATACAACATCATAAAAGTCATTTACATCCATCATAAAGATCAAATAAAATAAACTAAGTGCACGGTTCCTCCCAACCATTAAAATCATCATTAGACCATTGGGGGTCCTAGCCATCCCTCCGTGCGTAACATCCCAAATCATCGAAGAGATCATCGGTATTAACATAGTAGGAATGTCACCCCTAATAAATACAACATCATATGTAGAAAGTAATCTAACATGCAAATATAAGCATAAGATAACATCATCTAACATATGCTAATCATCAATGAAAGGATACATATCCTCCATCATGAATGACGCATCAACCACGATGTCTCAATGAATCTCAAATGATAAGAGTGGAAAATACACTACCACCCGACCGCGTGGTACCTGAGTGGTCCACTCCCACCGTGCTGAGGAGATAGACTCAAGTCCCAAACAGGCTATCAAAATCACATAGCACAAGTCTCTAAATTCCAAGAATCCTGAAAGTATACTAACTCAAAGGTTCCAATCACAAAATAGACATCTACTTCCCAGATGCACACAATGACATGTAGGAACCTACTATGCAAGCGGGAAAGTGTCATCACATTTATCTCATACAAGTTACCCTGGCAGTTAGCTAAACTCCACGGGTCCATACAGATCTCATGCGGCCACTAGTATCCTTTCATACTGACAAGGCATACTATGGAATGCAAGGTCGCAACCATGCATTCTCTCCACTCCCATCCTATCCTATACAAGCACTCAAGGCATGGGCGAGAACCAAAACTCTTATCTTTTTAGGTTCATTCAGTTAGTATTAAGTGTCAATGTTATCACTTATTAATCCAACTTACAATGAGTTACCCTGGCAGCCTCTTAGGGCCCCAGCCCCCATTGCAAGCCACTTCCCGTCACTACATGCAGATATCCTACCCTAATGCTCATGGTATCATAATCATAAAGAAAGTCCATAAAATCATCAAATATCCACAATAAGAATCATCAAATATCCATGATAAAATCATCAAATATGCATAAAAGCATCAAATCTCCATGAGCAATATCCATAGAAAATCATGACTACAACAGCTCTTTATTGGCAACTGAAGTATCACTGATAATCAAAGTATCCATTGGTTCTTAATAACTAGAATATATATATATCTCAAAATAGATCACCATATCCATTGGTTCTCAACAAGCAACCAAGAATATCTCAAAAAACATACTGATCGAAGACTCCAAAATGGTTGAGTCATACATGTCACAACATGACATCATCAAGATTGAATCCACATATTAGTCCCATCATGGCGACTAGAATATAACGAAGGATAACTGATCAATGACCAAAAATAATGGTTAAGTCAAGGGTCTCAAACATAAGATTCTCAACTTTAACAATCAGTAAACACAACCAATACATAGAGCATTCCATCACATAATCATGGTTGGGTTTATAAAGATCGAGAAATAAAACATCATCATGACATCACAATCACATAACCCCCAAGCCTCTGGTAGACGTCCTATACCGGTCAACACTAGTCAACCCAAAACCCAAAACATTAGCTTAAGGAATACACAATGTAAACACATGTTTTGGTTTTGCTAAGTTTTCAAATTTAAATTCAAATGCCAAATTTTAGTTTATGTTTCCAAGTTTAGAGAAAGAATTTAAAGGAACCTTTTGTACATTTTTCCCCTTGTACTATTTTTGGATGGATTAAAAGTTTTCCTTTAAACTTTAATTTCCAATTATAATATTTTAGAAACGTTCCCCACTAACTTTAATTTTCTTATACTTTACATATTTTATAATCTAAAACTATTAATTAAACCTTAATAGTTAAAATTATAAAATTACAAAACTATTCATCATTATAAAAGATCTATTCTTAAATCTTTTATCAACAATTTTAAATCTTTTAATAACATATTTACATATTACATATATACATATATATATTTATATTTAAATATATACATACATACATATATAATATATAATATTTATTTTCGCATTTTATAAAAAATCGAATATTATTAATTTCGAATTTTATCATATAACAATAAAAATTGAATAACAAACTTTCTTTTTAACAAAGCCGAATTATACATGCCGTCGGCTGTCACCGAAGTGACTCCTGCCGCGGGTACCCTGCTGACGCAAGTACCCTGCGACTGTTACTGTCGCGGGTATGCTGCGTAGCAAGTACCACGCAACCATACTGAGCACGGGTACGGGGGTGCAATTCCGCCCCCACCCAAATGTGCATTTTTATATATTTATTTTAAAACAACAATCACAACGCGATTTTATATTTGCAAAAAATGTTTATTAAAACGTTTCCGCCCACAGTAAAGTATCCGACTTTTAACTCATATGAATATATAAATATATATTATATATATACATATGTATGTATGTATGTATGTATATATATATATATATATATATATATATATATATATATATATTTATATATATATAATATACAGAATCATAGTATATTTATAAAAATGATAATTTATGAATACAAGCTTTCATTTCCAGAATTTCTCTATGAAACTTTGTTTTTTCAAAATTTTCTAATAACTAATTCTAATGGGTTTGTCCATGAATTGCAACCCTAGCCCGTGTTATTTTCAGATCTAAGCATATAGAATCCTCAAATAAATTTTAATTGCCCAAATTGAAAATGCATAATGAAGACATATGGAAGACACAAAGAAGACAGGGAAAACAAGATGTCGAAGTAGCATAAGTGAATTCACAAGAATCTACCAGGATTCTGATGCTAACTCGCTCTTCCTTAGATAACCCGTAGAACAAGCTCCCTTCTTCAGAATTCTTGAATCCTCCAATGCTCCAATTGCTCTCCACACTAACCACGCTATCTTCAAGCTTCTAAGGAATGCCTGAATATAAAGAGCTCCTAGGAAACCTCTAGAATGCTTCTAGAACTAGCTGGAAGGTGTCACTAACTAAGCATGTGTCTTTTCCAACCTTTTTGATGAGCCCTAGGGTTGTAGACACCATGTGCTCAATTGATGCACTAACCCCCGTGTTGTTGACACATGAAAAATGGAGAAATACATTAATTTCCATGCAAGCTTATAACTCCAATTACTTTTTAATTAATTTCCATTTAAATATTTATAATCCCATTTTAATTTTGATAACTTTTATTATTATTATTTATTTATTAATTTATTATTATTTTATAATTATTATTTATTTTAATTTTCTAATTTTCTTTTTATTTAATTCTTTTCTCTCAATTAATTCTCCTTGAATTAATTATAAATCAAAATATCAAAAATCATGATATTTAATCTTCTCAAATAATTAATTTATTAATTAAATCTATTTGTTGAGATTTAATTAATAGAAAATTCACCATAGACCTTCAAGATAAAATATGAAAACCCATCATAGGACAATTCATACAAAACCAGTCTAAAGGATTAAAAATCATGAAATATGTCATCTGACACATTCAGTGGGTGCTCAACTCTGATACTTGTCCTAAATCACTAGGACAAATGGTTTTAGGGTTTGGGATTTTGACTTGAGAATTTATCTCCCTTCTCTTATCATTGAGATAGTATAATAAGGTACACTCATCCTAGCAATTCAGGGAAGTTGATACCCGGTACCTGCAACCTGCAGAAAAACCATGCATGTACATACAATATATATATATATATATATATATATATATATATATATAATGCTAAACTAAACAGACAATGGCAGGAAGTGGTGCATCGTGTAGATCCCGACTAAGTAGGTGACTACAACTCCCTTCCTTAACCACATCAAAAATGTCATACAATAAGAAAACATGCACACCATACACATGCAAGTATGGGGTAAGTATCTATAATAAAACACATGAGATAATGAACCATCTAATTAATCATCAACAACAACTGAAAACAATATAATGATCATCATACATACATGAAATGTAAAGTCTAAATGATCTCATCATATAACAACTGAATCCATAACATAATATCAGATTGTCTCAAAACAATACCACTAATCCACCAACATAATACTAGTCCATCAAAGTCTGATAATAATAGCAACAATGAGTCTAGAAAAGATGTGAACATGCGGCCTATGCTAACACACACACTTCAACACAGTCATTGCATGCGAATTCATCTCAGAATGAACATTGGATTATTCATCCAAAATTTGCCCTGCAAAGTGACCTGTTGCCTTCTATCTAAAGGGATTTTTCCTGTTAATATCCTCAGAATCAAGGTGCAGGCAACTAGACCCTCTAAGAATGAAGGATTTGACAATGGAATTAAGGTAAGAAAGAGTATCCAGATTAATCTAAAATGAAAGATGCAATGTAATATAAGAACAAATAAAGCAAACTAGATTAAGCATATGCATGATTAAACTAAAATTAGATTAAACTAAGAATGAGAATGTATGCAAGAAATGTAAGTAAATATGAGCATGAATTTCAGTAGCGATTCGATGCAAATTCTCCAAATTCATCCTCTAAAATGAAGAGATGAGGGTCTCTTAAATAGACTTTCCTGGAATCCATCAATGGTTGAGATCGATTCGGATCAACGGTCAGGATTGAAGATGAGGTTCAGTCATAAAGGGAGATTTCCAAATTAAAGGGAGTTAACAGATTTGATTTTGAGTAAAATAAGGAGTTAACTGTTTTAATTTGAGTAGAAAAAGGAGTTAACTCATTTAACTCATTTTTGATCAATAGTGAACTGGAAAATTCCCTTTTTGAACTGAAGAGAGATTTTGTTAAGATATTTAATTTAATAAAATGAGATATGCTCTCATAATTACTTTTAATTAAATAATCTTTAATTAATTAGAGACACTATTCTTATTTAATTAAATAACTTCATTTAATTAATTAGGAATGGCTTCCCATTTAATTAAATAACTTTGTTTAATTAATTAGAAGTAAGTTGACCATTTAATTAAATAATTTCATTTAATTAATTAGAAATACCTTTCTCATTTAATTAAATAAGTACATTTAATTAATTAAGATAGGCATATTTATTAAATTAAATAAATTTAATTCCATAGTACATTAGCCTTAGGATATAATTTAATTTAATTAAAGTATAAATACTTAATAATTAAATTAAATATTAATCAAGTAGGTTTAATGTGACTAATATGAGTACGTACTATAGGAATTAAATAAGAAATATGATGAATGCAAATTAGGGTTTTTCTGCATCTGACAATTAAGTCAAGTAGCGAATAGCAGAATGAGAATTGCCTATTAGAATAGGACTTTAGGATTGATTAAAAATAGACCAAAATTAGTTGAGATGGAAATGAGCCAATTTTGGGGTATTACATTTTGCCCCTCTTTGAATGAATGTGCGAGCAGCATATTCAATTCAAAGATAATCAGAAAGCATGATGCAAACATGAGATTGGTTCTGAAGGTGATGATATGGAGAGCAATTGATAAGATTTTTAAGGACCATCTCTAGAACAGAGCTTAATCCTAAGGAATCCAAGTAGAGCACTTAGATACCTAAGATCAATAGCATTTAAAAGACTACCTCCAGAATGAAGCGTAATCTTTAAGGATCCAGACAGAACATCTAGATACGTAAAATTGATAAGCATTTAAAAGGCTTCTTCAAAATGAAGTTTAACCTTTAAGGATCCAGATAGAACACCTAGATACCCAAGAGTGATAAAGCATTTAGAAGACTATCTCCAAAATAGAGCTTAATCTTCAAGGATCCAGATAGAACACCTAGATACCTAGAATTGAAAGCATTTAGAAGATTATCTCCAGCACGATGCTTAACCTTCAAGGATCTAGATAGAACACCTAGATACCTGAGATTGATAAAAGATAAAAAGGTCCAATCATAAGCCATAGAATCATCCCCAGAACAAGGCTTGATCCTGAGGAGTCAGGGTTTAGACTGTCCCAATACCTATCCATCAAACTCTAAGAAGAGTTGTTATAAGATTGATTAGTTGATGAAAAGATAGGATAGATAGCAAAGATGCCAAATAGAAAGGAACAAGATGCCTCGAGTGATTAGATTCCCCAAGTGATAGATGGCAAAGATGCTAGATAAAAGGGAACAAGATGCCCCAAGCATTAAGTATTCAATGATGTAATCATCATGCCCCCTCGGGAGCCAAATCGAAAGATGACACACCAGAAATATGATTTGAAGCAATATATCATGTTAGCAGAATCTAGAAGAGATTAGAATGATCTAAATATTGGGTTGATTTGAAATGATTGCAAAGTCGCAAAAAAATGAGTTTGACCAAAAGTTGACCAGATTCAACCACAGTTGACTTAAGTTGACTATTTTCAAAATGAATTTTAAAAATATGGACAATGTAAAGTTGAAAGGAGTCCAAGAATCATAAAGTATCAAAAAGATTTGGGCTGCACAAGCATTCGATCACATCGGTCCCCAAAATTTTAAAACACATTTTTAAGGCTCTTAGGTGTGTCAGATTTTGAATTTGATCCCAAAAGTGGATCCAGAATAGTCCAATTAGCCAGGGGTGCAATTTTTGCACAAATTTGAACACTTTGAAAAATTTGGTCAACACCTATATAAGGGCCTGAAGGGTCATTTTCAATTCATTTGTGCTTTTGTCTTGTAATGATTTTGATCTCTGATAGATATATGGCAGTGAACATGAGATATCATCATTTTGAGCACTCCAGACGACATAGTCAGCCAGCAGACTACGGACCACTAGTGAGTCATCGATTTCTCATCTTTGTACTTTCATTTTCACGCATTTTGAGTTCATTTATGCACGTTTTTAGCATGTTTTAGGTTTGTGAAATCTTTCTTTGCATGAGACCAATCTCTTCTCACACGAAGATCTTCCTTCTTCACGTGAAGAAATAGGATGCACTATTTCTTTGTGCAAGGCCAGAGGATCTTCGCGCGGGGCAATTTTGGTTTTGCGTGAAAGTAGAGATTCTTCTCACGAGGCAATTCGTGTTTCATGCGAGAACCTCTTTTTTCACACGAGAAGATCTATCTTCACATGAGGAAATCTTTTTTTGCACGAAGGCTAGATTCTTTGCATGAAGAAAGAACTATTTTGCGTGAAACTGTATGTCTTCGCATGAGATTTCACGAATCTCGCACGAAATTTTGTTACAATTTTGTGATTTTTGCATTTAGAAATTGCATTTTATTTCATTTTGATGTGTCGTCGACTTGATACTGATCGTTTGTTTGTCATTTTTTGTTGTGCGTGTAGGAGGTCCTTGGAGATATTTCATTTAGATCTCATTATCCACCGTATGGAGAGTTATTGTGGAGTTTGGATGATGCAGATTGGGCACACATTGCCCGATTGGGTTTGTCTTCACTATGCCAGATTCTAGCCATGATGGTGAATCATGGCTTACTGATTGCTTTGGTAGAGCATTTCTATTCAGAGATGAAGACATATCATTTGTCAATGGGTGAGATGACGATTACCCTGGAGATATATGGAGGATACTAAGGATCCCATTTCACAATGCTCGAGTCATCTATGATACAATGCCTCGATTTGGGACAGAAGCACTTTCCATTGTATTTGGGAGAGAGCTACCGAGAGGCAGAGCCATTAGCTGGGATGAGTTGATGCATACTTATGGACCCACACACAGGTTGGCATCGGTGTTGGGTATTTTCTTGAGTTGCTTCCTATGTCCTAACAGGGGACAGCATGGATTAGAGTGTGGATGGGGTGTCATACTCTGTAGGATGGTTGAGGCACCCGATATCTTTGGGTGGGGTCAATGCATGTTGGCCCATCTTTTTCATGAGATGCATGAGGTCATCTTCCACAAGAAGAAGACCATGGTAGCGAGTGTTTATGTTCTACAGGTCTGGGCTTGGGAGCATCTTTCGGTATGTAGGCCAATTTTTGAGGATTCTTGGGAGCCCATGGAGCCCTACATCTACATATATCGTGGGCATATTACCCAAGTCCACCTAGGTAAGACTGAGAACTGGCAGACACATCTCAGTGACCTGGTGTCTGTTATATGGCGACCCTGGAGAGAGACAAAGGATTGGGATGATGCCCCAAGAGAGCTACCTTGGATGTTTAGTTCTTGACCGCTAGTAGGTAGGACGAAATCAGTCATAGAGAGATTCGTGATCTCACAAGTGTGGCGGCAGTACGGCTGACCACAGGACATTTCAGCTGAGTACTGTGCCTATGGCAAGGTGCAGAGGGTTATTGAGCAGGGATGGCATCCACAGATGGATCCAGGATAATCCATGATAGATATCTGTAGTTTGGCTGCTATTCATTGGGACTACCTGCCAGAGGTAGTAGATGCAGGGATGATGCCTACATATCAGGCATTTTTGATGAGCCATCCATTCCCATGCTTCACAGATCCACTAGGGATGACAAGGCAGGTACAAGGGTAGGGACAGGTGCCCCAGCAGTAGCAGGCACAGCCACAAGTGCCACCACAGGTCCAGCACTAAGTATAGGAGATACCTATTCCTCCATATCAGATGGGATCAGACCTAGGTGCTGGGGGTAGTGGGGTAGGACATAGTTGGTAGAGGAGGCAGAGGACAAAGGAGTAGGCCCCTCAGCAAGAGGTCCCACAAAAGTAGGTGCCTCCACAGCCATAGGTACCTCCACCAGAGATGGTTGATGAGGATATGCTAGATCAATTGGTAAGTGGGGTACAGGATGCGGTACGACAATACCAAGAGCGGGTTCGTGTGGCCTCCTAACAGTTGGGAGAGTTGAAGATTGCATTGGCAGTTAGGGATGTGTAGCTGGTAGAGTGACAGCGAGAGATAGATTGTTAGAGAGAGTGTGCGAAGACTGCAGAGCGGAGGCTAGAGCTGGCACAGGATGAGATCCACTTCCAGTCTACTCGAGCTGCATATTATTATGCTGCATACACCAGCGTTGTACCTGATGAGACATTGCAGGTGCAATGATTCTCTCAGTATGCGCAAGAGTCTAGAGGTGCATGACCTCCTGTTAGGCCAAATATGCCGCCACCACCTCCGCCACCTGCTGTCCCTTCTCCTCCTATTCCTCTTGGAGGTGAGAGTTCGGGACAGAGTTAGACGATTTGTGCCTAATTTTTTATTTTGATCTCTAGCTATGTATCGATTAGTGTGCCAACACCACATGTATCTTTTGCGATTGATTGCGCTCGAGTAGCACCCATTTTTGTACTGACCCATTCTTTGATATATATATATATATATATATGAGATTTTGAGCCGAGTATTCCTATGTACATGTCATTGTCTATTTTTGTTTTGCTTTGATGTACATGAGATGTATGTTGTACTTAGATAGAACACATATGTATGAATTGACATCTTATGTAGTGTTGCATGTTTTTGTTTGACAATCACAGGTATTCTATTGAGGAGCGTGAATCAATGAATCAAATGCTTGTGTAGCTATGGAAGAATCTGATGCATGTGGAGTATGAACAGAATTACCATCAAATTGCGTGCTAATGCAAATGGAGTATGTAGTGCAAGACTATGTTAAATGCAACCCTAGATCTGGTTACCAAGCTTTGACGATTTATCATCATTGGATATAAAATAAGGCTCATATGTTATACAATTTCCACTGACATTGAAATCATGAAAATATGAATATAACATACGTTATTGAGATTGAGATGTCGGGATTAAATGTAAGCATTCGAGGCACAAGAAGCCAGAATGACCAGAAAATTTGTCCCTTTTAATGTAGCAAGTTAACATAAGCATCAAAGCATGAATGCTAGGATGACCTAAATGTTGCTTGCATGACAAGCACACTAAACACACAGGAGATTCTTCTTATCCTAAGTATTTAGTATTCATTCTGTCTGCAATGACCCTTGCATTCGTAACCTGAGACAGAAATGTGCTAGATATACTCACAGTGACTCGTAAGTTCACTTAATAGGACGAGTATCAGTATGTACTATAGCATGAAGAGTTCACTCCAACAAAAAAGGAGAAGAACCAATGTCATTGATGTATCTATATAAAAGGAGTTGAGGTACACACAACCATCCAATATGAGATGGAGGCTCTTATAGTGGACACCCCTCTTATAGGAATAGATCAACTTATTAGAACTAAACTACAAACAGAAAGCAAAGAAAAAGATCATGGCCCCAGTCATTACTTCTCTAGTCGAAGATGACATCATCAAGTTGCTCGAGGAGATATGATAAAGCAAAAAAAAGAAAACAAAGAAAATGCTCAGCATATCCAAACAAGTATATCATTTTTTTTTTTTGAGTTCAATGTTTTCGAGATTGATGTCAAGTGCTAATGTCCAAAATACATTCAAAAGAAATCTCTTTAGTAGGGTGACAATAGTAGGCAGACATAGTCAGAATGACTGGTGACTGAGGTCAAAGAGGAATCTTCATGATGAAGAACTTAAGAAGGACTAAGAGATAGTAGACAGACACAACCAGGACAACTGGTGATTGACACAAAAGAGATCTTCCATAAAGGAATCTTGATACATGACCTGAGCAACGGTAGGTAGACACAACTGAAACAACTGGTGACCATTGCGAAAGAGATTCTATGAGGAAAATCTCAAAAAGAGTGACACTGGCGACAGTAGGCAGACATAGTCAGAACAACTGTTGACTGTCATGAAGGGGATTCTATGAGGAGAATCTTGAAAAGAGTGACACTAGCGACAGTAGGAAAACGTAGTTAGAATGACTGGTGACTATCATGAAGGAGATTCTATGAGGAGAATCTCAAAAATAGTGACACTAGCGACAGTAGGCAGATGCAGTCAGAACGACTGGTGACTATCACGAAGGAGATTCTATGAGGAGAATCTCAAAAAGAATGACACTAAAGGGGGAATGCCCCTAAGCTGTGACAAGACTCAATTCATGGATACATGAGTAGGAATCAAGAAAGAAAAAGCATGAAAGTGACTACACAAAATAGCTAGAAGATGCGTTGCAAGATGGAGCATTGAGAACAAGAGGCGCTTGTTTACCAAGTTTTCACCTTCGTGGCAATTTTTTTTAATTTATTTTTATTTTTATTTTTATTTTTTGGTATTTTTGAGATTTTTCAATTTTTTTGGTGTTACGAAGGCACCTATTGCTAGGTTTTCACCAGGGTAACAATTTTTTCAAGACTTTTTTTGATTTTTAGGATTTTTTTCAGGACATTTAGATATGTATAGAGAGCTTGCTGAGATTGAATCAACTATAAAATCACTTCAGGTGGAGAGTGTTCATAGGCTCTTTAAGTACTTCTCCTTCAATTGTGGAAAGCTGATAGGCACCAGATCCATATACTACAGTAATGATGTAAGGACCTAGCCAGTTTGGTTCAAACTTTCCCTTTTGCATTCGTTGTTGTTGATTCTTAGGATTCTCTCTCAAGACGAGATCACCCAGCTGGAAGTCACATGGCCTGATTCTCCTATTGTAGCTTCGTGCCATTCTTTGTTGATATGCTCGTAAATGATCACAAGCCACCTGTCGTTGTTCATCTAGCAATACAAGCTCTTGAAGCCGAGCTATCCTATAGTCATCATTAGTGATAAGGCCTTTCATGGAGATTCTCAAAGTAGGAATCTCAACCTCTATTGGAAGTACAACATCTGCCCCATATACCAATGCAAAAGGAGTCATGCCCATTGCAGTTCTAATGCTTGTTCTATATGCCCACAGGGCTAGATTGATTTGGAGATGCCAGTCTCTCCTTGACTTACTGGCTGTGCGATGAAAAATTTTGAGGATTGCCTTATTGGATGCCTCAACTTCACCATTACCCTAAGGGTAATAAATGGAAGACCAATGTTGTGTGATCTTGAATTTTTTGCATAGTTCCTTAAGGTCTTTATTTTTGAACTGTCCTCCATTGTTAGTAATGATTGAGGATGGTATACCATATCTACAGATGATGTAGTTTGTGATAAAAAGCGCTACAGTTTTGCCATCAACAATTATGAGAGGGACTGCTTCTACCCATTTTGTGAAATAATATGTAGCGGTGATAATGAACTTATGTCCATTAGAAGAGGTTGGGTGAATTTGCCCCACCAAGTCAAAGGCCCATTGTTGAAATGGCCATGTTGTAGTAGAGGGAATCAACTCTCTAGCTAGAGTGTGAATGAGATTCCTGTGTAGCTGACACTATTTGCAGGACCTAGCATATTTAATAGCTTCTTGCTCCATTTTAGGCCAGTAGTAACTAGAACGAAGGAGTTTGTGAGCTAGTGTTAGGCCATTGGAATGAGATCCGTAGATACCTTTGTGAACGTCAATTAGTGCGCATTTGGACTCGTCGGGTTCTAAACACCTAAGGAGTGTTTCGTCGAGACCTCTCCTATACAAATCATCAGCAATAATGAAATAATGTAAAGTGTTACGGATTAGGTAACGTTTCTCATTTCAGGTCAGACCTTTCGAAATGGTTTGATTATGAAGGTAGGAATAGATGTGATGGTAGTAGGATGATTCTTGTCCTATAATAGAATAGATCATCTTGGAATTAGGTGTGTCATAGGCTGGGTAGTGTAACACTTCCACCAAGAACTCGTGTCATAGATCATTTTCTGGCATTTGTAGAAGGGAGGCCAGAGTGGCCATGGCATCAGCCACTTTATTATCTGCACGTGGAAATTTTTGGAAGGTGATGTGTGCAAAATATTTTGTCAAGTCATCAACCATGCATTTGTAAGGAATTATTTTTTCATCCTTTGTTTGATACACAAAATTTACTTGGTTGATGACAAGCTGAGAGTCATCGAAGATATCCAACTGATCTACTCTCCATTCAGCTGTAATTTTCATACCATTGATCAAAGCTTCATATTCAGCAATTTTATTTGTACAAGGAAATAGAATCTT
This sequence comes from Cupressus sempervirens, assembly GCA_028749045.1. Taxonomy (NCBI): domain Eukaryota; kingdom Viridiplantae; phylum Streptophyta; class Pinopsida; order Cupressales; family Cupressaceae; genus Cupressus; species Cupressus sempervirens. The sequence goes on from CM053786.1 coordinate 47,233,394, forward strand.
GTATGCTTTGGGCAATGAGTATCTCTGTGATGTGATGAAAATTAATCCAACACCTGATCCTTGTTGTGTGAAGGATCCATCGAAGAACATAACCCATGTATGGTGAGTGAGTGTTAGAATTGACTCATCTAGAAAATCAATATGTATTGGTAGAAGACTCTGTATGGGTGGCTCGGCCAGCTGGTCTACAATTGCCTATCCCTTTATAGCTTTTCATTCAACATATTGGATGTCAAACTCACTTAGTATCATGACCCATTTAGCCAATCTTCCCATGAGAGCTGCCTTACTGAGCAAGTACTTTAATGGATCTATTTTAGCCATAAGCTATGTAGTGTGGGCAAGCATGTAGTGTCTCAACTTTTGGGAAGCAAAGACAACTTTCAAGAAAGCTTTCTCAATAATACTGTAGTTTTTCTCATAAGAGACCAATGTTCGGCTCAAGTAATAAATAGCTCTTTCTTTGTTATCATTGTCTTCCTGAGCCAACAGGATTCCCAAAGATGTTTTAGTGGTGGAAATGTATAAAAGAAAAGGCTTCCCATGCATAAGAGGAATCAGGATTGGTGGATTGACAAGATATTGTTTAATCTGTGTTAAGCTTTTCTCACAATCCTGGCTCCAATTGAATTTCACACCCTTATGTAAGGTCTTTGTGAAGGGTTGTGATTTCTCCGCCAATTGTGAAATAAACCTTCGAATAGATTGAAGCCTTCCCTATAGTCCTCTCATTTGACTAATGTTTTGAGGTGAAGGCATGTCCATTATTGCTTGTACTTTTTTTGGATCTACTTCAATTCCCTTTGTAGAAACAATATATCCTAACAGTTTTCCTGATGTGACACCAAATACGCACTTCTTAGGATTGAGCTGAAGACTAAACTTTTCCATACGATCTAGGATTGGTCCCAAATCATGCAAATGAGTATTGTGTTTAGCGCTTTTGACCAAGGTATCATCAACATATCCCTACATAGTTCTATGCATCATGTCATGGAAAATTGTAGTAACAGCCCGTTGATACGTAGCTCCAGCATTCTTTAAACCAAATGGCATCACGTTCCAAAAAAAGGTTCCCCATGCACATGTGAAAGCTATTTTCTCTTGATCTTCTGGCACAATTTTTATCTGATTGTATCCAGAAAAACCATCCATAAGTGAGTACATCTCATAGCCAGCTGTCATGTCCATGATCATATCAATATTAGGGAGCAAAAAATCATCTTTAGGACATGCCAAGTTAAGATCATGGAAGTCTATACAAACTCTGATAGACTTATCATGCTTGGACACAGGGACAATATTGGATATCCATTCAACATAATCAATTGCACAAATGAAACTAGCCTTCAGAAGTTTCTCTAATTTGGCTTTGACTAGCAATGCAACATGAGGATGCATTTTTTGAAGCTTCTGTTTAACTGGTTTGATGCCTGGTGCTATGGACAAGTGAGGCATGATAAGATCAGGATCCAATCCTGGCATGTTAGAATATGTCCAGGCAAAATTTATTTTCTTCTCCTTGAAAAAGGCAATGAATTTTTCCTTTTCTTTAGTTGACAATGACTGAGCCAAATATATCACATGAGGATGTTCTTCTGTGCCCAGGTTAATCGGCTATGTTGGCTCTATTAACACTGATGATCTCTCCTGAAAGTGACTAGGAAGGATATCAAATATCTCATCTGCGGGCACCTCAGAGAGGTTTTCACCCTTGGATACATCTTTTGTTTTTACTTTTTCTTTTGGATCCGACACTACCACAATGTGGTTTTCACCATTAGACCTCTTGCATTTTTTCCTTTTAATTATGTGACTAAGATATTTGATTTCGGCCTCAGTCATGTTGACGCTCTGCTCATTGGTGGAAGACGTTACAAGTTCAATAGTGTTTAGGTAACAGGTAATACAATAGTCATTCTGGAATATGGGGACTTTGTTAGATGCATTGGGGTTCTAGTCTATAAGATTAGAATGTGTGAGTGAGAGAGTAGTGGCTGGTTCAATTGCATTCACAATATAGTCATTAAATGCATGGACCAGCAATTCGAGACCTATGGTGACCTCACCCATAGGTGTATTCAAACATCTCAGAGTACAAAAGTTAGTAATTGACAACTCTAGGACACTAGTTGGATCAGACCCCTATGACCTATCCCTAGACATTTCACTCATTTCAATTTAATTTTCATAGACATGCACTTGGTCAATGTCTTTATCAGTAGTCACTTCTGAAAGATTGTCAAATTCATATTCATGAGAATCAATGCTACATGGTGAGAGACTGTAGAACTCCCCAACAGTGATAGGGACATACTCTCCTTTAGCCTCTGGATTCTTACACAAATACTCAATATGGCATAACTGACTAGATTCCCCCTTTTCTGAATGATATTTGAGTTGCTCAGCATTGTCCTCAGAAGAATCACTAGTATCATCCATAGTGCTAACATGTGGCACAAAGTCATCTGGCTCAGCAAAGAGTTTAGCAAGATCATAAGGAATAGGATGAGGGTAAGAATCATCATCATCAGATTCTTCCTCTCAAGTACCTAACTCAGATTGTGACTCATTTTCAGATGAACTCTCAAGTATGGGTATGAATTTATTAGATCCCAAATGGAAAGGGACCTTCTTGAACCGTAGGCCAGTTGTGTCATTTTTGCTTCGAGCTGTTGCTTTGATATGATCTATTAAACCATTGTTATTGCACCCAATAGGGCCAATTCCCTTGTAGCCAAAACACTTCATAAGCTTAAGACCAAGTCCATACTTCTTAGGAGTGATTTCTCGAGCTTGTTCTGTTAGGTCTACTGGAGACTCTTCTTTGTAAAGCCATGCAAAAATGGCTCTGTTTTTGCTTTCATCTTCTAAGGGAACTGTAGCTTTGACAAAAAAGCCATTAAACTTAGTATGAGGTGTCAACACAAATGGCTTCTTTGCTACTAAGGGTCTCCCAAAATGTCGAGGGGACTCTGGAATAGATGTTAATGATAGCACTGGTTCCATGTGGTACTCTCCCATACCAATTTCTTTCAATTTAAATAACTGCTCAATTTATTTCAACTTATTGTTGTGACAATTAGTAGACTCATGGTTAGCAGGGATGAAAGAATCAGCAGCTTTGAGCATATTGCAAGTGTAGCTAGTAGTAGCAGGAATAGTAACTTTGAAGCCATGAAACAAAAATTTAACGCATTGGTGGTATGTGGATGGCATAGCATGCATCTCATTTATCCATGGCCATCCCAACAGAATGTTGTAGGCTAAGGGAATGTCAAGTACCTGATAGGTGACATCCCTTTCGACAGGACTGATGTAAATTGGTAAAGTCACAAGACCTAGTGACTTTCATTCTACTTCATCGTACGCTTTAATAGTGATCTTTTGTCGAGGATCAACAAAGTCCTTAGAATAATCCAATTGTCTAAGTAGAGTAACAGAAATAATATTTAGGCCAGCCCCATTGTGTGGGTGATTCAGTGAGTTGTCATCCTCCTCGGAGAAGGTCATAAGATGAGGTGAGGTGAGGTGACCTACCATGGATTGAAATCGCTCAAGATGAAGATCTTGAGGAATGTTTGCCTCAATGAGGGCTTTGTCCAAAATTTTCCTGTGAGCAGGCGAGATTTTAAGCAGCTCAAATATGGAAATATGAGCATTGGTTTATTTGAACTGATCTAGAACACTATAACTAGTTGCAGTCAAGTTCATCGTGTGTTTTGCACCTTTACCGAATGGACCAGCAAGAGCTTTGTCCTTGTGTTGTTCAAGATTTGAAGTAGGAGTTGTAGGGCCTTTGAGCACCAATTTTGCATGAGAGCGAGTAATAGTGTTAGCACAGTGTTATGAAGATGCATTATCCATGTAATTGGAAGTAGGGCCTCTCAAGACAAATGGTGTCTTGGGTTTATCATTATCTTACTTGCCCTTTATGGTAATAACGTCACAATATTCAGAATCTACAAGTTCAACCATGTGAATGACATTGTCATCATTGGAATACACATAGATGACCTTATTATAGGATTCTGGTTTCGAAGTCTCTCCTTTTTCATAAGCTGTGAAAGGCTCTTTGAATGCCTTGTGGTCTGAGTTTTTGTTATGTCCATCTACCACAAGTTCACCAGCATCAATCATGTCCTGGACCTTATGACGTAAGTTTATACAGTTGCTTGTTTTGTGTCCTTTGTTTTGGTGATACTCACAAAATGAGGTCTCATTCCACCATGGTGGACGTGGTTGTGGATCATAGGGACGAGGGTTATCCATTGGTGAGATAAGCTTGTGTTGTACCAATGTTTTGTAAACCACATCCAAAGGTTCTCCTAAAGGTGTATACTCTCGCTTGGGTCGTGTTGCCCATGAGTTTCTCGATTTGTTCCCAGACGTCTTATTATCAGGAGGAGGCTTCTCAACACTTTTGGCCACTTTGAAGCAGTCTGTGAGATTAAATGCTTCTTTAGCAAGTTTTGGTGTGACATTATCAACAACCCCATCATGTACAATTTCTTGGTTCTTGTTGACATGTTTGCTTTTATCCCTATTGGAAGTGGAACCTTGTTTTGAGTCTCTCTAAAGAGTGAGCTCACCTTTTTTGACTATATATTCTTTGATATAGATAGCCTATGTAATCATGTCTTCAAAGGTACGTGGACCTTGTAGTTGGACTCTATACCCGAAATCAGGTAAGAGGTTATAAGTGAATATGTCGAGCTTCTTCGTTTCTGGGATTTTACGGGAGTACTTAGTATAAAGTTGTCTCCACCATTGGAGGAAAGTGAGAAAAGGCTCACCAACCTTCTGTTTAAGGTTGCATAGATCTCAAATATTTACAGGATGTTGAATTTTATGAGAATATTGGTGAACAAATGAATTTGTAATTTCATCAAACCTCTTGATACTAGGAGGTAAATGTGAGAACCACTCCAAAGCTTGACGACCTAGGCTTCTAGGGAATAAATGCATGAGGTACATTTGATTGTGTATAAAATTCATAGACAAAGCACAAAATTCCCACAAGTGATCTTGGGGATTAGTAGTACCAAAGTACTTGTCATATTTGGGTAGTTCTATGCCTCTTGGGAAAGGCGGCATGTTTATACTTTTGTCAAATGGAAATGAACAAAGAGCGTCCAATGTGTATGTCTTTTTGGGTTTCTCTTTCTCATGCATCATCTGAGCCAATTGGTCTTGCATAATTTTTAGTTGTTTTTGGAGTTTAGTGGTCTCAGTTTCTTCTTCACATGTGATAATGGTCTCCACATTGAAATGTGTGGGCAGTTTAGCTCCCTCTTGGGCAAGTTTGAGAAAGTACTTTTCTTTCTCTTCGTGGAGTAAGATTCCCATGACCTTCTGAAAGTTTTTGTCTCTTCAACATTTTGCTATGTGTTCAAGAAGGATTTCCACCTCTTCTTGTTCTTCATCAGTGTCATCTTCTTTCTCTTTCTCCTTGTCATCCCTAAGTTGTTCTTGATATCAACTATGACTACCCCGTTCAGGTTCACGATTAGTCATTATAGGAACTTGTTCAGTTTTCATACGTTGTGTTTCAAAAGGGTCCATGGAGAAAGGATCATACATTGTGTTTGAGAATGCATGACTCCTACCTATCTCAGTATCCTTTTGGTAAAAAGGATTCCTAATTTGTTGCAAATTGGAAAATGTTCATTGAACTTGAGATGACCTTGCAGGTGAGGAAGACTGTGAAGATGCCTCACTAGCCAAATTGGATATAGATTGCATAGCGAAAGGTAAGCTACCTCTGCCGCGATTACGATCCCTAGCACGACCACGTCTAATGTTATCAGGATAAAACATGTTGCCACTTCTGGTTGTGATAGTCATAGGCAAGGACAAAAAGCTAGAACCTGGACAAGGACTATACTAAAACTAAGTCTGAAAAAGGACAAGATAGTAGCAAGAATGATGCTCACTAAGGCACAAATGGTTTGATTTAAAGGCTAGAACAACCAGAGATTATGACCACTGCGGCACAAAGTATGACAAGCATTAAGATGAGGATCAAGATTATGTATGAGATGAGACTAGTCAAGGTATAAGACACAACTTTCAGTTATGTGAAGTGTCACTATTCCAGGACTATTTGCAAATAGAGAGCAATAAATGGACGCAGAAAAGGATAGTGTGTAGGCCACATATAGCTAGAATGGACCCAGATTGTAAATGCTGATACAAAGTCTCATGCAAAAAACCTTTATGAGCCACGCAAAGAAGTTTTACAGGCCGCGCGAAGATATTTCTGTCTCATACAAAGATCAGTAACAGTTTTTAATTTTGTGCAAGAATGTTTTCTAGATCACGTGAAGATGTGCAATAAAACTTTAATTTTGCGCGAGGACAAAATGGCTTCGCACGAGAGCCAAATGATTTCACGTGAGAGCCAAATGATTTTGTGCGAGACCAAAATGACTTCGTGCAAAAGGATAGAAAAATTTCACAACAATGACTGATTTTGACAAAAAAATTTATCATTCCAATAACCAGGCAAATAAACAGGCATGTAGAATAGCAAGCAAGTGATTTCAAGCATGTTTGAGAACAATGAGCAAGGGAAAAAGCAACATTGTGCATGAACAATCAAGTGATTTAGTTTGTGCTAATCCCTAAGAGAGCTATTTGTGTATGTTTTCAAAGAGTTTTGCAATCATTGAACACATTCCTAGAAAATAAAAGTTGGCTTCTCTAAGGTATTTAGTAATGGTTTGACTCTGCAACTTTTATGACTCATAGGGGTGACCTCAAATCCTTGCGCACTGAGGTTTTGACATAGTCTGAGAACTTAATCTTCAAGAGCTGCTAGGGAGATCTGACAACCCACAATGAACCACACCCATGGAGATTTCTTCCACAAGGACATTTATATAGTGGTTGTCACTACCATGGCAAAAATGGCCATTACTGCTTGAGGTTCCGTCAATGCAATTTTCCCTGTAGAGGGATTGTCTGCTATGGTTAACCCTCTCTAAAGGTGACTAACTCACAATAGTGTACCACAAAGGGACTTAGCTTCCAGATTCAAGGTTTTGACACCTTTTCACATTTAGCCCAATCAAAACAGATAGATTAATTTGACACGCTAAACTAAGATTATCTCTTAAAGATCTATGATATCATCTTCCTGTGATCTATCAACCTCTTCGAAGAAAGGATGCCTTAATCAAAAAGTCAAAGATTCATCTATCTACGAGATGCTCAAAGTATCCTCCCCACCTACAAGGAATCCATCTTAGAGAGGAGTTTCACCAAGAACCCACTCCCTCAAGATCCATAAATAGTGTTCATGGGGGCTTAATTACTATGTGTGTACATATGTTAATTCCCAAAAGCAAATCTATCTAAAAGTAATCAAAAAGCACAAGGTGGTACACTTAATGCTTTAACTAATGTGAGGTGAGTCCAAAGATGTGGAACATTTAACCCCTCACACAAGCCAAAATGAATCCACAACTCAGAAATTAGTGAGTTCTAGAAAGCACAAAAGGGTTGCCTTGTGGAGCCTTTAATGCTTATGTCCTGTAGACCCCTCCCCTATTTAACGTGGTGCTGAGCTTGCAACCACAGGGTGGAGAAACGAGGGGCTGGTGGATTAGCAAGTCCAATAACCCAAGATAGCTAATTAGATCTATCACTAAAGACCAAGCCTGCTAAATGAATACTAACAGAGATCATACCCTAGTATCAATTTATGCATGTGTTGTAAAATGAAAATACATAAGGAAACACACAAGCTCAATACAAAAGATGTTTGTTTTAGATCCAAATGAAGTGTTATCAGCTGAGGAAGATTACTTGGTGATCCTCACAATGCGGTTAGTTGATTTTTACCTATTTTTAGCAACTTTAGCATGCTTTTCCCATTGTCCCACAAACTGCTACTATGCTGTTCAAAAAAATTAGAAAACACAAAAACACTAGAAACCATGAACAATTAGCAAAAAAAATCAAAAAACATGCAAATCAATGCAAAAAATTTTCCTCTGTCAGTAGAGTTTCGTGTGAAATTCCTGACAGTCCATGCAAAGAAGTTTTACGACCCTCACAAAATCAAATTTGACTCGTGCGAAATTAAATTTGGCTTGTACGAAGAAATAGGTCTCACATGAAGTTTCACACGGCAAAGAACTTTCTCGCGCGATGTAGAAAGAATATTTGCGCTTAGATTCTAGATCCTCATGCGAAAATGAATAGTTTCACGCAAAGATTCTCGAATCTATACTGAATAGTATGGACAGAGAACAAAAAAATAATTAAAAAAATACAGAAAGAGGCCAGAAAAATTGATTTTCGTGCCCCACGATGGGCGCCAGAAATGTATATGTGAAAATGCGGCCTATGCTAACACACACACTTCAAAACAGTCATTGCATGCAGATTCATCTCGGAATGAACATTGGATTGTTCACCTAAAATTTTCCCTGCAAAGCGACCTGTTGCCTTCTATCTAAAGGGATTTTGCCTGTTAATATCCTCAGAATCAAGGTGCAGGCAACCAGACCCTTTAAGAATGAAGGATTTGACAATGGAATTAAGCTAAGAATGAGTATGTAGATTAATCTAAAATGAAAGATGCAATGTAATCTAAGAACAAATAAAGCAAACTAGATTAAGCATATGCATGATTAAACTAAAATGAGATTAAACTAAGAATGAGAATGTATGCAAGAAATGTAAGTAAATATGAGCATGAATTTCAGCAGCGATTCAATGCAAATTCTCCAAATTTATCCTCTAAAATGAAGAGATGAGGGTCTCTTAAATAGACTTTCCTGGAATCCATCAATGGTTGAGATCGATTCGGATCAACGGTCAGGATTGAAGATGAGGTTCAGTCATAAAGGGAGATTCCCAAATTAAAGGGAGTTAACAGATTTGATTTTGAGTAAAATAAGGATTTAACTATTTTAATTTGAGTAGAAAAAGGAGTTAACTCATTTAACTCATTTTTGATCAATAGTGAACTGGAAATTTCCCTTTTTGAACTGAAGAGAAATTTTGTTGAGATATTTAATTTAATAAAATGAGATATGCTCTCATAATTACTTTTTCAATTTAATTAAATAATCTTTAATTAATTAGAGACACTTTTCTTATTTAATTAAATAACTTTATTTAATTAATTAGGAATGGCTTCCCATTTAATTAAATAACTTTGTTTAATTAATTAGAAGTAAGTTGACCATTTAATTAAATATTTTCATTTAATTAATTAGAAATACCTTTCTCATTTAATTAAATAAGTACATTTAATTAATTAAGATAGGCGTATTTATTAAATTAAATAAATTTAATTCCATAGTACATTAGTCTTAGGATATAATTTAATTTAATTAAAGTATAAATACTTAATAATTAAATTAAATATTAATCAAGTAGGTTTAATGTGACTAATATGAGTATGTACTATAGGAATTAAATAAGAAATATGATGAATGCAGATTAGGGTTTTTCTGCATCTGACAATTAAGTCAAGTAGCGAATAGCAGAATGAGAATTGCCTATTAGAATAGGACTTTGGGATTGATCAGAAATAGACCAGAATTGGTTGAGATGGCAATGAGCCAATTTTTGGGTATTACAAGGCTTTGTTAGAAGCCTCAACCCTATTAGGAATTATTATATAAAATTTACAAATGTATGCAAGATGAGCCCACTACCCAAACATGTAATATACAATGAAGTTATTCAATACAAAAGATAGATACAAAAAACCTTTGTACTATTGCCGATATCTTCAATATCTAGTATTTTCTTTCATGTTCTTCATGAAAATTTATCAAAATTTTCACTTCTCTAATCATGCTTTAGAATTCACATTCTATACATATCACTCTCACTTCATTAGAAGCATACTTAACATCACATTTATAATTTTCCTACATACCTTTTTGAATAGGATAAAAATGGAGCTTTAACAATGCATCTAACATTTCCTACTATTCATTTGTACTTTGATTCAAAATTTAAAAAGTAATGTAAATTTGGAAATTCTTGAAATTAGACAAGATAAGATACATATTATGATAGAATTAATCTGGAGATACCTATTTACTAATGCTTGTTATAGTTTTGGGAAATTCAGTAGCCTACTCCAAACTGGAAATGTCAAGATGGAGAAAACCTAGAAAACTTTTGTCTTTCTGAGGTTAGGTAGACTTTAACCTAGATAGCAAGGAAAAATCTTACCCTAGGACACAATCTTACCCCTTACTAAAGGTCATCCTTGACCCCAAAAATTTGATCTTGACCTACACTTCTCTAATAGAAATTATGTTCACAGATCCTGAAAGTTCACCAAAATGGGTATCTAGATCTAAATTTTAATTCACTGTCATGTACCTTTACATGTTAGAAAAATGATTTTTTTTATTGAGAATTTTGATGAGGGGTTTTCCTTGGTCAAACCTGAGTTTGGAATCAACCTTAATAATGGAAATGAAATAAAGAATGCTAGCAAGTAGTAGAAGTAGATCTAACAATAAAGTTGTGATATTCAATAGATATGCAATTGTATTTGAAATGTAAACAAGTATGTTGATATGAAAGCTTGAACATAACATTAGCAAATGTAAATCAAAACCTCCATGATTTTATGCTTGGATTCCACCTTGAGAGAAGAATCAATGGATCTTGTAGATGAACAAAGGATCTTGAAGGAGGATCACACCACTATGATGGCTAGATCTAGGGTTTGGAATGATGAAACTTGAATGCTTGAACCAAATCCCTTCAAAGGCTTGAATGCTTGAATCTTTGATCTTCAATAGAAAACTTAAATAGAGATAATGGCTTGGATTCTTGATAGAATGCTTTCTTGATCTTTCTTAATCATGGAAGTAATGTGTTGTCTGATATCTTCCCTTTCCTTAGGTTTTAGAAAATGAGAGGAGACTTCCTTATATAGTGATCTAGGGCACAAACTTCTAGAGAGGCTAACATTGGAGAATTAAATTCTAATTAACCTTAACCCCTAAAAATGGACATAGATTAAATGGAATTTAAGAGTTTTCCATTTTGAAACTTGAAATGGCCAACCCAAAAGTGGGAAAATGGAACTTTCTAAAGCCTAACATCTAGAAATCATAGAACCTTGAAATTTGGACCTTGGGTTAGGGTCAAGGCTAAGTTTGACCTAGGTCAAGGTCAAATTCATCATTGACCTAGGTTAGTGTTGAGGTCAAACATGACCTAAGAGGTTGACCTTTACCCTAAGGTCACACATCTCATGATCTCAGTCCAAAATGCTAAAAAAATGCATAAAGAAAGTGGAAAAGCAGCTGGAAATAGGGGGATAAAAGAATAATATGGGAAAAAAAACCATATCCATGCAAAGAACTAATCAACACACTTGACATGACCCTAGACCACTTACCCAAAGGGCTAAATGCTCTTAACATGGAGGTTCTTCCATTTTAAGATAATACACTTATTATTTCATAATTATCTACTATGTCGACCTTCATACACTTGCCAAAATATAAAATCAACTCTTGCTAGATTAGGGTTAAAATCTAGGATGTCATCCCTGATTAGTTAAGTAATTATTTTGGTATATAAAAAAAATTCCTTAATGTAAAATACTCATTTCCTTATCTTGCTATATTTTGCATGTATAATACTCCAACTAGTAAAATCATTATAACTATGTTCATACTTATTGTACTATCCTATACTCTTGCACACATCATCCTTATAGTCTCTGCTATTCATTCCTAACTCTACACATGTGACTATTGCTTCTGTGAATTACACTAATCAAAACTCTGACTATTCTATCAAATGAACTGAATAACACTTAGACAATTTTCTATGTATTTAGCCCAATTCTTTATCCTTATGATATTCTAACTTCAGATGACTTATATGTTTCTATAAATGACAACATTATGTTATGGAACCTAGCCAAAATTTTAGCACATATGTTGTGATAAAATGTTTTGAAGCGATCATAGGTGATCCTATGACCCCTTTCAACTTATATGATCAATTATAATATGTCCTTATGGAAATATGTTGTCATGAAATTCATTGAAATGGATAATAGGTGATCTTACAACTGCTTCTGACCCATATGATCAATTATAATATGTCCCTATAGGTCCTAGGACCCCTAGGGACATATGTTATCATTAAATGTATCAAAATAGGTTATAGGTAACCTATATGATTAATTATAATATGTCTGTAGGGGTTAGAGGATCCCTAGGGAGATATATTGTAATGAAATGTGTGAAAAGGGGTATGATCTATTATAATATGTTTCAAGGGGTTTGAAGACCCCTAAGGAACCATATTGTCATGAAATGTGTTGAAAGGGTGCATAGATTACCCTATGATCCTTTTCGACCCATATTATTAATTATAATATGTCCCTAGGGGTCTTAGTAGCCTTATGAACATATGTTGTCATGAAATGCATTGAAAAGAATTAGAAGTTTCCCTATTATCCTGTTCAACCCATATGATCAATCATAATACGTCCCTTATGCCCCTAAGGACATATGTTGTCATACAATGTGTCAAAATGGGTTGTAGGTTATCTTATGACCCCTTTCAACCCATATGATGAATTATAATATCTCCTTAGGGATCTCATGACCCCTAGGGACATATATTCTCATTACATGTGTCAAAAGGGGTAATAAGTTAGCCTATGACCCCTTTTGACCCATATGATCAATTATGATATGTCCCTAGGAACATATGTTATCATTAAATTTGTCAAAAAGGGTCATAGGTTACCCTTTGACTCATTTCAACCCATATGATGAATTATAATATGTCCCTAGGGGTCTTAAGACCCCTATAGACATATGTTGTCATGAAATGTGTTGAATGGGGTCACAAGTTTCCCTATGACTCCGTTTGATCCATATGATCAATTATAATATGTCCTTCAGGATCTAAGGATCCCTAGGGACATATGTTATCATGAAATTTGTTGAAAGGGGTCATAGGTTTTTCTATGACCCCTTTCAACCCATATGATTATTTATAATATGTCCATAGGGGTCCTAGGGCCTATATGAAAATATGCTATAATATAATGTGTCGAATGGGGTCATAGGTTACCTTATGACAACTTTGGACCCATATGATAAATTATAATATTTCTTTAGGGGTCCAAAGACTCCTAGGGACATATTGTGTCATGTAATTTATCGAAAGGGGTCATAGGCTACCCATAACCCCTTTCAACTCATATAATCAATTATAAAATATCCCTAGGGGTCAATAGACCCTTAGGGACACATGTTGTCAAAAATTTATTGAGACCCCTTTCAACCCATATAATTAATTATAATATCTCCCTAGATGTGTGAGGACCCCTAGGGAAAATATTTTCATGAAATGTGTTGAAAGTGATTGTAAGTTATCCTATAACACCTTTGGACCCATATGATCAATTATAATATGTCTCTAAGGGTCCTAGAACTCCTAGGGACATATGTTATTACTAAATAGGGGTTGTAGGTTACCCTATGACCCCTTTCGACCCATGTAATCAATTATAATATGTCCCTAGGGATCCAAGGAGCCCTAGGGACATATGTTGTCATGAAATGTGTCGAAAGGGATCATAGGTCATCCTATGACTCCTTTTGACCCATATGATCAATTATAAATGTCCCGAGGGGTCCCAACATCACTAGGAACAAATCTTGGACCCCTAGAGATATGTGTTGTCATGAAATATGTTGAAAGGGATCATAGGTTATCTTATGACTCCTTTTGACCCATATGATCAATTATAATATGTCCTGAGGGGTCCCAAGACCTCTGGGGACATATGTTTTCATGGATTGTGTCAAAATACATCATATATTATCCTATGACCCCTTTTAAACCATATTATTAGTAATAATATGTCCCTAGAGGTCCCAAGACCCCCAAGAACATATGCTATCATTAAATGAGTTGAAAGGGGTCATAGGTTACCTATGACACCTTTTTTCCCATATGATCAATAAATTAGAGGCCTCAAGACTGCTAGAGGCATATATTTTCATAACATGTGTTGAAAGGGGTCATAGGGTAAAAGGTTACCCAATGACCCCTTTCGACACATATGATCAATTATAATATGTCCCTAGGGGTCCCAAGACCCCTAGGTACATATCTTGTCATGAAATGTGTCGAAAGGGGTCATAGGTTTCCCTATGACCCCTTTTGACCCATATGATCAATGATATTATCTCCCAAAGGGTCTCAGGAGCCCTAGGGACTTATAATAGTTAATATATTATATAAAATATATACTTATACTATATTATCATAGGTTATACTATATAAGAAATACTTATGTGTATATATATAATATAATATATATTGACAATAGATATTATAATATATAGAATGTATACTTATAAAAGATACTATATAAATAATATATGCTTATACTAATATATAATAAATACTAATATATAAATAATATGTAATTATAATATATATTAAACTATATTAAAATATACTAATATTAGATACTAAATACTAATACATATAATAGTATATATACAAAATAGTAATATATAAATATGTATAATTAGAATGGTCCCATACAAAAATTGGTCCCTATTTTAAAAAAATATGTCCCCACTTGATTTTCCCCCTTATTTTGGCGCATATTTCAAGTATGCAATCCTATATCAGGTACTTGATCATTTTGAGTATTTGATATGGGATTGGGTAGCTAATCCTTTTTATTGGTGAACTTTTACCAAAATATTCTTTATCATTGCAAGCCCAAGAATAATGTTTTAAAAACCTTTTCACAGGTTTGAATATTGATTTGGAAAAAAAAGAGGGTTTGGCACCCATTGTTTGAAAAGATGGCTATAAAACTTGATAAGGTGTCCTAGATTGTTGTTTGAATGGGGAGCAGTAGCTATCAAAAGGCTAAATGCAATAGGAAGGTATCAAATGAACACATTAAAGCATATAGGGAAAGAGATAGGGATAATCACTGTATGAAGAAACAAGGTATGTTAAATACCAATAAAGTTGACAATGTATTGATCAAAGGTGAAATTATAGATTTGGAAAATTAAAATGTTCACTTGGAAAATGAATATGTACCAATTCATATTGATGGTCCTTGGATTGAAAATTTGGAGAATGAAAATGTACCAATTCATACTATGAAAGCCAAGATTGACCATGTGGAAAATGAAAATGCATAGGAACCCTACATATCTCCTAATTGTAACTAAAATGAAGGTTCTACAACACCAAAATGGTTAATTGAAATTGAAAAAATCATTATTAGCAATTTTGAAGGGAAGAAATCACAAAAAACCATTCAAGTATGGCTTTCAAAACTATACGAGACATTTCTTGGCAACAAGATAGTGGTGGAGCAATGTCAACTTTTTTAGCACTTACCAAAGATGCAAATGGTGAGACCTATGCATTCCAAATTGTAGATTTGTGTCAACAAAAAAATAGAGAGAACAAAAAGAGATTTTTTTGAAGGTTTTTTACAACCTCCTTGGTAAGTCATCATTTGATAAAGGGTACATATATGAGATAAAATTGTATTGAATTGAACCTAAATTGTACTACTTTGAGAAGAGAACTTTCTAGAAGAGAGAGAATTAATGATCCTCTTCAAAATGATACTTGGGATTATGGTGGGAGACTTCCACTTTTTTACAAGAAGGTAACCAATGATGTGAAGCAAGAAATTACATAGTTTTGACACTCTAGCTCAAGAATCTCACCAAATACTAAAGATGTATTAAAGTTGAGAATCAGCATTACAAACCATATGCCACTTTGTAGACATTATTTGGAGGTAATTCAAAGTATTTTGTTCAAACAATATAGAGAGATTCATCAAATAATTCATATATTACAAAGGACTTTTGAATCCTTGAAGCCATTTTATTATGTGCCACTTAAGATTCAAAATACATGTTGTTACAAATATCATGTGAATTTTTCTATGCACCACAAAATATTATGCTCGATCAATTCTTATTTGCATAGTAATGAAATGTTGGAGAATTCTCGTGCTAGTGGGCTTCCAAAACAATAAAGACACTTGGTAGATCAATTTTAATATCCTAGAATTGATGGTTGTTTCTTTTATAGAAATGATAGCTTAAATGAGAAGTGTTCATAATGTGGTGACCTATCCAAGTTTATAACATGTTTCCATTAGGGGTGAAGAAAAGATCTTAGGAGGACAAAATTATTGAAAAAAAGGTATATCAAATGGTGAAATACACATTAAAGAGTGGAGGCGAGGGCTCTAAATGTGAGGCAATTGCAAAAGAAATCAATGATGTTAATTTTTTTTTAGATTTCAAGAAAAATCTTTTCTACAAGTATGTAAGGCATAGTAACAAGTCTTTGTGGATGGATCAACAATTTAGAATGTGCAAGGACACTTTTCCCATTAGCACTAGTATATTAGTTGTTAACTTTGTATAGAACTACACATTGCAGCCCTAGAATGCAACACAAAATCAATATTACAATTCCATTTAGATTGCTATTTTTGTCCACATAACATATAGACATGCCCCTGATAGTGTGGAAGATAATTAGAGAGTACCATTTTTACATGAGAAATTATTGATCTCACTCTCATTATTTTGTGCAACATTATTTCAATAATTATTTTGATTTCTTATAGGAGCATGATATTTCTATGGATAGACATATCAATTGGCCAGATAATTGTACAAGTCAATTTAAGAATGTTCACATGTTTTATTGGCTATATAGGATGCAAATACAGAGGGTGTGCCTCATATTTGGATTTTTTTTAGGCTGACTGATGTAGGAGCATTAAGACATGCAAGGATCCATACAAAACACAAAGGATGGATTAAAGGAGAGGAAGAGTGTGAACCAATAAATTGGCATGTTTTGAAGCCAATCATGTCCTTAGGAGGCTTGAAGGATGTAAAAAATGTAATGAATCCTAAAGGGCTTGCTAAGGACCTTAGGATCTTTAATGATGAAATAGAGGTAGAAAGGAAATATACATTCAAATAAGTTTTGAGGAGTCTTAGGAAGATCTAGGATTTGTTAAATTGGTCTTGAGAACCCAATAGACAAGTTTGAAAATTTAAATAGTTATTTTATTCAATAAATTATAAGTTGGACAATTCAAATGTCTAAATCCCAATGATTAGTTCATTTTGTAGGTAAAAATAGTTTTAAGGAGTTTTGTTCATAACTAAGCATGAAAACTGATCCAAATGGGTTGGGATGGTTGTTATGGAGGCTATTAAGTCAAGTTGGAGGTATTTTATAGAGGGGAGCACTGGGAATCATTCATTGTATGGATTGTGGAAGAAAAAGAAATAAAGACTCTATTTTGATGCAATTTTAAAGTTTACATTTTGAGGTGTCTAGATACACCCTATACAAGGTGATTTCACCCTTGTTTTATCCTAGAAGTGTTGGGACAACACCTAATTAGAAAGCCCTAGTTTAAGAGGATTTTGAGGAGCTATTTGGGGATTTACTACTTGGATGCATCCAAGGACCAAATTGATTGGGGATTTGGTGGTTTGAAGTCATATGAAGGGAATGTTGAAAGTCTTGTAGAGAGAAAGTAAGTATTGCTTGTAGTTGTTTTGAAAAATCACCTTATTTCATACTTGTTATTTGAGGATAGTCTAAGGAATTTGGGTTTTCTCTGAAATGACCTAGACTTGGCTTTGGACATGTTGTAGTATGACCAAAAGGGTATCTAAAAACCTATAGACCTAGGTTATTACTTTGAATTTTTTTAGAGAAATCCAATCTTCTATCTCGTTGGAGACCTAATAGGGACAACTAGGCCTAGAAGGTAGTTTGAAGGGATTTAGGTGTTGGAAGATGCTTGAGGACCAAAAATGCATTGAAACCTCTTAAATACACCTTTTTGTGGCCTAAGTCACCCATACTATTCATTTAGGAATCCTTGGACTTGGTTGAGTACTATTTTTCCTTATAGAGGGTTTAGGGAATGCTAGTAAACCTTATCAAATTATCAAGTTTATAACTAATCTAATCATCCACCATACTTAGCTTTGCATCAAGTGGTATCAAATCATAGTAAGAATCCATTAGAAGTTGGGGAAGTGGTCCTAAAAAAATTGATATTTTGGATCCTTAATGATATTGTAGAGTTAAAGTATCCTTCAAGGAGAAGCACTTGAGTTGACCAAACTTATCAAGGAGATTAGGAAGCATGCCTGAAGGGGATGGAGATTTACCCAGAAGGATGAAAAATATGGAGTTGGGGAGGATAGTCAAGGAATAGTTGGTAGATAACAAAAAGTTGATGCCAACATTAGAACAAAGAGAGAAAGAGATCCATGAGAAGGATAAGACATTGGAAATTATGATAGAGAGAATCTTGGCATTAGAGAAAAGGAATAGAGGCATAATATAGGATGAGGAAGTATAAATTGGAGAAGAGTAAGAAATACCTAGGAGGAAGAACAATTAGATCCTCAAGATATAAGGATGGGTAGGTTTGTAAAAGTTATAAAGAGTGGACATACAAGGGCAAGAGAAGATTTGCCTATGTATGGAGGAAAGATGGGTGATGAGGAATTGATAGATTGGTTCAGTGCCATGGAGAATTTATTTGAATGTGAGGATGTTGAAGAGGGACAAAAGTTCAAGATAGCAAAGCCAAAGTTGAAGGGACACGCTCTACTATGGTGGGATTGTGTTCAAATAGAGAGATGGAATAATGGGAAGCCAAAAATCACATCTTGGTACACTATGATGGATAAAATGAAGGCATCATTTTTGCCTAATGATTAAAGTCTAAAATTATACAAGTTGCAGGGTCTTAGTCTTTCTACCCTTTGATCATTTGAAGAATGTTACAAACTGGCCATCAAGGATGAGGAAAAGATCAAAATAAGGAAAGAGAGACAAAGTAACACAAGAGGATGTTCATTAATGAGTGGAAGAGGTGGTAGAGTTTCTACTGATTTTCAAAATAGCAATTATAAAGACAAGGATAGGCTATAGAGGAGGATATAGGGGAGGAAAAAATGGAGGAAGAGATGGTGGAGCATTCATACAAAGATGCTTTAATTGTAATGAAGTGGACCATTGATCATATAAGTATCCTAAATGGATTGAAGACAAGGGAAGGGATAAGAGAGTCAATCTAACCCAAGAGGAACCAAAAGAAGAGGAGGAATCCAAGAACATTTTGGTTTTAATTGAAGAGAGAGAATGTTTGCTAATAGGAAGAGGAAAACTACACAATCTAAGCATCTTCAAATCTAATTGTTGGATCCAAGGTAAAGTATGCCAATTCATTATAGACTCAGGAGAAAGTCATAATTTAGTGTCTCATAAAGTTTTTAGGAAGATAAATTTGAAAAAGATTCCACATCCTGAACCATATTATGCAACTTGCATGAACATGAATCATAATACGCTTGTTAGTGATCAAGTCATGATTGAGTTAGTAGTTGAAAAGTATAGGGACATAGTTTGTATGTTTGAATTGTTTAGAATAATATATAGTGTGATGAATCAATTATCCAAGGTCCAAATGTACAAATAATACTTTTCATTACTTAATAAATTCATATCCTTAAAACCATATCATGTGTACATCCATTATAACATCCAATACCTTAACTGAGTAGGTCACTATCCTAGGTCAAAATAACTTTGTAGAAATATAAGCATGAGATACCACAAACTCATTCACACAATTTGACACAAGGATTTTACATGGAAACTAAATTTGGAAAAAGACACTAGTAACATGCTACCCAATTTCACTCTTCTGAAGTGATGCCCTATTAAAGGCCAACCTTGTTAAAGGTTATAATGCACATTGTTAAATGTGATCTAGTTAAAGGATTTCAATAACCCTAAGAGGAGTGAGCCTTTTTAGAGGAATTTCAAACATTCCATTAGAATGTCACCTAGTTAAATTATTTACAAATGACTATTAGGTCAACCTCAATCTAAAGGATTTATCTAGATTGATATAGTTGTTAGAAAGTAACAATAGGACTTGATTTGGTAATAAAGCACAACTCAGTTGTAGATTATAGATCTTTGGTTTAGTCCTCCATTTTTCCTAGCATTCATACTCCTCATCTCTGACAACTTGTTCACTGTTCAAGCATTCAACCTCTTAAACCTTCTTGCTTTGTATGCCAACTACAAATTCTTCTATTCAGCCACCATATGAAGCAACACCCTATACTTCTAGTCTTCCTTAGGTTCTCACACATGAAAACCTTTTCTTCTATCCTACTATCTCTATACATAGAGAATATAGGCCTTTTGTTGTTTAACCACAATCATCCATTTTAGGTTTAGATAAGATTCAATGAATCTACCCACTTTTCCATTTTAGTCCCTTCTATGAAATTCTTCCACAATCCTCTTTGAATTCACCTCAAAATGATTTATCTTAAATTTTGTGCCAAAAATCATCATAAAAATATTCCACATGCTTCACAGAATTCAATAAATAAACTTTGTTAGCTCAAATTCATCAAATCTTCAATTTAATAGTTTTTTTTGTTATTTGACATCCACATTATTCACTTAGCAATACTAGTCTTCTAATTCTTGGCACTTAATTTTATAGATGCTTGGCACCTACTGAATTCTGCTCGACCAGAACTAAGTTTTCTTGGCTTGCATTGCTTTCTTAGCCAAGCCTAGAAGACACTTATTATGAAAACTCTTCCTTTGGACCTAGCTTAAGTAACCATTTACTTTAGCCTTAAGTAGATCCACAATAAATAATATCATCCATGTATTACTTAGTTTTAGTGCTACTTTTATACATCAAATAACTCAACCTTTCTGTAGGTACTCCTATTATCATATATTTTCAAATCCTCTTCATCAGTCAAACAAATGATAGCATTCAAACCAAAAAGTAGTTGTCTCACAAGCAAGTAGTAGGTTTGACATCATTGAAAAATAATGATTGGTCCATGATAGGTTCTACACTTCAAACAATCCCTTTTCTATTGGAAATATTGTTAGATAGATGTTTTAAGAGTTGTCATTTATGGCAACATGTATTCAACATTTCATTTATGCATTTATAGTTAGAAAATTTTCTAAGTGTTAGATAGTTTGTAGTAGTACAGAAAAACATATGTTATGTACAGATGACTCATTGAGAATTATCTTATGTGTAGTTGAGGAAAGCTCTATGATATTGTCATGATTATGTGTACCAATGCATAGATGTGTATGGATAGTATGACAAGAATTATGATTGAAATACCAGTAAAGGTATTTGATAGAGCAAAACGAAGTATAGCAGAGAATTGAGTTGTATGACTTAAGGAACTATTGTGGTAAAAACTCAATTACTACGTCATGATGAGACAAATTTTTAGATGTTATTCCATAAGTTATGTTATATTATGTCAAACTTGTGAAGACATGAAGGCTAATTGAGCAGAGATTTAGTAATTTGTGAAGCATAAGTAGAGATCTTATCTTGCACAACTAAGAGTGTGATAAGTGAGTGGCATATGTGATATTTATGATAGATGTGAAGTCGATGAGATGATATGCAAACTATGTGATGCAATATGTAATGTATGATTAGAGGAAGTGAAAATTATAGCAATGAGAAAGTATTGTATGTATACATATTCTTGTGAAGAACTTTATTGTATAAATTCATGTTAGGGAAGTGGGCTTTTATTGCATACATTGTAATTGATCTACCAACTTCTAATAGGGTTGAAGTAACTCCTAATATGGTTGAGGCTTCTAACAAGGTGTACTCCTCTAACAAGGACTCAGGACACTATATGTACTTCTGATGTAGGAGCATCCAGAGGTATAAGGGCAATCCCATGTCAACCAAAAAAATGTACTTAGACTTAGTTTAGGTTTCATGTGTTTTTATTTCTGGATACCCATTTGGGTCAAATAAAGGTTCCAACTCTCATAGTTCCACTTTTAATGTTCTAGGTTAGAGTTTTTAATCACCTTGGGATATGTGTAAATGCCAGAAAAATAGGAGAATGTAATTGAGCCATCATTTTGGTGAGCTAGAAGATGCAAATTGGTCGAATTATTTTCATTGTAATTTAGAGCATTCCAAAAAAGGAATCAAGTCAAAAGGCTGCACGGTTTGAAAGTTATCGTAGTTTTTCAATTTCTAGAGACATCTTAAGAATGCTTCAAAGTCACGTTAGGGGCATTAAATGACCTCAAATAGGGTCAAAAATGGGGGATGAGAAAATCTTGTCCAAAGGGCTATAGAGAACTTCAAGAGCTTTTCAAAAATGTAAATGGTTCGTCAATCGGAGCTACAGTTCAAAAGTTATGCCTCCCGAAAGTTCGGTTACCATTTTTGGATTCTTCTAATGCGACTTCTAGAGCCTTCTATTTGATTGGTGGATGCCAACTAGCACTTTCTAGAATGTATTCCTAATCCTTAACCCTTTGGGATCTATTTAAGAACATTTCTAGCATTGTAAAAGGTAGTTCGGAGTGGAGTTTGAGAGGAGGTACTAAAAAGAGAAATTATCTCCAGATTTATACTATTTTAAGCCCTTAGGGCATGTTTTGAAGTCTATTTTCTCTATACTGAATGTATTAGCATATTTCACAGTTAATAAAATTTTCCCTTTCCTTTTTTGTATATTTTGTGCTTGGGTTGTGTCCCCATCAAGTGGTATCAGAGCTAGTTTTCTTGAGTGTGTAGATAGAGCATCGACTGTGAGGCAGTTTGCACCAGGATTGTGTGGTTGTGGGTTTGAGTTAAGAAGATGCCTCCACGAAGAAAGAGTGGTGGAAGGGTTGAAGCTATTAATCCTAAGGAGGTTAGAGCCCTCTAAACGTAGGTACAAGCATTGTAGGAGGAGCTCCGTAGAGGTACAAATGTTACTGCAAGTGACAAAAGTGAGGATGACAATGAAGAAAAAGAAATTGGACCAGAAGGGGAAGTTGATGAGGAAGTTCTAAATCAGGAAGAGGAGAGGCTTTTTAGGGCCATTTCTAAGTTTGAGAAAAGACCTACAATTGATGTGGGTGTACTTTCAAAAAATCTGAAACTAGATGAGTTGATCGACTGGATCAATGAACTAGAAGAGTACTTTGAGTATGAAGATATTAGGGATCCAAATAGGGTTAAGTTTGCAAAGGCCAAACTGAAAGGACATGCCAAAATATGGTGGCAAGAGGTTCAATTGGAAAGAAATAGAAGAGGAAAGGAGAACATCACAAGGTGTGATTGCATGGTGGACAAACTAAAGAAATAGTTCATTCCTGTTGACTACGAGCTTGATTTGTTTAAGAAGATGCATGGGTTAAAGCAAGCAGGAAAATCAGTCCAGGAATATACAGAGGATTTTTATCAACTTTTGATTAGAGTGGGGCATGTAGAAGAAACTAAGGAAAAGGTTGCTCATTATATCAATGGGTTGCAACCTAGCATCCAAGAGGAATTAAGTCTGGTAAGAATGACCAGCATTGAGGAGGCATACTAGTTTTCTCTATGAGTTGAAGAGAAGCTAAATAAAAGGCTTGAAGGGAGACAAAGAGGGCATGGTCAAGGAGGAAGGGGTAGTGGTAGGTCATCTAGAGGCCAAAATGAAACCCAAAAGAAAAATGAAGATGTGGGTACTAGCAGGAACTAGAGGAATGAGGGTTTCAACTGCTACCATGATCAAGACTTTGGAAATTAGAGAGGAAGAGGTAGAGGACGTGGAAAAGGAAGAGGAAGCTTCTTTGGTACCTATTTCCATTGCAATGAAGAGGGTCATTGTGCCTTTGAATGCCCTCAATGACAAGGAAGGATAGATAGGAGAGCTAAGGGTCAAGCTAGGGTTGCTCATGTGAATGAGGATGCATAATCATCACATTCAAATGATGCAGAAAGAGGAGAGACTTTAGTAAATGAAAGGGTCCTACTAAGTGGTGAGATTGAACCAAGACAAAGGAGGAGTTTATTCTGTACCAGGTGCAACTGTGAGGATATATGTTGTGATGTGATCATTTCTGGTGGTAGCACTGATAACTTGGTATCAGAGGAGATGGTCTCTAAGCTAAAGCTCAAGAGGGAGAAGCACCCCCACCCCTATCGGATTGCTTGGTTGAAAGATGATCATAAGGTCCTGGTAAGTGAACAATGTTTAGTGAATTTCAAAATTGGGAGTTACCATGATGAAGTTCTCTGTGATGTTATTCCAATGGATGTTTACCATCTATTGTTGGGTAGACTATGGTAGTTTGATAGGCATGTAGTACATGATGGTCATGCAAACACATACTCTCTAACAAAGGATGGAGTTCACCACAAACTGAAGCCCATGAAAAAGGAAGGCAAAAAGGTATGTAGCAATGCTAGGATTTGTCTTGTTGATGGAAGGAAGTTTTTAGATGGCATGAAACATCAGCTTATATGCTATGCTTTGATTCCTAGGAAAGATAAAGAAGGTAGTAGTGAAATACCACTTGAAGTTGCAGATTTACTAGGGGAGTTTGTAGATATCATCTATGATATTGTTCCAGAAGGATTGCCATCGGTAAGGAAAATTAGTCATTAGATAGATCTAATCCTAGGAGCTAGTTTTCCTAATAAGGCTTCTCACAAGATGACTCCTACTGAAACTGAGGAGCTAAATCGACAAGTTCAGGAGCTATTGAGGAAGGGCTTGATTTGGGAGAGCCTGAGTCCATGTGCAGTACCTACAGTACTGGCACTAAAGAAGGATGGTGAGTGGAGGATGTGTATAGACTCTTGAGCTATAAATAGGATAACCATCAAGTATTGGTTTCCTTTGCCAAGAATGGATGATCTTATGGACTACTTGTGTGGAGATCAGTACTTCACAAAGACAAATCTCAAGAATGGCTATCGTCAGATATGAATACGATAAGGAGATGAGTGGAAAATAGCCTTCAAGACCAAGGAGGATCTTTATGAGAATTTAGGCATGCCCTTTGGATTGACGAACACCCCAAGCACAAGTTCATGCGGCTTATGAATGAGGTACTTAAGAAGTTCTTGGGAAAATTTGTTATTGTCTATTTGGATGATATTTTAATTTTCAGCAAGACTTTGGAAGAACATTTATTACATATTCATAGTGTCCTTGAAAGGTTAAGGGAAGAGAAACTGTTAATTAATCTAAAGAAGTGTATCTTTGCAAAAAGGGAGTTAGTCTACTTGGGGTTTGTTATATCACTTGAAGGTTGTAAAATGGATCCAGAGAAGGTAAAAGCCATCTTAGAATGCCTACTCCAAGGTCTACTACTAAGGTAAGATCATTTCATGGTCTAGTTAGTTTTTATAGGAAGTTCATTATGAATTTCAGTGGCATATGTGCACCCCTGACTGACACAATAAGAGGGGATAGAAAAGGTTTCAAATGGATTGTGACAACTGCGAGAAGTATTGAAATGCTGAAGAAGAAGATGATAGAACAACCTGTGTTGGCACTTCCAGATTTTAGAAAGGTGTTCCAGGTGGATTATGATGCTAGTGGCAGCACTATTGGGGCTATATTAAGCCAAGAAGGTAAGCCTATTGCATATTTTAGTGAAAAATTGAATGATGCAAAAAAGAAGTATTATGTTTATGATCAAGAATTTTATGCAATAGTTCAGGCCTTAAAGAAATGGAGGCATTATTTATTGCCAAAGGAATTTGTTTTATATACTGATCACCAAGCATTACAGTACCTAAATAGCCAAGGTAAATTAAATCAGAGGCATATGAAGTGGGTAGAGTTCTTGTAGAGCTATACATTTGTGTTGAAGCATAGAAGTGGAAAATCTAATAGGATTGCAGATGCACTAAGTAGGAGACAATTGTTGCTTATAGTAATGTAGTTTGAAGTAGTTGGGTTTGATGAACTCAAGAATCTGTACTCTGAGGATCCTAATTTTGTTGAAGCATGGAAAGCTTGTAAAGATCTTGTTGCCATAGATAGGACCAAGTGGCTAGACTATTTGATTCAGGATGGTATGTTGTTCAAGGGCAGTCAATTGTGCATTCCAAGGAGTTCCATGAGGGAAAATTTGATTAAGGAGAAACATAGTGGAGGAATGGCAAGACATTTTGATCGAGATAAGACCATTACCATTCTCAAAGAACATTATTTTTGGCCTCAAATGTCACAGGATGTGAAGAAGTTTGTATAGAATTGCCAGGTTTGTCAAGTAGCCAAGGGATTTAGTCACAATACTGAACTATATCAGCCATTGCATGTTCCATCAAAGCCATGGGAGGACATAAGTATGGATTTTGTTCTTAGATTGCTGAGGACACAAAGGGGTAATGACTCAATATTTGTGGTGGTTGATAGGTTCTCCAAAATGGCACATTTTGTTCCATGCTGCAAAACTCATGATGTTGTCCATATTGCAGACTTGTTTTTCAGAGAGTACATGGTCTCCCAAGGAGTATAGTTTCTGACAGAGATACTAAATTTGTGGGGTAGTTTTGGAGAACATTGTGGAAGAAGTTGAGAATAGAATTGAAGTTTAGTTCTACACATCAGCCGCAGACTGATGGATAGATTGAAGTGGTAAATAGAAGTCTGGACAATTTACTGAGATGTTTAGTTGGGGATAAGCCCAAGGGGTGGGATTTGATTCTACCAAAAGAAGAGTTTTCTTACAATAACTCTATAAATAGGAGTACTAGTAGATCACCATTCCAAATTGTATATGAAAGTAGCCCAAGAACTACATTAGAATTGAGGAAGATAGAGCAAGGGGAGAGGACAAGTGCTAAAGCTAAAGAATTTGCTGAACATATCAAGCATCTACATGAGGAGGTCCAGGCACACATTTCCAAGATGAACCAACAGTATAAAGCTAGGGCTGATCAAAGGAGAAGACATAAGGAGTTCCAAGTAGTGGATCTAGTCATGGTACACTTAAGAAAAGAAAGATTTCCAGACAATACTTACAACAAGCTGAAGATGAAGAAATTTGGCCCCTACAAAATTTTGAAGAAACATGACTCAAGAAATGCATATGAAGTAGAGTTGCCAAATAGAGGAGGAGATAGAGGAGATTCTGGATAGTCATGTGGGTAGGAGTACCAAAAATAGGCAGTATGAAGAGTATCTGGTCAAGTGGAAAGGATGGCCAATAGAGGACTCAACTTGGATATCATCAACTAAGGTTTCCCATTTGGGATTTCCTCTACCATTCATAAAGTGAAAGAGTCACTTTTCAATCTACCTTGGGTGTCTGATGCAGGAGCATCTAGAGGTATAAGGGCAATCCTATGTCAACCAAAAAAATGTACTTAGACTTAGTTTATATTTCATGTGTTTTCATTTTTGGATACCCATTTGGGTCAAATAAAGATTCCAACTCTCATAGTTCCACTATTAGTGTTCTGGGTTATAGTTTTTAATCACCTTGGGATACGTGTAAATGCCAAAAAAATAGATGTAATTGAGCCATCATTTTGGTGAACTAGAAGGTGTAAATTGGTCAAAATATTTTCATTGTAATTTAGAGTATTCCATAAAAGGAATCAGGTCAAAAGGCCCCATGGTTTGAAAGTTATCGTAGTTTTTTGATTTCTGGAGACATCCTAAGAATGCTTCAAAGTTAGCTTAGGGGCATTAAATGACCTCAAACAGGGCCAAAAAATGGGGGACAAGTGAAGCTGGTCCATAAGGCTATAGAGAAATTTGTGAGCTTTCTAGAAATATAAATGGTTCATCAATCGAAGCTACGGTTCAAAAGTTATGCCTCCCGAAAGTTTGGTTACCATTTCTGGATTCTTCTAATTTTGTGTTGACTTCTAATGCGACTTTTGGAGCCTTCTTTTTAATCAGTGGATGCCAACTAGTAGTTTCTAGAATATATTCCTAATCCTTAACCCTTTGAGGTCTATTTAAGAAAATTTATGGCATTGTAAAAGGAAGTTCAGAGTGGAGTTTGAGAGGAGGTACTAAAAAGAGAAATTATCTCCAGATTTATACTATTGTAAGCCCTTAGGGCAAGTTTTGAAGTCTATTTTCTTTGTACTGAATGTATTAGCATATTTTCATAGTTAATAAAATTTTCCCTTTCTTATTTTGTCCATTCTGTGCTTGGGTTGTGTCCCCATCAACTTCATTGACTTCTAACAAGGTCAATATCCTTAATAAGTTCCTTTGGTTTAGTGAATCATCTTGTTTGTATCATCCCCACTAGGGTTTTTCTCTGGCTAGAGTTTCCCTGGTTAATAAATAATGGTGTTATGAGTTGTTTATGTCCATAGTTATATTTACTATTCAACATTATTATTTTACTTCATTAGCAAGTTATATAGTAATTAACAATATCCAGTTCTGGGAAAAACTTTGTAGAATAATGATTCACCCCCGCCACCCCCTCAATATTATCTTTTTCTAACATTTTCAACAATGGTGTGATGGACTTAATATGAGTTGTGCACATTTGATTACATTTGATTGTAGGAAGACCTTGGCAATGGTCGAGAAGATTTGTCCATGATAGTTTCACAAAAAAGTACTTGGTCCATCATGAAGGCAAGAGATTTGAGTCACAACCCTTGTCAAAAGAGCAAGAAGAACCAATTGTCATGTATTTTTGATGAAGGCAAAACCCAAGACCAAAATGAACACAATAGGAAAGGGGAATATTATTATCATAATTGATATACTATTACATTCAATAGAATGAGAATAGACTCAAAGACATGCCCTATGGCTTACAATGTTATGAGATTCTGGAGATAACCCTTTCTCACTGTACCTTCTCCCAAACTCCACCAAGGCTACCTTTACAATGCTAAAAATGACCTTAAGTAACCTAAATTAGGTTTAGGGTTAGGAATACATTTTAGAATATTCCATTTGGAATCCATCACCAAAAAAAAGGTTCTAGATAACATGTCAGAAGTTAGTGTAAAATTAGAAGAATCTAGAAATGGTAGTCCAACTTTTGGGAGGCATAACTTTCTATCTAAGACTCTAATTGATGAATTGTTTACATTTTTGGAAAGCTCTCCAAGTAATTTATATCCTTATGGTTTAGTTTTCTTCATCCTCCATTTTTTGGGCCCATACAAGGCCATTTAATGCCTTAAATCTGACTTTTAAGTGCTCTTAGGAGGTCTCCAAGCAAATTAAAACTGCAATAACTTTCAAATCATAAAGCCTTTTAATTTGATTCTTTTTCTAGAGTGCTTTAAATTACAAATATAATCATCCTTCCAACTTACACCCTCTAAATCATCATAATTATGGACCGATTACAAAATAACCTATTTTCTACATTGGCATGCATCCTATGGTGCTCAAAAACTCTAACCTTGAAAATCAATAGTGGAACTATTAGAGTTAGAATATCTATTTCACCCAAATGGGTATCTAGAAATGAAAGCACATTAAATAGAAACTAACACTAGAATATTCTTGGGTGATACATGATTGCCCTTACATTACTAGATGCTCCTACATTAGACACCCAAGGTAGATTGAAAAGTGACCTTGTAACTTTATAGCTAGTAGAGGAAAACCCAAATAGGAAACATCTACTATGGATATCCAAGCTGAATCTTCTACTGGTCATCCTTTCCACTTCACTAGGTATTCTTCATGCTGCCTATTTTCTGTACTCTAACCCACATGACTATCCAAAATTTATTCAATCTCTTCCTTCTCAAAAGTAGGAATTGGACATGGCTCCAGCATCAAATCCTCCTATGCACCATCATCATGATATTTTATTAAGTTTGCAATATTAAAAACAAGAGAAATGTGAATCCCATCTGGCAACTCCACCTCATATGCATTTTCTAAATCATGTTTCTTCAAAATTTTGTAGGGGCCAAATTTCTTCATCTTCAGCTTGTTGTAGGTATCTACTAGAAATCATTCCTTCCTCAAGTATACCATGACTAGATCCCCAACTTGGAACTCCTTATGTCTCCTCTTTTGATTTTCTCTAGCCTTATACTATAGGTTCATCTTGGTAATATGTGCATGTACCTCATCATGTAGGTTGTTGACATGTTAACAAAGTCTTCTATCTTAGTACTTGTCCTCTCCACTTGCTCCATCTTCCTCAGCTTTGGTACAGT
This sequence comes from Cupressus sempervirens, assembly GCA_028749045.1. Taxonomy (NCBI): domain Eukaryota; kingdom Viridiplantae; phylum Streptophyta; class Pinopsida; order Cupressales; family Cupressaceae; genus Cupressus; species Cupressus sempervirens. The sequence continues at coordinate 47,263,446 of CM053786.1, forward strand.
CCTTGGACTACTTCTATACAAAATTTGGAATGGCGATCTACTGGTACTCCTATTCATAGAATTACTGTAATGAAATTCTGCTTGTGGTAGAATCAAATCCCTCCCCTTTGACTTATCTCCTACTAAACACCTTAGCGAATTTCCTAGACTTCTATTTACTACTTCTATTTGACCATCAGTCTGTAGATGTTGTGCAGAACCGAACTTCAATTTTTTCTTCAACTTCTTCGACAAAGTCCTCTAGAAATACCCAACAAATTTAATATCTCTATTAGAAACAATACTTTTTGGGAGACCATGTAGCCTCACCACCTCTCAAAAATAAAAATCTGCAATACGCACTGCATCATTCAATTTCTCACTAATTGACAATAGGCTTACTTTCTTGGCTCAACATAGTGCCAATAGCACAACCACTAGCATCGCAATCCACCTAGAACACTTTGTTGAAATTAGGAAATCCCAACATAGGTTGCTCTGTCACCTTCTTCTTCAATAATTCAAAACTCCTTGTAGCTCTTGTGGTCCACTTCAACTCTTTTCTATCCCCCCTCATTGTTTGAGTAAGGAGTGCACATATACTATTGAAATTCCTAATGAACTTCCTCTAAAAACTAGCCAAACCATTGAATGACCTCACCTCAGTGGTAAACCTTGGAGTAGGTCATTCCAAGATGACCTTCACATTCTCTGGGTCCATTTTGAGATATTTAGTGGATACAAGAAACCCCAAATATAATAACTGCCTTTTGGAAAAGCTAAACTTCTTCAAATTCATCAACAATTTCTCTTCCCTCAACTTTTCAAGGACACTATGAATGTGCAATAAATGTTCATCCAACTTACTAAAAATCAAAATATCATCCATATAGACAATAACAAATCTTCCCAAATATTTCTTTAGTACCTCATTCATAAGTCGTATGAAGGTGCTTGGTGCATTGGTGAGTCCAAAGGACATGACTAACCACTCATATAGACCCTCCTTGGTCTTGAATGCAGTCTTCCACTCATCTCTCTCTTGTATTTGTATTTAGTGATAGCCTAAGATCTATCTTTGTGAAATAATAAGCTCCACTCAAGCATTCTATAAGATCATCCATCATTGGAAAAGGAAAATAGTACTTGATGGTTATTTTATTTATAGCCCAAGATTCTGTACACATTCTCCACTCTCTATCCTTCTTTGGTGCTAGCACTGTAGGTATTCGACATGGACTCACAAAAGATCAATGCTTGTCCTAAGAAGATAAAATCTTTGGAAAAGAGTTTCATTGGAGGAGGAGAGTATGATGTAGGATTATTAGGACATGCAAGGATCCCTAAAGAAGATAAACAATGGATTAAAGGACAGGAAGTGTTTGAACCAATAAATTGGCATGTTTTGAAGTTAATCATAAAGGACTTGTTAAGGGCCTTAGGATATTTAATGATGAAATAGGGGTAGAAAGTAAATATTCATTCAAATAATTTATGAGGAGTCTTAGGAAGGTCTAGGATTGGTTAAATTGGTCTTGAGGACCCAATTGACAAGTATGAAAAGTTAAATTGTTATTTTATTCAATGAATTGTAAGTTCAAGAATTCAAATCTTTGAATCCCAATGGTTAGTTCATTTTGGAGGGAAATTAATTCTACAAATTTTTGGGCACAACTAAGCATGTAAACCAATAAAAATTAGTTTGTATAGTTTTTAGGGAGGTTATTAAGTCAAGTTGGAGGCATTTTATGGAGGACAACACTGGGAATGATTCATTGTATGGATTGTGCAAGAAAAAGCAATAAAAACTCTATTTTGATGCAATTTTAAGGTTTTTCCATATAGTTTTGTGATCAAAAGATGTTCTAACCTTGGTGGACATTTTATTTTGTGTGGATCCATTCTAAATTCTTTGATTTCCATTGTTAATCTCTGGGTTTATAGGATAGTGTTGATTGCCATTAGAAGTAGTGCTCATTTTCCTAGTTTTTAACATCTAATGTTTGGATGATCATTCCATGAATGACCTTACTGATTCTCATGGAATAGACCATTCTTTACTTGTAAAATACTATTCTAATGCTTACATGTGCAGATGAGAGTTTTCGTGAAGGTGATCACCCAAGAAGGAAGTGTTAAGCAATAATGGAAAGGTGGGTATGGAGTAGCAGTAGAGAATTTGTCTAAATGAGGGCTAATTTTTATGTTTTGAGGTGTCTGGATACACCCTATAAAAGGTGAATCCAACCTTATTTGATCCTAGAACTATTGGGATAACACCTAATTGCAAAGCCCTAGTGTAAGAGGGTTTTGAGGAGCTATTTGGGAATTTAATACTTGGAGGCATCCAAGGACCAAAGTAATTGAAGATTTGGTGATTTGAATTCATATGAAGAGACTTTTGAAAGTCTTGTAGGAAAAAAGTAAGTATTTCTTGTAGTTATTTCGAAAAATCACCTTATCTCACACTTCTTGTTTGAGTAAACTCTAAGGAATTTGGATTTTGTCTAAAACAACCTAGACTTGGATTTGGAAATTTTTTAGTATGGTCAAAAGGTATCTAAAAACCTATAGATTTATATTATTACTTTAGAAAAGTTGAGAGAAATCCAAACTTCTATCTCGTTGGAGACCTAATTGAGGCAACTAGGCCTAGAAGGTAGTTTGAAGGAATTTAGGTGTTGGAAAATGCTTGAGGACCAAAAATTCATTTAAAACCTTTTGAATCTACCTTTTTTTTGCCTAAATCACCCATACTAATAATTTAGGAAGCCTTGGAGTTGGTTGAGTACCATTTTTCCTTATAGAGGGTTTGGGGAATACTAGTTAACCTTCACAAATTGGTAAGTTTATAACTTAGCTAATCATCCACCACCCTTACCCTTATATCATTGACCTTGGTAGAGGATAACATAATGGAGTAGCGCTATATGTGAAGAGAGTTCTAATTAAGGAGCACTTGAAGATTTCAAGAGAAGAGTTTCTTGATGCTTGTAGCATTGTTGATTGGTGTAGTTTAGCATTATCACAAGGGGACTCTTGATTCATATGTACATAGGTTATAAGGTTGGTTGAGGAGGGGTGCATGGATGATAGATAAAATTGTTCTACTATTAGATATTTTTCAAAAATGCACTCATTCTAGAGCTTTAACTCTACTACATGGACCATTTAGACACAACAACTCTAGCTTACTTTTGTCCTAGCTATTTTCAATGTGATTGGGATCACTATGAATTGAGTGAGTGGGTGGATACATGGGATCCACATTATCTTACTACATTGTCTCCAATTCCCTATATCAAAAATTATGACATGGAAAGTTTAGTTGAGCTTAACCATCTATCAGATCTTCTTCAGTTTGGACAAGTCTTTGCATTGGTTGCTATTGTCACAAAATTTTGCACCCTAGTCCAAAGTTTTTACTTGAGGACTTGACCTTGTGAAACATGGAAATAACTTCCAAGCTATGGGACTTGAACCATGAGGTTGAGTCTCTAGATAAGGTTGGTTTCCTTTGCTATTATGGTGCAGCTAACTATACTTTGAGAGGAAAAGGAGAAGGAATGCATAGAAAGCAACTCTATCTACTCTATCCTAAGGGGGTAATGCACCACAATAGAGTGTTCACACTAATTTCTACCCATACATGAACTTTTAAACTATCATGACATGAAAAGATATATACATCCAAACTTTTTTTAATCTATCAATCACATGCAAATGATAAAACCCAAATAAATGACACAAGGAAGAAGAGAATTCACTTATAAATCATTCATAGGCCAAAAAGAGTTAGAGTCATGTGAGATTGTAGATATTCACAATAAACTAATGAGAGGAAAATAGGTCTTTCATAATACATCAATGACTAGAGGAAACAAGGTAGAATGTCATATAAGTTCAGAGGAAAAGAAAATTTATAGTGAAATTGTAGAGCAATATTAGAGAAAATAGAGAAGAGTCAACCTTTATAAAGATTACAAAAACTAGCTTTATAGCTTAGGCATAACTGAGATATTTCCTACCCTAAACCAAACTCAACCACTACCATTCAAGATTGTAGAGAACAATCATGTAGATTTGGAAAAAATCTAATCTTTGCATAGATTCAAACACAATGAAATTTAATATTTTTCTCAAATAGAGCCTTGAGAAGATAGAACAGTGCCATTAAATTACTTTTTCCAAGTAGATGGATGAAACTAGAAGTGGTGGAGTGTTTTCCTTCATTCACTAGGTGCAACATTCATTGCAAAGTGGTTGGAATTGATAATGAAGATCAAATCGTCCAAGAAAGTAATTCTTCCCCTATTTCTAGCTCATGAGTTAGCAAGGTCAGTAGTTCAACTGAGTTTTGCAATTGAAAAGTGCCATCTGGACCAATATTCTTTTATGTTTCTACCACCTTGTGAGTTCTTCACACATTTGACCACAAAACCTACTAACCACACCAACTTTCAACTTAATCATGATGTCAACCTAACTGCATCTGCCAAACTAGACCTACCAAGTGTTAGCCTCAAAATGGTTTTTGACACTTGAGTGCAAACACACTTAACCACTTTCTACATTGTAGTTGAGTACACCATGTATGCCGAGCCACAACATGAGCCAAGTTAGGAAAGCCTTTAGGTGCCAAGTGATCTCTAGGTGCCAAGTGAAGATCAAGTGCCAAGTGAAGATCAAGTGCCAAGTGATCTTTAGGTGTTGAGCAACCTTTAGGTGCTGAGCATGAGACAAGTGCCAAGTAGTATTTGAGTGCCGAGTCATACATGATGCCAAGAAATATAGAAATACAATAGGAGCCGAGTAAGCCAGTTTGTTACATGTGCTGAGCATCTAGAATTAGTAAGTGCTGAGCAGCATAGAATGCATATATGAGTTTGTAACTTTACAAATGCAGATGTAAACCATTTTTTTGGTCGACATATTATGAATCTCAAAGGAGTAAATAATAAAATAAAATCTTTTGTATTTCCTATGCAATCTACATGAAGCAAAATGAAATGGCAATGGCTAAGCTAGAGCAACAACAAGATCAGAGTGTGCAAGACACATAATTGCCAACTTATAGCCCTTGTCATGTACCCATCGCACCTACAAAAAATTTAACTATATAGGATGTTCTTAACATTTCTACTTAGAACATCAATCCATTAACTATAGAGGATCTCAAAAGAATCCTTGATCAATCCACACAACAAGCAAGATTATTTAGAGATCTAGTATTGGTCAATGTGGATGAACTGAAAAAACTAGTAGAAAACACAATTAGAGATAAGGTGAATCCACAAGAACCACCTTCCATTATCTCTATAGCTACTAGTGGTCAACTTCAAATGCCAACAGTTGTTTCAATAGGCATAGTTGACACCATAGTTCATAAGCTGAGTACAGTAAGAGAAAAAGCAACAGAACAAACAGGACAAACTATTACATCTGATCCTACAGCACAAACTCAAGGTGCACTTAGTAAAATTACAATAATTGATCAAGGTAGATAGTAGGAGGAGAAAACAAAGAAAAACCCTAAAGAGCAGGACGCAATCCAAACATTGATAAATTTGCCTACCTCGGGAACTCATTCACAACAACCACTACAAATATCTGCACCAGGATCTAGTTCTACCAAATTTGCAAGGGTAATTCACTATAGAGACCCTAAATTAGATGAGGAAATAGTCATACCAAGTTATGACTCAAAAATAATAAACATTGATCAAACCAATGAGGTACAGGAAGCCTTGCATCAAAGATAGAGGCAAGAAATACTCAGGAAGGAGTATAAACAAAAGAAAAAAATGTATGAGATTAAAGACATCTTTATGGATGCCTTCAGTTTGTAGTCACCAGATGAGTCAAAGCATATCATAGAGAAATTATCAAATATTGTTGACCAGGTGACAAATGCAGACCAAGAGACAAATGCAAAACTTATGGAATGGTCTGAAAGAAAATTTCAAGGAAAAGTTAATGAGAAAATATCTAGTGAAATAGCACTTTCATAGATTGAATTGGAAAAGGTCATAGAAAAGGTGAAAAAGGTACTTGAGAATATATTCTCATTGTACAAAAAGTTGTGTGACTTTTCATACTTCACACAAGAGACCAGCCAAAAGATAATGAGCTTGGAGAGAAATTTGAATATTTCTAGCATGCAACTACCAAAAGATCCAGCTCAAAGTGAGAAGCATTTTTCTCAAATGCTTCACACTCAGAAAGAGATAGCTATATTAATAGTAGAAGAGGCCATCATCAAGGTAAAACTATTACAACTCCAATCTTCCATTACCCCACATTTGGAAATCCTCCATAAAGAACAAGTCTATGCTGAAACTGTTCTCAAGAAAGACTCTAATCTTTCTACTTTAGAAAGATTTATTCACCTTACTACAGAGACTACCCTCAAGCATAAATCATTGGAGATTGCTTTGCATAATTGGGATGTAGCTCTTAGGATGATTATGGAGGAAAACGACACATTTTTGGTGAAATATGGTCTTAACCCTTAAAACCCTCTGACATAAGTGTCAAAAAGGGGGAGACAAGATAAGGGCGAGATGAAAGAATGGGGGAGATAAGATATAAAGGTGGAGCATGATATACAACATAATATTTTGGTTACCAAGATAGCACAGATAATGGAACAATCAACTCAGGGGGAGTTACAATAATTTTGAGGTATATATATTGTAAATTACAAAATTTTGATTAAGATTTTAAAACCTTTGTATGTACACCAAGCAAACTAATAAATGTACTCATAAGGTCAGTTCAGTATTTTTGTCACTCATGTCAAAGGAGGAGATTGTTAGCCTCAAAATGGTTTTTGAAACTTGAGTGCCAACACACTTAACCACTTTTTACGTTGGATCCAAGTACACCATGTATGCCGGGCCACAACATGAGTAGAGTCAGGAAAGCCTTCATGTGTCGAGTCATCTTCAGGTGCTGAGTGAAGATCAGGTGGTGAGTGAAGATCAAATGCCGAGTGATCTTTAGGTGCTAAGTAGCCTTTAGATGCCGAGCATGATACAAGTGCTAAGTGGTATTTGAGTGCCGAGTCATAGATGATGTCGAGCAATACAAAAATACAATAGGAGCTAAGTAAGCCAGTTTGTTACATGTGTCGAACATCTAAAATCAGTAAGTGTCGAGCAACACAAAATGCACATTTCAGTTTGTAACTTTACAAATATAGATGTAAACCATTTTCATGGTTGACGTATGATGAATCTCAAAGGATTAAATAATAAAATCAAATCTTTTGTATTTCCTATTCAATCTACATGCAGCCAATAATAAAAATGGAGAAGGCATGCAACCAATAGTAAATTTGAAAGGAATGAGTGGGAAACAGAGATTCAATATGGATTGTAGATCCATACCTAATCCTAAGTCTTTGAATGTCTTTATAAGGAAGACTAAATCTCATTGTATATGTGTGGATAGATGAGGGTGTGTAAGGAAAACTACTTTTTAGAGTGAAGAGTATGAGATCATAGAGGATCAAGATTAGAGAAAGTAGAACAAGTGCTTGTATTTAGCAATTGAAGGATTGTAAGCTATCAGGTTTATTATACCTAATACTCTCTAGCAATTGTACTAGAAAGGAAACCCTATGGTGATAGATTAGCTTAACAGCTATTTTGTAGATCCTTTAAATAGGTGATTAAATCCTTTAACAAGGTAACACTTCTTGTAAAGTGTTTGTAAATCCTCTAACAAGGTCACATTTAAGGGTGTGTTGTAGCCTTTAACAGGGCGGACCATTAGAAGTGGTTAAACATTATTGCTGTAGTAATTTTTGTAGGTATCATCCCCACCCCAAATTTACCTTCTTATTCCTAGAGGGTTTCTGGGTTACCAAAATCTCAAGTGTTATGTGGTGATGCATATATGTGTTTTTCATAATTGTTTGATGTGTTTATATGCATGCAATCTACTTTCAGTTGAAAGTTTTAATGGTCAAAGTACAGTACTTCTGATTCACCCCCCCCCCCCCTCTCAAAAGCATTATTCCTATTTGAATATTCCAACAATTGGTATCAGAGCTGCAAGTTCTCACAAGAAGGAAGCCTAACAGCTTGGAGGAAAAGATCTAAATATGGAAGTCTTCAAACTTGAAAAGATTATTGACAATCAAGTGATTGATGTGCAACTAGCTCTACACAAAGTAGAGGAAGCAAGGGAGGAGCTAAGAAAATCCTTGAAAAGAAGAAACGATATAGCCATAGCTGAAAATGATACAAACTACAAGGAGATAGACACCACAAAACTATTTGCCAATGGAGACACTAAAGAGTTTGATGCAACAATAGTAGAACTGATGGAGAAAAACAAAATTCAAATAGATGAGATAAGATCTCTCAAGATGGAACATGAATCATAGGCCATAATGTTATGTGAAATCATTGAACAAAAGAAAAGAGCAGTTTAGGATAGAGTCATGATGGAAGATGACAAAAGAAATCTTGCAAATAGACTTGAAGAAAAATGTACTGAATTATCAAGGATCTGAAACATGCAAATGGATACACTTGCCCAAATGATGAACCTTCTATTAGAGTAAATAATTAATTATTAATTATTTATTCTATTACTTAAGCTTACTTAGGTAAATGCATTTATTTAATATTTTGTATTTAATGCATGTAGTGGTTAGTTGATGACAACATGGGAGTTTGTTCCCTTCTAGCATGTTCCACCTTTTGTGGATATGTGTTGAGTTGTCATCCTTATCTTCTACCACCTTCCAGCTTGTTCTCCAAGCTTCTTTGAGGTCTTTATAAGAGACCTCTCTCTCATTGTATTTTCATATCACATAAGGCATTGTGCATATTGTAAATACATTTTTTATTGTGTTTGCACATATTGTCTCTCATGTCTGTTTAGGGTTTTTCCCTTGCTCCATGCTCTTCCTCTCCTTGGCTTCTCTTTGACAAGTTCTCGCATGCAGGTGATCTTGGGCATCTTCGGAGTTAGCTTTCCTCAACTCCAACATGGTATCAAAGCCTTCCTCCTGTAGCTTCATTGAAGAAATTTTGAAGCTATGATTTGAAGTCACAAACCCTAGTTTGTTTGTGCATTTTTTCTTCAAATTTGAGGATCAGCATATTTTTGGAGCACTTTGGGACCAAATGGACATCACCATTGGATCCGAAAGGCCATTTGTAGTCAGAATTCATATAAAATTTGTCGAATTTGGAGACAAAGCTCCGGGAGGCAAAATTTTTTTACATCAGGAGCTGCCGTACGGACTGTACGGATGATTTTGAGCGAAAAAATTTTTTAAAAAAATTTTGGGCACGCCGCCACTGTGCCACCATGGGGCCACTGCTGCACTACTCATGTGTAACCCGCAACGACTGCAGCAAGTAGTGCCACCCTAGAGCCGCCGCTACTTGGCCTTCGCCCATCCTCCACTCTCTGCAGGTTTCTCCGCTCAGCTCAGCTGGCGCTCCATCATTTCTCGCCGCCTCTGCCTATTCTCTGTCAACCTCTGCCACTCTGCAAACTCAATGCTTACGTAGAGCATCATCAGTGATTTTTGAACAGCTCAGCCTGCCAGCTCTGCGTCAACTTCTTTTGTGCATAGTCAACTCCTGACATGTGGCAAGTCTACCACGTGGCACTTTTCCACATGGCTCTGCCATGTGCCACTCTATTTTTTGGTGATGACTATCTAGCCTTTGAATTTAATCTCATGGATTGCTGACATCAGCGCTTAGTCATCAGACCTTGCATGCAACTCTCCTATTTTATTTTGGACCTACTTGTGGTTTTTTGGCCATAACTTTTGCATATTGAGGTATTTTTCTGATCCAAAAGAAGCCTCGAAAAGTTGGTTCTGAGATGAAGATTTTTGTGTTGGTATTTTTAGGTTTTCATGCTTTTTATCTCCCTTTTTCTAGTCAAAGTCTGAAGTCCTATTTTTGACTCTGGCATCCATATTTTGGTTCTGTCACCTTTTCAGAAATGTGGTCCTTTTTCTATATTTTTGGCCTCTGCTCTTTGTATCATAGTTTTAGAATTTTAGCTATATGGTGGATATTTTGAGTGTTTTAGGCCTGAGGATCATTTTCTTGACATGGTTTCTCTTGTTTTAGGCTACACTTTCTTTTGTTGCAGCTTGTTTTTAGTTTTGATCATTGTAGCTATCATTTTGAAGCACTTTTTTATCGCACTAAGATACAGTGCCACTTTTGCATTCCAGGGATCATGGGGGGATTTTTGTTTTCTATTTTAGGCATTCTCCCTTTGTCAAGTGAGTGTCCCTTCCACGACATTAGCCCCATGTAGAGTTAGTTTGATTGTGTCTTTATAGGTGTCTGTACCTAACATGGCCTCGTTGTCGGGACCCATTCTACATTCATCTTAGTTTTGTGAGCTTAAGGCATTTCCCTAAGTTGCACTTAAGGGGGGGTGTTAGAGTAAATAATTAATTATTTATTATTTATTCTATTACTTAATCTTACTTAGGTAAATGCATTTATTTAATATTTTGTATTTAATGCATGTAGTGGTTAGTTGATGACAACACGAGAGTTTGTTCCCTTCTAGCATGTTCCACCTTTTGTGGATATGTGTTGAGTTGTCATCCTTATCTTCTACCACCTTCCAGCTTATTCTACAAGCTTCTTTGAGGTCTTTATAAGCGACCTCTCTCTCGTTGTTTTTTGATATCACATAAGGCATTGTGCATATTGTAAATACATTTTTTATTGTGTTTGCACATATTTTCTCTCATGTCCATTTAGGGTTTTTCCCTTGCTCCATGTTCTTCTTCTCCTTGGCTTCTCTTTGATAGGTTCTTGCATGCAAGTGATCTTGGGAATCTTCGGAGTTGGATTTCTTCAACTCCAACACCTTCATCATGAACTCAATATGAAAGATATTGAGATCTCTACTTTGAAGATGTAGAATGAACAACTGCAAAATGAATTGAACAGAGAAAAAGAGGTAGCAGAGAATCTCAACAAATCAAGTGAAGTCATCAAGTACTTTGAACAGTAGATGAAATTTCCTAGATCAGCCCATGATACATCAGGACTTGGATACAACAATATTAAAATTGGAGAATCATCAAAGAGTGTTGAGCAAAGAAGAGACAAAGATAAGGATTCTAAACCTACTTGTCAGTACTATACTAAAAAGGGGCATATTGCTAATATTTACAGCAGTTGAAGAATCAATCAAACAAACACACCCAAAAATAAGAGTTACTGTCACAAGTGCAACATGCAAGGACATATGACACAAGATTGTAGATCCAAAGTTGCAAGAACACAAAGATTTGATGGACATTGTCATAATTGTAAGAAGTATGGACACAGAGCATTTGGATGTAGATCAAAGCCTATGTGGACATCAAATCAACCAACAAAAACAAAAGGAAATGAAAGTCAATACCATTGGGATTACAACACCAGGTATAGCTATCATTATTGTTAGGAATATGGACATATACCGTAGAATTGCATAAGAACACATTTCAAAGGGAATTATAGTAGGTAGCTAAGCTAAACCACATGTTTTAGTTGCCTAAAAACTAGTCATATCAGCAAAAACTGTCCTACAGGGTCAAAAGCACCAAAAATTGAATCAATCAAGGGCAAAGAAAATATTGATGTGGAACACATCAAAACAGACATGAAGAAGACATGGCAGAAAGAGAATGAATCAAGTACATTCAATGAAAGGGTCACTTCACCCACAAGGTCAACTGATCATTTCTCATCCAATTAATCTCAAGATGAGTCTATGGGGTTGATACATATAAGGAAGTATCATACATCAGCCCTAAACCATGAAGTAATACAAAGTATAAATCTGCATGAAACAAGATGCCAAGACAAAATTTTAAATGATGATGCTGAGCTATCTTTGGATGCCGAGTAAAATTCTAGTGGATGTTGAGTTCCTAACAGCGATCGAGTTGATGACTGATGCCGAGTTGAGTAACTCCTATGGAAGCCGAGTAAAGTGGAAACATAGTGCAAGCTGAGTTTGTAGTTGAGCATTTAAGGTGATGGAAATAAGGTATATTGTCACGATTTCAATCATTTTTCCTCATCGCGATCAAGAAGCAAAGAAGATAAAGAGCGCAGAGTGACTTCACAGTAGAGAATCTAGCATTCCAAGCAGATTGCAACCTCTTACAACACATTTTCATCGATCTTGAGGTATTTCATTCAAGTGTCGAGCTACATAGAGTTTGAAAGCTTGTTTACATTTTAAAACCCTAGCTTAGTAAACAATGGCATCTGGGCCTAGAACCGCTGAGGGGAAGGAAAGTCATGAAATACAACTAGTCAATAATGAAGTCAAACAACCTGAATTCAAGTCCATTCTAGAAGTCGCTTACAAAAATGACCCTGCCAGTGCATTATCCAATATTTCACCCAAAGTAGTTATGGTGTAGGATGTAAGGAAGTGTTACAAATGTAAAATTGGCACCATAGGTGATCTTGAAATTTTCCAAGCCTATGACAAGCTGTGTGAGAATAAGATTTTAAAGGATGAATTCAAGATAGTCGAGAGAAAGGGTTTGACCAATGCCCTAGTTTATCCTATAGTATTCAAAATTGAATGGATATGGATTATTCTAAGAAGAATACACAATGGATGTTTTTGGTTGGAAAGAGGTCCAGTCAAGATTACTAAAGGGATAGTTCATAGGGTTATGGGTTTCCCAACCCTAGATTGAACTGAGACCCTGCGTAGTGATTTGAAAGAAATCATTGAAAGAAATACAAGGGAAAAATGGAATAAGAGAGGTATGACAATTGATACCATCATTGATCCTCTCCTAAATTTTGCTATGAGAATAATATCCCACAAATTGTATCAATCTAGCCAATTGAATAGTGTGCCATGCATAGCTATTGATGTAGCATTCAAACTGGTAAAGAAAGATCATTCATATGACTTGTTAGAGCTTATGTTACAATAGATAAATGAAAACCTAGGAGCTATAAGGAGATCAAAAGGTGCACAGTGTAAATTTGGTTCAGTCCCTATGTGTATGTATGGAGGTAGCTACGATCGACAGACTGTCATCCACTAGCTTAGCTTAAACTTCGCAACTCGGTGACCAAAAGAAAATAGGTTAAACTGACCTTAACTCAGTAAGAGAAGAACCAACCATGCTCGGTAAGTGCAACTTGGTGAAAGAAGCCTTATTGCAGCCGACTGAGCTCGGTAAGGTCATGTACCGACCATGATCCTGATGTATCTAAAATACTGATTTGATCATATTTTCATTCTAGGACTGCTTAGGATATTGCTTTGTAGATACAGTCCTGGTCTTATCCTGATAAGTCTTAATTGGAAATGGTAGAGTCACTCACTTCTTGAGTGACCATTCCATCACTTGAATTATCTGGCTCGGTAGACTTAGGAATCCATTGCTGCTTCATTTGCTTCCGAATATTGTCTACTTTGATTTTCTTCTCATCCTCGACTTTCTTTATGTTCATGATGTTTTTAGATATATGACCAAGTTCTGTACATGTATAACATCTTACAGTGGTATCCCTTTTTCTTAGGTGATGCCTTGCACAGTTTATGCCAGTATGACCATATTCTCCACAATAATGACATCTGCACCAAGTGTTGTAGTCCCAACCAAATATTGCTTTGACAAGTTGTTCAGCTAGATTAAATGATTTGGATTTGCATTGTGATGCCTTATGACCTTGCTTTTGGCATTTGTGACATTTACCTTCAAATTTCAGTTTCTCTTTGCATTCATTGGCTTTGTGTCCATGCTGATTGCAATTGTAGCACTTTCCATTAAATTTTCCTTTTCCATTGCTCCAACATCTATTAGATGTATGACCTAACTTACCACAGTGGCTGCAAGTAGGTCTTTGATTCTTTTGAGTACCTTGTTTGGAGGATTCACCTTCTTCCTTGTATCCAAGGCCTGCTTTACCACTTTGTTTATGAAAGTTTTCTTCATTTTGCAGATTCAATTGATCCATGTCCTTTTGAGATTTTACCATTCTCTCATTTACTTGTTTTTCAGAGATTAGATCATTTTGTAAGCTTGCATTGATTTGCCTTTCAGTAATTAAGTCATTTCTCAAATTCTTATTCTCAGATCTTAGATTCATAATTTCTTCATTTGCATTAGATAATTGAGTTACAAGATTTTCAAGCTGAGAGGATTGATTATTCCTTACCTCTAAGTCTTTAGCTTCCTTGTTCCTTTGCTCCAAGATTTCACATAGCCTGATGGACTGGATTTCTTGTTCCCTTTTGAGCTTTCTTACTTCTTCCTGCAGAGATCCATTCTTTTCTAAAAGTTCTTTGATTACTTTGTCAGCTTCATCTGAACTACTTGATGGTGAGAGATCTTCAATCTTTTCTTCAACATACTGATGGTCATTCATTTGCCTTGCAAGTTCTTTTCTTCTTTTCAAGGATTTTGAAAGATGCTCTTTTGCTTCATTGAGTTGAGCCATGGCCATTTTCAGATCTAGCTTTTCATTCTCAATAGATTTGTCAAGTCTGAATATCTCCATTGTCCTTGATCTTTGCTCAAGCTGTGAAACTTTTATCTTGAGAACCTTATTGCTCTGATAACAATTGTTGGAAATATTCAAGATATGACAAGTTACTGAGAGGGGAGGGGTGAATCAGTAACTTTTAAAATTTCAAACAATAAAACTGCATACTGATATATTCACCATTCATCCAAGTAACCTACTGTAAGCATGAAACAAAATCATTTGCAACACTTGAACACACAGATTTGGTGACCCAGAAACCTTCCAAATAGAAAGTAAAACTGGGGTGGGGATGAAACCCACAAAGCTTCGTTACTGCAGTATGAAGTTGGCCGGTTAAGGCTTACAATGACCACTTCTGGTGATCTACCCTGTTAGGAGCACAAAGGATTGCTAGATCCACCTTGTTAGAGGATTTACAAACATACAATAAAGTATGCACTCTGTTAGGAGATTTACAAAAGACTATTAAGTCTACCTTGTTAAAGGATTTACAAAAATTGATTCACCTGTTAGAATGAAACAATGGATCTGATTACAACTGATTGCTGATAAGATCCGCTATGCTCTGATTCACCTTGATGTGATAGATAAAACTTTTCTACTCCAAAACTTGACCTTGCTGAATACCTTCACAACTCAGCACACATACTTTCGCACACATGTATTTCTTTCACACTTTCACATTTTCATTCATTACCATTACATTTGAATGATACAATACATTGCATATATATACCATCCAAATAAACAATACATGCAAGGTCCGCCAAAACAACAAGTGAAAATCTCTATACAAAGTCGGCCCAAGGTAAAACTCGGGTTCACTAAATTGACTCGGTGTCCTTCTGATACTTGGCATCCACTGCGTTACTTGGCATCGTCATGCACTCAGTAGAAGTGAAGGCACGGTCCATACTAAACACTTCGAGTAGTTCTGAACTCGGTAACCACTGGAGACTCGGTAGAAGAGATGTCACTCGGTGAACACTTCTATCTGAACTGTAGCTCGGTGATCAAAGGAAACACTCGATAGAACCTTGTGACTCGGTGATAGTTAGTTTCCTTGATAACCGTCTGAGCTCGGTAAAATTAATTTCCTTGATAACCTCAGGAGCTCGGTTATCAAGAATTTCTCGGTCAATACTAAGTACATCTTCACTCGGTCAAAACTGATTCCTTTTTTTACCTCGAACACTCGGTAAACACTGGCTGCTTTGTTCACCTCGATCACTCGGTAAACACTAACTTCTTTGTTCACCTCGATCACTCGGTAAACATTGAGAACTAGGTAAAGCTTGGCTTACAAAGGAATGTTCGGTGAGAGCTCGGTAAGCATTCAGAATCTAATAAGTGTTGTAACTAATGAAAAAAATGTATCATAATGCCAACAATCTCCCCCTTTGGCATTAATGACAAAAACACTTATGAGACAAAATTTATCTGACATGCTGATGACTAATTCTGAATATACATAGCTTCGTTATATACAACTCCCCCATAGAATGTACATACAGTATTTACATGAGCTGTATATCTCTTCCTTTGTACAATTTCTCCGAAAACACTTATTCACCCATAGTATACATATCCAACAATAATCTCCCCCTTTTTGACAATAATGCCAAAGAATAAAAGAATATATATACTTATATAGAAACACCAAAATGAGAGATGAACTCTGAATGTACCTGAAGAATAAGCTGGAGAGTCTTATCCCAATTCTCTTGCAAAATTTTGCAGGTGGAAAGAGCTACTTGAACTTCAGCCAAAAGTTCAATCACATGGTCTGCAATGGAGAAGTTATTATCATGGATTAATGTCTTTGAATGTGCAATATGCTTCTACATTGAATTCATGATGGGAAGGATCATGTTTTGGATATCTATCAATGTAGATCGGATCCTTGCCTCTTCTCTCAATAGCTCTGCCTGCTTCTCTGACAAAAATTTGATCCTGAGGTGATGAGATGAGCTGGGGTCAAGCTTCAAGTTCTGTGCGCTCACCTTTAGATCCTCATCAATTTTATTTAGTTTCTCTCTTATTCCCTTAGTGTATTCGGTAACATCACAAAGCTTAGCAAAAAGAGATGTTACATTATTAAAAGAATTTTCCATATCTGCCAAAACTGAGGTTAATGCAACCTGATTTATTGCAATGTTCTGGGCAATGTGCCCCAACATCTTATTATCAAATTTCTTTGCTGCACGCTCAATCAGCTTTTCTCGTCCAGAGGCATCTTCATTGAATTTATTAACTGCCTCTTCCAATTGAATCAAAATGTTTTGAGAAGTATCAACATCAACACCTATAGCCTCAGTAATTATGTTCCGGGCATCCTCAATTATCCTGTATTCATTATCCCTTTCCGATCTTAACTGTATCTGAGTAGCCTTTTTCTCAATAAGTTGACTAGCATACCTCATTTCTTCAATGGTAGCATTATCAAAGTCAATCTTTGGAATTACTATCTCTGTGTCCAAGTCAATGTCTTCAAGAATTTCCTTTCCAGTGATCATAAGTCTTAATGGTTGCTTTTGTTTGACTTCTGAGATGACTAGTTTGACCTTTGGAATAGACACAACAGTAGAGACAGAAGGACTAGCAGTAAAAACTGGGATGCTTGAGGGTTGAGTGCCAATAGGAGTATGTACAGGGTCAAAAATTTGAGTACTGGCCAAAAATGGTGATACACTCGATAATATAGTATCTAAGCTCACTGTGCCTGAAGTAGATGGCGACAAAATTGTAGAACAAATTGGAGTAGTCAAAATTGGAGAACTCACAGCAATACCAACTGATGATGATGGAGTGGAGGAGGCCAACTCGGTAGATGAAGAGGGGTGTAGCTCGATAGACGAAGAGGGATGCAGCTCGGTAGATGAAGTTGTAGTCACTTCCACTGATGATACCAGGAGCTGAGATATGGCAGGTGTAGATGGTAAATCTGGTGTAGATGAACCTGCTGAAGCTTACTCCAAGCTTGATGATGTCATAGGTTTAGCTGGGGAATGAGGAAAGGATGCAATAACTGTTGCTACAATTTTTACCGGATCATCCTCCTTTATCTTCCTCTTCAGCTTCTTCCTCTTTGTCTTCTTCCTCTTTCTCTTCCATCATTGCATGCAACTCTCCTGGTGTAACTGTGATGGATGGAGCACTATCTGATTCATCACTGCTGCTGCTGCTGTCATCATCCTTTATTTTTACTAGGTCTACACTGGGCTTATGTAGATGATAGATGTTTTTCCACATGTTTGTAGCATTATTTACAACATGCTCTATATCTTTGATCAAAATCAAACAAGTGTGGAATCTGATCATCATTTTACCTTCATAGGTTTTCAATTCAGATTTTACCTCTACTCCAGTGAGACTAGGCTAAAGATTCTTCAGGGATTGCTCATATATATCTTTTACCGTCTTGGTGGCTAACTCCCATCTTGATTGTACTCTCTCCAGTAGTTCTTTAGAGATATGAGGAGCAATCTGGCCTGGGGAGTATTTCCATTTTTCCATTTTGTTAAGTACCAGTTCCTCAATCTGCATTTTCTCTGCATCAGTCCTTGTCTCAAATTTCAATGCCTTGAAATTTGTGATGCCAGCTCCTTCTTCCAATGATTTGAGCCTTTTCTCGAATGTAGGTGCAGGCTTGACCAATACAGGTTCCTGAATACCTTTTCTTGTCCTCTGAGTAAATACTGCAGTAGGCTGCTTCTTGGGCTTGGTAATGATTACCTTGCCTTTCTTCTTTTCCGGTTGCTCTTCTTTTGATTCTTCTTCTCCTTCTTCTTCTTCTTCACTTTCTTTATCTTCACCTTTTCCCTTGGTGAGCATAAGAGGACCCATTGCAGTTTTCAGTTTGGCCACTTTCCTCTTACCTTTGCTAATGGCCTGTGGAATTTTGATTTCCAGTTCAATTCTGGCCTTTGCTTCATCATAAGTACCAAAAATCTATTGCCTTGGGTCTACTGGCTCATTTACCAGTGCTTCAATGATATCCCTTGTTTCATCAATATTTACCTCATATGGAAGAGGTTTCACCCATGCAACTCGGGGTCTAACTGTCTGTATGTACACCTTGTCACAGTCAAACATAAAACATACGTCATCTTTATATTCTTCAACAAGCCTAGGAGGAATTCTGAATCGGTTATTCATCCTCTCCTTAAAGTCTTCAAAATAGTTATCCATGATACTATCAAAATTTTCTCCCATCTCTGCTATAAACTCATTAATATGATAAAAAATTGGGACATCTTTTCTCCATTCTATGGTTCCCTTTGATGGAAAGAATTTTTGTACATAAAATAGTAAACATATTAACAGAGATCCAAATTTACAGGGGTTATTCTTCGATGTCCTTATACTATCCATGTTCTTGTTTAACTGCTTCAACATTACTTCTGACAGATCAAACTCAAGATTCTTCTTTACAATTTTCAGGGCCAAACCCACAGCTTCACACGGTACACTATTTAACCTGCTGGAACTATATAACTTATATGCAATAATATGTATGCCAAATATTAGTTCCAAATCTATTACAGTGTTAACCTTCAAACCTCTACCATCCCACTCGGCTAGGGTTTGCCTCTGTAACTCATCCTGTCCTAGGGTTTCGGTGGTTTTGGCTTTGCTGAGCATCGGGAGACCCGTGATTTTGTGAATCATCTTCTTGGTTATCAAAATGGGTTGTTCCAACCACAACTGACCATTATGCACTCAACTCAAGATATACCTAATCCATTTGGTTTGGAAGTTTCTAGGCATATGCGCGATGTGAGTCAAACCTTTAGTTTCCAAATGCTTGTGCTCGATTTTGAGAGAACCATTTACACATAACTCCGCTAGGGCATTATCCATGTCCAATGTCCCTATTTCTTGAATAGCACACTTAAAATGAGTGCGAATGTCGTTCACGAGGAGTACCTTGGGTGGAATCTGTGATTGAGCTCCATTGGGATCGAGCGATTCAGCGATGGCAGGAACGAGCTTGAATGTAGGTGACTTCCATTCCTTTCCCTTCACAAGCATTTCCCCTCATCTCAGAAGCATTATTCCTATTTGAATATTCCAACACCAAGATATGTAGCAAGACCTCACTATGTTGCTATAGCTAAAGGTCGATCATTTTCCCATAGCAACAAAGTGAGAGATTGATCATACTCCATCTGACGGCCTCAAAGGTACATCCAACTTATCAATGCACCAACCAATAAAAAAAAGGTCCTTTGCCAACTTTTCTAACATTAACCCCCCACACCACAACCTGTAAAAGGAATGGTCCCACCTACCACATGGAAACTCATCACTTTGTCACTATAACTAAAGATCAAGCAACATCTCAAAGTGACAAAGCAACCACCCTTGATCTGTTTGCATTGGATGGTAGAAGGTAGAACATAAAAAATGTGGCCCATGACCTTGTAGAGTTAGCATCCCAACCAATGAGAAACCAAAAAAATGCCAAAGTGTTTCAACAAGTGTCTGGCTATTCTGACAGGAAGGGTCCACCAAAAATCAAAGCCAAACCATTGCTATGTTGCATGAAATAACTCCTTCACATCTCTGCATAGAGACATAACAATGACCATCAATGATGAAAGATCTGATGATAGGGAAGCTATGTGGGCTCAAAAGATAACTTTGACAAAAAATAGGAAATACAATGAGGTTTTATATTTGTTTATTTTCATATTTCCATTTGCATTTAAATATTTAAAAGTGGTAAGTGACCTCTAGGTGGGATTAGACATTTAAATTCAATATTTTGGCATGAGGCAAATAAGGTTAATATTTCTAGTGACTCAAAGGGCATGCAAGCTTGCTATGCATAATACTAGTGACCTTATGTATTGGACTAAAAATTCATAGAAAATGAAAAAATCCACCCAAAAAAACCCTAAAAATTGTAGAAAACATGCTCAGGAAACCTCAAAATTGCCTCTCTATGATTGGAATTAGGAATTAAAAAAAATCCTCTACAAGCTCTACAAAACACATGTGCTTGTGCACTTCTTGGAAAGAAAGAAAGCTAATCTAATATGTACAAAAAACCTTTAACCTCCCCTATAAAAAAGGTTTAAGGTGAATCCCATTGACTAAGATTGGGAGAACTTCACCATTAGCCCTAGATAGCTAAAAAGCATTGGCCTCTTTGTAGTTTGTCATAATATATGGGTCACTCCACATAGTATCAAATTTGGAGTGCCTCCCTATTTTTGCCCTATCTACATCCCATTTTAATACTAGATCACCTTCTCTAAAGATTTTGACTCTATCTTTCCTATCAAAACTCCTTTTTACTTGTTTTTGATGTGTTTCTAGGGTCTGCATGGCCTATTTCCTTTTCTCTTCTAGTTCCATTAGTTCTGCTATACTTACTACCATGGCATCATTTTCCATTAACTCTAGCTGATGAGCTAGTTCTAGGGATGGAAACTCTAATGAAATTGGAAGCCTTTCTTCTCTTCCATATACCAATGTAAAGGGTGAATTTCTTATGGCCCTCTTAGGTGTTATTCTATGATTCCATAGTGTTGTCCTCAAATTTTGATGCCAACATCCCTGATTGTCTTCAATTTTCCTCTTCATAATCCTTATTAAGTTTTTTTTAGATGACTCAGCCAATCCATTGCCTTTAGGGTAGTATTTTGAGGTTGTACTCAAGTAGATATTATGATCAAATTTCCATGCACAAATTTGAGCTCCTACACAAGATTTTGAATTATCTAAAATAATAGTTGAAGGGTCACCAAACTTGGTCACAATTCCATCAAGGAATTCAATAATAGAAGATTCTATTGCATCTCTTAGAGCTACTACCTTTTTCCATCTTTTGAAATAATCTATAGCTGCCAAGATCCATTTGTGACCAGCACTAGAGGGTGGGTTTATTGGACCAATAAAATCTAAACCCCATTGGTCAAAGGGTCCGTCTACTTGGATAGGATGGAAAGGAAGGGCAACCAATCTTTTCTTTCTCTAGAAGAAAGCACATTTCTCACATTTTCTCACATGTTTGTGGCAATCTTTGAAAAGATTTGGCCAATAATAACTAGCCCTCATTATCTTCATTGTTGTAACCCTTGATGAGAAATGACCACTAGCAAGCCCATCATGGAACTATTTCAATAGCTTGCTGATCTGATCTATTTTGATGCATCTCAATAGGACTCGATTAGAATCTTTCCTAAATAGTATTCTATCCACCAAGACATAAGGGATAGACTACAATCTAAATTGTCTCCTCTTAGCTCTATTTAGGCCATTTGGATATCTTCCCTCTACTAAGAAAGTAGTCATATCATGCAACCAATAATTTTGATTTTCATTTCTTGTTGGTTGCTCATTCTATATTAAGAGGGCAGCTTCCTTGGGTGCCATAAAAGAAGAGACCATCTTCTCACATAATCCTCTACCTCTCACAAGTTTTTTGATCTTGATATCAATATCATATTCCATGAATTTTTTGATCCATACAACTCTTTTTTCATTGATATCCTTGTTTAGCAGGAACTCTTTTATAGTTTCATGTGGAACCAAGAGCTAAACCTTGTTATGAAACAAAAGATGTCTAAATTTTTTGAGAGTCCATACAATAGAAAGGACTTGGTTCTCTCCATAGTTGTATCTTCCTTCATAATCCTTAAGCCCTTCACTAAAGAAGGCTATGGGCTACTCTACATTCTTATCATTTTCTTGAGTCAAGACAACGGAAATGCTTGACTCACCACCTAAGGTATATAGAATGAAATCCTTTTCAAAATTTGGATTGATGAGAGTAGGGGTTGAGGCTATGGATGACTTGATCTTTTCAAAACTTTCTTTCCTTCCTTGGTCCATGCAAAGACCATATTCTTTTTTAGCATAGCTTGTAAGGGGTTTCACCATGGTAGTGAGATTAGCGATAAATCTTCTCACAAAATTTATCCTACCAAAAAAACTTTGTAGCCCTTTCTTATGTTTCAAAAAAGAGAGAGAAAGTATTGCCTTTATTCTCTCCAAATCAATGCTAAAACCATCCTTTGAAACAATGTGTCCTAATAATTTTCCTTGATTGGTAGTGAATACATGCTTGCTTGAGTTAAGGTATTCCCCAAACTCTCTACACCTTATAAACACTTGTTTGTGATGATCAAAATGATCTTCTATATTCTTTGAATAAACTATGATATCATCAAGGTAAATCAATACAAAATTTTCAATCATGTTTTTGAAAGCCATCTTCATTGCCTTCTAAAAGGTGGCACCTACATTAGTTAATTCAAAGGGCATTTTATTGTAAGCATAAGTGCCCCACTTTGTGGTGAATACAATCTTGTATCTATTAGCCTTTTTTACTAGAACTTGATTGTAACCAAAGAATCCATCAAGAAATGAGAACCTCTTAGAACTTCTATCCTTAGATAATATTTGTTCTATGTAAAGGAGGGGATGATGATCCTTAAGGGAAGCTTGGTTAAGATCCCTAAAATCTACACACGATCTAATTTCTCCATTCTTCTTCCTAACATGGACAAGTTTTGCTACACATGATGAATTCTTGATAGGGAAAATTATATTGGCCTCAACCAATTTTGATAGCTCTTTTCTCATTAAGGGTTCAAATTTTAGGATTCACTGGCCTCTCTCTTTGTCTTACTAGTTTGACAATATCAATTAAATCTATGGTATGCTGAAAAAAAACCTTCAAATCATCATACATCCAAGAAAATATATCATTAAATTCTTGACATAAATAAATAAAACTTTCTTGTTCAATTTCAGAGTACACCTTCCCTATGTTCAAGGTCTTTCCACCAGCAACTAGAACTAGTGTATAATCATCTTTGTCAATAGCTAAGTTCATGACTCTATCTCTTGCTTGGTCATTATGGTTGAAAACACTTTCTAGAGTAATGAGGCTCTTAGGAAATTTGTTGGAACTAAACTTAATGATCTGATCTCCATAGTTGTTCATATAACCTAGACTAGTTTCATGTAACAATTGGTTCATCAGACTCAAACAATTGCCATTTGGTGTTGTTGTTAGGGATAGTAGGCCTAATCATGACCTTATTTTGCTACTTCTTTTCAACTTCAAGGTTCTTTGGCATATCATAAGATGCACCCACTACTACAAATCTATTAGCAAATCTATTCTCTTTTCTAGGGATGCTTAAAATATTAAATGCATTGAAACTTTCAAAAAAATCCCATACTCTATGTTCATAAGACTTGAGAAAACCATTCTTGGTGATATTTTTATTTCTCACTTGATTAACCACCAACTCACTATCTCCATATACACTTAAGGCTTGAATTCCTCTTTTGTAAGCAAGTAGGAGACCCTGAATCAAGGATTCATACTCAACCACATTATTAGTACAACTAAATTGGAGACTAAAAAAGAAGTAGTACCTTTCTAGCACAAGAGAAATCAACATCACACTAGACCCTAATCCATTCTTATTTCTTGATCCAAAAAAATACATACTTCATATCCCACTCACATATTCTTTGGTTTTCATAAGGTTAGGGACAAGAGCATCCTTTTCTAACACACAATATGTACCAAGACCTATCTCAAGGGTTTCTAATATGGATCAAATTGGTATGCATTAGCCCATTCATCTAAGAGAAAATTAGGTATCCCTGCTAGAGAAGTAGCAAGCTCATTCACTATATCATTCTCAACCATTTCTAGGATAGTGTAATTCAAATTGATGAGGTTAGGGGTGTAGGGTTCAATATGATGGAGAGCTAGAGGCTCTTATCTAATTGAAGCCTTGGTCCTGCATCATTTTCTAAAAAAATTGTATGACCAATTAGAAGATATGTAAACACCTATTTGTGTATTGAAGTCTCTTGAAAGACAAATCAAAAAGTGTGGCTTGACTTTAGAAAATGATATATCTTGAGTTATATTACAACTAGGGCATGCATGTAGGGACATTTCCACATTCCTAAGGATCCCTATAGTCTTAACAATACTTCCATTCAACTATAATACATCCCTAACAATGAGTTCATATTTCATTTCTAAAGCATCAGCAATAGACTTATGCATCACCAAACTTCTAGCCCCTAAATCAATCATGCAATTGTGGACTAGCTTATCCCCTACAATTAGATAAACATAAAATTGAGGAGGGCTAATCTTTTTACTTGTTTCTACCTCCTTTGATCCTCATACTAGGCTTGTGGCACTTTCCATGCTAGGTGGTTGATCCTTTAGTTCAATACTTTCCAACTCCTACTGCAAGAACCTCTTTTGCATGGGTATAGTAGCAACAACATCCCACATGGAAATATTCACATTTTTCTTCTTCATTTATTCTACCACAATAAATGAAGCATTAGGTACTTTAGTAGAAGCCTTTGGAACTGCATCTGTAGGAGGTTGAGATGAAACAAATTGGGGGCTATTCACATCTCCTCTAGAATTACTCTATTTTTATTGTAGAGGAGCATTGACTCGATCATCTGTTGCTTATATATGAGGCACTGCATTTGATGTTGAATCTTGATTAGGAGGAGGAGGAGGGGTAGCATCTTCAACAGCTTTTCTTTTGCTCCTAGAATTGTGAGTAATGGAATCCTAGTTTACATTACAATGTTCCTCCACCTGATGATTCATAAAGGAGCAATCACCCCATCTTTGCAAATATGAGGCATCTTTGGATTGGTCCTCCTTGTATGATTTTCCTACTACAAGCTCTTGAATGGTAAAAGTCAAATAAGATTTAGCTATCTGACACATGCAATAGGAATAGGAGTAGTTACAAGAGGGAAAAAAATCCTTATCTTGGGCCATATTGTTTTGAGGGACTATGGCCTTGCTTTGGTTTGCATTTGAGGTAGAGGCATGACTATTCTACCTATTTTGTTCGAAAGAATTATTTCCAAAATTATGATTTGGAAGCCTACCATTGTTTGGAGTTTAATATTGCAATTGATGAGCCTTACTATCTTGAGCTTGCTACCTCTCCAATGTCACCACTTTTTTGCCCACCATTTGCATCATAGAGAAGCTCTTTTCCAATATCTTCTCTTAGCCTTGCAATATTTTATCTATGTTTAACATCATAGACTGCATCATCTCGTTGATTTCATCTATTCCATTTGAAGATGTGGAAGCATGAGGGACTAGAGCAAGGGGTTGTGATGTAAAATTTGTGGGAATAGGGGCCATTTATAGTTGGTTATTTGGGACATCAAGGAAGAAGGTCATAAGAGGCCTTGGGGCTAACTTTTCTCCTTGTATCAATATGTTTTCTACCTTTTTGCAATTTCATAAACATTAGGAAAAGTATCTCCTCCCATGGTTAGGATTGTAGTGGCAATGTCACTTTTAAAATCCTTGAGGTAATGCAAGAAGGCATTACTGGGGGAAGGCTTCATTGAAGTAGGTATTCTATCCCATGTTTTCTAAAATCTATAATTGAAATTGGTAATACATTCATGGGGGGCTCTTTTTATAGTAGTTAGCTATTCTAAAAGTGAAAAATAATCATTTTTATCCTCAAAGTGTTTACATAGTCCTACTTCTAATCCATCCCAATCTATTAGAGAACCATGTGATAGGCTCTTGTACCATTGTACAACTTTTCCTTTTAAAGATGAAGCTAGGATTCTAACAACCACATCATCTTCTATAACACCATGGATATTATAGACATTTGCAACCTCCTGAATATGTTCCAAGGGAGAGATAGAAGTTTCACTAGTAAATAAAGGTATACTTTTAAGTGCAACTACTGGTATGTCATGTCTTTGGGCCAATAAGAGAGGACTTCCACCATTAAAGGTGGCAAAATCGTGAGCTCTAGGTTGTGCCATATTGAATAATGGTCTATTTATATGATCAGACAACAACCTAGGCTGAGATCTAACAATAGGAGGAGTAGAGATGGATCTTTCAGGTGTATTTGTTACTATTGTACTCCTAACTGGTGATAAAGATACTTTGGTCTTTCTTCTTCTAGGATTTGAAAATAAGAGTTCTTGATATTGAAAATTAACTCTAGAAGATGCCTTTGTTTCATCTTTGGACATGAATCACTACAACTCAGTCTAAACTAGATATGAATGGTGTAGAGTCACCAAGTACTTTGTAGAAATGAGCCTCTTAAATGCCTATAATATTGAGAGCAAAACTATTTCCTCAGCATTAATCTTGAAATCTACCTTTTCACACCAGTAGACTTAAAATTTTATAAATAGTGTCCCACCAGGTGTGCTAAAAACTATTCTCACAAAATTTTTCACCCTTGTCCAAATTTTTTACCTAAGGATAGCCTTATGAAATATGGAAACAACTTCCAAGCTATGGGACTCGAACCATGAGATCGAGTCTCCAAAGAAGGCTAGCTTCCTTTGCTATTAGGGTGCACCTAACTACACTTGGAGAGGAAAAGAGAGAAGGAATACATAGAAAGAAAGTCTACCTACTCTAACCTAAAGGAGACGATGCACCAAAATAGAGTGTTCACACTAATCTCTACCCATACATGCACTTTTGAATTATCATGACACCAAAAGATATACATATCCAGACTTGTTTTAATCTATCAATCACATGCAAATCAGAAAACCAAAATAAATGACACAAGGAAGAAGAGAATTCACTTATATATCATTCCTAGGCCAAAAAGAGATATAGTCATGTAAGATTATAGGTATCCACAATACACTAATGAGAGGCAAATAGGTCTTGCATAATACATCAACGGCTAGAGGAGATAAGGTAGAATGTCATATTAGTTTAGAGGAAAAGGGAATTTACAGTGAAATTGCAAAGCAATATCAGAGAAAATAGAGAAGAGTCAACCTTTACAAAGATTACAAAAATTGTCTTTATAGCCTAGGCATAATTGAGATATTTTCTTCCTTAAACCAAACTCAACCACTACCATTTAAGATTGCAGAGAACAATCATGTAGATTTGGAGAAAATCTAATCTTGGCATAGATTCAAACACAATGAAATCCAATATTTTGCCAAAATAAAGCCTTGAGAAGATATAACAATGCCATTAAATTACTTTGACCAAGTAGATGGATAAAACCAAAGATGGTAGAGTGTGTTCCTTCATTCACTACTGGGTGCAACATTCATTGGAAAGTCATTGGAATTGATGATGAAGATTGGATCATGCAAGAAAAAAAATTTTCCCCTTTTTTTGGCTCATGAGTCCACAAGGTTAGTAGGTCAACCAAGTTCTATAACTAGAAAGTACCACATGGACCAATATTATTTTATTTTTCTACCACCTAACAAGGTCTTCACATGTTTGACCATAAGACCTACTAACTACACCAAATTTAAACTTAACCACAATGGTTTATAATATTCTTAGTTCTAGCCACGATGTCAACCTAACTATGTCTGTGAAACTGGGCATGTCGAGACATGTGGTAAGACCTTGGTGTGTCACTATAGCTAAAGGTCGATCATTTTCCCATAGAAACAAAGTGAGAGATGTCAATCTTCCTCCATTTGATGACCTCAAAGGTACACCCAACCTATCAGTGCACCAACCAATAGAAACACAACCCTTTTCCAACCTATCTAACTCTGACCCACCACACCGTCACCCACAAAAGAAATGGAGCCACTTGCCACATGGAAACTCATCACTTTTTCACTATAACTAAAGATTGAGCAACTTCTCAAAGAAACAAAGTGACCACCCTTGATCTATTTTCATTAGACGATAGAAGGTAGAACATAGAAAATGTGGCCTATGACCTTGCAGAGTTAGCATCTTGGCTAATGAGAAACCAACAAAATGCCAAAGTGTTTTGACAATTGTTTGATTGTTTTGATAGGAAGGTACCACCAAAAATAAAATTCAAACCATTTCTATGTTGCATGAAATAATTCCCTCACATCTCTACAAAGGGACATAATAATGACCATTGATGATGAAAGCTCTGATGGTGAGGAAGTTGCATGGGCCTGAAAGATAACTTAGAAGAAAAATAGGAAATATAATAACATCATATTTTCATTTATTTTTGTATTTCCATTGGTATTTAAATATTTAAAAGTGGGAAGTGACCTTTGGGTGGGCTTAGACATTTAAATTTGATTTTTTGGCAGGAGGCAAATATGGTTAACAGTTGTACCATAGGGGAATGATGAGAAATTAGATTATTGGTTAGCACATTATGTAAGAGGTAAAAAACATCTCGTACAACTGATTATAGATGATGGTGGATTCACATATCCCACTAATTAAGTTGGTGTTTATGTAACATGGTTGTGGAGATACATGCTTATAAGGTATTGAATTACCACATTTGAAGACTATTAGAAGCACAAAACAATTCTCATCTATTCACACCTTATTATAGGTGAAAATGTAAAGTTATAGCATCAAGGAAGACCAAAAGTAAAAGAAATTTTATCTATTATTAATGTTGATCAAAAATCCCTATTGGAGACCCCAAAATAGAGAGAGGACCCTATGTGAACACTCAACTAGGTATATTTACTTCTTACGTTATGTTGTTCATAATGATTTGGTGAACCAATTAGTATATTGTTTAAATTTAATTAATTTATGATAGATCTTTGTTATAAATTTACTTATTATATGCCTACATAATACTAATATTTTGTATGATATTGGAATGTAGGTACATCATGAAGAGTAGCATTGCATTGAGATAAAAACCTAATAAGTAGCAGAATGAAGGAAAATCTATTATATTTTTGACACTATGATTTTTGGTAGTTGTCTATTGATTTAATATTGATGAAACACTTGAGATATTGTAAATATGAACTTGTTGGCTTAATATGTTTTGTCATAAGGCTCTCTAATGATCAAAGTGGCCTAAGAAGTCAAAGTCAACAAACATGGAGGGAGCTAAAATATTATGTTTTTACTTAATCAACATTAATATTGGTAATGTTTACAAACTTGAAAGTATATCTGACATAATAGTGACACAAATTATAAATATTGTAAAAACTTTTCAATTGAGGAGTATCGAAGATGCTCTAAGTGTGTTTGGTGATTGATATTTCGAGGGTCATAACTTAGAGCTCATGAGGGCTACTAGTGAAACATTTTATTCTATGGGATAGTGATGTCAAGGTCTAGAATAACCTCTCTTAGTTCAGAGAGATCAAATTATACTTGGATTTGGCACAATCATCTCACCCAATGCCAAAATTTAAAGTATATCTCAAATCATTCATGCATCATTTCATAACTTTCAAGCTAGTGATTCTATCATCAAATTGTCAATATCACAAGGTCAAAATGGGCGAGTGAACCTTAGTGATATCCCTCTTTTGATCATAGAGAGCCTATAATGTTCATAGCTATGTTAGACTGAAGTATCTCTAAGATGCTCTAAGTGTGTTTGGAGATCAATGTTCTGAGGGTCATAACTCAAATCTTGTGAGGGATATTGGTGAAATATCAAATTCTAAAAGACCATGGTGCTAAGATCTACAATAACCTCTCTTAGTCCAGAGAGATCATATTCTATTTTGATTTGGAAAATCGATCTCACCCAATGCCAAAACTTTTTGTATACCTTAATTCATTGGTGCATCATTGTGGAACTTTCAAACTACTAATAGTAACATTGAATAACCAATACTGTTAGCTTTGAATGGATGGGTGAACCCTAGTGACACCCTTGCTCTGACCATAGAGAGCCTAGAATGTTTGCATCCACCCCACATTGAAGTTTCTCTAAGACAATCTAAATGTGTTTGGAGATCAATCTTTTGAGTCTTTTAACTACAAGCTCCGAAGGGATATTAGTAAAATATTGAATACTACAAGACAGTGATGCTAATTTCTACAATAACCTCTCTTAGTTTAGAGAGATCACATTTTGTTTTCATTTGGCACAAAGATCTCATTCGATGTCAAAACTTGTAGTGTGCCTCAGTTCATTGGTGAATTACTGTGTAGCATTCAAACTCTTGATCATTAAATTGAATCATCAATGTCATTATCTCCAAGTGGGAAGGTGAACCCTAGTGACACTCCTCTCCTAATTATGGAAAGGCTAGAATATTTTCTACCACCCTACATTGAAGTGTCTGTAAGATGCTCTAAGTGCAATTGGAGATTGATCTTTTGAGTATTGTAACTTAGAGCTCGTGAGGGCTACTAGTAAAATGTCAAATGCTATAGGAAAGTGATACTAAGGTCTAAAAAAACCCCTTTGAGTTTAGAGATATCACATTTTTTTGGATTTGGCACAATGATTTGAGTGATGCCAAAACTTGCAGTGTACCTCAACTCATTGGTGTATCACAATGTAACTTTCAAATTGTTGATTGTGGCATCAAATTATTGAGAGCATTAGCTCTAAATGGGAAATTTATCCTACCCCCATAAAAGAAGAGCTACAATACCTAGAAGAATCTAGAATTAGTAATGATAGTGTCTTGCATCTGACCTCAATGAACCACCAGAGAGTACGTTTTGGTATTTAGTCCTACAGTAACAACCCAAAGGCCAAATATGCTAGCCATTATCAAAGACACAAATCCATATCAAACAAGGTGGGTTGTAACATGTCATGTTACAAATAAAGGAGATAAGAGGCAATATACAAATCAAAGGGACCTTGGTAGTGTTTTTTGCTTGAACATTATAAATATTGAAGGATCTAAAATATGTGTGACTAGCTTTAATGAAGATGTTGATCTACACTTCCCAAATATAGAGAAAGTAAAACATACGCAATTTCAGGTGGAGATGTAAAGCCAACTAATAAGTTGTATAACAAGTTAAATAGTGGATCAGAAATCATATTGTCAATGAACTCTATGATCACCCCCTTGCAAGATGACCATACTATTCCAATGCATCAGTTCCACTTCACACCCATTACTAATATTAGAAATATGAGTGATAATACAACCATCGATGTCATTGGAGTTGCTACATTTGTAGGGCTATCATTGACCCTATGAAGAAGAGACAACGCAAAAGTACCTTGTCACACTTTATAATTATTAGATAAGTCTAGCACCACCATAGATCTCACTATCTAGGGGCTACTAGAAAGAAAGCAAGGTAACCAAATATATCAAAAACATGAACAACATCAAAAGACTATAGTTGCAATAAAGAATGGTTAGATTAATCACTACAATGGAAAGGTAATCACAATGTCAACTACTACCACTCTAGCCATAGACCCAGATATTGAAGAGGCCCATGAAATCATAAATTAGTACCATGAAATCAGAGAGAGGGTAAAAACAATTGCAATCATAACTAGCACTCTAAGAATATATGTAGCGAGGATAACAATCTTGCATATTCAGGAAAAGAATAGAGAACATTTCTGAACCCCTTCATTGTATAGTGAAAGCTACACTCATGATTATCAAGGAAGATGATATTTGCTATCTATCTTGCCCTTCCAAAGTTGGAGAATACTAGTGTAACAAAAAACTTTTTGAGGAAATAGATGGGAAGTGGATGTTTACAAAGTGCAATGGGAGTCATTCTGATTATGACTGTAGGTATCTACTACAAATGAAAATTAAAAACCACATGGATTCAATGTGGGTCATTGCATTTAATGAAGTTGTGACCCAACTGCTTGATATTTCTGCCAAAGAGCTATGTTCCATTGATTCTTCAGGAGAAGATGATAATTATGCTTGCCGAGTAATAAGAGATGCTTTAAAAAACTATTATTTGTTTAGCCTAATTTGTAGGAAAGAGATATACAACACCACAGAAAGGCTTAAAGTTATTGTTGAGAAAATTGAACTTGTAGATTTTATGGATAAGAGTGAAAACCTATTGAAAAATATTGGAAATATCTATAGTAAAAGCTATATCAAGGGATAAGTTGCTCCATCCTCCATATCCCCTAACTTGTGAATATACCATCCTTTATTTCTGTGATTGTGCAGTTATCACACATCAATTGTTTGAAGCCTTCAATACATTATTGTACATTGTTTGTATGTGATGTACACATGAAGTAAACTCTCATTGATGGTTCTATTTTGACACTAAAGTTTTTGAATCAAAACTTATATAGTAGATATGTGATTACACCTTTTTAAAAAGTCCTCTCTACATTCTATTGATTAAAGTCTCTTCGACACTTCTATTTTCAATCTCAACTCCATGAATCATTACTTATAAAGTAGACATGTAATTACTAATTGTATTTGATGGTCTTTATATTCTATTATGTTCAGCTATATATTACACTAAAAATAAGAAATAATGGTAAATACACCAAAAATAAGACTAAAGGAAAGGCTTTCCCAAGAGCAGCAATAAATGTGAGAAAGCTATGTACTACCTAAATTGACATATTTTCTTTTATTCAATAAATAATAAATCAAAAAATAGTTGTATTGTGATCCTAAATATAGGATTCTAATACCTCTACTATATTCGACCTGTATAACATATTCAAGTTGCAAATTACTATTACGACTTTCATGAAATACTAATGATTATGTTTCTGCATTATTTACTAGCTCAATGCTTCTAGGAAATAATTCTAAATAAAGATGATTCAACATGTATGACATACAAGATCAAATGGAAATTGAAATTTTCTGCCCAAATATATTGAAACATGGGACTACTATGATAGATGACTTCATCAAACACACATATTTATATAGGATTTATAATGAAGGAAGACACCTTTGTGTGTGCACAACAACTATTGGTGCAAAGGAATTTGATTGCATGTTGACTACCATTAGAACACAATTTCAACCATATGTTTCCTAATGCAAGTATTTCATAATTGATTAGCTACAGTACCTACAATCCAATAGACATACAATATCTTCTAAGTGGGATTTGGTTCCAATCAACATTCCTAGAAACAAAACTAGATTATGATTGTTTACTAGCTGGAACTAGAAAAATGTGGATAGAAAAAATGTTGTAGAGGCCCCAAATCCATAATCCAAGATTATGGAATCTACACTACCATGGTGAACCCTTTAGACTACAACTTGGTTCTATCTTGAATACAATGTGGAATTGACAAGTAGTGAAAAGGTGGGGACAACAAGGAGTCTACTTAGCCCTAGCAATCAAAGAGAGGATTAGAACAATAGCCATAGAGAAAATACAAACATGGACACAAATAGATTATACCTTTTCTCCACTACTATATCCTACCATAGGATATTGGGGTTTATGATGTTGTATATTTGAGCATATTTATTGGTTTTATGAGTTATACCTAATGGAAGAAGCATTTGTGTGTCCCCAAATTGAGTGGCATGCAAGCTATCCCAACACTAGCTTGGATATAGATCAACTTATTAGGCCCTAAAGGAAAATATCCTAATTAGGCTCATTGCTCACATATATTCAATTCAACCTATGCATTATCTAGTTCTATAATATATAGTTTTGAACAAGATATTCTTGCAATGATTGCACCACTTTGTTATAAGATAATATTAATGTAGTTATTGCACCAATTTATTCTTTTTGTAACATAATATTGATGTTACTCTTGCACCACCTTCTTCTAAGTTGTTTATGTAGCTATATCACTACTGTATTACAATGATGTACAATTTATGAGTGTACTCATTGTTTAGATCTTCTATGAAAATACCATCACAAACCTATCATGACAAAACAACACTACATTTCTTCATCCCACAAACCTACATTTTAACATTTGTTTAATAAAATTATTTGAAATCCTTTGCATTTCAAATCATGAATTCTAACTCAATCAACTATTCTACTATACAATTGTTCGATACTTTGAAAAAATCTCTATACAACATAACTTCCTATAAGTTTATGTTTCACATATAGTTTAAAAAAAATGAAATTCATTATATTTAGAAATGCAAATTGTAACTTAGCCAACCATTCTGCTATAGAGAACAAGTACTTGAGTCTAAATTATGTTACTATAATTTCAAGTGATTTACATAGAAAAGAAAAGAGAATATCATCCTAATCATTTTGATGGCTTAGGTGTTGCATTTGTTGTCTAAGGATCATGATGTTGCAATTGCTACAGCAAACCACAAATGGATATGTCCAATCATGAGAAACATCTCTATAATGAGCACGTAGATAAGATACTAGCACGTAGATGTGCACATCACAATGAGCATGCAAAGGCATAACCAACTACTGACAACATAAACAACTAGATGATTTTTCCAAAATCCATCATCAAACCACATACTACACTGGAGCTATCACTAACATACAAGGGCACCCAAAGACAACAAATTAAGCCTTCCAAGTCTACAATAGAGGAACCTCATAGGATATATGAGGATTATTATGCTATCCACAAAGATGATATACTAGCTTGTAGATGTATGAATAAAAGAGATCAGATTCAATACCATTGCCAAGACACTCAAACACAATGACATAAAAAAATGCAAGGAAAAGGCATTATTGTGCATGCTACAAAAAATAGACAACTACACAAGAAGCACACAAAGAACAACTAATTAGACAACTTTTTCATCATTTTCTATGTTGACATATGCTACTTCAAATGTACCAATAGGTCGATGGAGAACACCTAACAAATATGAAGATAGCACAATTGCAACATTGAGATTTAGAAAATGAATAGATGCACTATTTGTCTTATGTAGATGCATGATTTGTAGTGAAAGCTACCTAGGCTTGACCTTGTAAACATCTATGCTACGACCTACATGCAAAAGGTGTTCAAAAGAAACTAGAGTACAATGGTTCTCAATATATTGAACAACATTGACCCAGGCAAGCAACCAAATGTTCTGAAGTGATTGGTAGAAATAGAAGAAATGTTCATTTCTCAAGTCAACCTAGTTATACAAATAATGAAGGTGTTTGGAAGCCAATATAAATACCATGGACACTCCATCATCTTTAGGCAAGACATCAAAAGTATTATTATAGCCCTTCCTCACCAAATCCCTAAATTAGATGTACTCATTGTACTAAAGCAATCTAATCTAACACAATGTTATGATTTCTATGTAACCAAAAGCCATGTTAGGGATGCATTTTTATACAAAATCAAATATGATCCATACTATATTGAGGTAAGAATAGATATAGGGTGCTTACTTACCCTACTATAATAGAGCACAAACATCTCAGCCTAGTTAACCACCATTGAGGCTATACATGACATCAAATTACCTAAAAGTGAGATGGACGTAGAAGAGATAAATAAAGATGAAGAAAATATTGTGGATAGTAGGCCCCAAACATCACCATTCATTACTAAAATGCCAAATACACCTTATGAGCTAGAAATAATATTCTACACACTACAACTTGACAACCTCATAGATTCTAGCAACAGTTGGCCTCAAATAGAATCCTCCCCAATAACTGAGTACAACACTAAGGGCTACTTGATATGTCATTCCCTACTCTCTTTCCAACTGGAGTCACACAACACATGCAGCCACGACTAAAGAAGGTGGAACTTCATGAGTATGTGTTACACTTAGTCCACTTCCATGACCAACGGTTTAGAAAACATTCACATTTTAGATACTTCATTCACAAACTTATGCTATGACATTGCACACAAGGAATTGCATTAGTGTTCATAAAGAAGAATGTAGAGGAGAATATACCAATGAGTATAAAAACCTTGCGAACTCATTTACAAGATGTACCCAATACTCAACTTGCAGATGAACTTATGCACTTTGGGTCTTCTATCTGAGGAACCAAACCATATTGGAACAACCAACACTTAGAGATAAAGACCCTAATCCACCAATTAGGTCCACCTTTTCTATTCTTCACCCTAAGTGCAATCAGTACAAAATGGCCGGATCGCCAACAACTCTTTACTAGTGATACTTCTCTGAGAATATTATCAATCAAGCGACAGTTAGATAAAAACCCACACATCACATTGCTCTACTTACAAAAAGGTTTCAGATCTTTCATAAAGAATTCATCTAGAATTTATTAGGTGCAAAATATTACTAGTATAGAACTGAATGGTAGAATAGAGGTACTAGACACATACATGGGTTTATTTAGCTTCCTAATGCACCAAGAGTTGATAGACTAAATTGGAATCACAATAGAAATTGATAATGCAAGAGCATTCTTCGAAACATATGTAACAACATGGAATCCTCATGAGGCATCTAAAAGAAATAATAAAATATACTACTCTCCAAATAATGATCCATGTTTACTAGACACAATGAAAATATTCTCTATAGACCCTTCTAAAGAATATTAACAACTTGTTAATCATGTCCAAAGACACACAAAATGCAGTATAGGAACATGTCTTCATTAAAAAGGAACAATAATGCAATGTTGTTACAAGGATTCTTGGAATGAAAAATTCCAATGTACACTAACATCTAATATTGCTAGAAATAAGACATATGAACCAGTATGGAATGATGATAAACTAAACATATTCACAAGCAACATATGCTAC
The DNA here is from genome assembly GCA_028749045.1 of Cupressus sempervirens. Taxonomy (NCBI): domain Eukaryota; kingdom Viridiplantae; phylum Streptophyta; class Pinopsida; order Cupressales; family Cupressaceae; genus Cupressus; species Cupressus sempervirens. Next base: position 47,300,365 of record CM053786.1, read on the forward strand.
AAATTTGGAGAGCCAACATAGATTTCCAACCTATCATTTTTAGAGAATTATTTCTCAAGTACATTTCCAAGTGTTTCAAAAAAGAAAAGAGAACATTAGAAACATGTACAAATATGTTATCCAAAATATGTGCAATGTAAGATGCAACAATCTAGCTCTAACAACATATAGGAAAATCATGATAAAAATAAACATTGAACATGACATATGAGCACAAGAAACATGCCATATGTTTCAAAAGCTTCTTCTCATATAATGCAATCTCCCCTTTGCCTCCCTAAATGTAGGTAGAAAGCTACTTCATTAAATCACATGGACTGTGAGAATACAGGACAATGACATACAAAACTACATGAAACAACCACCTAGGCTAGAGGTATTAACATTACTTAAATCTGCAAGGTTGTTTACTTACTTTGCAAAACAAAAAATAGATCATTGGGAAAAAAGAGCAATACAAGCCATTGTTTGCATATATCCTTGATTTTATAGTATTCTGGAATAAGATTCTAAACAGTTTGAGATATTATGTTGGACAGAACTGCTTCTATACAAATACTTCTACCACATTGAATAAGATGTTGGCCTTATAAAGGATGTAATTGAAAGTAATTGGAAAAAAATGGAAGCATTGAGCTACATAGTCTCGCATATTGATCATCTTACTATGAATGTACTAGTAAACTAAGATGTAGAAGCTAAGGAATACAACAATGATATGCAAATCCAGAAATAAGTGAATGAAAATTGTTATCATAGATGGGTCCAACATCCAACAATAATTTGAATGATATGAAATGCTTGAGAGATGTGAATTTGATAACAATAACAAATGGGATCAAGACAAAATTTCTCCCATCCTCTACCAAATAGTAGAAAAGTTTATAGAATACTTAAAAATAATAATCTCACTATCAATCAACACACCATTCTTTAATGTAAGTGATGTACATGGATTGTCTAGCCAGCAATAGTTAGCACTAAATATAAGATTTCTTCAACCACAAAAAGATACCTACACTATGTCACTATACATGATCATTCGAGGTACTTAGGGAATAGGAAATTCATACCTAATTAGTTGTATAAGATCTGCACTAAATGTGGTTACACAACAAGAGTCTAGTTGATTACCCACGTCCCCTCCAATAGGCTTTGCAACATTTAACACACATGCTACAACAAAACACTCTACATTACATATTCCTATTAAATAAATTCATCCATTATAAGGGTGGGCACTAAGTACACTTCAAGAAGACTTGAATAACATAAGATACATCTTGAACAATGAAATGAGCTTTATAGGCCTATGATTACTACTGAAGATAGATAGAAAATTGTGCCAAGTATTCCCTCATAGCAGTCACCTTTTCTTCAGTGGCCTCTCCATGATCTTGGTCAGAGACCTTGGACAACTACCACTAGTAATGGACAAGCCCATCTACATTGCTCATACAAGAGCATGACTACTTTGGGAGAGTTTCACAACAATTGTTAGCCTCCAAACATTATATTGCCAACAAGGATAATTGATCCAACAAATATAATTTTTCCAAGCACTACAAAACATAAAGAATGCAATACTAACACAACAAGATTGGGAGTTGCTTATGACACACACCCATGTAATAATAAGATCACTTGAAATTGAGAAATTTGATAATGCAACCCACTTATTTTCCACTAATGACTTATTCAAAAAACATAACAAAAAGATATTAAAGCAACTAAACTACCCCATAGCGTTAAGTGTAGCAACAAGAACAAGGATTGCAAGTAACAATACCACTGAGGATGAACAACTAGAAGCACACGTGTTACTTTTTTGAGGCCAATAGATCATGCTAAAAACCAGCATATGGACACAAATAGGACTTGTAAATAGAGCACTAGGTGAGGTAGTGCAGATTGTTTACAATCATGGCTCAAAGCCTTCTGATCTACCATAGTATGTAGTTGTATGAATAAAAAACTACATGGGTGCACCGTGGAATAAGGAAGACCCCAAGATGTGTTGTAATACTTTAGAATAATTGAGAGAAGGAGGGGGTGGATCAATTATCCAAGGTCTAGATGTATAAATAAAACTTTTCACAACTTAGTGAACCCATAAAACATTTATACACATGCATGTATCCATAATATTATGCAATCTCTAAAAGTTTGTAGGTTACTATCAAATCAACTTGCAGAAATGTAAAACATGAAACATAATAGATTCATCATCACACTTGAAAAAATGATTTAAATGGAAACCTAATTTAGGAAAACTCACCAATAACATGCTACTCTTTTTCACACTTCTAAAGTGATGTCATGCAAAAGGCCAACCTTGTTAAAGGTTACAATACACACTATTAAATGTGACAGTGTTAAAGGATTTCAATCAACCTATTAGGAGTGGGCCTTGTTAGAGGACTTTAGACCATTCACTTGGAATGTCACCCAGTTAAAGGATTTACAAATGACTCTTAGGTCAATCTTAATCCAAAGGATTTACCCTGAATGAATACAATTGTTAGAGAGTAATAGTAAGGCTTTGATCTGATACAATTTACAACTTCACTTACAAATTACATATCTCTATTTAGTCCTTAATTTAGCTTGGAATTTATACTTTGTAGCTATGATAGGTTGTTCACCCTTCAAGAATTTATCTCCTTGAGCCTTCTTTCTTACCATGCCATTTGTAGACTCTTCTCTTAGGTCACTAGATGAAGAAAAAATCTTGACTCCTTGTCTCCCTTAGGTTCTCGCACATGACAACCTTGCTTCATGACTAGTCATCCCTATAAATAGGAAATTAATATATTTTGCCACTCATTTTATATCATCCAAATTAGGGTTCAGATGTATCAGGTAGGATACAATGTATCTACCCCATATCTCATATATCTTCTAGAAACTTCTCCTAGAATTCATTTGAATTCACCTAAAATGGTTTACCTTGAATTTTGTGCAACCAACTCATCAACCTTATCTTCCACCTAATTCACACAATCCAAGAAAACCAACTTGTCAGCTTAGATTCATCAAATCCATGATCTTTTAAATAATACAACAGCTTGACATTATCAACCTTTTGATGCTCGACACATGTTGCATTGCTTGGCATCCACTATGAAATTACTCAACATGAATTAAAGTTTACTAGTGCTTGACATCAACTAAACTTTACTTGGCATCAACTATTTTACTCAACATATACTAGAATGAACTTTTACTCAGCTCCAACTAATTTTTTGCTCAGCTTGTACTAACTTTTCTTGGCACCTACTATCCACTCAGTCAAGATTGGCAGACAAAATTTGTGTAACCTTTTGTTCTAATCTTTCTTAGTGTAACCACCCTTTGTAACCATAAGTAGATTACCAATACATGATGTCATCACTATCTTAATTGATCCTTTTACTTCATTACATAATCATAACTAAACCTTTCCTCTAGGTGCTATTGTTACATCTTTTGATCAAATCCTCTTAATCAATCAAGTAAGTGACAGTACTTGAATCTTATAAGTAGTTGTCTTACCAACAAATAACAGGTTTGACATTAATGACAAAACAATGATTGAAACACTAAGTCTTCTTCAACAATCACTCTCAACATTGATCTTTTCAATCTGTTGTCAACAATCTCTCTCTTTCTCATTGATGGCAAACCAAATTGATCAACCAAATCAACCAAATGGTAAACATCTTTGTTCAAACCGACTAGGTTAAAATAGTAAGACAATACCAAAAATAAAACTTGTATTGAAATCTCTCCCTCTATCAGCAACTTCCATCTTCTAATTATATTACAAAATTATTTCTTATAACTCCCTCTAACTAGATAGATTAGGATTTATTCCTGTTACTTATATTCTTCTCTATCTCTTTGACAAAAATATCTTGATATCTCTCTTGATTCTCCTCTAATCAGTAAACTCTCCCTCAACATTTATACTAGCTTGATCTATCTCCCTCTTGACTTCATTACTAAATCTCTCCATCTTTGACAAAAATGCCAAAGACATATACCAAAAAAATTTCATCTTAACATGTAGATATAGACTTTGTCAGGTTCTTTCAGTTTCTCCCTCTAACACCTTGCTTGTGACCGATTTGAAGTTTCAGCTCTGTGGTTACTTTAAGTAGCTCCTAAAGTAGTATCCTCTACACCAATGTGTAACATATGAACATCAGCTTATTTGATGTAGGGAACTCCTCTTGTTACTTAGATAGTCTTTGATAGGGGTATAACCCCTAATTTATCTCTTAGATACTCATGAGCATCCTTAGGTAATGATTTTTTGAAGATACCATCAATTTTCTCTTTTGTGTTGACATATTTCTTCTTCACCTCTTTATCTTGTACTGACTCTCTCAAGTAATGATTCTTGATTGCAATGTGCTTTGTCTTTGTGTGCATCACTACATTCTTTGATATACTGATTGCACTTGTATTATCACAATAAAGTATCACTAGTTATGTGATTTCTTCCTTCATTAATTTGAGTAGTTGTTTGATCCACACAATGTTTGTACTATTTATAGTAGCAACAACATATTCAACTTTAGTAGTAGATTGTGAAGTACAATTTTGTTTATAGCTAGTCCATGTAACTAGTCTCTTTCCTAAGAAAAATTCTCCTCCACTAGCACTCTTTATGTCATCAATGTTTCTAGATCAATCAACATCAGTGTAAACTCTCGATTCAAATTTTTCATTTTTCTTGTAGTATAGACCAAACTCTTTCATTCCTTTTAGATATCTCATTATTCTCTTTACAACCATTAAGTGATTCTGTTTGGGATTAGAAAAGAATCTTGCAACTATCCCTACAAATAATGCAATATTAGGTCTACTGTGCACTACATATTGCAATTTACCAATCATAAACTTGTAAAATGTTTGATTCACCTCAGCTGAATCATCATTCTTTGACAACTTGTGTCTTGTCACCATAGGTGTACTTATTGCTTTGAAATCTTCCAATCCAAAAGTTTTCAATATTTCCTTGACATGCTTTGACTAAGTGATTCATATACCTTATTTTATTTGATGTACTTGCAAATCAACAAAAAATTTGATTTCTCCAAATACAAAAATCTCAAATTCTTACTTCATCTGATTTATAAAATCTTTACATAAAGCATCTTGACCTCCAAATATGATATCATCAACAAATATTTCAGATAACAAAATCCTTTTGCATTTCTCTATCTTCATGTATAGATTGTTTTTATCGTCAGTTCTTTCAAATCTAATCTTCACTAGATAATTATGAAGTCTCTCATACCATGCTCTTCATGCTTGTTTCAAACCATATAGAGCCTTGTGTAGTCTATATACCATGTTCTTATTGTTGACATCAACAAAACCTTCTTGTTTTTCTATGTAAACTTATTACTCTATTATACCATTCAAAAATGCAGATTTAACATCCATTTGATAAACTTTGAAATCTTTGTATGTAGCAAAAGCAAGTAGAGTTCTTACTCCTTCCAATTTAGCAATAGGAGAAAATGTATCTCCATAGTCAATTCCTTCTTTTTTTGCATATCCCTTGCAAACTAATATTTCTTTTTTCCTTGTGACTTCACCATTTTCATCCAACTTATTTCTAAATACCTACTTGGTACCAATCACATTTTTTTTTCTTTTGGTCTAGAAACAAGACTTCATGTTTTTCTCATCTCTATTTGTTCAATCTCTTCTTCCATGGCTTTACTCCAATCAACATCTGCTAATGCATCTCTTACTAATTTGGGTTCCTTCATTCTCAACAAATATGTATCACTTTTCAATTTATTTCTTATCATTGGTCTAGCATCTTTATCTCTAATTATTTGAGTATTAGGATGATGTCTTTTGACATATTTAGACAATCTTGGTTCAGCTCTTATTTCTTCATTTTGTCTTTCAACTTTAGAATCACTGTGTATATCTCTATCACGTATCTTAGCATCTCTTTCATGTTCACTAATCTTAGAATCATATTGTACATTTACTTCATTCTAGAACTCAAGATTTGAATGTAGCTTAGTTTTTGAATGTAACTCAACATTCATAGGGTGTAATTGGACAGTCACTAAAATTGGCTATTGATTTGTAACTTGATTTGTAGTATCTTCTTTAGTAGGCATTCCTTCATAAAGGTATACAAATGATTTGTATTATTCTGGCTCTTTCATGGGTTTAGCCTCAAACTTTTGTATATTCATCAAAGTTCACATTTTCACTTTTCACAATCTTGTTAGTGTTAGTATTTAAACACTTATAAGCTTTACTTCTTGTGGAGTATCCTAGGAATATACCTTCTTCACTTTTTTCATAAAGCTTTCCATTCTTAACATCTTTAAGAATGTAACATTTACTTTCAAATACCTTAAAGTATTTTACATTGAGTGAGTATCCATGCCATAGTTCAAAAGGTGTTGAATGAGTACCTTTCTTGATTTGTACACAGTTCAAGGTATAAACAATTGTGCTTACAACTTCTCTCCAATATTTCAAAGCAACATTCTTTTCCATCATGAGTGTTCTAGCATAGTCCATTATAAATCTATTTCTCCTTTCAGCTATTCCATTTTGTGGAGGTGTTCTAGGGGTAGATGTTTTTCTTTTGATTCCTCTATCATTACAAATAATCTAAAATTCATTGGATGTAAATTCTCATCCTTTGTCAAATCTCAAACACTTCAAACTTTTACCTATTTCCTTTTCAACTCTTTCCAAGTACCACTGAAACATTTGGAAAGCATTATATTTCTGTTTTAGAAACATAACCGTCATCATCCTAGAATAATCATCAATAAATATCATTATGTACTTATCTCCTTTGTAGCTTTGCACATCAATTGGTCCACACAAGTGAGTATGAATAATCTCTAGTATTCTTTTAGAGGTATAAGTTTTACTCTTAAAACTTGACTTTGTCATTTTGCCTAACTAACATTGTTTACACATTACATTATCAAGCTTCTTCAACTTAGGCAAACCTATAACTTTCTTCATGTTACTAATACTAACCAAGTTATGAAAGTTAACATGAGATAACCTCTTGTTCCATAGCCATACATCATGAAATTTTACAAGACAAGTACCATCCTCTATGTCATGATAGAATAGATTACTTCTAGTTTGATCAGTCTTTCCAATCAGTTTCCCATTTGTGTCATATATCTTAGCAATCTTCATTTCAAATTGAACATTACATCCCAAATTATTTAGTTGTGACACACTCAACATATTATAGCTAAGTCCTTCAACATATTAAGCATTGTCACACAAAATCTTGTCTATGAGTTTGATAGAACCTTTTCCTTTTATCAAACATGGTGCATCATTACCAAATCTTACATTATTTTCATCATAACAATTTAGGGTAATGAACTTAATTTTGTCTCCAGTCATGTGATGTGAGCATCCAATGTTAATGATATATCTATCATTCTTGTTCACACAAATCACAAGTGCAGTTGCCTCATCTTCATCAGATTCATCCTTTATTGCAGCATACACCACTTCATCATTATGTTCATCATAATCATCCCTTGTTTCCTCTTTAGCAATGTAGCATGACTTCTTTCCTTTATCTTTGTAATCTTTTTTGTCATCTTCTCTTATGTTATTGTACTTATCACCAACTCTACAATTCATCCTCAATTGCAACATACACCACCTTATACTCATGTTCATCAGAATCATCCTTTGTTTCCTCTTCAACAATGTAGTAAGACTTCTTTGGACTTTGTCTTTGTAGTCCTTGCTGTCTTCATCTCTTCTACTCTTGTATTCGTCACTTGCCTCTATAGTTCTTCTTCTTTGGGCATCTAGTAGAAATGTGACCAACCTCATTGCAGTCAAAGAAAATGATAGGTAACTTACCTTTGAACTTGTCGTTACCTTTGTGGAATCTTCTTGCTAGTAGTGCTTCAAACTGTTCAACATCCTCCTCATTTGTATAAATATCATTGGACACATACTTCTTTTTTTCTTCTTCTTCTCATTAGGTTCCTTCAATGACACCATAACTTTGAAAGAGGATTCAATCTTTTTAGGTTTGTAATTATCAAAGTTAGATAGCTCAAAAGTAGTGAGTCTACCTACCAGACCTTCAAGTGATAGCTTATTCTCCAAAATACATCTTAGTTCTCAAATTGCAGAAACTCTAATAACATATATAGATAACGGTGTTCTCAAAACTTTACTTAAAACAACATCATCATCTATATTACCAGTAGCTCCTTTTATTGCATTGACAAGTTCTTTTATCCTTTCAACATATTGAGCAATATTCTCACCTTCTTCCATTCTCATATCATCAAACTTACCTCTAAGACTTTTGGCTTTAGCTCTTAGAACATTTGCATCTCCTCCATAGATAGTAGTTAGGAAATCCCACATTTTCTTTGCACTACAAGACCTTTGATATCATCAAATTTTGCATAACTTAGGGCGGAATAAATCTCCAACATTACCTGGTTGTGTTCTTTCTTCTTCCTCATATCTTTAGTAGTAGGGGCACCAAGACAATCAACATGCTCCAGAGAAATGGTAGATTGTGCATGATCTCCAAGTCCTCCAAGTTGTAGCTTCATCAAACTTTGTCATGCAGGAAAGTTATCTCTATTGAGATTGGGTACTTTTCTTTTAGATGTCTCGATCTTTGCACTTCTAGTACCTTTAAACTAGTTCTCTTAAGTAGATGTCTCTAATACTAATTGTTGGAATACTTTAGAATAACTGAGAGGGGTAGGAGGTGAATTAATTATCCAAGGTCCAGATGTATAAATAAAACTTTTAACAAATTAGTGAACCCATAAAACAATTATAATCAGGCATGCAGCCATAATATTATGTAATCTCTAAAATCTTGTAGGTTACTATCAAATCAACTTGCAAAAATGTAAAGCATGAAACATGAAAAATTCATTAATACACTTGAACAATGATTTACATGGAAACCCAATTTGGCAAAAGCCACTAGTAACATGCTACTCCTTTTCACTCTTCTGAAGTGATGCCCTATGCAAGGCCAACCCTATTAAAGGTTACAATACACACTATTAAATGTGACCCTATTAGGAGTGAGCCTTGTTAGAGGACTTTAGACCATTCACTTGGAATGTCACTCAGTTTAAAGATTTACAAATGACTATTAGGTCAACCTCAATCCAAAGGATTTCCCTAGATTGATACAATTGTTAGAGAGTAATAGTAAGAATTTCATCTGATACAACTTACAAATTCACTTACAAATTATAGATCTCTATTCAATCCTCAATTCTTCTTGGCCTTCATACTTTTAAGCTATGATAGCTTGTTCACCCTTCAAGCATTTATCTCCTTGAGCCTTCTTGCTTAACATGCCATTTGCAGGCTCTTCTCTTAGGTCACTAGATGAAGAAAAATCCTTGACTCCTTGTCTCCCTTAGGTTCTCACACATGAAAACCTTGCTTAATGACCAGTCATCCATATAAATAGGAAATTAAGATATTTTTCCACTCATTTTCCATTGTCCAAATTAGGGTTTGGATGGATTAGGTAGGATACAATGTATCTACCCATTATCTCATATTTGTTTTAGAAACTTCTCATAGAATCCATTTGAATTTGCCTAAAAATGGTTTACCTTGAATTTTATGCCACCAACTCATCAACCTTATCTTCCACCTAGTTCACACAATCCAAGAAAAATACTTGTCAGCTCAGATTCATCAAATCCATAATCTTTTAAATAATGCAAAAGCTTGGCATTATCAACCTTCTGATGCTCGACACATACTACATTGCTCAACATCCACTATGAAATTACTCAGCATGAGCTAAAGTTTATTGGTGCTTGACATCAACTAAACTTTACTTTTCATCAATTGTTCTGCTCAACATACACTAAAATGAACTTTTACTTGGCTCCAACTAATTTTCTGCTCAGCTTGTACTAACTTTTCTTGACACCTACTATCCACTTGATCAAGCTTGGCAAACAAACTTTGTGTAACTTGTTCTTCTAATATTTCTTAGTAACCATAAGTAGATTATCAATACATTATGTCATCACTATCTTAACTAATCCTTGTACTTCATTACATAATCATAACTCAACCTTTCCTCTAGGTGCTATTGTTACATGTCTTGATCAAATCCTCTTCATCAATCAAGTATGTGATAGTACTTGAATCTTATAAGTAGTTGTGTTATTAACAAATAACACATTTGACATTAGTGACAAAAAAATTATTAAAACACTTAGTCTTCTTCAACAATCTCCCTCTTTCAATAATCTCTTACAACAATGATCTATTCAATCTATTTTCATCAAGATGGTGTCGATAACTCTAGTATCTCTATGTTGAAGAAGACAAGTACCAATCAATATCTCATGGGGAATGACAATACACAAATCTCAAGGTCTAACACTACAAAGAGTGACAACTGATATTGGACTAATAGAGAGACAAGGATTGACCTTCGTAGCTTTATCTAGAGTCAAGAGCTTGGATGGTCTCCTTCTCTAGCCACCATTCACCTTTGTTAGACTCAAAAAAATTAAAAATCACCCATACAATATGATAGCCTTGATTTTCACTATGCCTAAATTCTAAAAATTTTAATGTGAAAATGCCTTGAATTATGTTGTGTAGCTAGGGTTTATTATATTTTGTTATCTGTCCTTTGGTGAAAACCCTAAACTTGATAAGTTTTCTCATTCCTCGCTTTTAGATATCCCTTGAATTTCATAAAAACCAAACCCTTGGTTTTAATCCTCACCCTTTTTGAACTTTTGAAAATTAAAAAATCAATTGGTTCAATCTTTGTTTTAGCATATATTTACATTTAAATGTGAGCTCATAAAATTTTGAAGTGTGTGACCATGTGACTAGGCTGATGACATGGTCAAAGCTTATCATTAGACTACAACATATTATGGTGTGACCCAATGAAGTGGCTAAGTTTTTTTTGTTCATTAAGTCATGACACTTAAGTGCCTAGGCCCTTTTTGTATTGCAATTGAGTAAAGTAGTCAGTATAGACTTAGTTGCATAGTTGCTTGAGTGGAAAGCATGCTATGAATTTTAACAACAATGGCACAAAATATTGTGTTTGCATGGTGGAGGCCTTAAACACTAAAGAGTTTGAGATGATCATGGCTAGGCAAAAGTGGTCAGAAGCACTTAAGGAAACCTTTAATCATGTGGTCACAAGGGTAAAAATATAATCAAGAGGTTTGAATATGAAGCAAAGATAGGGTTAAAACATTCAAATTTACCTTCAGTCACATAGTCAAGGTAGTTAGGTCATAACATGCAAGATAAGATGTGACCTAGCAAATATAGCTACAAGATGCATGAATTTGTTTGTTCAAATAGTTGTGTGGTTGAAGTGAACAAGAGTTGTAAAAACAATGACAAGGAGAAATAGTTAGTTTGAAGAAAGAATTAATTTGATCACACTATCATAGTGTTAAGAGAAATTAATCAAAATAAGATTTACAATTCTTTATCTTTTACATTCACAATACATATGCTTTGACATTCACATTCTTGCACTTTTTGTTCTTACTTACATTTTGATTACATTGGATATGATACAATACATCACATATATATATATCAATCTAATTTACAAAATTACAAAGTTGGCCATGACACAAGTTAACACAAATATTACAATGGCAGCCCATATGAAGATACTCAGCTTTTGAAGATTGACTCGGTGAGGTTCTAATACATGACAACCACTATCACTGCTTGGCATCATCATGCTCTTGGTAGATGTAGAAGCTTGGTCCATACTAATCACTTTCAAGTAGTCTTGAACTCAATCTATAGTGGTGACTTGGCAGATATTGTGCAACTTGGTAAACATTGAATCACTTGGTTACTATGAAGTAGCTCAGTTAACACTGGCTTTACATGACCTAAACTACAAACTCGATAGATACTACAATGCTTGGTAAACATAGGCTTCACATGACATGAACTGTTGACTCGGTAACCACTAATAAACTTGGTATACACTGAAAATCTCAATTTGAACTACTAAACTTCACACTAACTAAATCTGCTTGGTAACCACTGAGATTAGTCCAAAAGACTTGGTTAGCAATTGTAGAAGCTCAGTGGCTACTGAATTACATAGCAAACACTGTAAACTATTCAATGAGCTTGATAGCTATGCATAATCTAAATAAGTGTGTGTCACTAATAACAAACTTGGTTGATATGTCAACAATCTCCCCCTTTGGAATTAGTGACAAATACACTTGTTAGCCCAAAACTGAATACCTTGTATTCATCATGTGATACTAGCTTGGTCTATTTTTGAGATTTTTTAGAATTGATCTTTGTAGAGTATTTCTTCATCATAGTATATTTCTCCCCCATACTATGTGATCTACTATGTACATATAACTTTTCTCTTATATACATATTTCCCCTATAACTCTTCTCTTCTCATATCTCATCTCTTCTCTGTAACTCTTCTCTTCTCCCCCTTTTTGATGGTAATGCCAAAGATTTATTCAACATATCTAAAATGGAGACAACAAAATGAGATAAGAATTCAGAGTGTACCTTGAGGGTAATTGCCAAAGTTTTATCCCAATTTTCTTGTAGTACCTTACATGTATGAATGGCAATTTGCACTTCTGCTGATAATTAAATCATGTGGTTAGCAATAGAGAAGTTGTTATCCTAGATCAAGATCTTTGAATATATAATGTGTTTCTATGTAGAATCCATGATTGGAAGAATCATATTTTGTATATCAACCAGTGTTGAATGAATCCTTGCTTCTCTTAATAACTCTTCTTGCAAGTATGTCAATAATCTAATCTTCTTTAAATGTGTAGAGCTTGGACTGGGGTCAAGTTGCAATTGCTAAGAACTTTCTTTAAGATTAGTATCAATTTTGGAAAATTTGTCCTTAACTTTCTTGGTATACTCAGTGACATCACATAGCTTGGTAAAAAGTGATGACACATTTGAACAAGATGCCTCAAGATATACAAAAATTCTTGAAAGCTCAACTTGATGAATATCTATTTGCTGAGCAATCTACTCCTACATTTTATTATTGAATTTATTTTCAACCTTCTCAACCAACTTCTCTTGTCCTTCGATGTCCTCATTGAACTTTTGGATTGCCTCTTCAAGCTGAAACAAAATAGGTTGAGAAGAATCAACCTCAATTCTAATAGCCTCAGTCAAAATATTCTTGGCGTCATCTATAATCTCATACTCTCTGTCTCTTTCCTCTCTCAATATTTGTTGCTTGGCCTTTTTCTGGAGGATTTCACCAAATATGTGCATTTGATCTACAAAAAGATTGTAGATATCCCATTTGGGAATTTCTATTTCTTCATCTAAATCTATATCTTCTTCTATCTCCTTTCCTTTAAAAAATTTTGTACTTAGTTGAACCTTAGGTTCAACTATCCTAGCACTTATTGCCTTAGTACCCAGAATGGAAACAATAGTAGACATACTCAGACTTGTAGTAAAAATTGATATAGCACTGATTGGTGGAATACTTACAAAGATGCTAGAAGAATCCAAAATTGATGAAGTCAAAAGTGTAGAATCCAAAACTAAAGTAGATAGAACTAGAGAGCTTACCATGGATGCACTCAAAATTGAAGAAGTCAAATTTTGAGAGTTGATGACTAAAGAACTTAACTTGGTAGATGAAGAGAGAGTCTCCAACTTGGTTAATGAAGTGGAAGTCACTTCTATCAATAATATGCTGAGTTGAGTAGGGGCAAAGAGTGATTGGACATTTGATGTATTTGTAGTACTCACAACCAAACTTGTTGAAGCTATCTCCATACTTGATGTAGTCAAAGGTTTGTTTAGGGAGTGAGGAAGTAAGGCAATTATTGCAAATGCTATCTTTACTGAGTCAGTATCCTCATCATCTTGCTCATCTTCCTTGGTAGCTTCTTCACCTTGATCTTCTTCATCTTCCTCATTATCAAAATGAGTCACTTCTTCAACATTTTCTTCCCCATATTTCTCCTTATCATCTTCTTCATAAACATCCTTTACTTCAATTGGATATTCACTTGGTTTATGAAGATGATAAATGTTCTTCCAAGTGTTTGTAGCATTCTTAACTACATGCTTTATATCCTTAATCAAAACTAATTAGCTATTAAACCTTAGAGTCATTTTATCTTCATTTCTCTTTAAAGACTCTTTCAGTTTAGCATCTGATATGCTCAGTAGTAACTACCTTAGGGTTTGTGCATTGTAGACACTTAAATTTGTCCAAAACCCATTTCCTAGTCAATTAAATAGATATTTATTATCTATTTAATTACCCTATGTTTAATTAAATAAATTCACATTTATTTAATTATACTCGCCTTACCTTGATTTAAATAAACTAAGGTTTATTTAAATCCTAACCTATTCCCACTTGCATCTAACCCCTTTCACTTTAATTAAGTATGTCACTTACTTAATTAATTCCCTCCTAATCCCACTAGGAATTAAATATTGCATTTAATCTTATTTGAACACATGGCTCCTACATTTAACCCTCACCTAACCTCACTATCCTACCTAACCCATCTTGCTAAACCTACCCGCTTCCTAATCATGCTTTCTTTTCCTAATCATCCTAGCTAATCACCTCTTAATCCTAAGTGTGTTCTCACACATGTGTGAGAGATGTTCACACTTTCCTCATCCCTCATATCTTGCATGCCTCTTGCACATTTGTCCTCTTGCATTAAAATCAAGTTGTCTCACACGTGTGAGAAGCCATGCTTCTCACACCTCATTGATCATGTCACTTTCAAAGGTGTCTCACACATGTGTGAGAAAACATGGTCTTACACACCTCTTACACCTGTCATTGACATGTCACATCAAAGGTTGCTCACACATGTGTGAGCATCTTGCCCCCTTTGCATGGTCAAAACCCTAATCCACTTGGAGTCTACTTGGCCTCCACCTCATGGACACCTCATTGATCCTAAGAGATCCTAGCCCTTCATCTTGCCTTTAATCTCAGCCGTCCATTTTCATATAAAAGGAGAGCCCTCTCCTCATTTTCAAAAGGCACCTTCTACCTCATTGTTATGCTGCTGGATTTGTGAGCAATGAAATCATCTACATTTGATTGTTTCATGAGGTTTGCATAGTGCTATTTTGTTGTTCATTTACATGTCTTCTTTCATATTTTGAGGTTTTGCATGATAATGTCAGAATGTGCATTAGTTGCTTAACGTGTTTTCCTTTAGTTACATTTTTATGCAACACATTTTGGCACGCCCGGTGGGACCCACTTCACGGGTTCAAACTAACGATCTAATGTGTTTTTGAGTATTTTGTGAGTTTTCAAGATCATAGGTTGAAGGCTTGCATTTGGAAATCAAGTTTCATGAGAAGCCTCTAATCAAGTCAAGGAGCCCATCATTGCATTTGGAGGACCTAAGGGAAGTTTTTTGACATAAAACACTTTATATCTTGCTTATTGCTTTATTTTCAAGTTCTAGGGTACATATGCATTAAATATTCATTGTTAGGAAAAATTTAAAAAGAAAAAAAAATACTCCCCTTTTGTTAATACATAAATTGTTTGAAAATAAAAAAAGGTAGATTTTTTGTTTCATTTCTTTTCATTTTTTGTATAAGTAGAAAACATTAAAAAATCAAAAAAAAAAAAAAGAAGAAGAGTGGAGTTAGTTTAATCAAAAATCAAAAATCAAAAATTCTAAAATCTAAAAAAAAAAAAGAAGTTTAGTTTAACTCTAAAATCTAAAATCAAAAAAATTTTAAAAATTAAAAAATTTAACCAAAAAAAAAAGGTTAGCATTTACATATGTAAAAAGTGTTTGTTAGTTTTTTGTTTTTTTTAAATATAAATCAAAAATCTAAAATCTAAAAAATTAAAAAAAATTAAAAAATTAAAAAAGAAAAAAAAAATTGGGATTCATGTTTGTTAATTTACATATGTTAGTTTGAAAAATCAAAAAAATCTTCGAAAAATATTAAAAATAAATAAATTTAAAAAAATATAAAAAAATATAAAAAATTAAAAAATTTAAATTTAAATTTAAAAAATGGTTTTAGTTGGGCAGCCACCTGCAGGCCCCACTAGTGGCGCCGCCCGCAAGTGCTTCCCTCATGCCACTTCCCTCCCCCTTATCCCGGCGCTGAAACCTGTTGCTAGTGCTGCATTTCCCACCGCAGTCGGCATCTACACCTCCCGACAGCTACCCTATTCCTGTCTGCGCCGCCTCTGTGCCACACTTCCCGGCAAGCAGCGCAGCTGCTACCACAGCTCCCTTGCTCCCCCTTCTCCCATTCCACCCGCGAGCGCCATAGCCTCTGCCGACCACTCCTCTCTGCCTTACAGCGCTGACACCTGCAACCACCCACGGTGGCCGCTCCCCTCCCCGCCGCATTTCAGACTCTTGCGGCCTCCACTGAGCATCACCCAAAACTCGTGCATAGCCACACCACCACAGCCATTTCTCCCACCTCCATCGACTGCTATTTTTCACGCCGTAACCCACTTTCGCCGCGGCTCTTCCAAGCAAAACCCTTGCCACCTCCTCCCCTACTGCACCGAAACTCGCCTACTCCTGTGCCCTCCACTCGGCTTTTCCACCTCTGCCCCTCCTGTTTGCAACCTATTTCCCACCCTCACTCAGCTTGCTTCCGACCTGCTCTTCCACCTCCACCCTGCTCCTCCTCTGCTCGCTCGTCCACCACTACTCTTCCAAACCCTACTTTGCGCCCTCCACCAGCAAAGCATAAAAAACAAAAATGCAAAGCATTTTCACTTTAACCAAAAAAGAAAACAAAATAAACCAACTCAAATAATAATAATAATAATAATAAATCAAATTTAAATTTAAAATTTTAAAAAAAAAAGAAAAAAAAAGGGGGTTCATAATCTTTTTCATTCTATTTTTTTAAAACATAGCATTTATCTTCTTCTTTTTTTTTTCTTCAATAAGTTATTTATATTTTATTTTTAAGTCAAAAAATGTTCAAAAACTAAAAAAAATTTGCTTGACATGTCCCTAACTGTCAATTTTTATTTTTTATTTTTTGCTCGCAGGTCGCTGATGTCAGCATTGCATCAGCAGTCCACATGCTCTTTTAAGCCATAAGGAGCAACCTTCACATTTTTTCTCATAACTTGAGCATACGAGCTCCGTTTTTTAAAAACAAAATATCATCGGAAAGCTGATTCTGAGCCCATCATGATGATATTAGTTTCATAAAATTTTGATGCAATTTGGGTCTCTATTTTTTTTATCAAAGTCCAAACTCTGTGCTAACCTTTTCATTGCAAGGTTGTTTCACATTTGCTCTATAGTTTTGATGCACTAACTTATCTTTTTGCAAGGATATTTTGTCACTACTCATATTGCTTGCAAGTTTTTGCCTTAATTTTTTTTTGGAATGAACATGTATGCTTAAACACTTGTCTTTTAATGCATGGTTAAATGCTAAAACAATCAAATTCAATCTTGAATGCCTTAAGGGAATGGACATGTATGCTTATGTTAGCAAACATTTTGAACTAGTTCTTATAACGAACTTACACAATCTTGAATGCCTTAAGGGAAATTGATTCCAGTTTCAACAATTTTGCTTATGCACATGCTCAATTTACTTTCTTATTGACGCATTCACATTTTCGTTTACATTAGCGCTATTTTAAGTTGGAAAGAACCTTGCATGCTTTAAACACGTGTGTCTTCAAGTAGATTACAAAACCTAAAGTTTCATTGGGAACAAATGCGTGTCTTTTTGAACCCCAAGGTGACTTACGTATTCTCTCCCCTCGCACCTTCAGGTGATCTTGGGTGCACAAGAAATAAGTGGTCTTGTTTTTCTTTTTTAGGAGGCCTGCTTAGGGATTTCATCACCCCTTGGGATGACCTCAACTCCCATGTTCTGGTGGAGTATAAAAATTGAGAGGTGAATTGAAAGACACCTCTCTTGGAAGAAAAATATTGTCACTCTTGGCTAAGCCCCAAAGAACTTTATACCTTTGGGAAGTGAAGGAGGAGATTTGGGTTACCATCTCCCCCCGGTTGTGTGGCAGTATTTTCTTTCATCTACAAATTTGAGCCTCATGTACCTTGCGTATATCGAAGACACCCTCTAGTTGATCCTTGTACAACCTAGTTGCAACCTTATAGGTTTGTTGGTGTGTTTGACATTCTTGAGTGTTTGAAACACACTTGCCTTGTACATATTTCATTGTATATATTTTACATCTTAAACATAAAAATCCAAAAAAATCATAAAACTTCAAAAATTCCAAAAAAATTAATAACAATTTCAAAAACAACAAAGACAAGTCTTGGTTTAAGACCTCTTAGTCAAGTTGTCCACATCACTTCCACATCACTTCTTCTTTCCATAAAAGTCATCATTTTCATACAATCTCATATTCATCATCGAAACCATTCCTTGATGTCTTCATCATCTCTATTCGTCCACATCAAATCCTTCTCATTCAATCTCATCCATAATCTTCATCCTAGTCATGTTTCATCATCATCTAGATCCAATTTCCTCCGCCAATCTCATAATGCATTCTTAATTCAATCCTCCACATCATCATCCTTCTAATCCAATCCCTTGTCAAATTCATTCATTTCTAATCAATTTCTAATTTAATCCATTTACATCTTCCTCCACAATCAATCTTTCTAATTCCATTCACATCTTCTTCTAATTCAACTTTGCATCATATCTTCTACTTTGGACATAGGAGCATAGTCATACACATTGGACTTTCATTCACATCTTGCATTCACTTGTTTTCCATATCATAGGGTCTTTATCAAATCAAATCAAACCCTAATTCAATCATATCAAATCAAAATCAACATCAAATCAAAATTCAATCAAGTGCAATGTAATTCAAATCAAATCAACACAAAGTCCAAACTTGCTCCTAGTCCTAAGTTCATATTTCCTTCATCATCAAATCTTTCATCACTCTTCTTCTAACATCTATGGATATGAATTTTCTTAATCAAATGGTTGACAATCTTCAAAGACAATATGGAGTTATACCTCTCGTTCAACCAACATATCAAATCCATCCTCAACACTTCATATCCAATTCTAATCGATCTCATGTTCATTATTCCTCTACCTTTGACAAGGGAAGTCCACCTCATTATCCTTCATCTACAAACACTTCTATTCATAGCCCACACAATTCCTCAAGCACAAATGACCTTGCCAAGGAAATGGAACAAGTAAAGAATTATCTCTTGGCAAGCCAACAACAAGAGGCCACCTTCCATGCCATGTGTCCTCTTCTCCCATGTTTCAAAGATCATAGTCCTCATGTACCATCCAACCCCAACCCTCCATGTAATCCCCTCCCCATAGTTCAACCTTCACACAATCCTAATCCTCCAAAATACACATCATCCCCACCTTGTAAGGGGTATTTCTCATCATTCTTGGCTAAGTATAAAATACAAAATAAAGAGAGCCAATCACCCAACATTCTTCCTCCAAAGCATGATACTATAGATGCCTCTTCTCCTGTAGATCTGAGCATTTCTCCATCCCATCCTTCCCCTATCCCTCAAGATCCATATATCCCCCGTAGTCCATCTCATGATTCCCTTCCTAACCAAGATCAAGACATTCCATGTACCAAACACATTACCGATTCCACTCCATCTCAAGAGTTAGCCTCCGTTAATCCTCCACTTCATGCAGATTCTCCTTCAACTCCATCCACTAATATTCCTCCATGTCAAGATCAAATCACACCATCTAATGATTCCATCCCCTCCATTCCATCTCTTGATCCACTCATTCCACTACATGATCCTCTTCTAAGTCAAGATCAAAGAACCCTTTCATATGCCTTTCATGATCCCATTCCATCACAAGATCCTTTTATCCCTCATGATCCCCCATGTGATCCAAATCCTCCACATGATCCTACCACTCATGAACCCCATACACTTGGACTCGCATCTTGTTTTAAAAATGCTAAGTATCCAATTGAAGAAATAATGTCTCAAGATGTTGGTACAGCTTCCACAATTCCTCCATCCAAACCTAAAGCTTACCATCAGTCATCTTCCAAGTCCATTCTAGGTCCTTATCTTCCATCCATTCTAGGTCCCTATCTTCCACCGCCAAATCCTTCATCCCTTCCATCCATTTTAGGCCCTTACATACATCCATCTACCATATCCATGTTTTCCCCTTCATCCCCTATTACAGATCAACAAAGGCACACATCCTTGAATTCCTTACCATGTTCACCATCCATATGCTCTCCATCCCACTTACCTTCATGCACCCTTACCATGACCAATGGAAGCACATTGGATGCTAAAGAAAAAGAAAATAATGGCAAAAATCCACAAAAATCAAAGGATCAACATGTCCCCTCTAAACGACATGTTCAAGAAAAGAAAAATATGATCCAAAGCAAAATCAAAAGGCCACAAAGGCTAAAAATCAAAAATGCAAAAATTATGTGGATACCAAAGCTACTTAATGTAGCAATGAATCTCAAAGACAGATTCAAAATGACATTGAATTCCACTAATCCAAAGGCTTCCACATCCATATTGGGTCCTTATGTACCCAAATCCACCATCCCAAACCCATCGTCTCCTTCATCTATTTTGGGTCCTTATATCCCAAAATCCAAACTTACATATCCTCCACAATTCCCTTCTTTCCATCACCCTTCAAGGTGTGTGCCAATGATGATCTTTCCGCATCCTTCACAAGTCTTCTAACCTAGCATCCATCAACCATGTCTTCCTCCCTCCCACTGCACCCCCTTAATCTAAACTTTTTCATAAGCCATTTTCCTTCGTTCACTACCCTATCAACATCTATGAGCAAATAGCCAAAATTCCTTGAAAAAAAAAAAAAAGAAGAAGAAAGGAAAAATATATCAAGGGATACCATCCACGTATATTGATGCTTGAGTCCTCCCTTCATTTTCCTATCATGTATCCATAGCCTTCCACTTCCGCTTATCCATTCATTCACTTTTCCTTGTCCACTTGCACTCTACACTGGGGGCAAGCGCCATCCATACCACTCTTCCTTGCCTATCTTCCATCATTCCATCTATTGTTCATCCATTTCCATCTTTGATCTTGACTTTCACTTTCCTTCATCCATCCACATGCTCACTTTCCATATCCCTTTCACATTATCCATACATCATCCTACG
Source organism: Cupressus sempervirens (assembly GCA_028749045.1). Lineage (NCBI taxonomy): Eukaryota > Viridiplantae > Streptophyta > Pinopsida > Cupressales > Cupressaceae > Cupressus > Cupressus sempervirens. The sequence goes on from CM053786.1 coordinate 47,321,570, forward strand.
CACTTCCATTCACTTTCACATCCACATCATTGATCTTGACATGTTCTCCATATCTTGCATCCCATAGTCCCTACATGTTCATTTCATCCATTTTCCATCCACACTCCTACATACTTTCCATCCCTCTTTCATATGTCCTTGATCTTGGTTATCCCATACCTTTCATCCATTTCATATCTCACATTGCATCCATACCCTTCATATCATTATTCCTATTTCATACCCTCCCTCACATTACCCATATTAATTCCACTTTCATTCTATGCTCGTGATCAATGCTAGAGGCACAATAACAAAATGTTCATACATGCTTTGGAAGAGCACATGCCTTCTCTTCCTCCATACGCTAGCCTTCACACTATCCTTCCATTTTTGCACATCCTTTCCCACCATACTTCCTTTCATCTTCATACCCTTGGTATGGGGCATCATTTGGACTCCTTCGAAACATGGTCCTGGGTTTTGCATTTTTTCGACACCATATCATTTAGCCCCTCATATCCTTTCACTATGCCTTTGATCCACCACCTCACATTGCTTTTCCTCCATTTACCATACCTTGACCCTCCCTTGTCATTGGTTCCATTCTATTCATTTTATCTCACATTCATTCAATCCATTCATTTTTTCCATTCTCTCACACATTCTTCTAATCAATTCATTTCTATCCATTCTATTCATTCTATATCACATTCAATCTAATTCTTCCAATTCACTTCAATCAAATTCATTCTTTAATCAATTTTCAATTCTTCTAATTCCTTCAAATCAACTCAATTCTACTCTCATAATTCTTCATCCTATCAACATTATTCTTCCAACCTTATCCATGTTCATTCTTCTATCCACCATAAAATCAAAAAAATCAAAAAATCTCAATCACTATGCAATGAATACTAATCCAATCAATCTAATTGTGTAATCTTGTACATCAATCCTAATCAATTCATCAATTTGACACAATCAGCTGATAATCTATTTCTTATATTCAAACATCATTATCATGGGATGAATCCTTCCCAATCCTTGGATGTGCATTATGCTTAGCATTAGCTTTTCCATCCTTAATCAATCATCATCAATCAGTCCATTCATGGGTTTTCAGCTTGACTAAGGGAAAAATGGTGGTTTTCTTTTGGTTTCTCATGCACGATTGCTTGATTACTTGTATGCATTAGCATTTTTTGCATGTATCATGGTCTTTGCATCCTATTGTCCTAGGAATCATGGTCTTCCATTTCATGGTTCCATAAGGCATCTGGTTGTATTAGACCCTTGTTTTTCACGTACTTGACCCATTGTCATCTTGGTTCCTCATACCTTGGTGCATAGTGTTGAGTACAATATCAAACTTAGGTTGTTCACACCATTGAAGCATAACTCTTATCATTTTCCATCCTCTTCCTTTCCATTTCGAGAGAACATCCGTGTTCTCCTAACCCACATGTCCTCTCGAGGGGGTATACCCTTCCATCCTCGTCATCCTTCCTCGTCCTTTCATGACTGGGGCATCACGCTACTAGTCTTATCCTCCTAGCCACTATATTTTATTCTTCTTTGATATAACATTACTAATGCTATATCAAAGAGGGCCAAAATGTAGACACTTAAATTTGTCCAAAACCCATTTCCTAGTCAATTAAATAGATATTTATTGTCTATTTAATTACCATATGTTTAATTAAATAAATTCACATTTATTTAATTATACTCGCCTTACCTTGATTTAAATAAACTAAGGTTTATTTAAATCCTAACCTATTCCCACTTGCATCTAACCCCTTTCACTTTAATTAAGTATTCACTTAATTAATTCCCTGCTAATCCTACTAGGAATTAAATATTGCATTTAATCCTATTTGAGCACATGGCTCCTACATTTAACCCTCACCTAATCTCACTATCCTACCTAACCCATCTTGCTAAACCTACCCACTTCCTAATCATGCTTTCTTTTCCTAATCATCCTAGCTAATCACCTCTTAATCCTAAGTGTGTTCTCACACATGTGTGAGGAATCCTCACACATGTGTGAGAGATGTTCACACTTTCCTCATCCCTCATATCTTGCATGCCTCTTGCACACTTGTCCTCTTGCATGGGAATCAAGTTGTCTCACACCTCATTGATCATGTCACTTTCAAAGGTGTCTCACACATGTGTGAGAAAACATGGTCTTACACACCTCTTACACCTGTCATTGACATGTCACATCAAAGGTTGCTCACACATGTGTGAGCATCTTGCCCCCTTTTCATGGTCAAAACCCTAATCCACTTGGAGTCTGCTTGGCCTCCACCTCATGGATACCTCATTAATCTTGAGAGATCCTAGCCCTTCATCTTGCCTTTAATCTCAGCCATCCATTTTCCTATAAAAGGAGAGCCCTCTCCTCATTTTCAAAAGGTACCTTCTACCTCATTGTTATGTTGTTGTATTTTTGAGCAACCACACCCCATGAGCAATGAAATCATCTACATTTGATGGTTTCATGAGGTTTGCATAGTGCTATTTTGTTGTTCATTTACATGTCTTCTTTCATATTTTGAGGTTTTGCATGATAATGTAAGAATGTGCATTAGTTTCTTAATGTGTTTTCCTTTAGTTACATTTTTATGCAACACATGCATAAATGTATTTTACTATTTGTATAGAAAAATCCCATCTACTACATTCTTTTCTTTATCAATTCATTAAATATTTGAGAGGCAATTTGGTCTAGTGAGTACTTCCATTTACCCATTTTTCTCGGAACCAATTCTTCAACTTGCTTCTACTCTGCCTCTATACTTGTCTCATATTTCAAAGATTTTAAATTTTTCATTCTAGCTCCTTCTTCCATTTTCTTCAACTTTTCCTGAAAGGTGGATTGAGGTCTGTTGAGTACAATGTCACTTCCTTTTTTTTGAGACCTCCTTGTAAAGACTATAGTAGATTTTGTTGCAAGCTTGGTGATGATCACCTTTCCCTTTTTCATCAAAGGTTCTTCTTCTTCTTCTAATTCTTCTTCATCCTCTAGCTCTTCTTCATCTTCATCTTTACCCTCGGTTAACATGAGAGGTGTGCTAGATTTTAGTTTGGCTATCCTCCTCTTTCCTTTGTTAACCACCTATGGGAGCTTTATTTCTAGCTCTATTCTTTCCTTAGCCTCTTCATAAGTACCAAAATAAGGGGCCTTGGGATCCACAAGTTCATTGACAAGGGCTTCAATGATATCCTTGGTCTCATCAATGTTTACCTCATAGCCAAGAGGCTTGACCCACACAATTCTAGGCTTGACTACCTAGATGTATACCTTGTCACAATCCTTGTAGTCCTCATCTAACTTCTTAGGTATCTTGAACCTATTGTTCATTTTATCTTTGAACACATCGAAGTAGTTAACCATGATGCTTCCATAATTCTCACCCATCTTTGCAATATATTCATTTATTTGGTATAGTACATGCACATCTTTTCTCCAGACTACAATGCCTTTGGAAGGGAAGAAATTTTGAACATAAAAGAATAAACATGTTAATAGAGAACCAAATTTGCATGGGTTTTGGAGGTTCTAATGCTTTCCATATTCTTATTGAATTGTTTCAATAATAACTCAGCAAGGTCATAAGATAAGTTATTCTTCACCACTTTATACACCAAGTCCACAGCTTCACATGATACACTGTTAAGATGGCTTGAACTATATATCTTATGAGCTATAACATGAATTCCTAATTTCAACTCTACATCTATGACACTACTTATTTTCATGCCTCTGCCATCCCATTCGGCTAGTGTTTTCTTTTCCAACTCTTCTCGACCTAAGGTTTTGGTTGTTTTGGCTTTTGGCGAGCATGGGAAGGCCAGTGATTCAATGAATCATTTTCTTTGTTATCAATATTGGTTTCTCTAACCATAGTTTTCCATTATGAACCCAACTAAGGATATACCTAATCTATTTTATTTGAAACTCTTGGGGTATATGGGGAATGTGAGTTAATCCCTTTGCTTCCAAATGCTAATGCTCAGGTTTCATGGTTCCATCAACACATAACTAACCTAGGGCATCATCCATCTCAAGAATACCAATTTCTTGAATTGCACATTTAAAATGTGTTTGAATGTCATTAACAAGAAGTACCTTGGGATGAATTGGAGATTGAGCTCTACTTGGGTCTAGGGTTTTAGCAACTGTGGGCATGAACTTGAAATCTAGCACCTTCCATTCAACACCTTGAACCAACATGTCAGAACCTTTCTTGATCTTGCTACTGTTAGATGCCATTTTTACTTGGTAGCTTGAGAGAACTTCAAAAAAAATTACAAAAAAATTTCTCATCACTTGATCACATAGAAAATAACACTTTGCAATAGCACTCAAAAAATCACAGTGAAAAATGAATTTGCTTCCATGCCTGTTGTTCAAAATTTTCCATTAATTCTCAATAAAGATGTAGATGAGTTGACATTGTGCTTGACAGGCTATCATTCACTACTTTGTATTAATCACTTTTAAAAGTCTTCATGAAATAGTAACCATAAGTGCCTTCGTTACTCCTAACCTTGCTCGGTAGAGTCTATGACCTGACCTTACTTAGTAGAGAATGTAACTCGATAATGACTAATATAGATCTTTCCCACTGATCCCTTTGTGTCTTGCACAGGGATTTGAATCTTTGTCACCTTTCAACCAGAATTGATTTAGATGTCTTCTTTGATCGCCTAATTCGAGTTCTTTCTTAAGAACTTAATTGGAAATGGTAAAGTCACCTAATTTTTGAGTGACTTGACCATCATTACTCAAACCAATATCCTTGGTAGACTTAGGAATCCTTTGCTATCTCATCTACTTTTGAATGTTATCAGCCCTTACCTTCTTTTCAACTTCAATTTTACCAGTATTCATACAATTTTTGGGAAGATGACCAAATTTTGTACAAATGAAACATCTTATAGTGTTATCTATTTTCCTCATATGATGTTTAACACAATTCATACCAATGTGTCCAAATTCTCCATAATAATGACATCTACACTAGGTATTGTAATCCCAACCAAATATTACATTCACAACTTATTCTATAGGATTCAATGTCTTTGTTTTGCATTCTGATGCCTTGTGTCCATGTTTCTTGCATTTATGACAGTTGCCTTTAGATTTTGGTTTCTCTTTGCATTAATTAACCTTGTGACCATGCTAATTGCAATTGTAGCATTTTCCATCAAATTTTCATTTTCTAGTACTCCAACATTTTTTTGATGTATGACCTACCTTACCATAGTGATTTCAAGTAGGTTTTTGATTCCTTTGAGCACCTTGTTTGGAGGATTCACCTTCTTCTTTGTATCCAATTCCTATTTTTTCTTTTTTCCTATAGAGGTTTTTCTCATTTAGTTGATCCATGTCTACTTGACATTTCATCATTCTTTCATTGATTTGCTTCTTGATGTTAAGGTTATTTATCAATCTTTCATTGATTTTTTTTTCTGATCTCAACTCATTTTTTATTCTTTCATTGATTTGTCTTTCAAAATTTAGATCATTCCTTATTCTCTCATTGATCTATCTTTGGCTAATTTTTTCCTCATTTGCATTGGAGAGTTGATCGATAAGGTATGCATGCTGAAGGGGTTGGTTCTAGATCTCATTGATCTTTCCATCCATCTCTTCTTTTATCTTATTTCTTTGTTCCAAGACTTCACATAACCTTACTAACTAAATTTCTTGTTCTCTTTTCAACTTTCTTACTTCTTCTTCCAGGGAACCATTCTTCTCTAGGAGTTCTTTGATTGCATCATTTTCTTCATTTGAACTACTTGAAGGGTGAAAGTCTTCAATTCTTTCTTCAATGTAAAGATGATCATTCATTTGATTTGCAAGTTCCTTTCTTCATTTTAGGGATTGGGAAAGTTACTCCTTAGTTTTCTTGAGTTGGGCAATGGTCGTTTCTAGATCCAACTTTTTATTGTCAATAGCTTTGTCAAGCCTAAATATATCCATATCCTTGATCTTTGCTCAAGCTGTTAAAATTTCTCCTAAGAACCACAAAGCTCTAATACCAATTGTTGGAAATATTCAAGACTATGCTAAGTTACTAAGAGGGGAGAAGTGAATCAGTAACTTCTAAAACTTTAACAATTTTAATTATTAATCCAACAAACCAATTAGCATTTAATTCATCACATTTGATCTAACTGCATGCATGAGAAGCTAAAAATATGAAAGCATCCACAACACCTAAACACAAAGATTTGGTGACCCAAAAACCTTCCAAATATAAAGTAAAAAATGGGGTGGGGATGATACCCACAAACTTTAGTACTGTAACATAAAGTTGGCCTGTTAAGGCTTACATTGATCACTTCTGATGATCTGCCCTATTAGGAGCAAATAGGACTGCTAGGTCCACCTTGTGAGAGGATTCACAAACATACAATGAAGTATTCTCTTGATAAAGAGATTTAGAAAAGACTATTAGGTCTACCTTGTTAGAGGATTTTGACTAGTTCACTTGTTAGGATGAAGCCGTAGATCTTTGATTTGCAACTAAGTTTTCTAATAGAGATTCCTTAGTGTACTGATCACCTTTCTATGATAGATTTGTCATTGCTACTCCTTGTACTGTTATGGCCTTTACAATTCCTTATCTATTGCATTCACAATACATATGCTTTCACATTCCCATTCTTGCACTTTCTATTCTTACTTATTTTTCCATTACATTAGATATGATATAATACATCACATACATATACTAATCCAATTTACAAAATTACAAAGTTGGCCATGACACAAGTTAACACAAATATTACAAAGTCAGCTCATATGATGATAGTCGAGTTTTGAAGACTAACTTAGTGAGGTTTGGATACATGGCATCCACTATCACTTCTTGGCATCATCATGCTCTTGGTAGACATAGAAACTTAGTCCATATTGATCCTTTCAAGTGGTCTTGAACTTAGTCTGCATTGGTGAGTTGGTAGATATTCTGAAACTTGGTAAACACTGAATCACTTGGTTACCATTAAGTAGCTTAGTTAACACTGGCTTCACATCACCTGAACTATGAACTCGATAGATACTACAATGCTCAGTAAACATAAGCTTTGCATCAATGAACTACAAACTTGGTAACCACTGATAAACTTGGTATACACTAAAATGCTCGATTTGAACTACTGAACTTCATACTAACTGAATCTACTTGATAACCACTGATATTAGTCAAAAAGACTTGGTAGCAACTGTAGAAGCTTGGTGGCTATTGAACTACATAGAAAACACTATAAACCATTCAATGAGCTCAATAACTATATAGAACTTGAAAAAGTGTGTGTCACTAATAAAAAACTTGATTGATATGTCAACAATTGCTTTCTATAACGATTTTGTTTTACCAATTTCAAACATGCTAGCTGATATAACTAAGAGAATACCTAGAGGAGTAAGAATGTTGATAAGACCATCTACTTGTTCAAATAGAGATAAGTTAATGAGTCATGATTGGGCTAGTTTGTTTATTTTTGAAAACTTTTCAATAGTAAGTGTTTCTGGATGTCCTTAGTCCCCTAATGTGCTACCTAAATATGCCCTAGGGAGATTAGGTTAGATTTTTTTTGGTAACTAATTATGATGTACAAGGAGTATTTAGGTCTTGTTATTAAGAAAGGCTCTTTCATAGCTAGGAATACCAAAATAGGGGATTTTTTGATAGGGAGAGATGAAATAGAAGAAATAGACAAATGCATTGCTAAATTCATGCTTCCTACAGTCCTTGCTAGGACCTATGATCCAAATGATTTGGTGAGGCATGCTCTCAAGAAGATGAGAGAATATACTCTTCCTAATAGCAAGCCAAATTGGGAGGAAGATTCTATATTGAATTATTTAGACACAAAGGTCTACAGAGATAGAACTTGCAAGTGGAGAGAGATAATGAGGATAAAAGAGTTCATGAAGGAAATAGATCAATATTTCTAGGGTTTCTATCATGAAAAAAGATACTTGGATAGGTACAATAAGTTCCTTGATAATTTTGATTAGATAATGGCACAAGCATCTGTTGAAATAAGAGATAGAGCAGTGCCTCAAGCCCTTAGTAGGAGGATATTATAACTATTGAGGTAGAAGATGATTAGCCTAAGAGCTCTTTATGGGCTCAAGGGAGAAAAAAATAAAATATGATTGAGATCCCTAGTAAGGTCAGAGGGAAGGAACTACAATTTTTTCCTAGGGGGTCTCAATACTTTGATACAATAAGACATAATTTCTTGTTGAAGCCAATCAATGAGAATGAGAAAATCCATAATAAAACAAAGCTACAAATTTAGATGTTGGGTGAGTGAATAATTCAAGCTCAATAATTTATGAAGGATGATGAATTCATAAAATTAGATTAATTCAAATCATTCTTATATAGGGTCAAGAAAAATGGGCTAACTTTGCAGCTACAACTAGGAGATTCCCCAAAGAAGACTGTTGAATTGGTGGAAAGTTTGTAGGAGTATGACCCAAACAATGAGATCCTCATTATGAAGGAAGCTAGAGAGATGGTAAAGAGAAGTGGAATGATTTTTTTCCTAGGGTGGGAGCTTATTTCATCTTTCATGCTTGATCAAATAATAAGACAAGATAAATTAGTCTCTTTTGAAGAGACAAACATTGCTGGTGAGTTGCAGGGGTCTAGTTTCAACATTGATAGCAAGACAATGGTAATATGGAGTATGGATCTTGATGGAAAAAACCAACCCTTATAGAGATAAAAGACTCCCCCCAAGGAAATGTTATATTATGGAATGTCACTACTATGTCTAGTGACCAGATACATAACCCCATAAGCACAACATCACTCATGGGGAAGAGAAAAATGGATATGTTGGAAGAATAGTTATATCCACCATATATCATATCCATTGATGCTAGAAAGAAATATGAGGAGGATCTAAAGAGGACTTATGTGTTGGAACAAAGATTGTCTTCCTTGGATGAAGAGATAAGAATCCTAAAAAATGTGGCTAGGCCCATCATAGAGGTTGATACAAAAAATGTCGGAGAAAGCTAGCAAATGGATATTGATGAATCAAATGGTGCAAATTAGGTAATTAGGAAAATTTAGAGCCTAATGATGAACAAGATAGGTGACTTGCAAATTATTTCACAAAATGTGCACAATAGCTATATCTCTATGCAAGGAGCTTAATTTCAATGCTCGGAGGCATTAGCTCTACTATCCCCTTTATTTACAACATGGGGGCCATACACACAATTTTTTGATAGCTTGGTCCCTCTGATACCTCAAAAGAAAGAATTGCTAAAGGGGTAATTATCAATGTTAGGAAGATGATAAACAAGGTAAAGGAATTAAATGGGTTTTTTTCAAATAAAATACAATTGATCCAAGGTAAAATGAAGATAATTTCTATGGGGATTCCCAATTTTATTCCTACTATCTTAGATGTTAATGGAGTCATAAAAGATTCCCAATTTTGAGAATATCTTAAGGCATCCATGGTTTGTTGCTTACTACAATAATGAGATAGATGTAATAGTTGTCTATGATATGATTAATTTTCTATTTAGGATTGAATTAAATATGAGGAAAGTTACTAGAGAATTAAAGAAAATCAATCATACTAAATGGAACAAATACATAGATGAGTTAAACACCATCCAGGATGCTACCTAGCATGATGTGGAAACTGATATTGAAATTTGGGAACTTATAGAAAATATAAAGGCCATACCATTTGTTGAAAGTGACTAGGTAGTTTAAGGGTGTAGTTAAAGGAAGAAGGGACAAAAATGATGAATAAAAGGCAAAGAAAGAGACTAGCACTTGAAGACAAACAAAAATATGCTAGAAAAAATAGTCCACCAATATAAATAAGGGGGAGGGGGGATGGGTGAATTAATTATATGATAATTTAAAACATTTTTCCTCTAAAACAATCTTGACCTTTCAACCAAAGTAAACAACAATCATAAAGAGATGCACATAAACCACTACACTAGATATGTTGACTAGGAAACCCTTGATGAGAGGGAAAACTCTGGTGGGAATGATGCCCACAAAATGATGTACTAATATGAATATTCCTTGTTAGAGGATGGAACCTATTAGGAGTCTATTATAGCATTTAGTACAAAGAGTCCCTATTAGGAGACTTTGAATCCCTGTTAGGAGATTGCAACCCTGTTAGGAGTTATGGAAGGCAACTAAGACCACTGTCCAAACAACTTCAAGATCAGATCAATGAACCCACTATCCAATTGACCTTAGTACTATCCCTTTCAGAATAATAGATGTGTGACAAGCTTTTACTTCTTCCTCTATCCAGTACATCTAACTCCTTCACCTTCAAATTAGGCAATTAGATTTGGAACTATAAATTTAGTAACAATAACCCTTAAAGTCACTTACACACATAGGTAGGTCACTCTCCTTTTGTATCATTTTGCTACTTAGTAATTTGTAGGTCTTCTCTCCTCTCTATTTGTAAAACTTGAAAAACATCTTTCCTTTACACCATGCTCATTAATAACTCCTTGAGTCAGCTTTCCACACATTAATTAAATGTAATACACATTTAATTAATGTTTTTGGCTCATAGTTATACACAAACTTTCACACATGCAACTTTTGTACATGTGCACTCTTTGACATCATGAACGATTAGTATACTATCTCCAGTTCACTATGCAACCCTTCACTACAATTGTAATTAATGATAGCAATCATATAATAGGAACTACTTTCCTAATACTCTATTTCCATATGATTCTCTATAGATTGACCATATCTTCCATACATTGTCACATTAGGTTCTGCACACTTGCCCTTGTGGCAAACCCACAATGTAGTATGTGTTGGTAATTGTGCAACATCAGATAAGTAATATAATATTCTCAATATAGAAATCATAGTTTGTTGCTCTATTAGTCTTTTACAAATGTATTACTATGTTGTGATCACTGACAAACACAGTTATAAATACATCATATCAATTTTTGGCAATGCTCCTTCATAGCATCAACATTCATGCTAACAATCTCCCCCATTGGCATTGATGGCAACATAGATGAAAAACATCTAAGTTCCAAAAATACCATCATGTTATGCTTTCTTCTCAATTGAACTACATAGAATATTTTTCATGTCACTTTCTCCTCTATTGACATCAATGTCAAAGATAATACACAAATGGTTCAATTTCTTGAACATAAAATAATTTATCAACACAACTAGAAGTTGATTTGTTGTTTTACAACATTTGTATATAAATTCATAAACAACTCAAGTTTCTAAAGATACTATTGTATACCAATTAAAACTACCAATGATAATTTAAAACATTTGTCCTCTTAAAAAATCTTGACCATTTAACCAAAGTAAACAACAATCATAAAGAGATACACATAAATAATTACACCAGATATGTTGACTAGGGAAACCCTTGATCAGAGGCAAAACTCTAGTGGTAATGATGGCCACAAAATGATGTACTAATATGGACCCTATTAGGAGACTTTGAATCCCTATTAAGAGTTGTGGAAGGTAGCTGAACCCATTGTCCAAACAGCTTTAGGATCATATCAAAAAACCCACTATCCAATTGACCTTGGTACTATTGCTTTTAGAATAATAGATGTGTAAGAAGCTTTTACTTCTTCCTCTGTCCAGTACCTCAAACTCCTTCACCTTAAGATCATGCAAATAGATATAGAACTCTAAATTCAATATTAAAAACCCTTAAGGTCACTTATACTCATAGGTAGGTCACTCTCCTTTTGTATCACTTTTCTGCACAATAATTTGTAGATCTTTTCTCCTCTCTATTTGGAAAACATGGAAAACATCTTTCCTTTATACCATGCTCAATAATAAATCCTTGAGTCAGGTTTCCACACATCAATTAAATGAAATACACATTTAATTAATGTTGTCAGCACACAATTATACACAAACTTTTGCATGGGCGACTTCCATACAAGCACACTCTTTAACATCATCAATGGTCAGTATACTATCTCTAGTTCACTGCATAACCCTTTACTACAATTGTAATGAATTGTAGCAATCATAAAATAGGAACTACTTTCCTAATACTCTATTTTCATATAGTTCTCTATAGATCAACCATATCTTATGTACATTGTCACATTCGGTTATGTGCACTTTCCCTTGTAACAAATACACAATGTAGTATGTATTGGTAACTCTGCATCATCAGATAAGTAATATAATATTCTCAATACAGAAATCACAGTCTACTACTCTATTAGTCTTTTAAAAACTTATTACTATGTTGTCTTCAATGACAAACATAGTTATAACTACAACATAATCAATTTTAAACAATGTTCCACCATGGCATCAACATTCATGCTAACAAAATTTGCTGCAGACACCTGCAAAAAGTATCACTTGCCAATTTTACAACTACATCTTAAAATTTTGATCAAAGTATGAGGAATGTTTGTAATGTAACTTTGTATTTTCTTTCCAATAGAATGTTGACATGTTTCCTCCTATCTAAAGCTTGTTACAATCCTTCCTATAAAAGAATTTCTAAGATGTGGAGTGAGGGCCCGAAGCCTAGATAATTTTAGTGTTTTTTAATTTTGCAGTTGGTCCAATTTTTGTGTCTATTATGTGATGTATTCAATTTTTCAATCTAGGAATGCAAATGAATCTTGAATGACATTTTTGTCATGTCTTGATTTTTTCTTGAGGTTTTACTAGTAATGTATTATTTTCAAGGAAGATTAATATGAAGGAAGGTTCTGCAACATTTGCGTCTCTGATTTTTGTCTCCATTTTCATAATTCTAATTTTGGGATTGAATGAACAAGGTTCTTTCACTTTAATGCAACTTGGATGGGTTGTATATCTTTTCATTGATTGCTTTTAATACAAGGAGCTAAGTAAATGCTTTCATGAATTGATATGGTTTCTAGGTATATGTGGGGGACATCATCAGAATAAAATTCAAGGTTAACTATTGATAAATTTAATTACAAAGAAATTAAATAGGTCAATTATTTACTAGTGTGACTCTATATAGAAATGGATAAGGCACTAATCATATTTTCATATGAAAATTAATAAGTTTACGTGGTTGCATAAAGCACATTTAAAATCAAGTCAATATTTATTTTTCTGTAATGAAGAATCAAGCTATTGGTCATCACTTATTTGTAATAGTATTTCTCTTAATTATAGATAACTACTATAATTAAGGAGTTATTGCAAATCCAAGAAGAATTATGGACCATTTTCTGCTATAGGAGATAGATTTGAAAAGAAGAGTGTAAGTGAAGTAATTTTGAAGAAGAATATCAAAATATCCATTCATTCCCATCCCTAAGGTGCACCCACCTTGACCTTGTAGAGCCTAAAGTGTAGAGAATCCTTGTACTTTGTTAGTGTTGGTCAAAATCTAAGATGAATTCAGTTGAATATAGGAACTAGCTAACCCTTAGACTAAGTCTTGTCTTGTGCATCCTGGTATTGGGTATTTTGCAACCTAGTAGTTTCAAAACACCTACATACTATTATATGCAAATATGAGGAAGCATGACTAGAAACCATGTCCATCTAATCGTAGAAAGGTACAAAGCTCTCCCACATTAAAATGTATCTTAAACCATTACATTACATTTTTTATTTTCTAATTTGATAAAAGGTCACTTGAATCATATATGCACTAATAAGATTGATGGACAATACAAAACATCCCTGGATCAAAGAAGATGGTGAGGCTCTAGATACACCAATTGAAAATGCATTTTTTTCTAGGATGAAGCAATTTACGGCTACAAATAAGCTTAAGAAAGTTGCTTTGAAGGCGAGGCTTTACTTTTTAACAACTTGGTTGCTTTCTTTTTATATGATTTAGGTATACCTCTTCTAAATTATGTGGATTTCTCTTGCCAATTATTGTTCAAAGAATGCCAAAAGAGGAAATTTACTAAAATAGAAAATATTTTTCTACCTTTACATAAATCCATGTCATCAATCTTTATAATCTTTGAATGTCATCAATTTATATGGAGCATCTATGTGTATTCTTTGTTGTGTATTTAGCTTGATACTTCATTTTTCCCAAAAGCTTTCATGTGTATGTCTATGTCGTTGCAATATCATCTCTCTTTATAACTTATAAAATCCCACTACATATATAGTCATTGTTCTACACCAAGCTATCATGGTGAGCTTTGAAAATTTGATATATATCATGACATGGTTCTATGTGTTGAAAATAGATTGAAGAATATTATTAAAAAGGGAGATTGTTGAAAATAGATTGAAGATGATTATTAAAGAGGGAGATTGTTGAGAACAGATTGATACAAGTATGATCAATATGTTTCAATCATTATTTTGTCACTATTGTCAAACCTGCTCTTTGCTAGTAAGACAACTGCTTATATGATTTAAATACTATCACTTATTTGATTGATGGAGAGGATTTGATCAAAAGATGTAGTGATATCACCTAGAGGAAAAGCTAAGTTATGATTATGTAAAGGAGTACAAGAATTAGTTAAGATAGTGATAACATGATGCATTCATAATCTACTTAAGGTTACCATGGTTGGTTACACTAAGAAAGTTTAGAAGAACAAGTTACACAAAGTTTGTTTTCCAAGCCTGATCGAGTTGATAGTAGGTGCCAACAAAATTTAGTGCAAGACAAGCAAAAAATTAGTTGGAGTTGAGTAAAATTTTATTCTAGTGTATGCCGAGAAAAATAGTGGATATCGAGTAAAGTTTAGTTGATGTCAAGCACCAATAAAATTTAGTTCATGCTGGGTGATTTATAGAGGATGTCAAGCAATGAAGTATGTGTTGAGAATTAGAAGCTAGATATTGTTGAGTGGTTGCATTATTAAAACATCATGAATTCGATGGATCTAAGTTGACAAGTTTGTTTTCTTGGATTATGTGACCTAGGTGGAAGATAAGATTGATGAGCTAGTGGCATAGAATTTAAGGTAAATCATTTTTAAGAAAATGCAAGGAGGATTCAAGGATAAGTTTCTAGAAGAGATATGAAATGTGGGATAGATTTGTTGCATCCTACCTAATCTATCCTAACCCTAAATTGGATGATGGAGAATGGGCGGCAAGAGATCTTAATTTTCTATTTATAGGAATGACTAGTTAGAAGTAAAGGTTGTCATGTGCAAGAACCTAAGAAAGACAATGAGTCAATGGTTTTGCTTCACCAAGTAACCTAAGAGAAGAGTCTACATTGGCATGTTAAGCAAGAAGGCTTAAGGGTATGAATGCTTGAAGGGTGAACAAGCTGTTAGAGCTAAAATGTATCAAGGCCAAGCATAATGGAGGACTAAAACAAAGATCTATAATCTGCAAATGATGTTGTAAGTTGTTATCAGATCAAGCCTTACTGTTACTCTCTAATTATTGTATCAGTCTAGGGTAAATCCTTTGGATTAAGGTTGACCTAACAATCATTCATAAATCCTTTAACTAGGTGACATTCCAAGTGAATGCTCTAAAGTTCTTTAACAAGGCTCACTCCTAATAGGGTAATTGAAATCTTTTGATAGGGTCACATTTAATAGTGTGTATTGTAACCTTTAACAGGGTTGGCCTTTCATAGGACATCACTTCAAAAGAGTGAGAAAGAGTAGTATGTTACTGGTGTTTTTTCCTAAATTGGGTTTCCATGTCAATCATTGTGTCAAGTGTGTTGATGAATCTGTTATGTTTCATATTTACATTTCTACAAGTTGATTTGATAGTAACCTACAAGTTTTAAATGATTAGATAATCTTATGGATGCATGCATAAAGATAAATGTTTTAGGGGTTCACTAAGCTATGAAAAGTTTTATTTATACATCTGAACCTTGGATGATTTGGGGGATATTTTTGTCAAAATTGAAGTATCTCCAAAATTGCAATAATCAGCATCAAATTAAAGTTCTCAAAATTTTGGACCCAATGCTATTTGAACCCGCAAAAACAGAGTCTGTATGCAAAAGTAATGGCTAGTCAAAGTTTGGTCAAACTAGGTATAGAGGTCATCAAAACTTAAAATATAATCATCTTAAAAGTGTTGAGATAATGGGTGTTGCACACATTGCATAATATTGTTATATTTTATTATGTAATGTTGTGCCTATATGGATATGCAATATGTAAAGATTGCCATGGAATATTCTTGATGAGTTTTATTGTAAGATTGTAATAATATTTCATGTAACTATTTAATATTGAGAAAAATAATTAAATGTCCAATATTAAATGTGGGGTCAGTGGGTTAGGTAGCACATAGTTTTAGTACATTGTTTATGTAATACCACTTAGTGGTTTTGTGGGAGTTGCTACTATATAAGTAGCCACAAGGGTAGTTGTTGTGTGACAAGAGTAAGAGTGAGAAAGGCAAGAGTCAAGTAGAACAAGGCTTGACAGGTTAGCCAAGGGAGCATTTGTGAAGGTTAGAAGCATGGCATGGGATGTGTGGATTCATGCTTGTTCACATAGTTTGCTCGATTATGGCTATGGCCATGAAGGCTTCCATGGTTGTATTGCAATAGTATTTTTTGCTCAATAATACATGGTGATGGATGCTTTTGGAGGCTGGGTTTTTTCGTCAATAAGAGTTTCCTAGGGTATATCTTGTGTCACAATTTTTGTGGGTATGTTGTCTATTCTCTTGCATGTAGATTTTAATTCCATATTTATTTTCAGATCTATTATGGGTTATGTAGAAACAGTTATATTCTTTATTGCCAAGTTTTCTTACAAGTGGTATCAGACCTATGGTTTTATTGTTTGTAACCCTAGATTGAATCCATGGGAATGCATAAGAGGATAAAAGAAAGGGCAAGATATATGAATGATTTATTGTAGATCTAAGGGCTTTGGGTTTGCTGTTATGATGGGATTTTAAAAGATTTGGGCATGTGAAATTGTTGGACAAAAGGATTTTTTTGGATGTTTCATTTAAATGAGGGTTTTAGGGAGTAGCTTGCGTAAATAACCTCCTGGGTAAAAATAGACCTCACCATTGGATCCGGGTCGACATTTTCATAAATTTTGATATATAATATGCCTTAGTTTGGCCATGATCAGAGGAAATGAAAGAGTTTTTTGGTTTCAGCCCATGATGGCCATCAAATTTAATCCCATAAGAATTTTTGTCATAGTAAAAAATTGAAAAATCGTAGGGAAAATGGTAAAAAAGACTGTCTTAGTAAAACGGCCATAACTTTCTCTCAGAATATTAGATTTAAGAGTTCTTATAGGCATTGGAAAGCTAATTCAGAGCACTATAGCATGATATAGGTTTGGTTCTATGATTTTGATATTTTATTAGGTTTTAAGAGCCATAAAATTAGATATTATTTATTTTGAGCACGGATTAGGGCATAACTTGGACATACAGAGTTAGATTTTGGACTTCGAGTAGTCAACATAAAGATCTTGGAGAGCTCTACACATTGGTTTAGATTTGGTGCAAGTTTGGCATAATTTGTTTGGTGATATATTAATATGAATAGTTTATGATATATTTTACTATGGTAACATTGTAAATTTATGGTATTAGAGATTTAAGATTTGATGTCATTGTATACTCAATTCATATTTCAGTTTGGTCTCATGATGATATGGTTATCAGTGTTTGGTTTGGATATGTATGATGACTTGTTGAACCTACAATTTGTGTAGTGTTGTAAGCGGTCTATACTTACAGGTTGCATTTATGGCTTGGTTATCGGTTGTCTTTGCCCATTCATCTTTCATTATTGATGCATATTCAGATTGGTGGCTTGGATTTAGGTTGTCTATGCCCTAAGTCACATGATTTTATGATTTTATCTTTATGTAGAAGGGATGAGATGTTGTTACTAGGTACAGTCATGGTGAAGGATTATAGTTGACTATTTTATGCTGACAGGTTGGACACTTTGAGAGATAGATGCTCAGTTCATGGATGTGATCATGGTGTCATGGATTTTGGCATGACATGATTGGATATATAGGTACATCCTTGATGTTCATTAGCTTGGATTTTTTATTCAGTTATGGTGGTATATCTTCTTGGTTGAGTATCATGGTTATTTGGTTTCTTTTAAGGAGCTCATGATGTGCACTTTGAGTTCTTTGATGGTTTAATGCCTTAGTTAATTCTCATTTTTAGAGGATGGTTTTTCATCATTATGTCATGGATAGCTTAGATACATGGTTTAGTGGGAGCTTGTGATAATGATGGGGTGACAGTGCAGGATTACTTCCTAGTTTGGTTTGAATCTTCATATAGGAGATGGATTTTATGATTCCATCGGTGACATGGTACCATGATTGAGTGGGAGTTGTTGGCATTGATATATTCATTGAGTGTTTACAGATCTTGGAGGTTTGTCTTCGATCCTCTTGTTGTAGAAGCATCTTTGACATTTGAATGGTGCACTTGTTATCTTCATGGTGTGTGGAGATGGTTGCATCTTGAGGTCTCACAGGGTTCTTGGCAAAGGTGTGGTTTATGCTTTTATTTGGCATGTTATCCTTGGTATGAGGATGGTTTCATTATTATAGCATGGTATACTCTTGATATGTATTTAGAGTTGTGACATATTATAGTATATTCATATGGAGGATGTTATCTCTTTGGTTGAGATGGTTTAGATCATGTTGTCATGTTTATGTTCTTGAGGCCATGGTTGGAACTTTGACATTGATCTTGGTTTAGTTTCTTGGTATTGAGTACACTGATCATAAACTGAATACTTCATGATATTGCTATGTTGCATTTGGAGTTGGCATGGATTGATTGGTTATAGATGCTCATGGATACTTAGAGATGGTGGTGATGCTAATTTCTCTTGGATTAGAGAAGTATTTGTTGGGATGGTTGATGGTTTCAGTAGGAAGTCTGAGGGGTAGTCACCTGATATGGACTTGAGAGGAGATTGTTTTTAGATGAGTCTTGGTTGGAGACTTGGGTATCTTGATGAGCATTCTCATTCCCCACTCTTGGTCTACTTGGTGGTTTGCTACTTGAGAGGTATAGCCCATTGTTTTTCTCAATTGCACTATATTTATGCTTGTCTTTCATGGATATGTTTCTTGAGCTATGGTACATGAGTTAGTTTTGGAGGGTTCATTTGAGAGATGGTTTAGCATTGGTTATCTCCATGTGCATATGTTGTTATGTTGGTTGAGTTTGGGAGATGGTTTTATATTGGGCATATTCTTTGGTTTAGGAATGGTTTATTGAGTTTGATCTTCTTGTGAGAGGCTTACATCCATGATTAGTTATATGGTATGGTTTGGGTGTTGTTGACGCTTCTTTTTGGGGTTTTATAGAGGAGATCATACTTGCACAATTTACATCTAGATGTGTGTGTAGAAGGACATGATACAGGTTATGATTTGCATGGTTTCTTCGATCTTGATTATCTCCCTGGATGTTTAGTTTTTCCTACATTGGATTTGAGATTGGTTAGAGATTGTGATCACTAGTTTGTGTTCATGTATGTCATATGAGAGATGACATGGTTATTTCTTTCTCTTTCCTCTGTTGGTGTTGGAGAACTTGGGAGAGTATTGGAGACTTGTTATGAGAGTTGTTCTTGCAGAATATTAGTTTATGTATTGTGGATATTCTTGATACTACATAGATTCACTTCTTTGAGATGTGTTGAGTGGATTGGTTATAGATTTGACATTATCTTTTTTAGTGGGATCTTCGTGGTATATATGTGATAGGTATTGCTCTTAAGGCTTGTGATTGCAGGTTATAGATTGGATATGTCGATGATATGAGATTCAATTGTTATACCTTTTGGAGGTATGGATAGTTGGATGGGTTTGGCACTTTGTTGTGGGTACTATTTTAGCTATGAATATTTTGGAAACTACAGATACATGTGACTACCTTTGGATCAGGTTATTTGTGCTTGGAATTTCAATTGGTACAAGATTTTATGATCTTCTAATGCAACAAGTTGGGTGGCTTTCTCTTTGCATGGCTTCTATGTATGTCTAGTGGCAATGGCATAATAGGAGGTGAGATCATTCATGTTTGATATGCTGGAGACTTTGATTTTTTTGTGGGTGACAGGATGGAGCACTTGGTGTATTTTGATCTATGATGGTGGATGTGTTGGGAGGGATTGTTCCCTTGTTCATTTGTGTGGCTATGGATTGAACCTATGCAATGTATACAACAAGTGGGAGATTGTTGAGATAATCGATGTTGCACACATTGCATAATATTGTTATATTTTATTATTTTATTTTATTATGTAATGTTGTGCTTAGATGGACGTGCACCATGTTAAGATTCCCATAAAATATTCTTGATGAGTTGTATTGTAACATTGTAATAATATTTCATGTAATTATTTAATATTGGGAAAAATATTTAAATGCCTAATATTAAATGTGGGGTTAGTGGGTTAGGTAGCACATGGTTTTAGCACATGATTTATGTAATAACACTTAGTGGTTTTGTGGGAGTTGCTACTATATAAGCAACCACAAGGGTAGTTGTTGTGTGAAAAGAGTAAGAGTGAGAAAGGCAAGAGTCGAGCAGGACAAGGCTTGACAGGTTAGCCAAGGGAGGAGCATTTGTGGAGGTTGGAAGCATGGCATGGGATGTATGGATTCATGCTTGTTCACATAGTTTTCTTGGTTGTGGCTATGGCCATGAAGGCTTCCATGGTTGTATTGAAATGGTATTTTTTTTCTAAATAATACATGGTGATGGATGCTTTTGGAGGCTGGGTTTTTCCCTCAATGAGGGTTTCCTAGGGTATATCTTGTGTCACAATTTTTGTGGGTATGTTGTCTATTCTCTTGCATGTAGATTTTAATTTTGTATTTGTTTTTAGATCTATTATGGGTTATGTGGAAATGGTTATATTCTTTATTTCCAAGTTTCCTTACAAAAAGTGGTCAGCAATGGATTTCAAATTGAAGATCTCATCAAGTGCTTTCCAGCAATGTTCATTTCATCAAAAATAGAGCTCCTATTTGAAAGATATGCCCGATCGAAGTTCGAGATGATGACATGGAAAATAAATAATGAATTTAAAAATAAATTTAAAATAAAATAAATGAAATTTCCAGTAGTCTCGGGGGTTGAACCCATGACCATTGACTTCTAAAGTCTGGCCAGTGGCCATTGCACTGCCGACGGTCTTTATGACATACATAACAAATTTGATATTTAAATTTCAACCACCACTAATTCTAGTTCAAGATAGCTGGCAGGGTTGGAACCCTTAATCAGCCCCTTTTCTAAAATGCTTGTGGCCATTGTGCCACTTGTGCACTCAAAGATGAGTGGACATTGTGTTTTATTTATCCTTTAACTGTGATACCACCAACCTTCTTAATAAGAATGTTAGGTTGAAGCTAACACGAAAGAGGGGTATAAGGACAAGTTTTAAAAATATACCACAATCTAATTTCAAAGAGGGGATTGTTATAAGGCCTAATTATGAAAATTCTTGTTTTGACCTATTTTAAGTCATTTTTATGTATAAAAAGGGGTAGTAGGCCATTTGAAAGCAAGGGAAAAATTATGTAGATGATGAGAAAGGGTTTGTAAATTTGGAGACTTGGTGATTTTTCCTACACATAGAGGGATATTGTTGCATGTGCTTGAAGGGATTTGTTAGAATTCACTTGTAATTGATTTCTTGGAGTTAATTAGATTGGTCCCCCTATTGGAGCTAGACTTGAAGACATAGTCCTTCCTAGACAAACTCTAAAATCAAATATTTTGTGTCTCTATCTCTCTTTCTGCCATTTCATTCTGTGTTTTTCTTATATGCAATTACATTAATTTTCTTTATATTATAGATTTTTCAAAGTTGCATACTTAGAATGATCTATGTTCATAATCCAATTCAATTTATCAGGATGTTGCTTGTTAAAAACATGAACAAACCCACTCTAATTCATTTTACAAGATGCATTCTCTTTTGCCCAAAAAATGCATCGCAATATTACTATTATGAGTTTTTTGGTCCAATGTTGATTACATTAATCATGCTAATAAAATAATTGAGCTATGATTTGAGACTTTGATATTTGCCTCACCCATCACAATACACTGATCTCTTCAACTGCTTTGTTACTTGTAGCTGAATGTATGCAAATGTCATTATCTATTTGTAGCCTTTTGATGTCTACAAATGCTCTATTACTTGTAGCTGAACATATGCAGATGTTGTTATTTTTTTGTAGCCTTTTGATGAATAAAAGACGCCTGATATGCTTTCTTCTTCATTCCATTATTGGATCAACTTCACTTTCTTTGTACTTCAAAGACACCATATTGTCTTGGCTCAATTAGAACATTATGGTTTTGCTCTTTTACCTTTATACCAAGATTTGGCATTTGAATATTTTTCTGATTGGTTCTACTTTATGTCATTGCATTATTTTATTCATAGTTTCTTGATTCAAGTGCTTTTTTGTTGATTAAACCATGCCATTAATAGTTTTTCCCTTATATTGTATGGTTGTTACTAGCTGGAAATAACAATATGAAATTTCAAATATTTCTTGTACATGTTGCATTGTTCTTGCTCTATTATAATTTGACATTGACTTTGAAAATAATGAGAGCTCCTTCTTTATATAGAAACCTATTACACATTTGATTTTCTATTTCCATTAAATAGGGTGCTATATCTAAAAGTAAAGAAAAATTTAAATCTCAGTTGGCTTTTCTTTCAAAATGTTTTTCCAGCAATTCATGTCTAAGATGAAAAGCCACTATTAAGGGCTTATTGGTAGAAATCTCAGCTTCAAGCATATGATAGTTTGTAGATTTTTTGGTGTATTCATATGACAATTTATAATCAACTTTGACTATTGATTATTGAATTTTTTAGATTGAAACCAACACAAACAACAATTGAAAGGAGTAGCATTAGCAATATTATGTATGAATTGTCCCCCCAAGGAAAAGAATGGTGTTCTACATTTTGCCAATGATTCTTTGAGAATAATTTCAAGTCAAACAATCTATGTAATCTTGGATCTGTAGGTACAAGTGCTAGTTAGTAGCTTCTACATGTTGGAAGGGAAGGATTTTTACATGAAGTTGTGGATGCAAAACTTTGATCCAACAAAAGAAGAAATATATACATACACTATTTAGATTGGCCTATGTAATATCCCATAGGAATATTAGAATGAGGAATCTTATAAGACGATAGGGAACAAATTAGGGTCTTATGTAGATCTATGGAAATGGTGGATAGAGCCACTTTTCAAATGTTCCCACACATTTTTATTTAATGGGATTCATGTCATGATTCTAGAAATGATCAAATTGATTTGTGATGAAGGTGTCTAGATGTAAGAATTCTCAATGGAGGAGGGTCTTTTTTTTTGGGCATAGAATGCCTTAGAGAAGAACATAAATTGGATGGTTGTGTTGAGGAAGGGAAAGAAAAGGAAATGGAGGACAATTTTTTTTAAAGAGCTATAGACCTAACAAAAACATTAAAAAGAGGTTGGGAAACCTTTAGTAAGATCTAGTGTAGGTAATAGAGTGGGATGTGTTTTAGTTGAGAAGACAACTTTGACAAATACGGAGAAACTTGGGTCAGAGGTGCATTTCTCTAGTTTACGCTAGTGAGATTGAGAGAGGATAGATGGATCCTTGACTGTGTTGGAAATACAAATGGAAAATATATATACTTTTGAGAGGGGGGGGGGGGGGAGGGGTGTGAATCAGAAGTACTAATCTTTAACCAATAAAACTTTTAACTTAAAACAAAACATGCATTAATGTATTGAAATAATATGTAAAGTAAATGCATACATATAAAAACTTAGGACTAGATATGATTACCCAGAAACCCTCCAATAAGAAGGTAAAACTAGGGCAGGGATGACACCCACGATTCTTCACTAATGCAGTAATAAAGTTCACCTATTAAGGTTACATAGTTTGACTATTTACATGATCTATCTTGTGAAAGGCCTACCCTGTTAAAAGCTTACAAAGGATTGTTAGATCCTACCCTATTAAAGAATTTTAACACCTTGTTAAAAGTGTGCCTAGCTAAAGGACTTTTAAACACTCACTTGGAATGTCACCCTATTAAAGGATTTTACAATGATTGTGAAATCAACCTTAGTTCAAAGGATTTCATCTTGCTGATACAGTTATTAGAAAGTAATAGTAGAATGTTTAATCTAACAACTTACAACTTTTCTTTGCTGATTTCAAATCATAATTCTATTCATCTTGATCCTCTTGATCTATTATAACAATGTTGTATACCTTTCTCCTCTATTTGATGAATTGATTCTACAATTCTTTCACACTTCTAAGTCACCTTGAATATTTATTGATCAATTTGCCCCTTTTTCTTCTCTAATTCTTTGCTCGCATCAATTCCTTACATACACATTCACTCTAAATTATGAGGTTTTGTTTCCCTTTTAAAAAGAATTTGGTGGCTTAGGGTTAGGTATGAATCTATGACTGAGATTCATTCATTTTCCCACTTAATTCCTTCCTTTTTTATGATTGGTTGCATGTTGATCAAATGGGGAATCCAAATAGATTCAATCTTATCTTCAAATCTTCGAGATCTATCCATAAGTTGGCTCATAAATAGTTTACATAATTTTTTATGCCATCACAAACAACTAGGTCCATTCTATGTTACTTGGCACTTTGATAATACTGATGTTTGGCACTTACTATAATTCTATCTTGCTTGGCACTTGAACTTGCTTGGCATCAACTATTCACTTAGCACTTGAATTGCTCGGCACATGAGTGACCTGACACTCATTGCAACTCAACATCTATACATATTATACTCAACATGAACTTAGTAAATATCCTAAGTGTATTGACACTCAATTTTCAAAACCAATCTAAAATCAACAATCTCCCCCTTTGACATGAGTGGAAAAAACACTTAACTATATATAAAAAATCTAATGTACTCGAGTATAATATACATATAGTTTGACATATGTACAAAATTGCAAAATTTGTAATAGAATCATATACCTCAAAAATTTTGCTCAAAATTTTGTAGCTCCCCTTGAGTTAATGTCTCCATTTTGTATCCAAAATTTCTTCTCTAATTTTCTTCATGTTGATCCTCTTTTTCTTCAAAAGTACTGACACTCTGCTTCTGTTTGATATACTCTATTTTATGTTCTTTTGCTGGTTGCTCCCCCTTTTCTTGCTCTCCCCCTTTATTATTTATTCTCTCCCCATTTCATATTTATCTCCCCCTTTAATATATTTCTCCCCCTTATTGACACTGGTGTCAAAGAGTTTATATTGTGATTGTGTATGTGTCCAAGAAGTTTTTATGGAATTCCATTATGATCTTTAAAGCAACATCCTAGTTGTCTAATAAAACATCTAAGGATTTGATCTAGATGGCTATCTTTGTTGCTAGATGAACTAATCCATCCAATGTTGAATGATTGGGATCTTTCTTTAACACTATTTTTGCATAGGCTAGTTCTTTTTGGAGTATTTCCATATGGGGGGTAATGGAGGCTTGTATATTAATTGACTTGGCTCTAATGTTAGCCTTTTTTGCTATTAACACAACTAGTTGATTTTGTGTATGAAGCACTAAATGAAAGTGCTTCTCACTTTGAGCTAGATTTTGGGGTAGTTGCATACCTAATATTTTCAAGTTTATTTCCAAACTTAAAATTTTGTGCCTCTTTTCTTTTGTGAAGGGTGTGGGATCACATAATTTTTTGTACAATGAGAATATGTTCTTAAGCACTTTCTTCACTTTTTCAATTTCATTAGCCAAATCAAATTGTGATAGTGTTATTCCACCAGATATCTTCTCATTGACTTTCCCTTGAAATTTCTTCTTAGACCATTCCATGAGTTTAACATTAGTTTCCTAGTCTTCATTAGTCACCTATTCAACAATTTTTGATAGTTGTTCTAATATAGGCTTAGATTCATTAGGTGTTTGCAAGTTGAAAGCATCTAAAAAGATGTCTTTGATTTCTTGAAGTGCTTGCCTTTATTTATACTCTTTCCTGAGTATCTCTTAATTCTTCTTTCTCTCCAATGCTTCTTGCATTATATTAATTTTTTCTAAGGTCATTGTTGCATAATCATATTTTGATATCACTATGTCTTCATCTAAAGTGCACCATCATAGTGAAATACCTTAGCAACTTTTGTTGAGCTTGAGCTTGGTGCTGAAATCTACAATGGTATTGCATCAATGCTTAGCCTCTGAAGGACTTTAATAGGAGTGCTAGTTGTTGGTAAATTTACCAATATCTATATGGATTCTTGCTCCTTCTCCTTGGTTATGTACTTCTCTTCATCTAATCTACAATGATCATTTAAAATCAATTGTGGTACACCTTGTGTTTGTGCATTAGGTATAGAAACAACTGTCTGTCCTATTTGTGTTTCTTTTGTAAGCTCCTTTTCTTATGCAGTCTAAACTTCATCAACTTTCGTAGTAATGTCAACCTTTGTAGAATTATTTTTTTGATTGTATTAATTATTGAACACTAGTAGCTATAGGGATAGCAAAAGGTGGTTCTTGTTTATTAACCTTTTCCCTAGTGATATCAGCTACTGCTTTTTGAAGTTCATCCATACTGATCAATACAAGATTTTTACATAACCTTGCTTGTAATGTGGATTGGTCAAGTATCATTTTCAAATCCTCTACAATTAATGGATTAATGTTCTGACATGATTTATCAGGAACATCTTTCACCATTATAGTCTCTACAAGTGTGTTTGTGTCATGTGGAGGGCTCAAGGCGAGCAATTTTCAATCTTCCATATTATGTTCTACTTGTTGCTCATCAGCTATTGCCATTTCATCCTTCTTTTGTTGTGTCTCCTCCATAGTAGTGTCTTCTTTCCCTTTTTCTATTTCTTCTTCTTTTTCCTCACCTTCTTCCTCATTGTTTCTTCCCTCAAAGGGATATTTTTCTCCTTCTTTGATTGTTGTTAGTCCATATATTAAGCTCCATATTTGTGTGGATTTCTTCATAACATCCTCAATTTTATTATGTAGAATGTTGAATGCCCTATACTTTTGTGCAAACCTACTACCATATTTCTTATTAGCCTTAGTTATTTGTCCTTCTGAAAAATCTGACATTACTTTTGCCAATGTAGATTCTCTTATTTCCTTTTTCATGTTTAGGAAATAGTGCCATTTATTCTCAAAAATGGTATATAATTCTTTAGGCATTGTGTTATCAAATGCAAGATGAGTGTTCTTGAATTTTTCCATCATGGAATATACTAACTCTTCAACTGTGTTTTTGTCTTCTCTACCAAGTTTACAAAATTCAATATTTTTCAATCCTTTGAAATATACATTATCTCTAACATTATCAATAATGTTTTCAAGATTAGATTTGGGAGCATGACTCACCATTCTGAATTGGCTCGTGTCCTCTAACTCTATCTTCTCATCAACTATCTCTAGTTGTGCTACACATTTTCTTCTTGGTTTATTCTACAGATGACTAGTCTTCTCAGTAGCATTAGTTTTCTCTTTGGCCTACTGCTTGGCTTTTTGAGTAGTATCCCTTGTAGCGGCTCTTGTTGCTAGAGCTACAGGCTTTGTTGCACTAGGCTTTGCAGTCTTCTTTGCCTTAGGTTGTGCAACTAGCTATGTATTGGATTTTCTTTTCTTTGGCTATGGCTTGGCTGGTGCTTCCTTAGCATCATCTCCCTCAACACAGTCTTCTTCTTGATCCTCACCCAAACCTTGGGTCAAAGCAAGAGGTCCTTGACCTTGTTCCTCTTCTTTCTCTTCTTCTTCATCATCATCATCTTCTACTCCTTCCCCAAACTTGGCTTTTAGTTTCTTTACCATTTTATCTTTCTTCTTCAATGTTGAGGTTGTTTTCAATTCCATCTCAACTTTTGACTTTACAACATCATAGTTACCAAATTTTTTGGCAATCTTGTCAACTTCTTTAGCAAGAACTGTAGTGATAGCAGTTGATGTTTCATCAATATTTATTTCATAACCTAGAGGCCTTAACCATCTAACTCTAGGTACTCTAGCCTGGATGAAGGTGTAGTAAATGTCTACAAGAAACAAAATATCATTGTAATATTGCTCTACTAGGGAAATAGGAATTATCAACCTTTGTTTCATCTATTTCTTGAAGTCTTCAAAATAGCCAATCATTATTAAATCATATTTTTCTCCCATTTGCTCAATATACTCATTTATTTGCATAGCAACTGACCTAGTGGTCTTCCATCCTACTCTACCAAAAGATGGGAACTCATTTTGAACATAGAAAAATATACATATCAGTATTGAACCAAACTTACATTGAGCACTCTTAGACTTCCTTATTACTCCTAGGCTCTCCATTATCTGCTACAACTATAGTTCTGCAAGATCACAAGTGTGATTTTTCTTGACTATCTTGTAGCCTACATCAATTTCTATACAAGGAAAACTGCTTAGTCTACTTGAATAATAGAATTTATGTGAAATGAATCTAACAACAAAGTTAAGAAGTGGATCTATAATAGTGTCAATAGTCATTCCTCACTTGTTCCACTTGGCTCATGTATTTCACTCAATTACCTCCTTAGAGTCACTTGTCAATGTCTTAGGTTGATCTAGGGTTGGGTAACTAGTAACCCTATGTAAAATTCTCTTTGAGATTTTGATGGGTCCACCTTCTAGCCATAGACATCTGTCATGTATTCTGCTTAGGACAATTTTGATCCATTCAGTTTTGAAAACTGTTGGAAAATCTATGGCATAGGTTAAGCCCTTCCTTTCTACAATTTTAAACTCCTCCTTCAACTCCCCATTTTCACACAATCTGTAATATGCTTGTCTAATTTCCATGTCTTCAATCCCTCCTACCTTGCAATTATAACACTTCCTCACATCTTGAACCATCACAATATTAGGTAGAATAATAGATAATGTGCCTATTAGATCATTCTTATATGCAACTTTTGGTATGGCCCTAAAATTTGGTTGTTTGACCTCATTGTTGACTAATTGGACTTTGAATGGTTCCTTCTCCTTTACATTCTTAGAACTTGAGTCCATTGTGCAAGCTAGGGTTTTAACAAATATGAAACTGCATAGCTTGACAGGTGAAGAATACCTTTAAAATCTATGAATTGATGCTCAATCTTCACTATGATCCATGCAAATGCTTCAATCTTGCTTGTAAATCACTTCTTTGCTCTACTTTCTCTTGCTCTATGTTTTTAATGATGAAAAATATGTGAAAGTTAACCTTATACCCTTTCAAAGTATAGCATTTATTACATGGTACATGTATAGCTATAAACTTGGCTCCAATGCAATTTCTATTTTACTTGGCATTCACTGATTTCACAATTACTCGGTAGTTATTAGAATTACTCTTACTCAGATCCTATAGAAATTTCCCTTACTTGGTAGCTACTACTAACTCAGCTTCAACTAACTTTGGCTAACAAGTCGGCACATATGAGTACTTTACTTGACAATTGAAGAGGACTTTTTGCACTCGGTAGTAATGTGAAAAATTAAAGATTTGATCATGGAATTTTCTTATTATATTGCATCTTTCTTCATGCTAATATATCTTTATTCAGTGCTAACTTCTTTTGGAATTGATGTGTTATAAAAAAATTTAAATATTAGTCCCACGTACCTCCTTTTGCTTAATTTGATGAGATGTGACCACTTGACCTATTAGGTGAAGTGATCCCTTCATTTTATGTGTTGCATCCATCTTTATTCCTCCATGTTTTGTTCATTTCTCCTCTGGTGCATTCAACATCTACCTTTCCTTTTCCTTTGCTAAACTCTAAGTTAGGTGTCTTTGTCCTTGTTGGGTAGTGCTTGCTGATATGACTAGTCTTCAAATAGCTAAAGTGTGTAGTTTGACTCAACCATCTATTGTAGTTACCAATGAAGTGTGTTCTTATACAATTCTTAGGGATATGTCCATACTCTTGGAAATAATGATAGCTATGTCTTGTATTATAATCCTAGTTATAGGATTTTTCATACCTTCTTCCCTTTCTTAGCTTGTTTGATGACCATGTGGACTTGGATCTACATTCAAAGGATCTGTGTCCAAACTTTTGACAATTATAGCAATGTCCTTCAAATTTTGGTGCATACATGGTTCTAGTTCTACATTCATGTTCCTGATGACCTTTTTTGTTGCACTTGTGGCAATAAGTCATTTTCTTTGGCTTAGCATTCTTGTTCTTGCAAACATTGGTTGTATATCCTTTCCTACCACAATGATGACAAGTAGGTTTAGAGTTCTTATCTTTTTTTTCTTTCCTTGGCAACTTCAGATGATTATCCTTGTTTAGTGCTTATGTAGCCCAATCTTGATGTGCCTTTAGTGGATCTATGGAATTATAGTATTTTCTCAAAGTACTTGATGGCTTCATTTGGCTTGTTGAAACTTTCAGTAAACTCATTTTCTCTTTTTAGGTCATTCTACAAATTCAATGTAGTTATCTCAATGTCCTTGACATTCAACTCATGATGAGCATCCATCATTTGGCTTAGGGTATCCAATTGCATGTTTGAGATCTTGGATAGCTCTATCGATTTTTCTTCCAATCTATTTCCCATAACTATTTTATCTTCGTCAATCATGACCTTGTCTTCTATAGCTATCTTCTTTTGTTTAGTTACCTCACATAGAAGTATAGCTTGTGATTCTTGTTCCAACTGGAGATTTCTAATTTCTTTAGCTTGTGTTGTATTCTTTTCCATGAGATCTACAATTGCTACATCAAATTCACAAGAGTTACCATCTACAAATAACTTTGTGGTGTCAATCTCTCTATATTGTGTGTCATTTTCTACTATAACAATCTCTTTGCTTCTCTTTAGCTAACTTCTTAAGGTGTCTCTGGCTTCATTCAGTTGTTGTATTATGAGATGTATCTCAATAAACTTCCATTTCAAGATATTTTTTCTAGGCTATAAGGCTTCTCTTGATGAGAAATAGGCTCTGATACCAATCATTGGAAATATAAATGGGAAATATATATACTTCTAAGAGGGGAGCAGGTGAATCATAAGTACTAATCTTTAACCAATAAAATTTTTAACTTAGAACAAAAAATGTATTAACATATTGACATAACATGTAAAGTAAATGTATCAACATAAAAACTTAATGCTAGATATGATTACTTGGAAAACTTCCAATGAGAAGGTAAAACTGGGGTGGAGATGACACCCACAATTCTTCACTACTGTAGTAATAAAGTTCACCTATTAAGGTTACATAGTTTGACCATTTTCATGATCTACCCTATGACAGGCCTACCCTGTTAAAAGCTTACAAAGGATTGTTAGATCCTACCCTATTAAAGAATTTTAACACCCTATTAAATGTGTGTCTAGCTAGAGGACTTTAGAACACTCACTTGGAATGTCAACCTATTAAAGGATTCTACAATGACTATTAAATCAAACTTAGTTCAAAGGATTTCACCCTAATGAGATGGTTTAGAATGTTTGGTTTGATAGCTTACAACTTTTCTTTTTTGATTTCAGATCACAATTATGTTCATCTTGATCCTCTTAATCTGTTATAATAATGTTCCATAGCTTTCTTCTCTATTTTGCAAATTGATTCTACAATTCTTTTACACTTCTACATCACTTTGAATATTTATGAATCAATTCACCCCTTTTTCTTCTTTAATTCTTTTCTTGCATCACTTCCTTGCATACACATTCACTCTAAATTATGGGGTTTTGTCACCCTTTTAAAAAGACTTTGGTGGCTTAGGGTTAGGTATGAATCTACAATTGAGATTCATTCATTTTTCCACTTAATTCCTTCCATTTTTCTTATTGGCCTCATGTTGATCACATAGGGAATCCAAATAGATTTGATCTTATCTTCAAAGCTTCAAGATCTATTCATAAGTTAGCGCAAACAACTAGGTCCATTTTTTGTTACTTGACACTTTGATAATACTAATGCTTGACACTTGAACTTGCTCAACATCAACTATTCACTCAGAATTTGAATTGCTTGGCACATGAGTGACTCGACACTCAATGCAACACAACATCTATACATATTATACTCAGCATAAACTTAGTAAATATCTTAAGTGTGTTGACACTCAATTGTCAAAACCAATCTAAGATCAATAGATTAAAGAGGTTTTTTGGTTCGAGGATGAGGAGTGTGGTGAGAAGTGGGGGATAAAAGGGACTAAATATTCTCTTTGTCTAAAGAATGAGGGGAAATGCTTCCTTTTATTACTTAGGATTTTAGTCAGGAATAGATGGGTCGAGAGATAGAGGGGGGAGAAATTTTAGTTTTAGCTCAAGGAAATCAATCACAAGATTGTTTAAGAACACAACTTATTTACAAACACCTTAGATGTGCTAGTGGACTTTACTTTCTAAAAATTGTATCAAAGTGTTGGGTCCTTGTACAAGAAGTTTAACAACTTAAGGAGATCGATGACTACATTTAGAAAAGAAAGTCTAGAATTTGATGGAGAGAACTATGATAAATGAAAGGAGAAAATAAAGACTCATTTAATGCTATAAATGGTAATTGACTACTGGATGAACAGAAGGGAAAGAAAGGTAGTGATAGATTAAAAAAAACTAGAATCTGTAATCACCTAAAAATGGTTACCTAGACCATAAACCCCCTTCTAGAATTTATTGCTAATGTTATCAAGTGTTTGATCACAAAAATAAAGTAAAATCAATTTATTTGATTTTAACCTATAATTTGACCATCATATTCTAAAAAACATATTTGATTAAAATAATTTTCTCCCTTTTAATTCAAATATAATTATCAAAAACCCATCCACACATTTCTTATTTCATAAATAAAAGAAATGCATTTTTGTCTACAAATGAGCCTTCTATTTTGACTAAATCATTTTGTCTACACATGAAGGTGTAATTTTCCATGTGTAGAGCCTTCTATTTTGACAAAATATTTTGTCTACAGATGAAAGTTCAATTTTCCATGTGTAGAGCCTTCTATTTTGACAAAATATTTTGTCTAAACATGAAAGTGTAATTTTCCATGTGTTGAGAAGCCTCCCATTTTGGCAAAACAAAATCATTTTCTACAAAAATGCATAATTTTCTATGAGTGGAGCCTTTTATTTTGACTAAGGACATTTTAATGTCAAAAATTAGGCAAGGATTATTCTCCATCCTTGATTAACCATTTCTTGTCTTTTGATCTCAACCATCCAATTTTCTTTAAAAAGAGGGCTCTCTCCTTATATGAGGACACACTCTTGAATATTGTTATGCTGCAGGTTTTCTTAGAGCCTTTGGAGAACTTCTCATTTCTTGTCTCATTCTTTCATCCACTTCATATTAGTCTTAAGATAATATTGCATGTTAGTGTAGTATCTTTGAAAATAGTTAGATCGCATAGCTTAATAGTTGGATTTGTAACATTCCCATCTCATTTTAGCATAGATTGCATTGTGCATCTCATCCTAATATAGTTTTATTTTTGCATTGCATGATCCAAGAGTTCTTTGACACTAGCACTCTTGCTCTTGTCTAAAGAATCTCCCATTTTGTGGTTTACTAGCAAGGGCTGCATTTCTAAGGCTTAGCTGAGAGCTCTTATATCCTCATTTGTATGCCCCTTGCACTCCATGACTAGGGAGCTCTAAGTCAGCATTCAATTTTTCAAATCTATGGAGAACCTTGGACAGAATGGTTTAGAAAAGTGCACCTTTTCTAGTGTATAGAATCATGTACAGAAGAAGAGAAAGATATATTCATGTACAACATGTATGCCCAATAAACATTGCTATCAACTCTTCTAGAATCTAAATATGTTGAGGTAAAAATATTACAACTTGCACATGAAATTTGCATTAGATTACAAAGTCTATCTGAAGGTGATAAACTTGCAAAGAAATCTAAACTTTAGAATTGGAAAGACATGTTAAATAGTGGTAAGATGCAAGAAGATGAATTGACAAGGGGATATTTTGCTAGGATTTAAGAGATTGTTTCAAGAATTAAGACTTGTGATGGAACTTTTACTAAAGACAATATTGTGTGGAAGGTTTTGAAGTCTTTTTCACCTACTTATGGGAACAAGGTATTAGAAATTGAAGAAATTATTCTTTTTACACCTAACTTTAACACAGAGTCACTACTTGAGAAAATGCAAGCATTTGAACAAAGATTGAAGCAGACACAAGGAATACTTAGAATGGAGATCTAGTTCTTATAACTAGGTTATAGAAAGAGAAAGCTACATTAACTATGAGTGCAAGCACAAGTGGATACTATGTTAGAGAATGGGTAGCTAAGAAAGAAGAAGATGAGAAGATACATGAAGTATTTTCATTACTTATGAAAAGAAAACTTAAAGGTAAGAACTCTTTTTCTTGTTGGACTTTAAAGAGTTTGATCATTTTTCATATCAATGTCCTAAGAGAGAAAGAAAGACAAACCTATGAAACCTCTAAGTCAAAGATAGCTTCTTTGATGATGAAGATAATGAATTTGACTTTAAGATGATTAATTTCTTACAAAGTGATGATGAAGATGATGAAATTGGATTTGTTTCTATTAAAGAAATCCCTGAAAATGATGTAAAAGGAGAGAAAGCGTTACTATCACATCTAGAAAATAAAAAGTTTGTTTGGATGCTCTCACATATAATTGGTGATAATTTGTTGAGTTTAAAAGTTATGATGGAGGAGTAGTTAGAGTTGTTGCAAATAATGTACAATATCCTATTAAAGGAAAAAGATTTACTCTTGATGGAAAAACTAACACTGGGGCTATATATTTTATTGATGGATTGTCACATAATATTTTGAGTGTTGGACAATATGTTGATAAGGGGATATCAATTGATATTCATTGAGAATACTTGTATACTAAAAGACAATAATGGTAAACTGATTGGAATACATACAAAGACTAAAGGTAATATTTCTCAATTGAATCCTACCATGTTGAAATGTTGCTAAAGTCGATGAGAGTTGGTTATTTCATAAAATATGTTTTCACATAAACTTTG
The DNA here is from genome assembly GCA_028749045.1 of Cupressus sempervirens. Taxonomy (NCBI): domain Eukaryota; kingdom Viridiplantae; phylum Streptophyta; class Pinopsida; order Cupressales; family Cupressaceae; genus Cupressus; species Cupressus sempervirens. The sequence goes on from CM053786.1 coordinate 47,356,599, forward strand.
ATAACATTGTGAAATATCAATACAACAAATGTAGTAGGGGATCTAGCTAAGTTTTTAAAACCCTCTAACATAGTTTGCAAGGAATGTGTGATGGAAAATTAGAAGAACTCTTTTCCAAGCAATATATTTACTACATTAGTGACATTACAAATTGTACACACAAGTCTATGTGATCCTAGGGTATGTGTAGGATCATGGTGTGCCAAAAAGTGGTGATATGAAAAGTTTTTAGTTTTAAAACATCTAAAAGCATTTTAAAATCCATTCTAACTTTTTTTCCCACCCATCTTGATACCAAAAAGGTAATACCATACCTAATTGAGTACCCAATCCCCATATGAGGTATCCAATATTAGGGTACCCAATATGATATCAGATACCCAAAACCTACATCCATCACATAAAAACCAAAAATCTAAGAGTGCCATTTTTTCTTGATTCTTTATTGTTTTTGTAGTTCTTTGGCCCTCATATTGTGTATACAATCCCAAATTGGTATAGGATCCTTGCCAAGGATGAGTCCATCAAAGGTAAGTGAATTTTTATTTTTTTTAAATTATTATTTTGATTGAATTCTATTTAAAATTAGGTTTTTTAATGGTTCAATCATTGGTCTTTTTATTTTAATTCTTAACCATCAATACAATTAGTAATTTTTTCATTATTTACAATTTAAGAGGCATGGCTGGCCTAAATAATGTTGATAACACTGAGCCATGAAACTATGTTCCTCGAAGCTCTCTACCTTAATGTTCCACAACCCCATCAAAATCCTCAACCTCCACCAAATAGTCCACTACCTCCTCAAGACCATCCTCAAATTAATGATTTGATACAAGAAAATATTACCAAACTGAGGGGTTTTCAAGCCACATATAGCAATACACCTACATTGGCTTTGATGTTATCCATGTTAAACACCATAGTGGATAATATTTATACACTTATCAATTAGAAAAATGTTTCTCTTCACTAGCATGAGAAAACACATGCCCTATTTGACTATGATGAGGTTACAGCCCTAGACATAACCAAAAATGATATAGTTAACCTTTTTGTGAACCCAAAAATTGGAAAAATAGTAGAGCACACAAAAGTCAAATTATTATTTAAATGGTGGACAAATGAGGTTATGCGTGCTAACTTTTAGGATCATTGGTGGACCATTTTTGACAGACCATAACATTGTAATTTAGAGGTCTCATTCTATTTTCCTTAGTTTCATTAATATTTTCAAAACTAATTTACATGATATTAACAACTAGGCTTTTGTATCTCATAGGAAACACCTAATGCCTAGGAGGTTGGATGTTAATGTTATGTATCTTTGCCAATGTAGTTGATGCTTCTAGAGGATGGGTCAATAGAGGTAAATTTAAATTTGAATTCTTAATTATATGCTATAAATTTAGTATTCTATCAATTATAATGTATAGTTTAAGTCATAGATCCATCTCACAACCATACTTGAACATATACATGCCACAATTGGTGAGGTTCAAGCATTGTCGAGGATATACGAGAAGACTCCTCACTAGTGTAAGAGGTCAATGAGAGAGGAAAACTATTTAAATTTAAAACTATAAATCATCATTAAAAAACTATCATTATACATTTGATTAATTTAGTGTTAGATATGTACAATCATATAAATTTAGTAGACTAACTTTGGGTTTTCCTCTTTTGTTTATGTAGGAGGCATCTGATCCACATAGTGTAGTGATGAGGTTGCATTTTGATGATCCACCAACATCATAGGATATTATAGTTGTCATAGGATGTCTCATGTGACGTTTTGAGATGGCATATGCCACATTGTATATAGAAACTTTGATATTGTACACATTTTGATGGCATGACCAACCACATTTTGTATATGGATCTATGTATTTTAAAATATATTTGCATAATTAATCTATGGATACATGAATTTTGATATATGTTTTTGTCATTTATGTTCACATGGATATATATTATAATTTATTGTATTATTGTTCAATTTAGTATGCACCATGTGTATTTTTCATGTTATATTTGATTCAAATGTACTAAACTATGAAGAACATTTTTGTTAGAATATTTTGAACAATTTAGAGGAGATGGTGAATCAGTTATCCAAGGTCCAGATTTACCAATTGAAAAAACAAACACTTAAACAACTTCAGATCTTATCATTTCATTGCTCAATCTCTACTATAAACTATTAGTAACATTATCTAGTTGTCCACTATTCTAAAATAATAGACTTGTAGAATGTAAACATTAATTACTAAAACATCATAATAACATCCACATAAGTTTGAGACTAGGATTTAGTGTGGAAACCCAATTTGGGAAAAACCACCAACAATATGTCACTAATTTTCACTCTTATAAAGTGAACTCTATTAGGAGCCAACCCTATTAAAGGTTACAAAACACACTGTTAAATGTGACCTTATTAAAGAATTTAATCACCCTTTTAGGAGTGGCCTTGTTAGAGGACTTTAGAATATTTCATTAGAATATCACCATCTTAGAGGATTTACATAGAATGTTAAGTCACTATGACTGCTAGGTCAACCTTGATTAAAGGATTTAAAAAGCTATTCACAATGGTTAAAAAGTAACAAGTTTTCTCTGTTAAGTACAACTCACTTTGCATATACATATCTATGTTTTGTTCATAAACTGATTCACTATCTCGCCTCCATTTTCATCATGATGCAGTGCAAGGCAGGAGTATCCCCAAAGGAGATGTCCTAGACCACAACAAATAACCACATAGTGGAAACACAATAAAAATGCAACAATAATACAAGATCTAATAACAAACACAACTCTTTATTCATAAAATAACTAATTACATGCAATATGCTCAGCTATAAGGCCTTCTAGGTTAGGGCCAAATACAAACAACAAATACAATCTCAATTCTACAAGATCCCATAAGATCCAACTTACAATGTCAATCTCTCAATCCTAGCTAGTCCATATCCACAACTAGATAAGAATACCAAGAAGAGTCAACACTTGTACCCTCAAGTCCACCAAGCAATCCTTTGGTTCTCAAGCCGCAACTACTAGCTCTTAAAAATTCACATCATCTTCTCCAAGATGGATCCTCCTAAAACAATGCCTAAAGACTCTACAAAACCCCCTACTTATGCCCAACTTATATAACATAATTTGGCCCAATTCATTACAAACTAAATTAAATCCCTTACATTAAATATATGTTGAGCCACAAGTCAGCTACAACACAAATTAAATACCCATACACTAATTGATGATCTCAGGTTAGTTTTGACAAGTGAGTGTAAACACACTTAAGTTATTTACTTAGTTCATGCCAAACTAGTAATGCATGCCAAGCACAACATATAAATATTAGACCGTGCCGAGTCATAGTGAGTGTCGAGCCACTCATGTGTCGAGTCACTCAAGTGCTGAGCAAATAGACCATGCTAAGTGATTTATAAGCTAAGTAAATAGTGAATGCTGAGCAATATAGGTGTTGATTCATAGTAGAAAGATTAGTGTATGCTGAGCATCAGAAACTTTAGATGCCAAGTAAGATAGTTTTGACATATTTGTTTGTAATAGCACAAACAACTATATAAACCATTTTTGAACCAACTTAAGGATGAATTAAGATACTTTGGAGATAAGGACAAATCTCTAGTTGTATTCCCTATGCAATTTCATGCAACCAATAAGAAAATGGGAAGGATTAAGCAACAAAATGGATGAATCTCAGTGATCGATTCATACCTAACCCTAAGCCACCAAAATCTTCTTAAGGATAAAAAAAACCCTAAACTTTCTAAGAGTGTTGGAGGAGAAAAGAGGATAGTTTGCATGTGCAAATAGAGCATTCATGGTGACTTAGAAGTTATGAAGTGAAATCACATTGTAGAATCAGTTAGAGTAGAATAGAAAGACATCTGATCAAGAAGGATTAAGAAAACATTGTTTAGAGGTGATGTGTTATTAGGCAAGCAAGTGCCAACCATAGGATCTATGCTGAGACATTCTAATAGGTGATTTCAATCAAATCTCTTAATAGAGTAGTCCTAACAGGTTGTATGAAATCTTTTAACAGGGTGCTTACTTAGTTCTAAGTTAAAATCCTTTAACCAGGCACACTTCTAACAAGGTGAGGCCTAACAATATTTGTAAGCCTTTAATAGGGTAGACCTCTCATACGGTAGATCATGTTTCATGGTCAAAACATTGTAACCTTCATTGGATACACTTTATTGCTGTAGTAGTGAAGATTTGTGGGTACCCCAGTTTTACCTTTTCACTTGGAGGGTTTCTAGATAATCATATCTAGTGTTATGTGTGTGAATGCTTATGTTTTTACATGATTTAGATGTATATGCTTTACATGTTATTTTAGTTTACTCATTGAATGCATGAGTTATATATTTGGTAAAACTTTTATGGGTCCAAGTTTAAAGTACTGATTCATCCCCCCCCCCACCCCCCCTAGAAGTTTACATTTCCTATTGTAGTTCCAACAATTGGTATCAGAGCCTTCTTCTCTAAAAGGGAAGTTTTGTAGCTTTGAGGGAAGATCTTGAAATCCTTAAAGAGAAGGAAGACACAATACAAAGAGGTAGACACTACTAGGCTATTTGTAGATGGAGACTCTAATAAATTTGATGTAGTAGTTATGTATCTAATAGAAAAGAATAGAGCCAAGTGGAGGAAATCAAAAATCTCAAATTAGAGCAAGAATCACAAGCCATATTGCTATGTGAGCTAATTGGACAAAAGAAGAAAGTTATGGAAGACAAAGCCTTGATTGAAGAAGACAAAATAATTTTGGCCAATAGATTAGAAGAGAAGTCAACAAAGCTAACCTGATTTCCAACATGTAATTGGACACTCCTAGTCAAATGATGAATGCCAACTATGAGTTAAATGTTAAGGACATTCAGATAACTACATTGAAGTTTCAAAATGAACAATTTTAGAGTGATCTAAAAAGGGAAAAGGAATTTGTGAAAATTTTCAACAAACCAAATGAAACCATCAAATACTTTGAGAAATTATTTAGATTCCCTAGATCTAATAACGATACATTAGGACTGGGTTACACAAGCACTAAAGAAGGAGAGTCATCCAAAAATATAGAAGAAAGGGAAAAAAAAAAGGTAAGAACACCAAATATACTTGTCATGATTGTGGTAAGAAAGGACATAATGCTAATGCATGTAGGAGCAAGACTACAAATCAAAATGTTAAATCCAATAATGTGATTCATTGTCATAAGTGCAACAAGCAAGGTTATTAGGCATATGAATGTAGAATCAAGACCATACATACACAAAGATTTGAAGGATACTACTACAACTATCAAAAGTATGGACATAGATCTTTTGAATGTAAATCAAAACCTATGTAGTGATTAAACAAGCAAACAAAGGTAAGGAACAATGACAACTCTTATAACTGGGATTAAAATACAAGATATAGCTATCATTATTGTCAAGAATATGGACATGTTCCTAAAAATTGTATAAGGACACACTTCAGTGGTAACTACCAAAGGTGGTTTAGTCAAACTACATGTTTTAGTTGTTTCAAGACTAGTCACATGAGTGGGTATTTTCCAACAAATTCAAAGGCACCAAGTTGTGAATTTGATAAAGGAAAAGACAAGGCAGATGTTGAATACAACAAAGATAAGATGAACAAGACATGGAAGAGAAAATATGATTACACCACAGCAAATGGAGAAGGGATCACTTCACCCAATGGGTCAGGTGATCATACCTCATCAAACTAGACAATCAAGAGGTATGTGGGACTGATATTTAAAGGCTATATCATACATTAGTTCCAAAAAGGAGATAGTACTAAAAATATTACTTTAGCATGAATGAAGATGAAAAATGTTGATAGGAATTCAAGATAAATCTTTAAGTTTTTCATGTTGTTAGTGAGCATGAAAAATTTCCAATATATGCCAAGTGAAATGCTAGAAGATGTCAAGCTAGTAGTCTAGCTAAGTTGATGTCAAGCTAGTAGTCTAGCTAAGTTGATGGCAAGCTTGTAGTGGTTGCCGAGTGATGGAAGTGTAAATAGTTGCCAAGTGATGTAAGTGTAAATGGGATTTGATTGATTTTCGTTCATTTTTCATTAGTTCAAATTTGAGAAAGAGCAAGTAGAGCATAAGGTGATTTGGAAATCCATTCTAAGTAGTTGCAAAAGATTCTAGAAGCAATCTCACATCCATTCATCATATTTCACAAGGCATTTATCAAGAGCCAAGCTACACAGTTTTAATTTTTGTGAACCCTAGTTTCACATTATGGCATTGAGTTTGAAGAATGTTGAAGGGAAGGAAGTTTTGAATGTTTAATTAGTAAGTAATGAAGTCAAGAAATCCATTTTAAAAGCTATTCCTAACATTGCATATAAGCAAGACCCTTCTAGAGCATTATCAATGATTCTGCTGAATGTAATAATGGTGCAAGATGTGAGAAAATTCTACAACTATAAGATAGGAAGCATTGAGGATATGGAAATTAGGGAAGCATACAACAAACTTTGTGAAAATGGTGTTCTGAAAGAAGAGTTCAAAATTGTTGAGAGGAAGGGATTAACATGAGCCCCAAATTTTCTAAATGTGTTTATGACATAATGGATCGAAATAGTGCTTAGCCAAATTCATGACAGTTCATTACAATTGGATAATGGACATATTAAAATTTCTAGGAGAATAATCCATAGGGTTACTAGTTACCCAACCCTAGATTGGCTTAAGACACTAAGAAGTGATTCGAAGGAAGTGATTGAAAAGAATACTAGAGCTGTTTGGAATAAAAGAGGCATGATAATAGACACAATCACTGATCCTCTTATTAACTTTGCTATAAGGGTTATATCACACAAGTTCTATCAATCTAGTAGATTGAATAGTGTACCCTATATAGTTTTTGATGTTGGATACAAGATTTTCAAGAAAGATCATACATATGATCTAGCAGAGCTACAATTACAACAACTGATGGAGAACCTTGGAGCAATCAGAAAAACTAAGAGTACAAAATGAAAATTTGGTTGAATTTTGATTTGTATATTCTTTTATGTATAAAACACACTTCCCTCATTTGGTTGTGGGATGGAAAACAAATAGATCAATAGCTGTACAAATTGGTTATTTTGAAGACTTCAAGAAGTCAATGAAGGAAAGACTACGAATACTAGTATCTTTAGTTGAAAAAACATTATAATGATGTATGTTGTTGGGACAAAAAATTACATGCTTCATTTTAGTCCCATTTTAAAATTTTGAGAAATCAAGCCCCATAAATGCTTGTGTACCCGGTTGTACTTGTAAAGCCCCAGAGGTGTTCAATGTTTCTAACACCTTTCATTCAGCCTATCTAAGTGTTCCATGAAGTTAAACTGACATTCCGAGCTATTTGGCGAAGTCCTATTTCAAGCATTTGTCAAATTTGCATTTTATCCTTAGCGTCAGACAATGACAGGAGGCCATGTTTGCCAATGAGTATCTCGCACCCAGAAATGTGTCATGACTTGCCACTTTGAGATTATCTAGTGTCCATACCTAAGAACCTATCTTTCATATTTTGAGTTGTTTCAAATTTTTTAGTCTACGTTTTGAATCCCTCAAAGTTGGTCAGTTACTGTTTTCACATATTTGCAAAATATTCCTAATTCTGGGAAGCCTTTTTGATAAGCTATAACTTTTGACCAGTTGACTAAAATGTTAAATTTCCTTTTGTGTTGTATTGTAGAGGTCAAAAACTCGTTATGTTTCAATTTTTAGCTTATGGCAAATCTGTTTGATCAGTTTTCAAATGTGATTCCAAATGCAAATTTGTATCTTTTTACTAGTGTCAGCATTTGCAAAGCTGTCAAGACCCCTGTTCAGGACATTATATCTCCTAATCCATGATAGGTCAAGTCAAACGGATCTTACCCTTGTGTTGTATACTGAAAATACTATAAGTGTTCCAATTTTTGAGCTTTAACAAATCCGTTTACACACTTTTTCGAGTCATTTCCATTCGCAAAAAATGTTTTCTGTCAGTGCTTTTAATTTGCAAAATCCAAGTAGCACACTTTGAACGTCTGCCATTTGCACCTAGCTATTCTTCATGAGCCCAAATCACATTTTCATAATGTCCTCATGACAGAGAATGAGTGTCCCAGTTTTCATTTCCCCATGTGCTCATTTGCCTAGTTTTCCAAGCTGATTCCAAACCCAATTTGTTGTTTTCTAACATGTTTGTTTGCAGATAAATCTGAGAAGACAAATTTGAGGGTCAATATCTTTTGACTCCAAATTCGTCATGAGACAAGATTTGACAGGCTGAAAGTGTGTGGAACAAAGATTCAATATACCAAATTTCAGAGCCTGGTTAGTTGTTCGGGGCAATTTTTAAGGGCAATCAATGGACCTCCTAACGCAAATTTGAAAATTTGACAGAAAGTGAAAAAGTGAGTTTTATTTGAATAATCAATGGTCAAACTTGCTTCTAATCATTCTAAGAAGGTTGGTAGATCAATCTAAGATATTCAGTCATTCAAAAATGAAAAATTTTTACCCGGACACACCTGGGGTCTGACTTATTTGCATCGGATTGCCAAGAGATCGTTCATCCCTTGTAGGACTTATGGAGTGGTCAATGTGTATGGACGGGCTGGCCTTGACACTTTGTAGGCACACATTTTCAAAAGGAGGTTAAATCTTTGCTACAATTAGCTTTGGTAATGGTACTTGTCATGATACGTAGTGATTCTAGTACTTGAGGGTCTTGGTGTACACTTAGAGGTAGATGAAATAGATGAGGCTTTGAAAATCCTTGCTAGAATAAAAAGAAATGGACTTGTATCACAAGTCAAAACATGTAATGCTTTGCATTTAGGTTACTAGATGAAATGTTTTACAAAAAGCTAAGGTGTTAAGAGGAACACTATTTCAAACAAAAGAGCCACAACATTTTCAAGGGAACCCCATGGCAAAGATGAAGGGAGACATAGCACAGTATTCAGAATCTACATCATATTTCTCATGGGGATGTTTTTAGTCTTTGATTCTACAAAGAAAGATACAGCATTGGTGTCATGTTCAATATAAAAGAAGAGAGTTTAATATAAAAACCCATAGCATATCAGAGCATGATTTAAAAGAAAAGTAGCCAATGAAATATAGAGAGAAGGAACTCTTCATTTGGCAAGAAAAGAAGCCTAGGCAAGCAAATGTGCAGGATCCACAATTTATCACATTAGTTTGAATGAGATTCTTAACATTTTAGAGCAATCCATAGTTTTAAAAGAAGGCTCAGCATATAGAAAAGAAGCTCGCATCTCAAAAGAGCTCCCCACACCAAAATGAAATGTGCAAAGCAGGGGACGAGCTGAGTAGAAAACGTCATAGCATTCACGCCCTCAGAAGGAAAGAAGCCTCCACGCATAGAGAAACCATGCGCAGCTGAAAAGAATGACTACCCATGCATTCAGATAGTAGAGGATGCCTTGAAAAGGCCAAGCCGCATCCAAAGTAGCATCAGAATAGTGTGAATGAATGTGTCAAAGTAGGCAGATCGATGCCTCACGTTTCAGCCGAAGGAAGTCACGTAGTCAAAGAACAAAACCCCATGCAAATAAAAAGCATCTCCACACGCCAAACGTAGCAAGGGAACCTTGATGCCAAGATTACAATGCTGGAGCACTCATGCAAGTGCGAATCTTTGTTACATGGAATACCAAAGCGTAGAACAAATTCATGGAGGCAAAAATGTAGTAGCAGAAAGAGGAGGAGAAGGGTATCAGAAGATATTCTTCTATGTATTTTTCTCCATTAATTTTCACTTCTTAAGAATCTACTCTGTACACTGTGTGGCTTGTGAAAAAAGCATTTCAACCACCCTCAAATTGCAAGATTTGGTATGTTTAGTAGCTGAGGTCCGTGTCAAACACGGAGGGTTGAACTCTCTAAAAGTGAAGATAAGGAAGAAGCCGATTAAAATAATGAAGCCACTACAACCAAGAGATCTGCGCAGGTAAAAAAAATGGGGGCTTACTTTTTATCCCACATTTACCAAGTGGGTGAGCTTAAAAGGTTTTAAATACTACACAACACCTAATTGAAAATGAATTGAAGTGAGCGCTTTTCGAAAAGGCTGTGTGGATGCATGGGTCCCTCTATGGTCAACTTGATGATGTCAACCAAGAATGGCAATGCATAATTTTACGTGAGAATCCAAATGAGCTGACATGGCAGATTCAGAGACGGTGAAGGAGATGTCTGACATGGCAGATTCAGAGACGGTGAAGGAGATGTCAACACGTGGCTCAGATTGACGAACGGTGAAGGAGATGTCAACACGTGGCTCAGATTGACGAACGGCGCATCCCCACAAAAAGAGTAGCAAGGTAGTTAAATAATGTGGGGAAGCACATTTCTAACATGTGGCAACACAGGTCCTGCAGATGATGTGATGGCAAGGATGAGCAGATTAAGACGAAGGCATAAGATTTTGCCACATGGCGAGATCCGACAGTCCATGCATCCCCGCAATATGAAGTTGTAAGAATTTAAGTAATGCAAGGAAGCGCATTTTTGACACGTGGCAGATGAAGCAGAGGTGGACAAATTAGTGAATGACACGTGTCACTCAGTCAATGAGGGTTTGACCTCAAAATTCAAGGGTGCTAAAAAAAATAATAAAAGTTTTTAAACAAAATGATTTTTAATCATTTTAAATGCACGTGATTGAGTTTTAATTCAAAAGGATGCATATTATAAAGTTTGAACATTAGATATTTTAAATTTTTGAAATTTAAAATCCAAATGTGTAGACCTGGTTTTCTAGCAAAGGAGTCATTTTCAAAATGACTTTTAGTGGGTTTCTGAGATGCAAGATAGGCGATGTTATATATTGCCAGAAACAGGAGAAGAAAAAATTTCTAATTTCGGAGTTAGTTTTTGTACAGGTATCAGTCTTTTTGAGATACGGGAGGATTTGTCTCAAATACCTGAATTGCAACCATTTTTAGACCAGAAAGTTCAAATTTGATTTTTTGTCAACATAATGACCTAAATATCAATAAAAGGAAATGGAAATGTAGTTAGGGTCGAATTTGTTCAGATTTACTCAGTAAAAACTCATTTTCACTGGCATTTTTATGGGGCAATTAGATAGTTTGCAAATTAGTTGCAGATAATGATGAAACAAAATCAGATCAGATGGGATGAAAGAAGAAAGAGGTTACTCAGTTGCACAGGATTCAATTTCAAGTGGACACTTGTCATCTTCAGAATAGATCCGAGATCTCTTTCTCTCCTATATTATTCTTTCTTTCTTCCATTTGAGGGGTCCAATTTTTTGTTACTGTGAGACCATTGTTGGTAGGAAAGTTGCAGTCATTCGGTGAGACCATTTCTTTGGATCCAGAATTGTAATTCCACCTTCATTCTTCAGCAAATTTTTCATGTAATGAACAACAAGAAATAAGAATACCGATAGTCTGATCTGTTAGGTAGCTTTGCATTTAAATTCCACGCATCCTATTGTAATTTGTTTCAAGGAAATGAATGATAAGGTAGCAACAAGTCAATCTTCATTCTGATATCTTGTCTCCTATTCATGATGTTTGTGATCTTTTGTGTTTTGTAAACAAAGAATATGAAACTCAGTTGCAACCTATTGGTTGTATATGTTGATTTATTTTTCTTCTGACTCAAAGAGTTATGTAAATTCTTGATTCTTCATCACAGGATTGCAAATTTCATGAAGGGATAAGTTGAGTATGAGGTTCAGAAGGATGCAGATGTCTAATTTACAAAGTGGATAGATAGATCAGGAAGTCCTGATGTATGGCATATGTCAGTGATTTTCAGGGATGTGTGTTAGGTTTTTCTGTGAATTTCTCAATAGATAAGGCACTAATCATTTATAGGATCACTTGTTATACTGTTGCATATTTGAGGTTTTGCTGAGATCAACATCAATAATAAAAAAATTTTCCCCTTTCATGTTGAAGAGTTATAATAGAATGCCCTCACTTAGCTTATGAATGTCATGGATTTGCATTTAGCTAGTGCAGATATATGTTATTGCATGAGTCTTTAGGAGAAATAAGGGTTTTATCTGCTTCATAATAGATTCAGTGTATGCTTTGACAACTAGTACTATATAAAGAATCTATAGGTCCACCCGCCTAGGTTTTGCAGAGCCTGAAGAAGAAGAAGGGTCATGCCTTATAGTTGGCCTGGTGTCTGAATGGGCATGTTGAAAATGGGAGTTAGCTGCCCCTAGATGTGTTTTGTTCTCATCAGGGTAATTGGAAATGGGTAATGTTTTCAAACACCAACATATGTTTTCTTGTGGATGTTGATCATACATTTGTACAAGCTGCTACACCAAGGGTAAGATGGTTGAGACCCTTAGGCTATGAGATAAATGTGGATGAAGCCTTTGCAACTATAATAGCTCTACTAGCAGAAGACATAGATGAAACTACAAATTTTTTTGGAAACTATGAAGTGGAAAAGTCCAAAATCACCATGAAACTAAAAATTGCTTTAGTTATCAAGAAAAAGGATAGGCTGGTGAAGAAATTGAAAGCTAAATTTGGGAAGGGTGCTGAGAAAGAAGAAGAAAAAGATGAAGATGAAGAGGAAGAAGAAACCCAAGCACAAGAACCTCTAGCATTGACATAGGGTATGGGAGAAGATCAAGAAGAGGAGGAGACTGTAGGTGTTGAGAGAGAATAAGTTGAGGAGGCACCTACTCTTGCCAAGCCAAAGAAGAGGAAGGCCAAGGCACAACCTATGGCAAGGACTAAGAAAATTGCCAAACCAAGTCATCCAAAGTCCACTACACCTACAACAAGAGCCAACACATGTCCAACTACACAAAAGGCCAAGAAAAAGACAAAAAAAATTAGAGCAAGGAGTTGAAGAGTAGAAGAAACCAAGAAGGACGTATGTTACACAACTAGATTTTGAAGAGGAGAAAATAGAGTTAGATGAAAACAACCAATTTAATGTGGTTAGTCACAATGCTCTTTCAGATCTTAAAAATTTATGTGAAAATGTTAAGAATAATGCATATCTATCAAAAATTAGTCATGTTGATTTTGATAAATTGGGTAAAGAGAAGAAAAACCAAGTGGAGGAGGCCCTATATGTCATGATGGAAAAATTCAAGACAACACCACTAGAATTTTCCAAATCTATATGACATAGTTGAGAAAAAATGGCATTATTGTCTAAATTAGGAAAGACAAATTAGGGAGATTACAGTGGCCCAAGTGATGCCTAAATTAACTAAGGGACAAATTGATAAGGCTATAAGGAAGTATGAAATTAGATTCACACCTAAATATAGAGCTTTTAGTATTTTACAAAATAATATTGAGGATGTTGTCAAAATATCAATGTAGATATGGAAACTCATTTATGGGTTAACCATAGTAAAGAAAGGAGAACCTAAAACTTCTAAGGTCAAGGATGATGATGAAAAAGATAATATTTTGGAGGAGGAACAAAAATGGAAGTAAATGACAAGGCAACAACTAAGCTTGAGCAACTAGAAGAACAAAGTGTGCATGACACACAATTGCAAGTATCAATCCTCCACATGACACAACTGAGACTACTAAAATAGTAACTATCAAGGATTTTAATGATCTATCAGCTCAAAACATCAATCCTCTTACTAAAGAAGATTTGAAGAAGATATTAGATCAGTCTACACTGCAAGACAAACCTTGTAATAATCTAGTTTTGGTAAGTGTAGACGAACTAAAAAAGTTAGTGAGTAATGTTACAAGGGAAAAGGTGAATCCACAAGAACCACCTTCTATCATCCCTTTAATCACCAATGTACAACCTTTGGTCCAAATTCCATAACCCACATCTACCAAGGTTGATACAATTGTCAAGATTGATACTATTGAGAAGGAGACAATAGAAGAACAAGCCACCATAATAGGACAATAGGAAACAAGTCAAATAGACCTATCTACACCTATAACATAAAGACAAGGTGTAAGGCAAGTCACTACATGAGAACAGGAAAATCCTAAAGAGAGTGAAACGGCACCACAACTGAAGGAGAAAACTATCATCCAAGCCTTGGTAACCTTACCTACATCTGGCACTCCTTCCACACAAACTCTTTAGAAGCCAAGCATAGAAGCTATTCTATTACAAATCTCAGTGCCAAGCCCAAGTTCAACAAAGGCTAAAAAGGCAATTCAATATGGAGATGTAAGCCTTGATGAAGAGATTGTTATACACAAATATGATTATGATATCAATACATTGGAACACATAGGCATATTAAAATAGGCCCTAGAAAGAAAAAGGCATCAAGAAATGCTTATGAGAGAACATAGGTAGAAGAAGATACTACAAGACAATACTGACATCTTTCTAGATGCATTTAGTATGCTAACTCCTGAAGAGACCAAGCCACTATTGGAACAACTAATAGATATAGTGGAAAAGGTTAGTAATGAAGACCTTGATACTAATGCCAAATTATAAGAATGGTCAGAAAAGAAGTTCCAAAAAAAAGTGAATGAGAAAATATCTGGTGACATTGCACTCACACAAGTTGCATTAGCAACTAAGGTTGAGGATGTGAAGAAGGTACTTGAGAACATATTATCATTGTACACTAAATTGTGCAACCCATCACTCTTCACCCAAGAGACCAAAAGTCACATTTTGATTCTGGAGAGCTGAATTACTACATTTGGTGCAAATCTACCAATGAATCCAACTCAAAGTGAGAAGCATTTCAGGACATTTATTCAAAAACAAAGTCAGTTAGATGTATTGATAGCAGATGAGGCTAACATAAGAGCTAAACTAACTAGTATACAATCAACCCTCACACCCCATATGGAAATATTACACAAGGAGATATGCTATGCTAAAACTTTACTGAAGAAAGACCCCAATCTTTCTACTTTAGTCAACCTTGCTATTGAGCTTTCCATCCAAATCAAGTCATTGGATGTTGCATGTGATAACTGGGATGAAACCCTCAAGATGATATTAGATGTCCATAAATCTTTTCTAGACAAACACATAATCACAGTATATCCCATTGACATAAGTGTCAAAAAGGGGAGAATAAAAAATAGAGGAGAATAAAATAGGGGGAGAATAAGATAAAGGGGGAAATATATTTTTGGAGAGAAATTGAGAACAATAGAGAAAAAGGGGAAGAATGAAACAAGAAAAATTAGATGAAAGAGTATCAGAAAAATAGAGCATGAAGTCAAAGTGTATCAATAGAGACACATTTACTCAATAGGAGTACCTAATTCTAGATACAAAACATACATATCAACTCAAGGGGAGTTATCAAATTTCAAGGTATCTAAGTTATTGCAAAATTTTAAAATTTTGAAGTTTTGTATATAAGCTAAGTTGAGATATGTTATGCTCATAAGATTAAGGATGATAATGTATACTTAAGAGTTTTTGACACTCATGTAAAAGGGGGAGATTGCTAATCTCATATTAGTTTTGACAAGTGGGTGTCAACACACTTAAGTTATTTACTTCATTCATGTTGAACTAGTAATGCATGCTGAGCACATGTAAATATTAGACTATGCTGAGTCATAGTGAGTGTTGAGCCACTCATCTACTGAGTCACTCAAGTCTTAAGTAGATAGACCATGCCGAGTGATTTAGGAGCTAAATAAATAGTGGATGCTGAGCAGTATAGGTGTCAAGTCATAGTAGAAAGATTAGTGTATGCCAAGCATCAGAGATATTAGATGCCGAGTAAGACAATTTTGACATTTTTTTTGTAATGACACAAACAACTATGTAAACCATTTTTGAGCCAACTTGATGATGAATTATAATATTTTGGAGATAACGATGAATCTTTAATTGGATTCCATATGCAATTAGATGCAGCTAATTAGAAAATGGGAAGGATTAAGTGGACAAATGAATGAATCTCAATTGTAGATTCATACCCAACTATAAGCTAGCAAAGACTTCTTAAGGAGGATAAAACCCTAAACTTTCTAAGAGTGCTGAAGGAGAAAAAAGGATAGTTTGCATGCACAAATAGAGCATTCATGGTGACTTAGAAGTTATGAAATGAAACCACATTGTAGAATTAGTTAGAGAAGAATATAGAATAGAGAAAAGGATACAACAAAGAGACATCTAATCAAGAAGGATCAAGAAAACATTGTTTAGAGGTGATCTATTATGAGGAAATCAAGTACTAATGGTAGGATCTATGATGAGACATTCTAATAGGTGATTTCAATCAAATCTCTTAACAAAGTAATCCTAATAGGTTGTATGAAATCCTTTAACAAGGTGCTTACTTAGTTATAAGTTAAAATCCTTTAACTAGGCACACTTCTAATAGGGTGTTGAAATCCTCTAACAAGGTGAGACCTAACAATCTTTCTAAGCCTTTAACAAGGTAGACCTCACATAGGGTAGATCATCTTTTATGGTCAAAACATTGTAACCTTCATTGGATACACTTTATTGCTGTAGTAGTGAAGATTTGTGGGTGTCATCCTCGCCCTAGTTTTACCTTCTTAGTTGGAGGGTTTCTAGGTAATCATATCTAGTGTTATGTATGTAAATGCTTATGTGTTAACATGATATAGATGTCTATGTTTTACATTTTATTTTAGTTTAATCATTGAATGCATGAGATAGATATGTGTTGAAAGTTTTATGGGTACAAGTTTACACTACTGATTCACCCCCCCCCCTCAGAATTTTACCTTTCCTATTGTAATTCTAGCACTAATTAAATATCAAAATTCATCTCATTGACAACTCAGCACCAATAGAAACCAAGACCACCACAAGTGTCATAAACACCAAGCTGAGCACTAGTACATTTACAAGAACTATTGAGCTCCCAATGCCATAGACATTGTTGAGCTCATAGACCTTACTAATTGTTGGAAATTTGATTGAAAAGATCATTATTGAAAAAGAGTACTATCAAAGAAGGAGATTGTTGCAAAAAAAGAAGATTGTTGATAAAGAATGTTTTCAATCATTGTTTTGTCACTGATGTCAAACCTGTTATTTGCTAGAATGGCAGTTACTTATAAGATCCAAGAACTATCACTTAGTTGATTGATGAAGAGGATTTAATCAACAAGATGTAACAAAAGTACCTAAAGAAAAGGTTGAGTTATGGTTTTGTAATGAAGTGCAAGGATCAGTTAAGTCAATGGTAAATGATGTATTGATAGTATATTTGAAGATATAGATGTTGGCCCCACTTAGAAACACTGGAAGAATAAGTTGTAACAAGGTTGTCTGCAAAGCTTAACTAAGTTCATTAGTGAGTGCTGAGTAAGCTAGTTCATGTCGAGTAGATTTTCAGTTAGTGCAGAGCAAAGTAATAGGTGTTGAGCAAAATAAAAAACTTAGTAGATGCTGAGTGAATCCACACTAGGTGTTGAGCATCAGTAAAATGTAGTTGGTGTTAAGTAACATAGTATGTGCCAAGCACTAGAGTTTCAATAGTGCTGAGTTATTGCATTATTGAAAAATTCAAAGATTTTCCATATCTGAGCTGACAAGGTTGTTACCTTGAATTTTTTGAACCAGATGAAGGATAAGAATGATGAGCTAGAGGCATAGAATTTTAGATAAATCATTTTTAGGTGAATTCAAGAGTATTCTTCATGATGTTTCTAGAAGGAACAAGATATGGGTTAGATTCAATGAATCCTACCTAATTTATTTGAACTAAAACTAAAGGAGGGAAGAATCAAGCAAGAAAAAAAATTCCATTCTTCTATTTAAGGATTCACAAGCCAAGAAGCAAGAGTTGTTGGTGTGTCAAATTATAAAGTAGTTGAAGAGTATCAAGGAGAAGGCATCAAGGAGAAGAAAGAATAGAGCATAGAGACTCTACTTCAATAAGTGGTCATATAGGAGATTGCACTAGTATATTGAGCATGGAGACTCAAGGAGACAAATCTTGAAAGGAGGACAAGCTATTAGAGCTCCAGAGACTGAAAGCTAGACAATGTGAAGAGCTGAAAAGTGATCTAAAATCTGCAAGTTAAGTTGTGAGTTGTATTAGGTTAAAAGCCCTTGTTGTTGCTTTCTAACAATTGTGTCAGCTAGGGTAAAATCCTATAGACTTAGGTTGGTTTAATAGACATTTGTAAATCCTTTAATAGGGTGGCATTCCAAGTGAATTTTCTAAAGTCCTCTGATCAAGCCCACTTCTAACAAAGTGGTTAAATCCTTCAACCAAGTCACATTTAATAGTGTGTTGTAGCCTTTAATAAGGTAGGTCTTTCATAGGACATCACTTCAGAAGAGTGAGAATTGAGTAGCATATTACTGGTGGTTTTTCCCAAATTGAGTTTCCACGTAAATCATTGTGTTATGTGTTGATTCTTCATGTGTTATGCTTGCATGTTGATTTATAGTAACTTACTAAGTAGGAAAAGTTTAAGCTTGGATGAATGAAAAATTTAGTGGGCTTACTTTACTTGATAAAAAAGTTTTATTAGGATATTTAAACATTGAATAACTGATTCACCCCTCTTCTTGGTTATTCTAAAGCATTTCTAACAATTGGCATGAGAGCCATTTGCTAATTTAGTTGAAAGGTACTAGAAGCAAGAAGATCAAGATGGCCAAGAGAGAAGTTCCCAAGCTCAATAGAGATAACTTCATTGCATGGAAAAATCTAATGAAGTTGCACCTTGGATTAATAGGTGATTATGCAAAAACTTCAATTATAGTGGAAAATGTAGATCTAGCTAGAGTCCTTACTACAGATGATTTGAACAAAAGGAAGGAGCACAATCAAGCAATGCTAGAGATTGCCTCTGCCCTCAACTATGCTATATTTTATGACATCAAGGGATGTGACTCTACATTCAAGATGTGGAAAGCCTTGTTAGATACCCATGGAGGAGATCAGAATGTTCAAAGAGCAAAAAGAGAAAGCCTCAGAGGAAAGTTTGATGACATGAAAATGGAGGAAGGTGAGAATGCTACTCAATATGCCTCTAGAATGAAAGAAGTGGTAAGTGCAATAAGAAGTTTGGGTGGTCATTTGGAAGATGATACTATTTATAGTAAATACTTAAGAACCCTACTCCCTATCTATGCTATTAGAGTTTCAGCCATCTAGGAGTTAAGATGTGTACCAAGAAACACACTAACATTTGAAGGGATAGCAGAGAGACTTACTGCATTTGAATTGTCCAATTTTGATAACTACAAACTTGAGAATCTTGAATCTATTTCCAAAGATAAGATAGCATTGAAAGAAACCAAGGAGGTGAAATCAAAGAAGAGAAAAAAGGGAAAATATGCATCTAGTGATACCAGCATAGATGAGGAAGATGTGGAACAATTGGAAGCATTATTGGACAGAGGATTTCATAGAGGTAAAGGTAAATTGCCTATCATTTGTTTTAATTGTAATGAAGTAGGTCATATTGCTACAATTTGTACATGGAAAAAGAACTACAAAGAAGGAAACAAGTACAAGAACAGAAGAGAAGATGATAGTAGAGATTACAAGGAGGAAGGAAAAAAGTGCTACATTACTGAAGAAGAAGATTCTAATGACAATGATGATGAAGTAGTATATGTAGCCATGAAGGATGAGTCACATGAAAATGAGGCAACAACACTGGTAACCTATGTGAACAAAAATGACTAATGGATCATAAATAGTGGATGCTCACATCACATGACAGGAGACAAAAGTAAGTCTATTACCTTTACTCAATATGATGGAAATAGTGTTAGATTTGGAAACGATGCTCCATGCCAAATCAAAGGAAAAGGTTCTATTAAACTTACAAAAAAAAATCTCATGTGATAATGCATACTATGTTGAAGGATTGAACTACAATTTGTTGAGTGTGCCATAACTAGGCAATGTAGGTTGCAAAGTAGAATTTGGATACAAAACTGTCAAAATCTATGATATTGATGGAAATTTGATAGGAAAAGGTGAACAAAATAGGAATAATCTATTTTACCTAGATATTGACGATGCAACCTATCTTATTGTAAAACTTGATAATGTGTGGCTATGGTATAAATGGTTGTGTTATGTTAACTTTGATAATTTGATTAGTATAGCAAAATGAAGAAAGTCAGAGATTTTCCAAAATTGAAGAAGTCTAAAATTACAATGTGAAAACAATGTCAACTAGGGAAGATGACCAAGTCAAGTTTCAAAAGAAAAATCTACACTTCCAAAGAAGTATTAGAGCTAGTCTATACAGACTTATGTGGCCTGATAGAAGTACAAAGCTACCAAAGAGATAGATACATAATGCTACTTGTAGATGACTACTCTAGGATAATGACTACTATGTTCTTGAAGTATAATATGATGCATTTCAAATGTTCAACTGGTACTTGGCCAAAGTTGAGAAAGAAATAGCGAAGTGTCTAAAGTGTCTAAGATCAAACAGAGGAGGAGAGTTTGCATCAAAAGAATTTGAGACATTTTGCAATGAAAAAGGAATTAAAAGACAAACATTAGCACCAAGAACTCCCCCATAAAATGGAATTATAGAAAGAAGGAATAGATTAGTGATAGATTGTGCCAGAACATTAATGATGGAGAAAAATTTTGCTTCGAAGTACTGGAGAGAAGCTATTAGCACTGCTATTTACACCTTGAACCGAGTCCAGGTCAAGAAACGTACAAATGCAACACCTTTTGAATTATGGTATGGTCACTCACCTAATGTAAAAAATTTCAAAGTATTTGGTTGTAAATGCTATATTCTTAAAGATACTAGAAATGGCAAGTATGATGCAAAAAGTGATGAAGGAATATTCCTTGGATACTCCACTAGAAGTAAGGCATATAAGTGTTTGAATACTAACACTAACAAGATTGTGGAGAGTACAAATGTAAATTTTGATGAGCATGCAGAAGTTCAAGTTGATGAATCTAAGAAACTAGAAGAGTACAAATCTTTTGTATATTTCTATGAAGGAATGCCCACTGAAGATGAAACTATCAATCAAGTTGGGAATCAACAAAAAAAATTAGTATTAGCTGAGTCACAACTAGTGAATGTTGAGTTGCATTCAAAAGTTGAGTTATAGAATGAAGGTAATACACATTCTGATTCTAAAACTAGTACACATGAGAGAGATGATGAAAAACTAGAAAGAGATGTGCATGGTGATTTTGAAGCTGAAAGATCAAACATGGAAAGAAGGATAGAATCAAGACTATCTAGATATGTGAGAGGACATCACCCTACAGAACAAATTATTGGTGACAAAGAAGCTAGATCAATGACAAGGAACATACTAATTTTCCTAGACTAGCTGATAAGAATGTGACTGGTACCAAATGGGAATTTAGGAACAAGCTTGATGAGAATGGTTAGATCACAAGAAATAAGGCTAGACTAGTCTACAAAGGTTATGCACAAGAGGAAGGACTGGATTATGGGAAAACATTTGCCCCTATTGCAAGAATGAAAGGAGTAAGAACACTACTTGCATATGCTGCTTATTAAAGTTTCAAATTCTACCAGATCGATGTGAAGTATGCTTTTCTGAATGGTATATTGGAAGAAGAAGTTTACATAGAACAACCAAAGGAATTTTTTGATGATAGTAACAAGGATATGGTTTGTAAACTACACAAAGCACTCTATGGTTTGAAGCAAGCACCTAGAGCATGGTATGGGAGACTTCACAAGTATCTTGTGCAGATAGGATTTGAGAGAATAGATGACAACAACCTGTATATCAAGGCAAAAAAAGGTAAAGAGATTTTTAATGTCTGAGATCTTTGTTGATGATATAATATTTGGAGGTAAAGATGCCCTATGCAAAGATTTTGCTGACCAAATGAAACATGAGTTTGAGATGTCGATGTTTGGAGAAATCAAATGTTTTGTTGGATTGCACGTACATCAAGTAAAGCATGGTATATTTGTGACCCAATCAAAATATATCAAGGAGATACTCAAGAAATTTGGCTTAGAAGATTCAAAACTAGTTAGTACACCAATGGTAATAGGACATAAGTTATCCAAGAATGATGAATCAACTAAAGTGAATCAGACATTATATAGATCAATGATTGGAAAGATGCAATGTGTTGTGCATAGTAGACCAAATATTGCATTAGTTGTTGGAATAGTGGCAAAATTTTCTACTAATCTAAGAGAAAATCATCTTATGGAAGTAAAAATAATATTGAGGTACTTAAAAGGAATAGATGACTTTTTCTTGTATTACAAGAGGAGTGAAAAGTTTGAGTTAAAAGACTACACTAGTGTAGATTGGGGAGGTAATATTGATGATAGAAAAAGAACCAATGGAGGAGCACTTTTCTTAGGCAAAAGATTAGTTACTTAGACCAAAAAAAAGAAAAGTTGTACCTCATAATCCATAGAAAAAGCTAAGTATGTTGTCACTACTATTAACTACACTAATATTGTATGGATCAAACATCTGTTGCAGGGTATGAAGGAAGAGGTAATTGAGCCTATGATACTCTACTATGATAACTCAAGTGCCATCAACATATCAAAGAATCCCATGATGCATGCCAAAACAAAGCATATTGCAATTAAGTATCACTATGTGAGGTTGCACTATGTGGGATTTTGTAGAGTTTGTAGTGTTTACTAAACTTCACTTGGTTAGCACTAGAAATCATTTTCTAGAGCAGTGTTTACCGAGTAGAGTTAGCCAATGAAGGATTTCATTATTTTGGAAAATAAAGTTTATTTGTTTAATGTAATATTTGTAGTCGATTGTTGTATGGTTTATTGGTAAATGTAACTTGTAAATAAGCTAAGTTGACAATTTTTAATGTATAAATAAAAGTTCAAGTTGTGGATTCTAATTGTAATAAAGGAGCATGCAAATGAGTTGATTGTGTGAAAAGGAAGTGTAAGAAAATTTTGAAGAAGGATTAGATATCCTTGAGGAGAAGAAAAGTTGTATTTGATCAATGAGGATCTATTGAAGTAGAGTAGAGATTTTTATTAGAAAAGTTCAGTTGCATCTCATTCAGGTCACTTATTGTTACTTTCTCACATTGTAGCAGTAATTCCTAAATCTCTTAACAGAGTTGGTCTAACAACCATTTTTTAAATCCTCTAACAAGGTGGATAGTTCTATTGAATTTTTCTAAAGTCCTCTAGCAAGGCCACTCCTATCAAGGTGATTAAATCCTCTAACCAAGTCACACCTAATAGTGTGTTTTGTAACCTTTAACAGGGTTGGCTCCTAACAAGGTAGAAGAGTAAAAACTGGTAGCTAGTTACTTGGTGGTTTTTTCTGTATTAGGTTTCCACGTTAAATCCGGTGTCTCTTGTGTTCATGTTATTTACTTTTACATGCATGTTAATAATTGTGAATGCTTAAAGATTAGTAACAAGTTAATCTACCGAGTTACAACATTTTTCTGTGTAGCTACCAAGTGATAGTAGTAATTAAGTCTTAAGACATCTAATGGATCTGTGGATTTATTTTTTATGGTAACTAATTCAGCCCCCCTATCAATTACTCCATCTATAATTCCAACAATTGATATTAGTGCTTTTCATGCTTGCAGGAAGGATTTCAAAGATCTAAGCTAAAGATCAGGATGTCTTACAAGAGGGAAATTCCAAGGCTTAACATGGATAACTTTTCAGCATGGCAAGGTCTCATGAGACTCTAACTGGCTTCCATTGGAGATACAAGACTAAAATATATGGATGAAGCATATGTAACTCCTATTGGCACATTATATGTGAATGAAATTGCTAAGAAGAAGACTCATAACACCATGATCATAGACATTGCATCTAACCTAAGCTATGAAGAATTTGATGATGTCAAGGACTACAAAACTACCTTTAAAATGTGGAACAAGCTAAAAGATATCTATAGAGGAGATGATAATGTGAGAAGAGCCAAAGTGTGAAGTTTAAGAGGACAATTTGATCAAATGAGGATGAGAGAGGATGAAAAAATTACAAAATATGTTGAAAGAGTCAAAGAAAGTATTAGTGCAATCAAAGCTTCTATAGGAGATATCAAGGAGGAAATAGTTATAAGTAAAGTTCGTAGAACATTACTTTCTATTTATGTGATTAGAGTTCCTACAATTCAAGAAAGAAGATGTGAAGCAAATCATAAGATAAATTTAGAGGCCATAGTTGGAAGATTGATTGCATTTGAGTTAGATAACTATGATAACTATATTCCAACTACCAAGAACATTGAATCAGCATTTGAAGCCAAGCTTTCACTCAAGGAGAAAGGCAAGAAGATAAAGGATTCTCGGTCAGAAAGTGAAGCAAAATTAGAACAAAACTTTGACAGTGATCTTGAGGTGGTTGAAGCTCTACTAGCAAGGAAATATTCTAGAGGCAAAGAGAAATAAAAAGGTAAGGTTCCTCTAATCTATTTTTCTTGTGAAGAAATTGGACATATTGCTGCTAGGTGCCCAAATAAGTAGAACAAGGATGGGAAGAAAGGTCACAAGTGCAATGGCAAGAAAGACTTCAAATCATTCAAGGAAAAAGGTAAGAAAACATGTTTCATGGCTAAAAATTTTGATGATTCTAATGATGAAGAAGAAGATGAAATTGTTTACATTTCTATGAAAGATGAGTCTGATAATAATGAGGAAATGGCACTTATTTCTCATGTGAGAAAAAATGATACATGGATCATAGATAGTGGCTTCTCTCATCATATGACTAGTGATAAAAATAAGTTTGAACATTTTGTGGTGGCAGTGTGAGGTTTGGTAATAATGAACCTTGTTGCATAAAAGGAAGAGGAAGAATCTCACTAACCAAAGAGCTTGTATGTGATAATGCATATTGGGTAGGACTAAAACACAATTTGCTAAGTGTGGCACAACTATTCAATAATGGATTCAAAGTGGAATTCATGCATGAAAAAGAAAGAATGCTAGATGACAAAGGAAAGCTAATTGGATCAAGCACTCAACAAAAAGTAACTTGTTTTATCCTGAACTTGGTGAATATTCATGCATTATTGCTCAAGTTGAAGAGAGTTGGTTATGGCATAGGAGGGTTTTTCATGTGAACTTTGATAACTTGGTGAAAATAAGTAAATTTAGGAAAGTAAGAGGCATTCCTAACATAAAGAAACTTGAGGTTGGTCTATGCAAAAATTGTCAAATTGGTAAGATGGGAAAGATTAGCTTTAAAAGTAAGAACTATCAGTCTAAAGAAGTTTTAGAAATTGTGCATACTGATTTGTGTAGGCCTATTGGAATTGAAAGCTATACTGGTTAAAATTTGTTCAATCTTTTTGTTGATGATATTCAAGAATGATGACTGTTATGTACCTGAGAGATAAATCAAAAGTATTTGAGAAGTTCAATGGTATTTTGCTAGAGTTGAGAAGGAAATAGGCAAAAGACTTAAATGTTTGAGATCAAACAGAGGTGGTGAATTCATCTCCCATGAATTCAATAACGTTTGCATTGAAAAGGGGATCAAAAGACAAGTATCAGCCCTCTCAAGAAAATTGGAATTGCTAAAAGAAGGAACAGATCTATCATGGACTGTGCAAGAACCCTAATGATTGGAAAGAGCATTGCTATCAAATACTAGAAGGAAGCTATCAGCATTGTAGTTCATACCTTGAATCGAGTACAACTAAAGAAGGACTCATTCAAAACCCCCTATGAGTTATGGTATGGCTATAAACTTAATGTAAGTTATCTAAAAGTATTTGAAAGCAAATGTTACATTTTGAAAGAATCTAGAAAAGGTAAATTTGATGTGAAGGGTGATGAAGGAATATTTTTGAGATATTTTTGCAAGAGTAAAGCATATAGATGTTTGAATTTGTCTACTCACAAAGTCATAGAAAGTGGACATGTGAAATTTGTTGAGTTTGCAAAAAGAACTGAAGAAGAAAGAAAAAGGGAAGCAAAAGACTACATGAGATTTTTTTTCATTGAACTTGATACAGTGCCAGATACACTTGTTAATAAAAAATCTTCTACTCTCAAGTCTTTAGTAACTAAGTTGCAGGAAGTTCAAACTGAGCTAAAGAATCCAAGTCACATTTTTATGCTACCGAGCCAATGCCTATCGAGTCTGAAGGACTTGAGTAGCAGACAAGATAGCCAAAAATTGAAGTTGAAATGCAAGAGGATGAGAATGCAAAGTATTCAAAAGGCAAGGAACCTATATTAGCTAAGTATGTCATGAGACATCATGCACCAAATCAGATCACATAAATCTAAAGGAACTATGACAAGAAGTAAGTTGAAAGGTACTTGTTTACTTACTAATTTTGAACCTAGAAGTGTCAAAGATGCATTAGAAAATAAAAGTTGGATTGAGGCTATGAATGAAGAGATAGAGTAGGTAGAAAAAAAAAAAAATGTGGACTCTTGTACCCAAGCGTAAAGACAAAAACATGATTGGAACTAAGTGGGTATTCAAAAATAAGTTGAATGAAGATGGTAAGGTGTCAAGGAACAAAGCTAGACTGGTATGTAAAGGATACTCTCAAGAAGAAGGAATAGACTATGGAGAGACTTTTTCTCCTATTGCAAGATTGGAAGGTGTTAAGATCCTACTTGCATACACTACATACAAAGGATTTAAGGTTTATCAGATGGATGCCAAGTCAACATTTCTCAATGGTATACTGGATGAGGAGGTGTACATTGAGTAGCTTAAAGGTTTTGTTGATCCAGACACAAAGGACATGGTCTGCAAATTACACAAAGCATTGTATGGTCTGAAATAAGCCCCTAGAACATGGTATGAAAGACTACATATCTATCTTACTCAGATCAGTTTTCAAAGAACTAATGATAACAGTAGCTTGTACATCAAGGAAGGACTAGATAGTAAGATTGTTTTGGCAAAAATATTTGTGGATGATACTTTGTTCATAGGAAATGATGATCTTTGCAAAGAATTTTTAGAGAAAATGAACAAGGAATTTGAAATGTCAATGTTTGGTGAGATCAAATTCTTTGTTAGTTTTCAAATTTAGTAGAGTAAGAATGGAATCTACATCACTCAATCTAAATACATCAAGGAGATACTAAAAAAGTTTGGTATGGAAGATTGCAAACAAGTTGGGACTCCTATGTGTACTGGATTGAAACTTACAAAGGATGATGAATCAAAGGAGGTAGATCAAACATTGTATAGATCTATGAGTAGAAAGTTGCAATATGTAGTGCATACAAGACCAAATATTGCCCTTGCAGTTGGTATTGTAGCAAGATTTTTAGCAAAACCAAGAGAAAATCACATGATGGCTATTAAAAGAATCATGAGATATTTGAAAGGCACTAAAGATTATCGATTATGGTACAAATTTGGAGGTAGTCTAGATTTGAAAGTGTTTATTGATGCAGATTGGGCATGAAATGTTGATGATAGAAAGAGTACAAGTGGAGGAGCTTTCTTTCTTGAAAAGAGGTTGGTTTCCTAGACTAGTAAAAAGCAAAATTGTATATCCCAATCCACAACAGAAGTAGAGCATGTTGCAGCAATAGTAAATTATTCTAATATTGTTTGGTTCAAACAGTTATTGGAAGGTATGAAGGAAGAAATCAAAGAAGCTATTGTTATGTTTTGTGACAACACAAGTGCAATTAACATATCCAAAAATCTAGTGATGCATTCAAAAACCAAGCACATTGCAATAAAGTATCACTTTTTCAAAGAATTGATGCAAGATAAGGAGATTAGATTGGAATGTCCATACAAATGAACAAATTGCTGACATGTTCACAAAGCATTTACCTAAGGATGCATTTTTGTATCTAAGAGGTAAGTTAGGGGTCATTCCCCTATCTAAAGCTCACTAAAATGAAGTGTTAGTGATGCATCAATAGGTATCAAGTTGAAGATATTTTTAGTTGATGTAGAATAATTATAGAAATATTGCATATGAATTAGTACATGAAGTACATTGCTATTTATTTGGTTTGTGTTGTCTTCGGCATGTATTGTCAAAGAGGGGGAGTATACTATCATATCTTTCTGAAATTTGAATCTATTTTTGAAGAGTTTGATTTTTGTATAGAAGCTATGTAATTCCTTCATAGAGGGAGATTACTATATTTAAGGAATGAAATGTAAGAGGGAGAAAAAATTTGTCAGAAAAATACTTATTTTCAAATTTCATTCTGCTATGACATGTTGTGTTTCCATCAATGCCAGACAGGGAGATTGTTGGATACAATTATTCAATTGTGTGTTGTCTTTGATGTTACACAAATGTCATATCAGTTATCAATCAGTGTTTACCAAGGTTAGTTGGTGAGAAAAGTAAAAGATAGAGTCTACCAAGCTCAAAAGGTTAGCAAAGAAAATTACAGAGTCTACGGAGCATTTCTAGAGGTTACATCGTGAAGACAGTTTCTACTGAGCTCACTCGGGCACTGAAGGCTTCTGTGGAAAAAGTCAATTTCTACTGAGCTAGCAAGGTTGGCAAAGGAAAGTTAATTCTTACAAAGTTCACTTGGTCTCTAAAAGATTTTGCAGAGTTTGCAGTGTTTATTGAACTTCACTAGGTTAACACTGGAAATCATTTTCTAGAGCAGTGTTTACCAAGCAGGGTTAGCCAATGAAGGATTTCATTATTTTGGAAAATAAAGTTTATTTGTTTAATACAATGTTTGTAACCAACTATTGTATGGTTTATTGGTAAATGTAACTTGTAAATGAGTTGACTTGATAATTTGTAATGCATAAATAAAAGGTCAAGTTGTGGATTCTAACTGTAATGAAGGAGCAAACAAATGAGTTGATTGTGTGAAAAGGAAGTGTAAGAAAATTCTGAAGAAGGATCAGATACCCTTGAGGAGAAGTAGAGTTGTATTTGATCAGTGAAGATCTATTGAAGGAGAGCTGAGATCTATATCAGCAAAGTTTAGTTGCATCTCATTCAGGTCACTTATTGTTACTTTCTCACCATTGTAGCAGTAATTTCTAAATCTATTAATAGAGTTGGTCTAATAGCCATTTTGTAAATCCTCTAACAAGGTAAACAATTCTATTGAATTATTCTAAAGTCCTCTAGCAAGGCCACTCCTAGTAGGGTGATTAAATCCTCTAACTAGGTCACACCTAATAGTGTGTTTTGTAACTTTTAATAGAGTTAGCTCCTAATAGGGCTCACTTCAGAAGAGTGAAAATTGGTAGCTAGTTACTTGGTGGTTTTTCCCATATTGGGTTTCCACGTTAAATTTGGTGTCTCTTGTGTTCATGTTATTTACTTTTGCATGCATGTTAATAATTGTGAATGCTTAAAGATCAGTAAAAAGTTAATCTACCGAGTTACAACATTTTTTTGTGTAGCTATCGAGTGACAAGAGTAATTAAGTCTTTAGACATCTAAGGGATCTGTGGATTTATTTTTTGTGGTAACTAATTCACCCCCCTTCAGTTACTCCATCTATAATTCCAACAATAACAAGGTTGTCTGCAAAGCTTAACTATCTTCATTAGTGAGTGTTCAGAAAAATGTAAAATCTAGTGTGTGTCAAGTGGAATAGGAGCCGAGTGTGTTCAGATGCCAAGAAAAGTAATAGGTGCTGAGAAAAATAGAAAACTTAGTGAATGCTGAGTGAATCCATAGTAGCTGCCAAGCATTAGTAAAATTTAGTTGGTGCTGAGTAACATAGTATGTGCTAAGCACTAAAGTTTCAATAGTACTGATCTACTGCATTATTGGAAAAATCAAGGATTTTCTAGATCTAAGCTAACAAGGTTGTTACCTTGAATTTTTTGAACCAGATGGGAGATAAGGATGATAAGCTAGAGGCACAAATTTTTAGATAAACCATTTTAAGGCTAATTTAGGAGGATTCTGTTGGTGTTTTAAAACTACTAAGAAACAAAATGCTTAATACCAAGATAACAGTACTCACACAATCTAAAGACTAGCCAATTCTTATTAACAATTGCATGTGCAAAGCATTTGGACCCAACTTCAACAAAACCAAGGGTGGTTTTCTACTCTTCTGGCTCTGCAAAACCAAGGTGGGTATACCCGGAGATGATTCAAGATTGGGAAAATTGTATGAGGATTATTTTTAGTTTCATTCTGATTCTCATCTCAAATCCTCAAATACATACACAATTCTTGATAACTTGATAAACACATCCCATACAACAGATATGGCCAAAAATTCTTCTATAGATCTGCAAGTGTACTTAGCAAAAGTGGCTAACTGAAGGTAAAATATTCCATGCAGAGAAGTATTGGCGAGCTTTGAAGATCTATAGGAAATAAAAGTAAAATTGATTTAATTCTACATTTTTGACAACCATTTGTGACATATTTCTCTTTCAGATAGATCAAATTTGATTAGTGCCTAATCCATTGGGGCTCAAAGTCTACTACAAATTTCTAGATCTAATTTTTTGCCTTACAACAAATTTCATCAGCAATTCTTATCAAAACTCATCATTCAAAATCCTTTCCCCTACTACAGCAATCTTATCATATTCATCAGAGCTTTTACTTAATCCATTGAATTAACAGCAGTGATAAACATATATACAACCTAACTAGATTGCATTCAATTGCACAAGCCTTTACTTATACAACATCAAGATAACCAAATAATTGAAAGGAGACAGAGTTTAGAAAGAAAAGATATGGGGACAATTCACAATTTGTATTCATTTTCCTTGAAAATTGTATACAATTTACAGTAAACTCAGAATGAACTTTAGAAAGAAACACATATCATTCTATATTCATGTATTCTCAAGATCTGACAGAGAAAATGCACCACCACTTTTTACTCAATACAATGGACCAAAAACAGACTAAGCATATCACTTAGAAAAATAGAATTCGGACCCTCACATTGCCTTGAAAACTCACTTATATAGGTGTGAGTTGCAACAAGCAAAGGGCAAATGTGACTAACAGGTGCCTTTACAAGAGGAAAATGCATACATCTATCAAAAAGAAGATGACTAATAGGAAGTTATGCCAATCACACATTCTCTTGCAGGCTTCTCTCTATCACCTCCTTTCGTTGATTTTTCTCCAACAGTGATTCTGTCGTATATGTAACTACTAAGCTTGTCCTTGACAAAATCTATTCTGATGATTGCATTCTATCTTCGACCCATGGGTTTTGTTAAGATAACTACTTTGTGAAATTCAAATTTACTTCCCTCTCTTCACTGACCAATGTCAGGCTTCAGAAATAATGGAAAGATTACTTAGCATGCAACCCTTGAGCAGGGAGACAATGTGGCTATCAAATATAACAAAATGGGTAACTTCTGATTCCTAGCCATGTCTGCTTTCTTAACCACCTTTTGACAAAATCTGCCATCCATTGAGTATGAAATCTTCTTCACCTGAGTATGCTAACAAAAACCAAGAATGACCATACCCATGAGTATGAAATCTTCTTCACCTTCAACAAAAACTATGCACAGGATCCCAAACATTTCTGTTACCCTAGCATTAGGCTATTATATCTTGAAAATTTGTTTAAAGGGTGATGTTACTGCTGAGAGGGTTGTTATCTTACTAGGTTCATTCATTATCCTTCTCAAAACCTTGGTTAGTTGGCTATGACATCTTACCATAGTTTCAAAGAGATGAAACTTTAAGAAAACACTCAGGATTACTAGTTTTCCTCTATCAAAAATCCATATACTTCTACACGCGACAAAACACTTCTTTTGTGCAAACTAGTTTGAACTAGTATGCGAGATATTACAATCCCAGGCCCAAGTATTTTTACCTAGTAATCCCTCTACTATTCACAACCCGAGATCTAATGAAATCTTTAGAACAATCCTTTGGTTAAACCATACAAGACTGAATTTTTTTTCAAAAACTATGGCATGAGAACTTACTTGGAGTTTTTTGCTCTTCATAACTCTGCAATTTATCTTTAAACCAATCACTTCACACTCATGCCAGATTTATCTCAATCCATGCAATAATTATCTTTGTTTAGAAAAGATTTCAAAATCTTTATTCGTGCAAGGTAAAACTGGGAAAATCTTGCCTGTTATACTTTGTTATTAACTTCACATGCAAAACTTTTCACATCTTATTAATGTGTAGAGTGCCACCACCTTTAGCATTTAAACCTATGTCGTCAATCCTTTAGAATCATATGATCAAGGAATGAAAAATAGGATGATTTAATATTCCTTTTAGCACGCTGGCAATCAAACCGATAAACTGCGTCCATCTATATCTTTCTTTCAAAGCTGGCATTTCAAACTGGGCCCACGGATGACAAGGACACCTATCATTGACTCGTTAACTTGCTATACTTATCTTTCAAGCACCTTTCCATAGTGAGCTAACGTTAGCCACTGATCTTGCTTTGATCATACGATAGATACTCGAAGTGATTTTTTAAGAACACAATGGTAGGTCCCTCGCTTGTTAACTCACTATACTTATCCATTGCACATCTATTCATAGTGAGTTAACAAGCACCGTTGATCAATACTTGATCTTGTAGACAACAGTGTACTACAACAGTGGTGGGCCATCACTCACTAACTCGCTATGCCTAACTTTCAAGCATTTTTCTGTAGCGAGCTAACAATGGCCTTTGATCCTTGTTCGATTTGGTGATCAGAATTCTTTGTGTGCTTTGTACATGGGGAGTGGGTCCATATATAGCTATCGCTGAGATGGTTGAACACATTGGCACACATATGTACTCCTTTTTATCTGTTAATGACATCACACGTTCTTGGCCTTGTCGTGTTTGTGATTTTTAGGTGGGTCACCACATCGCTATTGGCAAAAACATTAAAAGTCCAGCTAGCGACCTCTCGGTAAACAAACGTCAGGACATAAAGCTCCACTTGTAGAAATAAAAGTAAAGTCTACAAAAGATTTTCTTCAGGATCCTCAAAATCACTTCCTATTATAAAAGAATGCCATGTTTTCTAATGATTGAGTCCTCGCTAAGTCACTACCAGGAAAGTGGTCTTTATTCTGGCTAGTGATTATAGTGACCTTTGACGGATTCTCATTTTCGGTGACAAAAAAAAAAATACACACTGACTGAAAATCCCACCAATAAATGCTAGTGTCAGAGAAGGTGGCCATCTACATTTATAATGTGGCATGGGAACTTCCATGGTCATATCAGTCTTTTGAGAGAACACTCCCCTTTTGCAAAATTTAGGCATTCACTACATCGCCATTGGCAAGTCGCATGAATTTTTTCGATAGCGACTTAGTGAATGTTGGAAAAACTTGGATGCCGGTGACACCATTCACAATTTTCTTCACATGCGGCTATTCTCAAAATTGACAAGCCCGAGATACAATATGTGCCAAAATTTACCTTATGCTTAACATTAATTCTTGGTGCTAGATTTCATAGACACATGCCATCGACTCGTTAACTCGCTATACTTATCATTCAAGCATTTTTCCATAGCAAGTTAACAATGACCATAGATTCAAAAGGATTTGACGATGGGTAAAACTTCTTTCACAAGGATTGAACAACGAACTCACACGAGCAGGAAAAGAATATTCGCTTATCCTCCTACTTTTAAAAAAAAATTACGCCAGGGAAAATTTAAAAAGAACGAGACACAAGGTTTTAACAAAATTTTCAAAGGTTAACAACAATATGTCTTAGATAGAAATCCTATTCCATTAATGGATTCCAATGAAAAAAATTTTATCTGGACAACAAAAACCTATTATGCAAAAATTCAGACCAACAGATTCTTCATGATGTTTCTAGAAGGAACAAGACATGGGTTAGATTCAATTAATCATACCTAATCCATTTGAACTAAAAATAAAGGAGGGAAGAATCGAGTGGGAAAAATAATTCCAGGCTTCTATTTAAGGAGTCACAAGCCAAGAAGCAAGAGTTTCTGGTGTGCCAAATTGAAGTGGTTGAAGAGTGCCAAGGAGAAGGCATCAAGGAGAAGAAAGAATAGAGTACAGAGACTCTGCTTTGATAAGTGGTCATATAAGAGATTGCACTGGTATATCGAGCATGGGGACTCAAGGAGACAAAGCTTGAAAGGAGGACAAGCTGTCAAAGATGTAGAGACTAAAAGCCAGGCAATGTGAAGAACTAAAAAGTGATCTAAAATCTACAAGTTAAGTTATGAGTTGTATCAAGTCAAAAGCCCTTGTTGTTGCTCTCTAACAATTGTGTCAACTAGGGTAAAATCCTATGGAATTAGATTAGTTTAATAGCCATTTATAAGTCCTTTAACAGGGTGGCATTCCAAGTGAATGTTCTAAAGTCCTCTGACGAAGCCCACTTCTAATAGGCTGGTTAAATCCTTTAACCATGTCATATTTAATGGTGTATTGTAGCCTTTAATAGGGAAAGCCTTTTACAGGGCATCACTTTAGAAGAGTGATAATTGCATAGCATGTTATTGGTGGTATATCAAGCATGGGGACTTAAGGAGACAAAGCTTGAAAGGAGGACAAGTTGTCAAAGATGTAGAGACTAAAAGCCAGGCAATGTGAAGAACTAAAAAATAATCTGAAATCTACAAGTTAAGTCATGAGTTATATCAAGTCAAAAGCCCTTGTTGTTGCTCTCTAACAATTGTGTCACCTAGGGTAAAATCCTATGGACTTAGATTGGTTTAATAGCCATTTATAAGTCCTTTAACAGGGTGACATTCCAAGTGAATGTTCTAAAGTCCTCTGATGAAGCCCACTTCTAATAGGGTGGTTAAATCCTTTTAACTATGCCACATTTAATAGTGCATTGTAGCCTTTAATAGGGCAAGCTTTTTACATGGCATCACTTCAAAAGAGTGATAATTGTGTAGCATGTTATTGGTGGTTTTTTCCAAATTGGGTTTCCATGTAAATCACTATATTATGTGTTGATTCTTCACGTGTTATGCTTGTATGTTGATTTACAGTAACTTGCTAAGTAGGAAAATTTTAAGCTTGGATGAATGAATAGTTTAGTGGGCTCACTTTACTTGATGAAAAAGTTTTATTTGGAAATTTAGACCTTGAATAATTGATTCACCCCCCCTCTTAGTTATTCTAAAGCATTTCTAACAACTGAGCTCCCAAGAATTTTCAAGTTTCATAGTGCATGCCAAGCTCTATAGTATATGTTGAGCTCCCAATAATAAACTATGCCCAATAGTGACCGAGCACCACTCCTTTGGTGATCGAGTCCAAACTAAAAACCAAAATCCCTCCAACATGTAGGATTGTAAATAGCCCTAGGATGCTCCTACATCAAACACCCAAAGATTGAAAAGATGTTCTTAATAGCTAGAAGAACATCTTTTGGGATTCAACACATAAATCCAAAATTGGTTCTTCGCATACATATCCTCTAAGTCATTAGCTTGTAGTTGCTTTCCCTTGTTCTTTTTCTTCTTCACATCCATCCTAGGTGTGTTCCAAGTCTAATTTCCATACTGATCTACAACCTTCTTAGAATCTATCAACTCATCTCAGCTACCAATACTCAGGTTCCTTCTACCTAGCTCTTCATTCTATAAAGGAATCAAGGAAAACATCCTACCACCTTTCTCACTAGTAAATACATTCTTTACATAATCATGCACAACCCTGCAATCATACTACCAAGGTCTACCAAGAAACACATGACACTTTGTTCATATCCACAATATCACACAACACTTGATCCTTATACTGCCTAATGTAGAAATTAAATAGGTATTTCTTTGTCACTTCTAAAGAATGTTCACCTTGCAATTAGCCAATCCTATAAGTATAAGGGTGTCTTTCTCTCTTCAAACCAAGTTTTCAAACCATCTCCTTAGTAACAAGGTTATTCATAGTACCACCATCCACAATCACCTTGCAAAATTTACCACCTGACTTACAACAAGTCCTAAACAAGCTAATCCTCTGACAAGAATCTAGTGTCCTCTAACCAACTAGTACTCATGGAGCTAGCAAGCTCTCTCCTTTCTTAGGTTGATTGTCTTGGACTACAACCTCATTCACAATAGTAGTTGTCCTAACACGTCAACATTTAAAGAATCGATGCCCTTCTTGATCACACTTGAAATAATTACCTCTAAAAATACCTCCACCTATCCTCCATTTGTGCTAAACAGGTTTTGGTTCACCTTCTACACTTAGTTTAGCTTGTGCCAAGTCATCTTGCTTCTCCTTCTCTCTAGCATTACCTTGACTTCCCCTCTTCAAATTGTCTTTTTCCTTCAAGGCATAATGATAAGCATCCTCTACTGAAGAAATATTTAGCATACCAATCTCATCCTAAATATTAAATCTTAAACCATTAATGTACCAAGCTACCTTTTCTTTTGACAATTCTCTATACCCAGAGAAAATAGTCAACTTATAGAACTCCTCAGTATAATCCTTCATAGTCATATCTTTCTATTTTAGATTTTGCAATCTCTTAAACAACTCAATTTCATAATGAACAAGAATTGACTTAGCTTTCAATTTAGTCACTATCAATCTCCATCTAGAGATCTTCATTTCACCTTCTTCATCTTTGTCTCTTCGCAATTCTTTCCACTAAAAAGCAGCATGTACTTTCAACTTAGTTTGTGCCAACCTCACTCTGAGTGGATCTTCAATATTGTCAAGCTTAAAGTAGTTTTTTAATTCACCAATCCAATCAATCAGGTCTTCGAGAGTCAAAGTACATAAGAAATTAAAAACTTCCATCTTATTCTTCAACTTCAACTAAGATCTAGGTCTATTAAACTGACCAACGCTAGTTCTAATTGTTCTCTCCACATGATCAATTTTGTCCTCACCACTAGACCTAGTAACTTCAAAGTCTTCAAAAGAATCCTCATAACCATCTCTAGTACCCACATGCCTAGGTACACCAACTAAAAGCACTCACAATTTTAGCAATTATGTCACTCTTCCTTAATGCAATCTCAGATCTGAATTCTACTCTAATCTTCTTTGAGATCCATTCTTCCAAAACATCACTAAGATCATCAATTTCCCTAGGGTCCAATGTTCTTGGTGGCATCTTCCAATTTTTTTTCAAACCATAAGCAATAGATCTACAAATTTAGAAGATCAATCAACTCCATGATCAACCTTCTCTGCAAGTCCTAGTGTAAATTGCCACTTCTTTAGCATTTGGTCTACATATTGAGGAACAACCTTCTATCTAATACTACTTGATGTAGTGAAAGGAAATAGAATCCCCAAAGGAGATGTCCTAGCCCCAAAAAAATAACCACACAATGAAAACACAACATCAAGGAAACAATAATGCAAGTTTTGATACTAAACACAACTCTTTATTCATAAAATAACTGATTACATGTAATATGCCTGGCTATAAGGCCTTCTAGGTTAGGGCCAAATATAAATAGAAAATACAATATCAATTCTATAAGATCCAATAGGATCCAACTTACAATGTCAATCTCTCAATCCCAACTAGTCTAGATCCAAAACTAGATAAGAATACCAGAAAGAATCCATACTTGTACCCTTAGGTCCATGAACCAATCCTCTGGTTCTCAAGCTATAGCTACTAGCTCTTCAAAATTTGCATCCTCTTCTCCAAGATGGATCCTCCTAAAATAATGCCTAAAGACTCTAAAAAACCCCCTACTTATACCAACTAAGCCACAAGTCATCCCAATTCATTAAAAATTATACATTAAATATATGTTGAGCCACAAGTAAGCTACAACACAAATTAAAAGCCAAAAATCAGCTCACAAACAACTCGGCACCAATAGAAACCAAGCTAAGCACTAGTAAATTCACGAGAACTACTAAGCTCCTAGTGCATGGTGAGCACCATAGATATTACTAATCTTGTAGACCTATCCAAGCTCCTAAAAATGACTGAGCTCCCAAGCATTACTGAGATTCCTAGTGTATGCTGAGCTCCATAGTATATGTCAAGCTCGTAGAGTATGTCAAGCTCACAAGCATAAACTATGCCCAATAGAAACCAAACCCCATTCCTTTGGTGATCAATCCCACAACTACAAACCAAAATCCCTCTAACATGTAGGATTGTGAATAGCCCTAGGATACTCCTACATCACATTTCAATCTTAGATTCACTTGGAAACCCTTCAAGAAATTACCCTTTACTTAGATTCACTAATCAACAATGTTAGCATTAGCTCCTACTCTCTAGAACATATCCTTTCTAGTCATATACTATTTGCACATACTTAAAGTTTTCCCTTGTACCTCCTTAAATATGTACTTCCAATCTTTTTCCTCTTCAACACCACTGTAGATCATAGGGTTTATGATTAGATCCATCAAATATATTGTATTTGTTCTCCATTATGTTTTTCTCTTCTTTTAAGAAACTTCTCTTGGAATCTATCTCTTAGGTCATTTATCTAATCTTGAACATGCTTTCCATATCCCAAGAAATTAATATAGTTGACTGGATACTAAGATTCCTCACAAATAGTTAAAATTTTGTTCCTCATCCAACAATAATTTCTAACACTTCATCATCACTGGGTTACTTGGTTGCTATTAAAATTCTTGCTCAGCACATACATTATCACTCAGTCAACACTAGTGCTTGATCAACACTAACTTTTCTATGCACTAATTGTGGCCTAATTGACACTAGAATCACTTGGTATGTGCATCAAAATTATTTAGTCTTCTACTTTGTGACTCAATGAAGCCTATTCATTTGATCTATCATTGTTCACACTTTAAGGACTTGAACATTACTATCTTCTTCTTTTGCAACATGATTTAAAAAATCAATACATCTTATCAAAGTCCAATTAATCAAGTGTCTATTTGTAGTTTCCTCATCATAACTCAACTTATCCTCTGGATTATTTTTGTTGAATTTGATGAAATATCAACCCCACAACTCCCAAGAATCACCTACATGCAAAACACCTATTACAGAATGAGAGAAACAAAAGCAATAGAGGCTGGGATCCATAGATGAGAGATTCTTGATGAGCAAAAAAAGAAATTGTTATTATCAAAAGTTAATGAATAAATTAAAAAGATATCAATCCTTATAAAAGGAGATCAAAACCCTAATAGGTAACTAACCTAGGTTGCATGATTATAATTAATAAAATAATTTATTATTATATGCCCAAAGTTTAGCTTAAGTAAACTAGAGATAATAAGTGACTTAATAATTAATTCAGTAAGATTTATTTAATAAGAAAATACTTTATTACTCTAACACCCCCCCTTAAGATAAACTTAGGGAGTAGATAAAAACCTAGAAACTACTACTGAAACTAAATTTGGGTCCCAACAACAAGGATTGATAAGGTACCCAAGCACAACCAAATCTTTATAAACAGAAGAAATAGAGAAAAGCACATGAGAAAAACCCTACTTCAAAAAGAGGTGGAAATAATTCTTAAAGAACTAGTGAAGCACTAAAGAAACCTCCAAACTAGGGAGTGTTACAAAATATAGGAATAGAAGATTATCATGTAGAACACCAATGAAGCATGAAGCTGCAAACATTGCCAAACTGCTGATCTAAAGAACCTCCACTGTATAGAATATGACTAGGTAGAGAAGACTAAGTCTGAAGAGATGACCAATTGAAGATGGAAAGTATCTTCATGCTCTCCAAAAATAGGAATGGAAGAATTTCTATATGGTAAATGATCCTTCTCACTGAAATGCATAAGTATCCAACCATTACAATCTCCTAGTACATAGGATCAAATACATAATACATAGCTCACTCCATCAAACTAAGAAAGATATAGAACCAACATAACCCCCTATAATGTTGAGAGGTAATACATGAACATTGAAATTGAATCCAATATCTCTTACAAAAAGAAGAACTAGGAACATCGAGAGTGCAAAAGAAACACAAACACCTATAATGGTACATGTTATCGACATGTTATGAGGCTAATATTGTGGAAGGAACACTCACTTGAGCAAGAAAGATGGTGAATATGGCCAAAATTAAAGCCCCAAGGCACTTTATTATATAGTGTGAGTAGAAGAAAGCACAAAGATGTGCAAAATCCCAAAATATAAATGAGTGACACTTTATTGTAATGTGTTCACAAAGATACTACAAAAGGGTGTCAAGAAAGATCAAAACAAAAATAAAGGTGATAGAAGAGATAGAAAAACCCATGAAAAATCATCTAAAGAAACAAGATCGATCCCTAGACATGAAGCAAAAAAGATATCCACCATAATACAAAATAAGAAAAAAAGTAAATGGGTTATGCATGGAGCAGAATCTAGAAAATAGAATGTCTCAAGATATGTCTCCCGTAGTGCAAAATAAAACATTTGAAGTTTACTACATAAATTCAAAACCAAACAATATCAAAAGTCTAAATAAAGTACACCATCATAACCAGCTTGGAATCAACTTTTCGATGTTATATCATTTACAAAACATGGAGTCTGGATGAGAAAGTTACAACCAAAAAACCATAGGTAGGTCAAAAAAGAGTTAGAAGGGTAAAACAAAAATCACAAACTAAGGACTTGTACCAAAATTCCTCAACAAGCATGCCTACCAATACTAGAAATTACCTTGAGAAGCATGCTAGTTCATACTAGAAACTATCTCAAGAATCATGTAGGTTCCATACCAAAAGTACCTCAAGAAGTGTGTTGATTTCATACCAAAATTGCCTTGGGAAGCATGTCAATTCTATACTAAAATTCATCTCAATTTTCATACAAGAAAACGTTGATTTCAATGCCAAAAATCTTGGTTTTTGTGCCAATAAATTCTTGATTTCTATTCTCGAAAACCTCAATTTTTGGGTAAAAACCATAAAATCACTACCTCAAGAAGTGTGCCTAGATCTAGGAGCAATTTTTTTGCCTTGGCAATTAACTGTGTCTAAAATGGAAATTTTTTTATATGGAAATAGGGGTTATTGAGTGCTACAAACCCAATTGTGAGGTTTGTTTATGCTCAAAATGCACCAAAAAAAATGTCCCCAACACCCCCCCCCCCCCCCCCCCCCCCCACCACAACCCCCCCCCATCCTTTAAAAACACCTCTAAAAATAGAAATTCTCTAAAATAAAAAAACATAGATTTGAAAACCATACCAAACCACTCGTAAACAAAATAGGGGCATGAAGACATGAAGCTCTAATACCATGTTGAAGTTGATAAAAGATCAACCCCACAACACCTAAGAATCACCTACATTCAAACACCTATCACATAAATAGAAAAAAAAATCTATGGAGGCTAGAATTCCCATATCCATAGATGAGACATTCTTGATGAGAAAAAAGAGAAATTTTTATTATCAAAAGTGAATGTATAAATTATAAAGAGATCAATTCTTAGAAATGGAGACCAAAACCCTAATAGGTAACTAACCTAGGTTGCATGATAATAATTAATAAAAGAATTAATTATTATATGCCCAAAGTTTATCTTAAGTAAACTAGAGATAATAAGTGACTTAATAATCAAATCAATATGATTTAACTAATAAGAAAATACTTTACTAATCTAACACTTTTTTAATGAACAAAATCTCAAATCCTCTTCATCAATCAAATAGATATGACACTCAGATCAGATATAAAACTATCTTATCAATAGATTTGACATCAATTACAACATAACAATTGTTTCAATCGTAGTTTCCAACACATTTTATCAACCTTTAGTAGCAAATTTTAATGCAATGTTTACTTTGAAATTATATCATATGTTTAATTTGAAATGATGTCTATAGTCCCTTAAGATGTCTACAATTAGCTAAATCCACAACAAATTTGGTCTTAGGAGGCCATCTTTGGTCTTAGGGGATGCTTTGATATGTAGTGGTTGTGAGTGTTATAGGGGTTCCATGGACAAAATAAGGGTTTTGCTAGGGTTGGCCCATAACTTCATGATTTGTTTCAACAATCTACATGTCATCTATCAACACCCACGTATACATTGTATACACCTTAAGATATATACCTTCCAAATTTACATTTAAGTAGAGGGAATGTAATAATACTATGTAGCAAGGTTTACTTACACTTATCTTGATTTAGTTATTGTCAGACTGTTGTACTTGTTTAGTTGGAGTATCATTCCAATAGATAGTTTATGCTCTATTATATGGTTGTTGTATATGATGGTCAATGAGCCATTGATCCTATACTCTCCGTCTGTGATATCTATCATGTATCTCTTTGTTTCTTCATGTCCTACTTTGAGATCAGAGATCACAACTACATGAATGTTTGGGTTCGTCGGATTGGCTGCGGACTACTAGATCAACAATGGCTATTTCGAGGAGATGAATCTCAAATCTAGACAAAACATTCAAGCTTGGATTAATTATGACAATCTTCACAATGAGCTCCAAGTCACCATGGTAGAGGCTGGTCTTGATCGCCCAAAAAAACCATTATTACACATGAAAAATATATCTTTGTCCAACATTCTAGAAGAGGAAATCTACATTCATTTCTCAGCAGCAAAGAGACTCGTGGTTGAAGAGGCTTACATCTTGGCATGGAGCTTTTCTAGGAACGGAATAGCCCCACCTTTGAATACATTTAATCTTCCATCCTTTATATGCAAAAATTCCAAGAGCTACAACTTTTGACTAATAGCTAGCATTAGCACATCTTGTGTGGTGATGGTGTTCATGGTACTAGGATCAGTTGTGTGGTTGAGGAGAAAGTAGTATAAAGAAGTAATGGAGGAATATGAAATGGAGTACTTGCCTCACAGGTTTAAGTACAAAGACCTACATACTACAACTAAGGGTTTTTGAGATGAACAACTTTTAGGATTCGGTGGCTTTGGACAGGTGTATAGGGGAGTCCTTCCCATAGACTACCTTCAAGTAGTTGTGAAATGTATCCATAGATAAACTAAAGAAGGGGTTTGAGAATTCATAGCAAAAATTTATAGTCTTGGTCAGCTTCAACATCAAAATCTTGTGGAGATCACAGGCTTCTAGAGACAAAAAAAGAAGCTAATTGTAGTTTATGACTACATGCATAATGGG
Organism: Cupressus sempervirens; assembly: GCA_028749045.1. Taxonomy (NCBI): domain Eukaryota; kingdom Viridiplantae; phylum Streptophyta; class Pinopsida; order Cupressales; family Cupressaceae; genus Cupressus; species Cupressus sempervirens. The sequence continues at coordinate 47,399,543 of CM053786.1, forward strand.
AGCCTAGACAAGGTGATATTCAAAAAGCCAAAGAAGATGCTAAAGTGGGATCAGAGGTATAGAGTGATCAAAGATATTGTTGTGGGGTTTTTGTATCTTCATGAAGAGTGGGATCAATGCATAGTGCACAAAGACATCAAATCGAGCAATGGTTTGCTAGACTTGGAGTTGAATGGGAAGTTAGGGGACTTAGGGCTTGCTCGAATGTATGAGCATAACCAAAGCTTGCATACAACTTGTGTGGTAGGAACATTGGGTTACATAAAACTAGAGTTCATACAGATAGGGAATGTTCAAGAAAAGACTTTCCCATCAAACTACATTCAAGCCTTGGGAAATAAATGATAGATATGTTGGCTATTTCTCATAGAGAAACTCTAGGAGAACAACCTCAAAACTATATACAATAGATTGTTCTATCACTCACCTTATTTGAAGGCATTTTATTATTTCACACATAGAGGAACCAAGGTGTATTAGAATCTCCTATGATTATTGTGAAACATTACTTATCAAAGATGGGTGCTTTGAATAACCAATAGTGTTGAATTACTTAAACCCTACATACTCATAAGTAAGAGAATTCATACCTGGCACCAAGCATCCAAAAGTGCTTGCTACTATGCTGGTCAAATAAGATTCATTATCTTCCAAGAGGTTTACAAGACAAAAATACGATACATGTAAATTCACAATTGCATCTAGTATTATATTTCTCAACTTAACATTGCAAAATATAGTATGAATGGAAACAATCACGGATAAGTTAGACCTCAAGCTGCTCCAATTGCTATCTTTAATAAGGTATTTGTTGATGCAAGTTTTGTACCACTTACATAACATATTAGGATTTGAATATTCGATACGAGATATCAAACATGCAACTTGTTTCTTGAAAAGTTAATGCTCATGAGACATGAGTATAACTCCAATGTTCCTTACACCGTTGGATACTCACTCAATTTTATCGGTGTGATTCACTAATAATCACGTAGCTGGCCTTACATAAATTATTGAGGATGACTTGGACTTTGATGGGATGAAGGTGATGGTGGCTTGGTTTGTGAAATGTGCAGAAGCAAAAAATGTTGATGGTGGCGATGGTGGTGGAAGATGAGTGGATGTGTTTTGATACTTGATCTACTCTAACTTTCTCCTCTCTAAACTTCATCCACCTAGCTACTCACTATTCTACTCCTACTCCTATTAATGGAAGGTTAGCAAATGGATGGGGATCGAACCTAATGAGAGCTGACCAGTAGCCTCACTTCCACAGGTGCAATGATTCAAAGGAATAATAAACTAGTTTACCACACAAAGCTTCCCAACTAGCCACTAGGATGCTAGTGGCCTAGTATTGATCCCTATCAAACATTTACCAATGCTACCATACAACTATCTATCTACTTTAACTTCACTTAAACAACTTCAAATGAAATTTGCTTCAACAACTTGAAAGAAAATCTAACTAAGTGAAAGTAGAAACCATGCAATAATACCCAATGTTCTTAATCAACATGCAAATTGCAACAATGAAAAAGAGAGCAATTTTGGTATTATATTTGCAACAATTTCTCTGACCCCTTTACAAATGAGAGAAAATGGCCTTTTATAGGGGCCAAAAATACAATGGATAGTGGAGATTAAAACAAGATCAATGAACCAGATTGGATCCTCAAAACCCTAATTAGGGTTGCCACCCCATTGGCCAATGAGAAGTTACCACCTCATCAATGGACCAATGAAAAAAAGTGCAAAAAGTGGAAACCAATGAGAAGGCACCAAAATGGTGGCCAATTAGAAATAGACACTTGTCCTATTCTAGAAGAAAGGTGAAATTTGCCACTTCAACTTACATCAAATGATCTTCTAATATAAATCTTCCCTTTTCTTTCATTTTCTTAGCTAAGGCAATGAACCTAGCTAGCCTTTCATTAACTTCTTCCATAGGAGGACAAGGTGTGTGCTTCACCTTGAGTTCTACTGCCTTCGCCACATTGTTTTCTACTTATAGTATCTTTTCGTGATCCTTCTCATACTCTTTTGCAAATCCAATAAAAGCGCTGAGAGAGGAAAGGGTGCCCAAATGCTTTTTCTTAATAGCAACCTTTCCTAACTCATCTAGTCTTGATCCAAAATCTATCTCATTAATATCTTCTTCTCTAATATCCTCAAAATCAAGTGCCACCCAACGTTGCTCATCATGGTTGAAATAGAAGTGCCAATGCTTGGACTATATCGTGCAATCTCATTATGTATCACCTCAAGTGTTTTAAATCTAGTAGTTAATGCGACAAACCAAGATTCAACTATACTCAATCCTCTCTCATCAAACAATCTAGACCTTTGCAATTATGCCTTTGGTAGCCCAATGAATGCTTGTAGCCTAGGAATAGCCAAATCTCTGATGGGAAGGAAACCCTTCCACTCCTCTTTGAATAACCTAAACTTGTCTCTAATGGCCACTAATGACTGGAATGTCGAGATGAAGGAAGGCAAGAAATTTTTCCCATCTTGGATTGTATCATGGATCTAATCCTTGACTTCATGTAGCTGAGTTGATATCTCTCCTGAACTGCTCCTACTATATTGAGGAAGGGCTACCTGGTGTAGCTGTCGGATGGGCTGACTATCTCTCCAATATTTGTTCTCGACCTCCAACTTTACTATCCTTTTATTTTCCTTCCTTAACCTTTCTTTGATTGATGCTATACCTTCTTGGACCTCCTCACACTCCATATCATATGTATTCCTTCCCAAGTTATGTTCCACTATCTCATATTCTTGAGCCACAATCTCATTTGCTACCTTGTTGACTGTTGGTATAGCAATCTGAACCTTTCAATGATCATCATTGTCGCTCATTATTACCCTTGCCACTATTCTTTCCATTTGTTTTTGGTTCTCACTATCACCCTTTTCTATTAACCCTTGTATGTCCTCAACTGTATGGGTCGTTATCACCTCGCCTCTTGGCATAAGCATTTGTCTTAACCATAGTGGTGCAGTGCATCTCCCCAAGTCTGGATTTGGTTCCAGTAACAAAGCATCACCAATGGCCTCGAGTTCCTAACTTATTGCCTCGATGTTGATTGGTCCATCTTCTCTACTAGTTTCTTCCATATCATTTCCTTGTTGTTTCTCTGAGAGAGGGGAGTATTTGGTGCTTTCACTATAGCCACTTGATTTTGAATCAAAGCTCACCTCCACCACAACCCCTTTATCATTCGAATTGACCTCTTGGCTTTTAGCCTCAATTATGCTCTCTCTTGATGGTGCTACATGCCGTCTCTTGGCTGGAGGCACTGGATATTCTTTGCCCTTCTCTACCTCCAAAACATTCTTCTTTCCATTTCTAATCATTTCCTATTGCCAGCTATTTCCTTCATTCATTTGCCCGACTGATTCTGCTTGTCTCTCTTTTGGTTTCATCATCTCATAGGTAAGGGGAATCCTTTTTCTTTGTAGCTTCCTTAGTCCTTCATTATACCATGACTCGGTATGTAAATCCACTACCCTTGTGATTGCTTCCAAGGAAGGATCCTGATGGTCATCCCAATCGACTGTATTTAATTTTGTTCCTTCTACTGTATCATAGTCTTCTCTCAACACATTTCCATCATCCTCTAGTTGATCTAGAATATCAAGGCCTCTCCATCTAATAGCCCTCATCATGTGCACTGTCAACCTTGAGAAAGCTAGCTTTCTCACATGAAAGTCATCTTTTGCATTGGCCCAAAAGTCTTCTATGGCAGGAACATGCCCAAATTTGTTTCCATGAGATGTCTTGATAAGACCATTAGGGTGAAACCCTTGCCTTGCTCTGTACCATCCTAGATGATACCATTCCAATTCTTTTTTTGCGGCTTCAAAGGAGGCCCGATTTGGGCAACTATCATTGCCAATTATGATTGAGAATGAAATGCCTATTTTCTCTTTGTTTCTCATTATTCTATCATAGTGCTCAAGTTGTCTAGCCAATTCTAACAAAACTACCTTGTTAGGTGGGTACCTTGGAAGCCTCTTGGGACAAACTGTACTTCCTGCCACTCTAATGTATGTAAACTATGGAAATTGGATGAACCAACTCCCAAACTTCTTATTTCTTGCTTTTGCTTTCGATGAAAGTCTCTTAGTAGGTGTCCCTTGTAATACCCTTACTGTCCTCATAGCGAAGGCATCACAAAATATCATGTAATTCTTGTTATTGTGCAAATGGAGTTGCGGATAGCATTCATGTACCAAATATTGTCCCGGTCCACTACCAACTTCTCCTAAGGCCTTAAGTCTTAGACTCTTGTACAATCTAGCAATTAGGTAGAACAAATAGGAGCCCATGGAGAATTGCCTTTGGTTTTGCACGGTTCTGAGTTGCAATTCTAAGTTCTCGTTTATGATCTTGGCCCAATCAAACCTTATTTTCCCTCTCTCAATCTCATCAATGAAGAAGTACATCCAATTTTCAAATCTCATCCCTTGAGCTAGGCCCATGATCTAACTGAGTAGAATAATGAGATCACCATATTCTGGTTTGAAATCTGCCATTGTGAGCCTCGATGATTTGTTAACTCCTTTCCTTCCCTTGCGTATCCAATTCTGCTTTAGATGCGTGTAATAAGCCTCTTGGTTATCTTGGAATGATTTAGTTGCTTGGTCCATCATCACAATTGTCATGCCCTTGTACTAGGGAATGTTGAACATTTCTTCGATTGCTTGTTTGCCAATGCTAGCCAACACTCTCTTCCCTTCATAAAAAATGATGGAATTACTGTTTAGATCAAATCTGGATGCACATTCCATAATCAATTCTGGACAGGGCAATGTGGGAGGAAAAGCCACTATGTGTACAATTCTTCTCTTGCAAATTCTTTTTGCCAAGGGGGATTGTCCTTCCTTGAGTCTATCCCTCATTCATATCATGTCCACTGTACTAATATTGGTGTCGATTATTCTCTTCATTTTTGAGAAAAAGGAAGTTTTTGGTGTCATATCCTCTTTGTCTTTCTTAGTGTTCACCCGCTTGGGATTCTTACTTGCACTACCATCCTCCATGCTTGTCGCCGTATTACGGGATGGTAGAGTGGTGGACTAGAAGGCAAGAAGAATCAAGTAGAGCAATCCTTAGACTAGAATGAAAGATGGATGTCAGCTTAAGCACTCCTTGCAACTCTAGATGATGAAAATTCACCTTAACCAATAATCTTACAGCGACTTTTCAGAACCTAGGATATGACTTTCAAGAAGTTCAAATCCCTTTGCAAATTAGAAATTTACACTTCTAAAACTATCCAACACTTGCCTACTATGCAAAAATCAAACTTTCATATGTATCTCTTCTCCCAACAAAATTGCCAAAATCTGGTAAAAAAAATGAAGTCCTAAATAGGAAAAAATCAGACCTTCATCATGAATTATTCAAAAATCAAAATCAGATCTGCCTCAATAAAATGCCAAGAATGGAAAATTTTGCCTTTGTCTCAAATTCGCCCAAACATGAAGTTTGAAATCTACCCAAAATGCCACCTAGGGCGCAAATCGCAGCCCAAAAATGGAGGAGAAAACTACCAAAATCTACAAAAGGTTTGCCCCTTAAGAAATCGCCAAGCATGAAAATGGAGAAATGCAAGCAAAAAATCGCCCAAGCATGCAAAAAATTGCCTTCCACAAAATCGCCTAAGTCTGAAAAAATCTGCCTTCAAGGAAATTCACCCATGCATGGAGAGGAAGAAGTGAATTGTGAAGAAGAAACAGGAGTTGGGGTCTCCTTTATACCTAATCTTCTTCTCCTCAAAGCTGGCTAACCTAGTCTAGGAGAACAAAAAAAAACAAAATTAAGTCCAAAACGTGGCCCATAATTAAGTGCTTTGCTCAACAAAAATTAATTTTACCAAAAGGAAATTGCACTTTTAAATTTTCCAGTTAGCTCCAAATTGCAAAACGAAATTCAAGGGCCTTGAGGGTGTTAAATATTTCCATTTAATGAGGGTTTAGTAATTAATACATCATTAAATTTGGATTTTGGCTAGCCAAAAGCCATTTTTTTCAATATTAAATTACCAAATTCATTAAAAACTGAAAGCTTTCAAGACAAATTAATCCAATTAAAGTCATTTTTTTGCAATTTTCCACCAAATCAATTTTTCCAAGCTAAAATAAAAATAAAATAAAATAAAATTGCATCTAGAACCAAAAATCATTTTTTTACAATTTTCTTCATTTCAACAAAATTAAAATTTTCACTAAAGAAAAATTTGAGATTTTCCAAAAACTCAAGTGTAATTAAAAATTCCCTTTTGAAAATCATCCAAATTTACAAAATTAAAACCAAATTTCCAAAAGAAAACATTTAAACACAAAATTCACAATTTTATCCTGCCAAGTTCAAATTAACTTAGAAAATTATTTGGCCTAGGGATAAAATTGATAGCTCTAGAAAATCAAGTTGAAATGGGGTGAAAATAAGCTAAGCCTCCCCATATTTGTCTTGAAGGTGCCAAGGCGTGAAATTTTCAAAACTCAAAAATTTTGGGCAATCCAAAATTTTGCCGAGGCAATTAAAAAAAGGGGGGTTCCCAAGATTTGGGGTGATGTGTGAAAACCTCACAACAGTATTCAACTATACAAATCTCCTCCTTATTTTAATACAAATAAATTTTCTTAAAAACAATGACAAAAAGGCTCTTCTCTTCTGTCTGGATCTCTTTATTTTTATCACTATTACCATCACTCTTATTGCTTTGTTCTAGTCCTAGCCATAAGGAAAAAAAATACTTGTGGCTCCAAAGTAGCCATGCTTTCTCCATCCTTAGATATGGAGAGAGATAATTTTGGAATTGTTGCAGATAAATCTAAATCCCCATATAAATTATGGGAAGCTTCTTGTGGGTTTTCCTATGAATCCTTATTCTTAAAGAAACTTGTAATCTGAAAAAGAGTAGAGGAATCAAAACAAAATTGGTACTTTACAAAGGAAATCTTTAGGAATCTTGATTAAATTATGAAAAAGAGAGATCTATACATTTTTAGCATGTGGACACATATCGAATAGGCTTGATCAAAGTTTTCTTCAAGGTGGACTACTTTGTCTCAAAAAATATTTTTGGGCATGGTTGGCCCCTTCTGTTGGAGTTATTGTTGTTAAAACATTGCTAGATATCCCTCTCCAATCACCCTTCCCAATCTTTTCCAGTTCAGCAAAAATACTCTGCTCCTCCTCACTCCATGGCACCCTTGTACAAAACACCCACAAATTCATGGAATTTGATTATTCCTCCCATTGATAATAAAGGTCCTAGAAGAGAAATTAAAATTGAGTGAAGAGACGATGAACATTCTTCTTTTTCCTGGCAATAGTTGTTGTAAGATAATATTATGAACAAGTCTTCCCAACTACAAAAGATATTTTAATCATTTTTGTCAATCACACTATTTAGAAATATAATTCAATCAAGACATATAAGATAACATAATGCACAAGTCTTCCCAACTTCAGAAGATAATAATAATCTCTACCAAAACCTCATATACTAATAATCTGTATAGTTAGAATAGAGGCTACAAATGTTTAGCACAGTAAAACCCAGGATTTAGAAGACAAATATCTTTCACCAGACAAATACCCTTCATCTCGAACTGCTCCAAAATCTACCTGTAAGCTGCTAAACCCAAGTTATTGAATAGCGTCCTCTGTCCTAACACTATTTCTCATTTGCATATCCCCATCTGTTGCTATGAGCTTTACTCCAAACAATTTTACTAGTCTAGAACATATTCTTGAATTGTGTCCAGAATGCCTACAATGAGAACACTTCCTACTTATAACTCCTTTACCATTCACCCAAAATAAAATAGCAAACCTTTGAATAAAAATAAAGCATAGTCAACCAAGAACTCTACACCCAAAAGCAAGAACAATTTGGATTATGTATATGAATGGCTATGTAGCATTAGTATTAGAGCCATATCGTCCTCTTGAAAGTTTTAGTCTCTTACAAATCACAAAGCCAAACTAAATTTATCTAAGCTAATAAAGGAGATCTAGAAAAAAGTTAAAGCAAATGAGAGATAAATTTGGAACTAATTTTGTTGATAAATCCAAATCCCCATAGAAATTTTGGGATGGTTCTTGTGGGTTTCCTAATGAGACCTCATGCACAAAGAAGCTTGTAAGCTGAAAAAAATAGAGGAAAAAAAAGAAAAATTGGTACTTTACAGTGTAAAATCTTTTGGAATCACAATTAAGTCACGGAAATGACAGATTTATACATTTTGAGAATCAGGAACATATCAAAGAAGTTTGATTGACATTTTCTTCTTGGTAGACTGCTTTTCCTATGGCTGGGTACTTGTTATAGAGTTATGGTTAAAACAAAATTTTTGGAAATCCCTCTCCAATCACAGAACACAAGCTAGTCTTCCAACACAACACAAACAAACTATAAATCATGATTCATGCATAGATAAGATTTGATCTTATTCTACTCCTCTCATTTTTGCATGGGTGGAGACAACGTGCCAAAAAAACTAAAGGAATGTTGTAAACTTTTTCATTTCATTAATTCTTTCCTAGTTTATTTCCCTTTTTTACTAGTAGATACAAATATATTCCACTTGTCTACAATACATTGTCACACCTTGATGATTACATTACAAACACCAAATGTTTATGACGCAAGGATAAATCATTAAGATATTTTTTTTTATGGATGTGATATTTTAATGAGAGCACCCAGTCAAGTAGCCATAGACCATTGTTTCATCCAATATTCAAAGCTTGCACAAATGTCAAATTGAAAAAATATATATATATTATAGTTCTTTAATTTACTTAAGGCTTTCTGGAACAAAAACATTGGCATGTGGAAAAAAAATTACATGCTACAGTAATAAAAGATTTTATTTTTCAAGAATGGTCCAACTAAAATATTGCGAGAGAGATAGTTATCTACCTCACTATTCTTCCTAAGAAATGTAACTTGAAGTCTCTTTAATACAGAGTAGCAAATTTGCAAACAGTGAATGAAAAACTAGGAGTAAAACACACATTATTATTTAACTGGACTGTTTCAAGTGCCACAAAATACCAATAGAAGAAAACTCACATAGATCTGTTCAAGATGTTATGCTTCAATTTTAAGCCTGTGCAAAAACATACAGAAATTAAAACAAATTCAAAGGAGCAAATTAAGTGACAACCTGCACATAGCCAAATTATAAATGGTCATCACTAAAACCTTGGCACTAATTTCATCAATAGGTGAAACCCCATTTTTTGGGAGCCTTGGATTTTGTGTACGCTAGTAAATTATTAAAATGGTGATTTAAGAGCTAAGGATGCACAAAAGACTCATAGATGCATATTTCTCGGTGGCCAACATCTAATACCTAATCAAAGAAAGTGAGGTTTTCGTAAAGAAAAATAACATCCGTCAAAAATCAGCATGCCCTAATCTCAGTGGCATAGTACCTAACAATCTAACCTATGGCCACTGCAAAGAACTTACTATAGTCCCCATTGATGCCAATTATATCATCTTTACTTGGTAAATCTAAGCGAATCCTATTGAAATTTTTTTTTTAGCGAGAACCTAAAAAAATGGTGTTAAGGTTTCATTGAGAGCGCTTGAATTTGCATATTTAAGCAAACGATATCCATGATTGGCCTCTTCAATTTTCAGATCATCTTCTAGATGGAAAACAAAATTAAGTTCGGCTTAAATTAAGAGTAAATCTTGTCATTTGAATTAGAAGGGCACACATGAAGGTGAAACCCTGAGCCTTCAACCATTCTTTCCTGAGGGAATGTTAGAACCAAAATAGTTCTTATTATTTGCATTACACATGAAGGTGAAACCCTGAGCCTTCAATCATTCTTTCCTGAGGGAATGTTAGAACCAAAATAATTCTTATTATTTGCATTCTTAAAACATAGAAGAAAATTTTATACCTGAATTGACAAGCGATTGATTGGGAGGAGTCGTTTCATCTCTTCTCCCTTTCCGTAATACCATTTCGGGTGAGCATGACAATGCTGGTGTCAACTGCAATGATAAGCCACATTTAGGAAGTAGCCTTCTTCGCCCCTCAATTCAACAAAAATGACCTAGCATTGTCCCGTTCTTCCATCCCTGGTCATTCGCCAAACCCTCGACACATAACATAAAACCCTTGAGACTCATCTGTGCTGTCAAATTCTTCACTAACCCTACCCCAAGTATGTAGTTTTCTGTGCGCTCGTTTGAATAAAATCCATTTGCAGGCTATATTGACAGAAATTAGAATAAGCGAGTCAATTTTGGGGATTTCTGTCGGTGCAAGGTTTAATCAGATGGATTTTTGGGAAGCACCCAAATGAAAGCTTTGGATCTATTCCACCGAATTTCACACGAAAATATCCCCCCAATCCTAAAAAAATTACTTCCCACCTTCCTCATCTCCACTTTCCTCTACCTCTTATCGCTACATTACAATTTATCACTACTAATAGTTCCCATTTGATTTATAATAATTAAAATAATAGCGTATATATTAAAGACAAAATATTAATTTCATCTTTAAAAAATATCTTTATATTACCACTTCGTGTAGTAGTGCCACTATGAATAGACCTAATTCCTCCCTTCGTTATTAATGAATCCATGTGTTAAAAAATGGTCATGATTCCTACAAAACCATATGATTCTTGTTTAGTCTGAAAATATAGGGTATACTTAAATAGCTTTGATATTCTTATAATAATACAAGTAGGAGCAGTGGTGGAGCAACCCAAGTATTATGACATTCTTTGACTATGTCTTAAATTCGAGTTTTGTATTCTTGTCATATCAAGACTATGAACCAATTTATTAAACAATTCCCTGGACTATCTTTAATTCTAGTTTAGTATTCTTGTGAGATGAGGACTTTGAGCCAATTTATTTAAGAATTCCTTGGTCTCAAATGAGAGAATCCCTTGGCCTCAGTTGAAATGTGAAAAACGTAATCTACTCTATCCTAGAGTATTTCTACAACAAACAACAGTATCATTTTGAGGTTCAAAAATATGCACCACCTATCTAGGTTTATTTCAGATATGTATGCACTCAAGCTCTCAATAGTATAAACAAGGAAATCAAGTTTTCTCTAGTTTTAACAAGGAAACAACAGAATCAATTGCACGGTATATAGATATTCACTAGTTTTAACAAGCAAACAACAAAATCAACTACAAAGTATATAGATATTCCTAACACATTCATACATAGAATTATTTATCAGCTACAAAGCATATAGATATTTCTAACACATTTGTACATAGAATTATGTATATTACTGCTACACATGTCTATTACAAGTGTACACACTCAAGCTTCCACTACTTTTAACATTCTTCTTTATTCCTTTACATATAGGTATTTGATATATAATTTGACATCACACTACCCACTGTAAGGTCTAAAAAAGATACCTTGCATATATCATAGGCACTAAGAAGAATTAGAAAAGTAAAGTTGCTACACATAGGTTTGATACAACTATGCATACTCACAAAACTCATTGAAGACTTGTGCAACAAGTTTCTTAATCAGATATATGTTGAGCAAATCTAAATAAACATTCTACACACAAAAGCCATTATATCTACTAAGACAACTATCGGGAGCAAGGTATATTATGAAACCTAAGATATGTATCAAGTTAGATTTTGGGAACACGATTTCTAGTGAAGCACAAAGTGATTCGAAATTACAATAAAACAACAATTATTACATGAAACATAATAATTTCATTATGCACTTGATACATATATACAATTTTGTATACAAAATATGCCAAATATTGCCTCAAAATTTTGAAGTCATTTACAAACGTGCCTATTTCTATACATATGCAGATTGTTTTGATTACATATGTACAATTATACATATAATTGTCTCACATTTACAATTAAATATACAACTATGTACAATTATCTACATGCATTTTTATAAGGGTTCCATAGTGCAGTTCAGCATATTAGCCATTCATGGTTGCCCAAATTCTATTTACATATTGATTAAACATTGCTATCCATATGTTGAACACGTCCACACCATAAAATTGTGAGAAATATAAATTAAAATCAATACTCACAACCCTAAACCTAAAAAATTGCTCGGCACTAACAATTGTCGAATGCTAGTTTTGCTCGGCACATGAAGGTGTCGAGTGACAGGCAACAGGTGCCGAGTGAACTCGACACAAAGAGGAGCTTGACACTTGAAGAAAAATTCTCGACATAAGAAGAGCTCGGCACCCAAAGGAAAAAGCTCGACAATCACTACAACAAGATACAAGAGGATGCTGAGTGTTTTGTTTCACACTAAATAAATATAACTTAAAGAATATCTCAACGTGAATGCTTTCACCATTAAAACCAGAGAGCCAATACTTGAAACTTCCAAACAAACTTGTCAAATGCAATAAATAAAGGGAAGAGCAATGGATTCAAGTATGTCTACTTGCCTTCTATTCAATCTTTGATTTAAACTATTACAAAATTTGGGAGCATTCGACTTCAACTAGAAAAACCCTAATATAACCCTAAACTGGTAAAACTTCAAACTTCAATAAACTTTAAACTTGCAAGTCTAATGGCTGCATACAATGGTGCTTGGAGCAATCACTGCTTCAATAGGACAAATCCAACAATAACAAACTTACAGAGAGAACAGGGGAAACACGTGCAACTACAGGCACAAACTTCTTTTCTTCTTCCTTCTTCTGCTCTGCTCTACTCTGCAACTACTGATCTGCTGAATAAAATGACTGAATGAAATGAATGTAAAAACATTCCCTTTTTGTCACATTCCATTTTTGCCCTTATTTCTGATTTCAAAATCTCACCCACTGTATTTATGTTTCTATCTATTTTAGACGTCAGGGGGGTAGGTGAGCATTTGGCTCAAGGGACAAATGACCATTTCATTTAATATTCCAACACTCCCCCTTTCTCTCGAGCCAAACAAACAAGGATCATAGCTAATCCAAATCAACTACACCAAGACTCTCTCTTAAGTGTACAAAAGTTCCAATGCCTAATGGCTTAGTAAATATGTCTGCTAGCTGCTAATCAGACTTGCAAAATTTTATCTTGATATCCCCATTCTCCACCAACTCTTTGATGAAGTGATATCTGATCTCTATGTGTTTTCTTCTCCCATGGAAGAATGGATTATTGGACAATGCAATTGATAAGATGTCATCACAATAAATTATGGTTCCATCCTCTTGGCTTTCATTCAAATCATTCAAAATCCTTCTTAACCAAATAGCTTGACATGCTACTGCATTTGCTACTATGTATTCAGCCTCTACTGTAGATTGAGCAACAATAGGCTGCTTCTTGGATGCCCATGAAATTGCACCCGATTCCATATGAAACATGTATTTGGAAGTGCTCTTCCTATCATCTATACTTCTAGCCCAATCACTATCAGTATAACCTACCAACTTGAATTATTTGATGCAGTATACAAAATTCCAAATCCCTTGGTACCTTTCACATACCTTAGGATCCTCTTTCCCACTTGCCAATGAGAATCCTTTCATGTTTCCATAAAATTGGAAATCAAACTTACTGCATGCATTAGGTCTAGCCCAGTTGCAGTCAAATACATTAAACTTCCAACCATACTCTTGTATAGTGTTGGATCCACTCTCTTGCTAGAGTCTTCCTTGCTCAACTTTAGAACTATTGCTGTTGGTATTGGGCCTACCTTACTGTTCTACATTTTAAATCTCTCCAAGATCTGCCCTGCATATTTTTTTTGAGAGATGAAGATTGCCATCATGCATTTGTTTTACTTCTATGCCTAGAAAATATTTCAAGAGACCTAGGCCTGTCATTTCAAATTCACTTTTCATGGCCTCTTTAAATTCACCAATTAGAGCCTTGTCATTACCGGTAAAAATTAAATCATCTACATACAAGACAACAATCAACACATTTTCATTTGTTGTCTTGATGTAGAGAGTAGACTTACCATCACTTTTGCTAAAGCCATTGCTCATCAAATATGAGTCAATCCTACTATACCATGCCCTTGGAGCTTGCTTGAGCCCTTAAAGAGCTCTCTTCAATCTATATACTATGTTCTCTTCACCTGCAACTTCATAACTAGGTGGTTGCTCCACATATATTTCTTCCTTCAATACACCATTTAGGAAGGCGAATTTCACATCCATTTGGAATACCTTCCATTTTTGCTGAGATGCAATTGCTATGATAGTATGCACGGTTTCCATTCTTGCAATCGGGGCATATGTCTCATCATAATCTCTTCCATACTGCTGTTTGTAGCCCTTGACTACCAACCTTGCCTTATGCCTATCAATTTTGCCTTCAGCATTGCATTTGGTCTTATAGACCCATTTGACTCCAATCACTTGCTTCTTGGGAGGCAATTTAGTTAGCTCCCATGTCTCATTCCTTTCTATAGCATCTATCTCCTCATCCATGGCTTTACACCATTTCTTCTCTTTGATTGCTTCTTCAAAATATATTGGATCACTATGAGAAAATAATGCAAAATTAACACTCTCATCATAATCTTCATACTTTTCATCTTGGTATAACTCTCTAAGACTCTTAGTCTTTCTTGGTAATAGGGAGGAGAGTGTGGGATCAAAATCTTCACTACTGCTGCATTGCCGACTAGCGTAGTCTTCACTGGTACTCAACACTGACACTTGGTCATGCCTAGAGGAGCCCGGCAATGACTGAACCTGCTTGCCTTTTCTTCTATTTGCTCCTTCTTCTTGTTGTTCATCAACATCTTCTTCACTCATAATTGGCACTTTACTTGAGATGCTTAGTGATTCATCAGTCGGTCCATACCATGACTGATTTTCAAGAAATTCCACATCTCTTGAAAGCATCATCTTGTTGTTCAATGGGTCATACAATCTATATGCCTTTGATTTTGAGTTGTACCTTGTGAAGATGCACTTTACACCTCTGTCATCCAATTTTTGCCTTTGTTATTTAGTACATGTGCATATACAACACATCTAAACACTCTTAGGTGGTCAACTATCCATCTTCCTCGTGACCATGCTTCCATTGGAATTTTATCACAGACTGCCTTTGTAGGACACCTATTAATTAGGTAAATTGTTGTTGCCATAGCCTCTCCACAAAATTTAGTTGGGAGAAGTTTCTCTTTCATCATGCTTCTTGCCATTTCAACAATGGTCCTATTATTTTTTTCAACCACTCCATTCTGCTATGGTGTATAGCTGGCTGTGAGCTCTTTCTTTATGCCATGTTTTCTACAAAAATTTGCAAAAGAATTGGAGGTATACTCCCCTCCTCTATTTGATCTTAGGACCTTGATATAGTGTCCACATTCTCTTTCAGCCTTGGCTTTAAATTTTATAAATTTTTCAAATGCTTCAGATTTATTCTTTAAGAAATACACCCATGTCCTATGACTAAAATCATCAGTAAATGTCATGAAATAAGTACTCCCACCAATGAAAGTAACTTGCATAGGATCGACTAAGTCAGTATGCACTAACTCTAATGGATATCTAGCCCTCTTAGAATTTTCAGAATTAAAGGGAAGCCTATGTTGCTTACGCAAAATACAAGCCTCACACTTGTCACATGAATTTTCTATACATGGCAAACCTTCTACCATTCTTTTATTTGACAACAAATTTAAACTAGCATAGCCTGTATGACCATATTTGAGATGCCATAGCTATGAGGGGTCTTCAATCACACTCTTTAGAGTTGATTGTGTGGGAGGTGTAGCACTAACTTGAGATGAGAAACATGTCTCTATCCTCAAAGGAAACATTCTGTTCTTTGTCATTTGAACTGCTACAAGTAAGTTCTTGCTCCCATCCTTTTCATCATGTATCATTCTCCATCAGTACTTTGTATCCATTTTGAATGAGTTGACCAATGCTCATCAAATTGTGCTTCATACCAGGAGTGAAATACACATTTTGTATTTCCTTCTTCTCACCTTTCTTGGTGCGGACCATAATTGATTCTTTTCCCACTACTAGTAGGGTTCCATTGTTACCCATTTTAATCTTAGATTTGAAACTCTTGTCAATGAATGAAAACAAGGTTTCATTACCACTCATGTGGTTGCTATAGCCACTATCGAGGTACCAAACCTCAGGGCTTCCTTCTTCACCAATATTACACATGATGAAGGCAGTGCCATTGTTTCCACTTCCCATTTTCACATTAGCCACATTTTCTTTTCCTGACTGATCATTTTGCTTCTTCTAGCATTCATTTGCATAATGCCCATATTTATGACAGTAGTAGCATTCTACATTACTCTTATTTGAGTTATAGTTTTTCTTACCTCCTCTTGAAGTATTTTGTGAGCTACTTGCTCCATCTACTCTTCTTGAGCTTTCTGCTACAACATTTCTTTATCCTCCATTACCTTGGCCTCTGCCTCTAGAGTTTATGCCTGAGCCATTTCTTCCTCTCCCCCTTCCTCTTGGATTTGATTGAGCCTTGAATGCTTGCTCTTGGGAAGATGAAGAAGTAGATCTATTGATCCTATGCTCATGGGTTTGAAGTGTACCCATTAACTCATCCATTGTCAAAATAGTGAGGTCTTTTGCCTCTTCTATGGTCATGACCAAATTGTCATATTTATGAGGTAAACTCCTCAATATCTTTTCCATTGTCCTCTGCTCTTGATAGTCTTCTCCATTTGACTTCAATTGATTAATCACATTGGAGGTCCTTGAACTAAAATCTGCAACTGATTCATTTTCCTTCATCTGAAAGTTCTCAAACTCCCTCCTTATATTCTGTAGCTTTACTACACGGACTTTATTAGTCTCATTGAAGTTTGTCTCAAGGATATCCCATGCTTTCTTTGCATAATTTGCTGCTACAATCTTTGGTAAAAATGTCTCTATTATTGCTACCTCAATAAAACTTAATGCCTTTGCATCTTTCCTCCTTGACTCTTTCAAATGAGTCTTTTGTGCATTTGTGAGGGCAGCATACTGAGCTGGGTCTATCACATCATTGAACCCATTGACCATAAACTCCCATAAATCATTTGCAACCATTATGGTCTTCATCTTCTTTTCTCACGTATCATAGTTTTGCCCATTGAATGGTGGTGGCTACTGCCATATCTTTCCTGTATGTACTGCCATGTCAAATATCATAAGAAAACAAATGCCGTAACTCACTCTAGATGTGGGGCCTCAAAGCTCTGATACCATGAGAGAAATATAAATTAAAATCAATACTCACAACCCTAAACCTAAAAAATTGCTTGGCACTAACAATTGCCAATTGCCAGTTTTGCTCGGCACATGAAGGTGTTGAGTGGCAATTTGCTTGGCATGTGAAGGTGCTGAGTGATAAGCAACAGGTGCCGAGTGAACTCGGCACAAAGAGGAGCTCGACACTTGAAGAAAAATGCTCGGCACAAGAAGAGCTTGACACCTAAAGGAAAAAGCTCAGAAATCACTACAACGAGATACAAGAGGATGCCGAGTGTTCTGTTTCAAACTGAATAAATATAACTTAAAGAATATTTCAACGTGAATGCTTTCACCATTAAAACTAGAGAGCCAATACTTGAAACTTCCAAATAAACTTGTCAAATGCAATAAACAAAGGGAAGAGCAATGGATTCAAGTATGCTTGCTTGTCTTCTATTCAATCTTTGATTTAAACTATTACAAAATCTGGGAGCATTCGGCTTCAACTAGAAAAACCCTAATATAACCCTAAACTGGTAAAACTTCAAACTTCAATAAAGTTTAAACCTGCAACTCTAATGGCTGCATACAATGGTGCCTGGAGCAATCAGTGCTTCAATAGGACAAATCCAACAATAACAAACTTATAGAGAGAACAACGAAAACACATGCAACTGCAGGCACAAACTTCTTTTCTTCTTCCTTCTTCTGCTCTGCTCTACTTTGCAACTACTGATCTGCTCAATAAAATGACTGAATGAAATGAATGTAGAAACACTCCCTTTTTGTCACATTCCATTTTCCCCCTCATTTCTGATTTCAAAATCTCACCCACCGTATTTATGTTTCTATCTATTTTGGACGTCAGGGGGATAGGTGAGCATTTGGCTCAAGGGACAAACGCCCATTTCATTTAACATTCCAACAAAAATTGCAGTTCTCTGATTTCACGCAAGGTCTTATAGAATATGTTCGTTGCATTGCACATTACATCTGTTGCATGCATGGCACATTCAATTCTTTCAATGTTATCATCGGTAACATTCTCTAGTAGGTTTGTGGCATACAATAAGTCTAGTACAATGTGTTGATAATGTCAAAGAATGTTGGAAGAAACTCTATCTAGTTCCCAACTATTTTGTGGGCACACATGGACAGATATAGAAGTCACCTCAGGTTCTACATCATTATCTTCTCCATGGTTCGTGCCAATGTTGTGTGGTGTTGGCGACATCTGCTTGTTCTTGTTGATCCGTCATTGTACACATCTAAAACATATCACGCAGAAAAGTGAATCACACTACAAAGTTTCAGAATAATTGGTAGATATGAAAATTGGCATAGTATTTTGTTATTTTTTCACTAATTATAGTTTGAACATTGTAGTACATAATCAACATTTAAATCAGTCATATGACTACATATGTTCATTATAAAGCCAATAGACATCAATATATTTGATAGACATCTTCCTCATACCTATATAGCTCGTACATAAAACACAATGTATTAAAATACTAACTGTACCGTTACTATACATTAACAATGTTGCTGCCACACAATACAATATATAACCTTGTATAGCAGGAAACACAAAATATGCTATTTCCTAATATACAAAAATATAACTATAATTATATTATGAAAAAATTATTTTAGAAATTCACGCTCTCACACTAAGCATTCAAGTCTATCCCGAAAATTAGGGATCAACATTAGACAAACTCTCATCAGATCTAGCCACGTCAAGAACAAACTCACGTCCAGTATAGATACAGTATCTTGCTTCAAGTTCTTTTATGGCTCTTATTTGGTTCAGCTCTACAATTGCATTGTAGGACTTTTGGTAGTTTGTGAGTTTCTTAAAGAAAAGTGTGTTGTCAAATCGATTGTAAGGCAATTTGTGGCTATATCTGACTTCTCCCTTGTTGACTCTCACCATGCCATTACCAACAAATTTTATAAACTTGAATATTGAGATCTCCATCTCCATCGTCGTTTTATATTCACTATGAGAATAAGACAAGTTCTTTTCTTATTTGACTACGCTTATTCTCTTAATAAGAGACCCAATTGATAAAGGCAATGGCATTTGTTGATAATAGGCTTTGTATCCAACATGGAGGAGTGTACGGGGGCTTGTGACTGTGGCAGTTGTCAGTGTAACTATTGTCTAGTTTAGTAGATTGGTATCAATGTATATAAATAGTATTTCTGATTTGAACATATTACCTAACTATAACCTCCACGTCTACTATCACTACATTATTCTAAAGACTAAATAAAACACGCATGGCTTGTAGATTTTAATTGGATAATAGCTTGGAAGATTTTTATACTGAATCTTTTTGTAGCTATGCTTGTTTGTAATCCTTTGAATGGTTAAAATGTACTTGTAGGTAGGACCCAGAGCTATTGCAGAAGCTTTGGTTCAATGACTTCCAATTATTCCTACTGACTTCATTTTTATACCAAAATTGGTCCATTTCCATTGGAGAAAATAGAACGGCATTTTTTTTTGGAGGCTCAAACAAATGGAGTTGACACATAGGTTCATGGGCTCTACGTGACCTATAATATTGGTTGACATTAGAATGACACATGCGGTTACTCCAGGAATTAAAAGCTAAAAAGACTGCAATTTTGCAAATAGAACCATAGGTCATGAAGATAGCTGGTCAGCTTGTGAAACATTGCATTCTGACATTCAAATCCACGTAAGAGCTACCTTAGACAGTAGAAGAATTAGTTTCCTTTCAGGTTTTACATGGGAAATTTTGGGAGTTATCATTCTCGGAGTTGAAAATAAAATATTAAGATAGATAGATATCACTATATCAGAACTTAAGATCCATGAAACTATTGTTAACAATACCGGATTGAAAAAATTAAAATATAACTTTTCCAGATATAATTGTAGTTCAACAGATGGATATTGCATAAGTGCAAACATATCTTAGGCATTTATATGAATGCAATATGCACCTATGCCAAAATGTTTTAGCTGCCCAATCTGTACTTAGAGATATTGTTTTGTGGATCTCTCCTCACTGTGATATTTGTCAACATTAATTTTATATATAAATATTAGGGTGATTGTCATATCAATCTTGTTCTCAAGATGTTCAGCTTCTGTACTTATAAGGGAGAGCTTTAGTTCAAGAGCAATCCATCTTCATAGCTTACCAAACAGCCTGCTAGTTCATTTTGTCAACACGGATAAGCTTTGCTTTCTTTTAGAATCCATATTCACAGGACTCCCAAGAAATCAGCTCAATTTTAGGGACAAGAAAAAGGATTAGTATATTCAAAGGCTCTTAAAGAAGCTTTATGAATTCTAACCATATGGTGGTGTTTTTGGTGTCTAATTTTCCAAACCCTTGTGACCTAATACGGTATACTGTCACTTCGATTTTACAGATGTTTCAGAGGTGGTAATACTGAATCAGTATAACTGGATGGCTTCCAATCCTTGTAAAATAATACAAGCAAATATTGTAATCTATCGATTCAGAATAGCTCAGAAAAATGTCCACTCTCAAACTTCATTACTTTTTTTAAAGTTTAGCCTCTTGATGGTGGACATTCTGAAGATGCATCCAGATAGTTTCTCACTTGAAGAAGATTATAGCTTGGCATAACAGAGCAAGGGTAAAGCAAGCCTGACTAAATGTTAGAAATTCAAGAAATTATCATAAGATTAGTTAAGTTCCTTTAATAACCTCTTTCATTAAGTTACAAGAGTTGATTCTTGATCTAGATTTCATTTCTGGTCATCGTATTTTATATTGAGGTTGCCATTGAAAACCTTGATCTTCTATTGGATGATACTTCTCGTAGTAGCAGCTAATTGGCACAGCTAGTGCTTTTATCCAACTCAATGACTACCATCATTCATTTAAGAAATCTGTTCTATTAAGGAATTGTTTGCCGAGTATCATCAGATATTGTAAGGTGTCAAAGCACCCTGTTTCACATAATAAAAAAGTTAAAATCCAGAGATAATAATTACTATGAGGAAAGTACGCCATTCAAAATGTGTGGTATTAAAATCTTAGACTAGGATGTAAATTCCAGACTTTACTTTTTGATATCACATTTAATTATTGAATTATTTGAAGGTTTCTTAGATCTTTTACATTTATTCGCTCCTATTATCATTTAGTTGTCTTGTGATGGATGGGCCATGCCATCAAGATGTGTACTATTAAAACTTAAGGCTTCTCGTCATCTTCACAATACCCAGAGTCCACATATTCGCGACATCCTTCGTATGTTGCTGAGTGAATAATTTTATACGGGACTTTTGACTTTTACAGTTTAAATAGGGCTTTGCTTATGTCACAATTTGGCATTGTAAAGTTACGGTTCTTCAAATTTTATAATCTGAATTCCATCTGGCTCATGTCTTTCTTTTAAAGCCTCCAAGTTATTTTAGTGCATTATGGAGCATGGCAGAAATATTTTATTTTTACGTAACCAAAAACTCCAAGTTGAATTGTTGAGGTGCTTGAGCATATTCTACACTTCGTCATGCAGGTCCAAGACTGCTATGAACTTTCTGGCGAATGTGAGGGAAAGAGCGATCCTGGCAAGCTAGAAGAGCTTGGAAGAGTATTAACAAGCTTGGATCCCAGAGATTCTATTGTTGTGGCAAGCTCATTTTCTCATATGCTGAATTAAGCAAATTTAAGGAAGAAGTTCAAATTGCTTATTGACAATAAGATTTGGAAGAGACTTTTAAAAGGCATGTTTATCAACTGGGAAAATCACCTTCAAAGGTTTTTGATGCCTTAAAGAATCAGACTATTAATTTGGTTTTGACTGCACAACCAACGCAGTCAGTTCGGAGGTCATTGCTACAGAAACATGGTCGGTACAGTTTCTTGAGTGCCATCCATTATATTGTTTCTGAATGTAGACAGAAATTTGGTCAGCCAATCTCGAAGCTTGTGTAGTGGGATGGTACTGTTAAAAAAAAGGGATTAATCCCTATTATGGTGACTACTTATAAGCATCTGATTAAGTGCCTGCCGATATAGAGTTCTTTCGCCGGCTATTTTAATGGAAAAAAGGGGGCCCCCTGCATCACTATAGTAGGCCCCCTACTATTATTCTATGTAGAGGCCCACAATAATCTTAAAGAGGGCCAACTAATCTACCCTCTGCACAGGAGGGACCACACTGAAACTCTATTTTCACAGGGTCCATATTGATATCCTGTTGTATTTTTATTACATTTTTAAATTCCAATTCAAACAAAAGAGCCATATTCGTTGTCACGTTTCGTATTTGATTTTCATTGTTTTTGTCTAGCTGGCAATTATGTGGCAACCTTGTTGATTTCAACTTGGTCAAACCTTGTTATAAAGATGGATTAATTAATTAGTATGATTTAATGGATAATTAATGGTATTGAAAAATTTTTGGTTATGTCATTTATAATGTTTTATGTTATGATAAATTTTATTTAAGACGTTAATGTAATGACTTATGTTACATGAGGATGTTGTATTGTGTGTATTGATGCATATATGACCACATTTAAGTTATGATATCAAATTGGTTAACAAATTTTTGGGTACGGACTTCTATTTTGGTTATGATTGTATGAGTGATTTGCAGGTTGTTGAGACGAGGGTGTGGTTGAGTTAGGGAAGGTTAGCCTTCCAGAAGGTGATGGACAAATTATCTTGTGTAGCTCACACACACATCACTTATTAATTATGTATTAATTCATAAATAGTGATATATATGTTGTGTTATTTTCATAATTAGAAATCACCTTTAAATATCTTGTCTTCTTAAGAAATACATTAAGATGTTGTTCAATTTATTTATTAAAGCCACCATCGTGTTTGGAATTTTTGTATCATTTATTAGGCACAATATGGAAACAGTTTTGTGATGTTTTTAAAAATATTTCTATAATAAGTTAGAGAGATTGGTGGGGGAGTGAAAATGTGCATTTGAGGTCAGTTATGAATTGGGGGGGAAATAAAATAGTAGGGGAGTCATGATTTTGGGAGATTAGCGGCTAGAGAGTAACAGGACAAACGACTGGAGCAGATTCTCTCCTTTTGTCATTTTGAATAATGAAAATCTATTTTGTTTTGAAGTATGAGAAGCTAGAAGTAGATATTTGTTGTTGCTTTCTAACCTAGAAACTTGGCGTATGTGCTTGCCTAATTTGATATCGCTACAATATTTTTTTTCAATTATCTATATCCTCCTTTGCGTGTGGTCTCCTTATTAAATTTTACTAACAAAATGGTCAAAACCATGGGGAGAGCAGACCTATGAACCATTAGGGGATATGTAACAGTTTTAAGAAATCATTTAAATGCTAATTGTTGATTGGTGCCACTAGAACCACAACAGACCTAGTAAAATAGGTTAAACATTCAAACCCCCAACAATAGAAAGGAATAAATTACATATATGCTTGTTGTATGTAACCATTCAAAAACCCCAAATAGGTAATGGGAGAAATGAAATAGAGAATCTATTCAACACTCAAGAAAACTGGCGATATGCCTTATTGCAAGCAGATGAAAACTTTGTGATGTTAAACCAGCAACCTGGGCATCACAACTCTTGTTGTTGAATGAGAATGGTAGGGCAAGTCTTTGGAAACTATTATAACTTCTTGTTTACATTAGAAACTCTATTGACTCCAGTCTTTGTAACCCAAAACGACTATGACCACACCTTCTAGTAATGGTTTAACTCTTCCATGTAGTGATAGGAAGCAGATGTACTTTTTAACATGCATTATTGTTGAATTGTTCAACAACATCTGCTCTTGCTACATCTTCATTGTGCATCCCTACTGCAATATTGAGATTGTTTCCAGCTTTTGTTAATTTTGGCTTTTAAATTCAAAAAAAACTTTGTGATTTGAAACCCAACATTTTCAAATAAGAAACTCTTTTATTTACAAAACTGTCACTCAGCATGAGATGGAATGTGAGATCATAGATGTCATTGGTCAATAAGGTTTTCTTTTGTGTTTAAAATAGACGGTGAAGATATTCATAGGGGCTTATCGGTGGTAATTATTGTTTTGTGATTAATTGAACCTACAGTAAGCTTAAATTGATGTCTAGTACTTCAGCTAAGTCACTTAATTTGACATCACATCCTGTAGAGTAATATGAATCTGTGTACCAAAGAGGGAGCCTGAATTGATCAAAACTAGATGCTCATGTCTGTTGACTGATGACTTGGATTCTGTGTGGATTCTCTTCGAAACTATTATAAGTTCTAGATATATCAAATGACCTTGTATACTGTAACCTATTCTTCATAGAAAACTAAAGTTGTAGGAACTATTCTCACATATGTTGCTAGTTATTTTTCATTCTGAAATGCATAATTATTTTTTTCATACCTTAAATGGTGAATGGCTGAGTACCTTATTATTTTTCTTAACTGTTACTACCTTACAAATTCAATGTAAATCAAGTTTATAATCATCTTTGAAAACATAAAAAGGTAAGATGTATATGTTGCTGAGTGTTGTCATCATCTTTAGGGGTAGATTAAATTGATTATTGTATAAAATCCAGGTGTATGGGTGTGCACAACATTCGATTATCTTATTGCTTTATAGCAGTTACTTATGCTCCAGTGATAATTCATATATATATATTCTGTTGAATATGAAAACATAGATAAGATGTTGTTTTGTTAACCCACTGCTTATAAAATAATAGACACAATGTTTTCATTGCTGAATATAAGTTTAGAGATAGATTTTTCCTACTTTCGTATATGAACAAGGGAATTTTGAGATAGTTGCTATGGTTTTGAAGGAGTTGAGTGTTGAGGTTAAGTTCCTTATGGATGGCTATAATGTGGCATAAGGGAGGGTGGGGATGGATGTATTACATTTTTTCTTCTCTCACCCTGTCAAACATTGATAGGCAAGATTCATTATGTTTTGTCTCTCCTTCCAGTATTACTAACAAACTCTATTGCTTAGCCAAACCATTTATTTATTGCATTTAAGTATGCTATTCTCTAACATGTAGCATATGTGTGTGAATATGCTCAATTTATCTTGCATATAAGTAGATATGCTTATTTTTATTTAAAATAAATGTACATGTGGGTAAATATGTTACAATTTTTCTTTCACCATATGTGGGTAGATGTGTAGTGTTCTTTAGAACTTTTCCCTGCCACATTCTGTGACTAGGCTACTAGGCATTGTTGGAATTCTTTAGAATAACTAAGAGAGGGGTGAATTAGTTATCGAAGGTCTAGATATATCAATAAAACTTTTTTCATCTTAGTGAACCCATAAAATATTTATCATTATGCATGCATCCATAAGATTATACAATCACATAAAAAATTGTATGTTACTGTCAAATCAATTTGTAAAAATGTAAATATGAAACATAACAGATTTAACAACACACTTGACACAATGATTTACATGGAAACCCAATTTGAAAAAAACCACTAGTAACATGCTACTCTTTCTCACTCTTCTAAAGTGATGCCCTATGAAAGGCCAACCCTATTAAAGGTTTCAATGCACACTGTTAAATGTGACTTGATTAAAGGATTTTAATCACCCTTTTAAGAGTGAAACTTGTTAGAGGACTTTAGATGATTCTCTTGGAATGTCACCCAACTAAAGGATTTACAAATGACTATTAGGTCAACATTAATCCAAAGGATTTACCCTAGCCTGATACAATTATTAGATAGTAATAGTAAGGCTTGATCTGATAACAACTTACACCTCCATGTGCAGATTACATATCTCTATTTCAATGCTTCATTCTACTTGGCTTTCACACATTTTAGCTCTGATAGCTTGTTCAACTTTTAAGAATTCATACCCTTAAGGCTTCTTGCTTAACTTGCCAATGCAGACTATTCACTTAGGTCCCTTAATGAAGCAATACACTAGACTCCTTGTCTTCCTTAAGTTCTCTCATATGACAACTTGCTTCTACCTAGCCATCCCTATAAATAGAGAATTAAGATATTTTGTTGTTCATTCTCAATTGTCCAATTTAGGGTTAGGATAGATTAGGTAGGATTCAATGAATCTACCCCCTAATCCATTTCATTTCTAGAAACTTCTCCTTCAATCCTCTTTGAATTCACCTAAAAATGGTTTACTATGAATTTTGTGCCACTAGCTCATCAATATTATCTTCCACTTGGTTCACATAATCCAAGAAAACAAACTTGTTAGCTTAGATCCATCGAATTCATGGTTTTTCTAATAATGTTGACACTCGGCATTAACTTGCTTCTAATGTTTGGCACAAACTAAGTTGGTCGACATCCAAAGAAAAAATCACTCGGCATGAACTAAAGTTTACTGGTGCTTAGCATTAACTAAACTTTACTCAGTACCCTCTATTTTTCTTGGCATACACTAAAATGGACTTTTACTCTACTCCAACTAATTTTCTACTTGGCTCACACTAACTTTGCTCAGCATCTATTGTACATTTGATCAGTCTTGGCAAAAAAACTTTGTTTAACTTGTTCTTCTGAACTTGCTTAGTGTAACCAACCTTTGCAACTTTAAGTAGATTGTCAATGCACTATGATATCACTGTCACAATTGATTCTTGTACTTCTTATCATATTATAACTCAACCTTTTCTCTAGGTGCTATTGTTACATCATTTGATCAAATCCTCTTCATCAATTAAATAAGTGATATTACTCAAAACATATAAGTTTACTATAAAAATAATAGGTTTGACATCAGTGACAAAACAATGATTGAAACATATTTATCATACTTTTATCAATCTATCAACAATCTCCATCTTTGGCATTGATGAAAAACTAAACTAATCAACCAAACTAAGTTGGTTTAAATAGTACTTGACCAACACAATACCAAAAAGAAAATAATTCCTTGTATTGAAATCTCTCCCTCTATCAATAACTTTCATCTTTTGAATAGGTTACAAAAGTTTGTTTAGTTTGGATCAACAAACAATCAACTCATCCTTATGACTCCCTCTAAGTTACTTCTTATATCTCCTTCTTACTAGGTAGATGTAATCAACAAATACACTTTCTTTTTTAACAATAAGAATTTCTCCCTCTTTGTTCCATCTTGCATGTAATATGTTTCACAATTGCACTAGACCAATCCAATCCATCTTGTTCTGGAAAGCTAGGTTTCTCATGCTAGGGTTGGGGTATTCTTCACTATCAGGAAGAATCCCAGGGGAGTAAACACTCCATGGTTGGCAAGGTAAAAGTGTTTGGGCCACACTCTCATCTCAGATAGTAGATGGATGACATTGGATGGCTTTTGAGATTAGTTACATTTTTAGGACACCAGTCAAATTTCAGCACCTATCTTATGGTCTTGTATCTTCATCTTAACAATGATGTACGGTATCATTATATTGATGTAATCCTAATTATTGGATATTGTAAACTTTAAATTTAGTAATGTATCATTGTTCAAGTCTATGAAGAACATGTGATGTATTTACATGGTATTTTAGCACCATAGTTCTTATGCTATAATGAATTTTTGCGACATAATCAACAATTTAATTTTTATGTTGAATTGTTGATAAACTATTTGTATCATTTAATCAATTATGTTTAACAAATGAGATTTGACTGTTCAGTGTTGATGTATTTAGTTTGTTTTCCAAAATTTTCATTCTCTTATGATGTGGCATCTTTTTTTAGGACATTGGTTCTTACAGATGGTATCAGAACATGTGTTTAGACCCTAGGCCTTTGGGCTACTTTGCTAATTGCACTCCTATGTGTGCCAGGTGTTTGAGTTATCATCTGGCTACAAGAGCTAACTGTAGAGGTGGTTCCAACAATGGTGCATGAGCTGAGGAACCTAATGAGAGGTTAGATTAGAAATTGTCATTATTGAACCAACAAGGGGCTTTTTTATAGGAACATGGCCAAAGGATGGATAACTTAGAGTAGGAGACTTGAGGTAGGCATCATGAAGAAGAGGCAAGGAAGTGTGAAGAAGATTAGTGCACTGAAGACTTGCATAATAAAGAGGAGGAACTAAGGAAGAAATGTGAGGATGAGCAGTTGGCTGAGGCTCTTAGGAGATCTGAGGTAGAGCAGAAGGTAGAAGCTAATTGTCAGGTTGCTCTCATTAATACTAGTATAGTACATATAGCAGCTAACTTAAGCAAAGATCTTAAGAAAGTTACACCACCTACATTTCATGGTAGAGCTTTTGGGGAAGATGCTAAGACATGGATTTCTCGCATGGAGAAGTATTTCCTAGTACAAAACTATACAGGGAAATCTAGAGTAGTTTGGGCCACATTTCATTTGATAGGTGAGGCAGCTACTTGGTGAAAAATTTGTTGGGATTGTTTTAGAATAACTAAGAGGGGGGGTGAATTAGTTATCCAAGGTCTAAATGCCCTAATAATACTTTTTCACCAATTATAATGAGCCCATTAAACTATTCATGCATCCAAGCTTAAAACAACCATCTTAGCAAGTTATAGAAAATCAACATGCAGGAATAAAACATGCAAGATCAACACATGACACAGTGATTTACGTGGAAACCCAATTTGTGAAAAACCACCAATAACATGCTACTCAATTCTCACTCTTCTGAAGTGATGCCCTATTAAAGGCCTGCCCTATTAAAGGCTTACAACACACTGTTAAATGTGACCTTGTTAGAGGATTTCGCCATACTGTTAGGAATGGGCCTGGTTAAAGGACTTTGGAACATTCACTTGGAATGTTACCCTATTAAGGGATTTAAAACATGGCTATTAAACCAACCTAATTCCATAGGATTTATACTAACTGTTACAATTGCTAGAGAGTAACAATAAGGGCTTTTGATCTGATACAACTCACAACATATCTTATAGATTTTAGATCATACTTCAGTTCAATCTTTTGCTTGGCTTCAATCACTGTGGCTCTGACAGCTTGTCTTCCTCTCAAGCTTTGTCTCCTTGAGTCTTCTTGCTCATCATACCAATGCAATCATCTCTGTGGTCACCTATTGAAATAGAATCTTTGTGCTCTCTTCCTCCTTAGCTCCTTCTTTAGCACTTCATGCTTTCATACTTGACCAACCTCTTAGCTTTTTGACCTTGTGACTCCTTAAATAGAAATCTAGAATAATTTTCCCACTCGATTCTCCCTCTCAAACTTTAGGGTTTCAAAAGATTAGGTAGGGTACAATGTATTTGTCCCATATCTTGTTTTTATCTAGAAACTTCATCTAGAATCCAGTTGTATTTGCCAAAAAATGTTTTACATAGTGTTCTATGCCACCAGCTCATCATTCTTATCTTCTATCTGGTTCACAAAATTCTAGATAACAACCATGTCAGCTCAGATCTGGAGAATCTTTGACTTTTCAAAATAATGCAGTAGCTAGACACTTATTGACTTTTTGATGCTTGGCACATGAACACAACTCGGCACTTGATCTTCACTTGGCACTTGATCTTTACTCGACACTTGATCTAGTTTTCTTAGCTCCCTCTGATGAATTTAATCAAGCTTTGTAGATAGTCTTATTATGACTTCTTCTTCTATAGTTTCTTCATCTTCAAGTATATTGTCACTACATCACTTTATCATTGTCTTAACTGATCTTTGCGCTTCATTCCAAAATCATAACTCAACCTTTCCCTTAGGTGTTTTTGTTACATCTTATTGATTCTTCATCAATCAACTAAGTGATAGTGCTTGGATCTTATAAGCAATTGCCATTCCAAAAAATAGTAGGTTTGACATTAGTGACAAAATAATGATTGAACATATTCTGTAGCAACAATATCTTTCATATAATGATCTTTTTCAATCAGATTACAACAATCTCCCTCTTTGGCATTGATGGCAAACCAAACTGATCAACCAAACCAAAACGGACTGATCAACCAAGTTAACAAAATTCTAACTAGGCTAAAATAGTAAGTCAAATGCCAAAAAAGAAAACTTGTTGACTTTTGTATTTCCCTCTGATCTTATTCCTTCTAATCTATCTTTTTACTGAATCTCCTGAGCTACTCCTTCTGAGATCTGTCATCTTGAGTTCCTTTTTTGCTTCTACTCCTCCCTTTCATATCTCCTATCCTTTTCACTTCATGATCTGATTAGTTTTTGCTATTCCTTTATTTCAGGGATTTGACCAATTGTAGCAATTTCTCCCTCTATCTTTGCTTTGATCGGTTTCCTCTTCTTTCTACTTTCTCCCTCTTTCTTTGCTTTGATCAGTTTTTGTTATTTCTCCCTCTTTGACAACAATGCCAAAGACACATTATTTCAGCATCTTATCATGCAACTGTAGCATTTACAAGAACCTCCAATATCTCCCTTTGCCATCTTGCTTGTGACTTGTTTGTAATGTTAGTACTCTAATTACTTAAGGTTAAACCTAAAGTAAGTACCCTCTACATCAACTTATATCATCTGATCAATCAACTTATTTGATGCAAGGCAGTCTTGTTGTTCCTTAAGGCAGCCTTGGTTAGGGGTATCGCCCCTAACTTACCTCTAAGATATTCAAATGCATCTTTAGGTAATGGTTTTGTGAAGATGT
Source organism: Cupressus sempervirens (assembly GCA_028749045.1). Taxonomy (NCBI): domain Eukaryota; kingdom Viridiplantae; phylum Streptophyta; class Pinopsida; order Cupressales; family Cupressaceae; genus Cupressus; species Cupressus sempervirens. The sequence continues at coordinate 47,430,327 of CM053786.1, forward strand.
TAGTAGTTTGTTCTTTTGTATTGATATATTCCATCTTCACTTGCTTGTCTTCCACCAATTCTCTTACATAGTGATACTTGATTGCAATATGCTTTGTTTTGGCATGCATCACAGGGTTCTTGGATATGTTGATAGCACTTGTGTTATCACAATAAAATATCATAGGTTCAGTTATTTCTTCCTTCATTCCTTTCAATAGATGCTTGATCCACACAATATTTGTACAATTTATAGCAGTAGCAACATACTCAGCTTTTGTTGTGGACTGTGATGTACAACTTTGCTTTTTACTAGTCCAAGTGACTAATATTTTTTCTACAAAAAGTGCTCCTCCACTGGTTCTTTTTCTATCATCTATGTTACCTCCCCAATCTACATTAGTGTAGGCCTTTAAATCAAAAATTTCAGTCCTCTTGTAGTACAAACCAAAATCTTCTATACCTTTTAGATACTTCATTATTCTCTTGACAACCATAAGATGATTTTCTCTTGGGTTTGCAGAAAATCTTGCCACTATTCCAATAGATAAAGCAATATCTGGTCTATTGTGTACAACATATTGTAGTTTTCCAATCATGGATCTATACATTTTCTAATTTACTTCAGTTGAATCATCATTCTTAGATAACTTATGTCTTGTTGCCATTGGTGTACTTACTAGTTTTGACTCATTTAAACCAAATGTTTTAAGTATATCCTTGATATATTTTGATTGGGTTACAAATATACCATGTTTATATTGATGTACTTGGAATCCAACAAAAAATTTGATCTTTCCAAACATTGACATCTCAAATTCATGTTTCATCTGATCAGCAAAATCTTTACATAAAGCATCTTTTCCTCCAAATATTATATCATCAACAAAGATCTTAGATATCAAAACATCTTTACCTTTCTCTTCCTTGATATACAGATTGTTATTGTTAACCCTTTTCTCAAATCCTATCTCGACAAGATATTTGTGAAGTCTTTCATACCATGCTCTAGGTGCTTGTTTCAAACCATAGAGTGCTTTATGTAGTTTACAAACCATATCCCTATTGTTCTCATCAAGAAATTCCTTTGGTTGAACAATATAGACTTCCTCTTTCAATATACCATTCATAAAAGAAAACTTAACATCTATCTAATAGACTTTAAAACCTTTATATGCAGCATATGCAAGTAAAGTTCTTACTCCTTCCATTCTAGCAACAGGGGAAAATGTTTCCCCATAGTCTAATCCTTCTTCTTGAGCATAACCCTTACATACTAGTCTAGCTTTGTTTCTAGTAATCTCACCATTCTCATCTAGCTTGTTTCTGAATACCCACTTGGTGCCAATCAAATTCTTGTCAACTAGTCTAGGAACTAAACTCCAAGTTTTGTTCTTCTTAATTTGATCAATCTCTTCTTCCATAGCTTTATACTAGTCACCATCTTGCAATGTATCATAAACTGTCTTAGGTTCAAATTTTCTTAATAGACATGATTCATTTCTTAGTCTATTCCTTTTCATTGGTCTTGCATCTTTGTCACCAATTATCTATTTAACAAGGTGATGCCTCTTCACATATTTGGATAATCTTGGTTTTGTCCTTATTTCTATGTTTTATCTTTTAGATTCAGGGTCACTATGCACATCGTTGTCATGTAGTTATACATCTCTTCCATGTGTACTAACTTCAGAGTTAGAATGTGCATTTTCTTCATTTTGCAACTCGGCTTTTGAGTGCAGCTCGACAGTCACTGGTTGTGACTCGGCTGAAACTGAAACTTGCTGTTGAATCCCAATTTGATTGATAGCATCCTCGTCAATAGGCATTCCTTCATAAGAATACACAAAGGTTCTGTATTCATCCATTCTCTTTGGTTCTTCAACTTGGACTTCTGTATGCTCATCAAAGTTTACATTTGCACTTTTCACAATTTTGTCAGTGTTAGTATTTAAACACTTATATGCTTTACTTCTACTGAAGTAAATAGGGAATATGCCTTCATCACTTTTTGCATCAAATTTTCCATTTCTAGTATCTTTAAGGATAAAGCATTTGCAACCAAATACTTTGAAATGCTTTACATTGTGTGAGTAACCATACCATAATTCAAAAGGTGTTGCATTTGTACCTTTCTTGACTTGTACTTGGTTCAGTGTATGAACAGCTACACTTATAGCTTCTCTCCAATATTTCAGAGCAACAGTCTTTTCCATCATCAATGTTCTGGCATAGTCAATGATAGATCTATTTCTTCTCTCTACAATTCCATTCTATGGGGGAGTTCTAGGAGCTGATGTTTGTCTCTTGATTCCTTTGTCATTGCAAAATATCTCAAATTCATTTGATGTGAATTCTCCACCTCTGTCTAATCTCAGGCATTTCAAACTCTTTCCTGTTTCCTTGTCAACTCTAGCCACATACCACTTAAACATTTGAAAAGCATCAAATTTTTTCTTTAAGGACATAACAGTCATCATCCTAGAATAGTCATCAACAAACAACATTATATATTTATCTCCTTTGTAGTTTTTCACTTCTTTCGGACCACATAAATTAGTATGGACTAACTCAAGTACTTCTTTAGATGTATACTTTTTACTCTTGAAACTTGACTTAGTCATCTTTCCTAGCTGACATTGTTTGCACATCATGTTGTCAGGCTTCGTCAGTTTAGGTAAACCTCTGACTTTCTCAATTTTACTGATATTGACTAGATTATCAAAGTTGACATGACATATCCTTCTATGCCATAACCATACATCATCAAATTTTGCAATAAAACAAGAAGCATTTTTCATATCAAGATAAAATAGATTACTTCTTGTTTGATCTCCTTTTCCTATCAATTTTCCATCAGTATCATAGATTTTTGTAGTTTTATTTCCAAATTCTACTTTGCACCCTCCATTGCTTAACTATGAGACACTCAGAAAATTGTAGTTTAGTCCTTCAACATAGTATGCATTATCACATAAAATTTTCTCTCTAAGCTTAATGGAGCCTTTTCTTTTGATTTGACATGGAGCATCATTTCCAACTCTAACACCATTTCCATCATACTGAGTAAAGTTAAAAAACTTACTTTTGTCTCCTGTCATGTGATGTGAGCACCCACTATCTATGATCCATTTGTCATTCTTGTTCATACATGTTACCAGTGTTGTAGGATCTTCTTCATCAAACTAGTCCTTCATGGCCACATAAACAATTTCATCATCATTATCATTAGAATCCTCTTCAGCAATACAACACTTCTTACCTTTGTCTTTGTAATCTCTCTTATCATCTTCTCTTCTATTTTTGTACTTGCTGCCTTCCTTGTATTCCTTTTCCTGTGTACACCTTGTAGCAATATATCCTACTTCATTGCAATTGAAACAAATGATAGGCAACTTGCCCTTGAATTTTTTTTTGCCTCTATTAAATCTTCTAGCTAGTAATGCTTCCAATTGTTCCACATCTTCCTCATCAGTGCTACTATCACTGGATACATATTTCATCTTTCTTCCCTTCTTTGATTTCACCTATTCAGTGTCTTTCAATGATAGCTTAGCCTTGAAAGTAGATTCAACATTCTTAGGTCTATAGTTATCAAAGTTAAATAACTCAAATGCAGTAAGTCTACCCACTATACCTTCAAAACTTAGATTGTTTCCTGGTACACATCTTAGCTCTTGTATAGTTGATACTCTAATAGCATAGATAGGGAGCAAGGTTCTTAAGAACTTACTATTAATAGTATCATCATCTAATTGACCATTCAAACATCTTATTGCACTTACCACTTCCTTTATTCTAGAGGCATAATGAACAACATTCTCACTTTCCTCTGAGGCTTTCTCTTTTTCTCTTTGGACATTCTAATCTCCTCCATAAGTGTTTGACAGGGCTTTCCACATTTTGAATGCAGTGTTACATCTTTTGATATCATTGAATTCAGTGTAGTTAAGTGCAGAAGAAATCTCTAGCATTGTTTGATTGTGTTCCTATTTGTTTTTCAAATCTTCTGTAGTAAGAGTACCAGTTGGATCAACATGTTCACTAACAATTGGATTTTGGGCATAATCAGCTATGGATCCAAGATGTAGCTTCATCAAACTTTGCCATGCAACAAAGTTGTCTTTGTTGAGCTTGGGAACTTCTCTCAGAGGCATTTTGATCTTTTCTGCTTCTAGTTCCTTTAAACTAAATCAGTAGCAGTGCTTTGATACCAATTGTTGGGATTGTTTTAGAATAACTGAAATGGGGTGGGGGGGTGAATCAGTTATCCAAGGTCTAAATGCCCTAATAATATATTTTCACCAATTATAATGAGCCCATTAAACTATTCATGCATCCAAGCTTAAAGCAACCATCTTAGCAAGTTACATCAAATCAACATGTAGGAATAAAACATGTAAGATCAACACATGACATAGTGATTTACGTGGAAACCCAATTTGGGAAAAACCACCAGTAACATGCTACTCAATTCTCACTCTTCTGAAGTCATGCCCTATTAAAGGTCTGCCCCGTTAAAGGCTTGCAACAACTGTTAAATGTGACCTTAGTAGAAGATTTCACCACACTGTTAGGAATGGGCTTGGTCAAAGGACTTTGGAACATTCACTTGGAATGTTACCCTATTAAGGGATTTACAACATGGCTATTAAACCTATCTAAGTCCATAGAATTTATACTAACTATTACAATTGCTAGAGAGTAACAATAAGGGCTTTTGATCTGATACAACTCACAACATATCTTATAGATTTTAGATCATATTTCAATTCAATCCTTTGCTTGGCTTCAATCACTACGGCTCTGATAGCTTGTCTTCCTCTCAAACTTCATCTCCTTGAGTCTTCTTGCTCATCATACCAATGCAATTATCTCTATGGTCACCTATCGAAATAGAGTTTATGTGCTCTCTTCCTCCTCACCTTCTTCTTTAGCACTTCATGCTTTCATACTTGACCAACCTCTTAGCTTTGTGATGCAGGAGCATCCAGAGTTATAAGGGCAATCCCGTGTCACCTAAAAAAATGTACTTAGACTTACTTTCTGTTTCATGTGTTTTCATTTTTGGATACCCATTTGGGTCAAATAAAGGTTCCAACTCTCACAGTTCAACTATCAGTGTGCTAGAAAATCCTGAAAAAATAGGAGTATGCAATTTGGCCATCATTTTGGTGACCTAGAAGGTGTGAATTGGCTAGATGAATGTAATTGTGATTTAGAGCATTCCAGAAAAAGAATCAGGTCAAAAGGCCCCACGGTTTGAAAGTTATTGCAATTTTTTAGGTTTTGGAGACCTCCTAAGAATGCTTCAAAGTCAGGTTAGGGGCATTAAATGACCTCAAAAAGGGTCAAAAAATGGGGGACAAGCAAAGCTGGTCTATAAGGCTATAGAGCACTTTGAGAGCTTTCCAAAAATGTAAACGGTTCATCAATCGGAGCTACGGTTCAAAAGTTATGCCTCCCGGAAGTTCGGTTACCATTTCTGGATTCTTCTAGATTTGCACCGACTTCTAATGTAGCTTTTGGAACCTTCTATTTGGTCGGTGGATGCCCACTAGCACTTTCTAGAATGTACTCTTAGTCCTTAACCCTCCGAGGTCTATTTAAGGAGATTTGTGGCATTGTAAAAGGAAGTTCGGAGTGGAGTTTGAGAGGAGGTACTAAAAGGAGAAATTATCTCGAGATTTATGCTATTGTAAGCCCTTAGGGCATGTCTTGAAGTTTATTTTCTCTGTACTGTTTGTACTAGCTTATTTTCTCAGTTAATACAATTTCCCTTTTCTGTTGTGTCCATTCTATTCTTGGGTTGTGTCCCCATCACTTTGTCACTTTGTGACTCCTTAAATAGAAATCTGGAATAATTTTCCTGCTCGATTCTCCCTCTCGAACTTTAGGGTTTCAAAAGATTAGATAGGATACAATGTATTTGTCCCATATCTTGTTTTTATCTAGAAACTTTGTCTAGAATCTAGTTGTATTTTCCAAAAAATGTTTTACATAGTGTTCTGTGCCACCAACTCATCATTCTTATCTTCTATCTGATTCACAAAATTCTAGATAACAACCATGTGAGCTCAGATCTAGAGAATCTTTGACTTTTCAAAATAATGCAGTAGCTCGGCAGTTATTGACCTTCTGATGCTCGGCACATGAACACAACTTGGCACTTGATCTTTACTTGGCACTTGATCTAGTTTTCTCAAGTCCCTTTGATGATTTTAATCAAGCTTTGCAGACAGTCTTATTACGACTTCTTGTTCTACAGTTTCTTCATCTTTAAGTATATTGTCAATACATCACTTTATCATTGTCTTAACTAATCTTTGCACTTCATTCCAAAATCATAACTCAACCTTTCCCTTAGGTGCTTTTGTTACATCTTATTGATTCTTCATCAATCAACTAAGTGATAGTGCTTGGATCTTATAAGCAATTTCCATTCCAACAAATAGTAGGTTTGACATCAGTGACAAAATAATAATTGAACATATTTTGTAGCAACAATATCTTTCATACAACGATCTTTTTCAATCATATTATAACAAAAATCTAAGGCTAGTTAAGGGGAACATGAACGTCACACAGTATCATGAGAACTTTTGTCATTTGGTGAAATATGTTCCTCAAAATCAACATGATGAGTTATTTAGAACCTATAAGTTTGATATGGGGTTGAAGCCTAAGATTTATAGCAAGGTTTAAATGAAGGATCCTGAGACCATGGATTTTGCACTATGTAAGGCCCTTAAGTAGGAACAGAGACTGAAGGATGCTTTCATCTAAATCTTCCAACCAAAACTATAAAAGGAAGTTTCAGGGTAATAGATCATATCAAGATAACAGGGGATATCAGGATGATAGACTTAAGGGAAATGGAAAGAAACAACAAATTAGAAACATGAAGGATAAGGACCTAGAAAATTTTGAAGGAATAGAAACAACAACAAAAGCCACAAAAACAGAAATGGAAATTGAAGGAATAGAAACAATAGGGGTGATCAGAATAGGAATAATGACAGGAGAGGCCCATAAATATATATTTTGTATGTGGTGGTAACTATTTTGCCACTAAGTGTCCACATTTATCTAATGGGAAGGACTCTCCACCTCAGCACCACATTCATGCTATAGTTGATCGTAGACAAGCAGATTATTAGGCCACTCCTATACAAATGACTGGTACACTTTTTGGATACCCTATTTCTATTCTTATAGATACTAGTGCTAATGAATGCTTTGTAGATCCTATGAGAGTTGCTAAGATACAAGTTAGGGTGAGTTTTATGGCTGAACCTTGGACTATAGAGTATGGTAATAGGGCTGAACGTAAGGTAGAGAAATGCTTATTTTGCAGTGAGTTGGAACTCCCTAGCTTTCCAATAGAGATCAACTTGTATGTAGTGCCTTTGGGCTCATACAATGTCATCCTAGGTATCAATTGGTTAATTGAGCATAAATCTTTAGTAAACTTTTAGAATAAGGTGATTGAATGCCTTGATGACATAGGTCACTTAGTGATTGTAAATGGTGTCGTACGACCATTTGAATTGAGACAAATTTTAGGTATGCAATTGACAAAAGCAAAGAGGAAGGGTTGCAAGTTATTTGTTTCTCAGGTCAAGAATTTGGAAGAGACTCCACCTTGATTAGAGGATCACCCTATTTTGTAGGAATTTAGAGATTTTTTTCCAGATGATTTTCCTAAACTACCCCCTAAGAGGGAGTTCAATTTTTCCATAGATCTTGTGCCTAGAGATGAACTGCAATAAAAAGGTTTCGTACCACATGAATTCCACAAATATGTATGAGTTCAACACTTAGCTAGTACATGAACTCCTGGATAAAGGTTTAATATGACCTAGTGTATCACCGTGGGGAGCTCCTATAATATTCATCAAGAAGAAGGTTTGTATCTTAAGATTGTGCATTGATTACTGCATGCTAAACAAGGTAACCATAAAGAATCGGTATCCTCTCCCAAGAATTGATGAAATTTTTGATTAGATGAAGGGAGAAACTATATTCTCCAAAATTGATTTGAGATCCTGATATCACCAACTTTGGATTCAGGATCAAATCATACCTAAGACAATCTTTCGATCAAGGTATGGGCATTATGAGTTTGTAGTCTTACCTTTTGGACTGACAAATGCACCTACTACTTTCATGAACCTTATGAACAACGTATTCAAAGACTATCTTGATAAATTTGTGGAGATATTTATTGATGATATTTTAATATACCAAGAATCTAGGAGAGCATGAAGAGCATTTGTGCATAGTTCTACAAAATTTGTGAGAGAGGAAATTGTTTGGGAAACACTCCAAGTGCTTGTTTTATCAGAAAGAGATCCACTACTTGGGGCACATTTTATTAGCTAATGGCACAACAGTGGACCCTGCAAAGATTAAAGCCATCCTTGAATGGATGACTATGTAGAACATAAGTGAAGTTAGGAGTTTTATGGGTCTTGTTGGGTATTAAAAGAAATGTATTGAGGGATTTTCTAGCATAGCAACACCAATCACATATCTTCAACTAAAGGGTAAAAGATTTGAGTGGAGAGAAACATGTGAGAAAAATTTTTAGTTGATTAAGAAAAGGCTTACTACTGTTCCTATCTTGGTTATACCATATCCAAATGGACACTTTGTTGTCATCACAGACACTTCAGGAGATGCGCTTGGGGGTGTACTAATGCAAGATGAAAAGGTTATTTCCCACGAATCCAAGAAGCTCAAATTAGATGAAGTGAATTACAATCCTCATAATTTAGAATTGGCTCAGATGTGGCGGCATTACTTATTGGGAAAGCCATTTGAGCTTAAGACTAATCATATGGGATTGAGATATATTTTCACTCAACCTAATTTGAATGCTAGACAGAGGTGGTGGCTTGAATTCCTTAGTGAATATGATTTTGGCTTAGAGTATATTAAAGGTAAAGAGAATAGGATAGTAGATGCACTTACTCATAGGAGGCATATTACCACTATTACTTCAGCTTGAACTTGTTTAAGAGAGTATATTCTTTAGTACCTTTCTAGAGATATCCATTATAAAAAAGGTGAAATCAGTTTTGGACACTAATGCCTCAGATTCTTGATTTGATGAATATTTTTTTGATGATGATGGTGTGCTTAAGTACCATAATAGCATTTATGTTCCCAACCTTGAAGGGTTGTGGAAATTTTTTTTTGATCCAGTGTTCCCAATGTCAGCATGTCAGGGCTGAGCATGTCTATCCAATAGGACTTTTGTACCCACATGAGATTCTACAGTATAAATGGTAGGTTATTAGCATGGATTTTGTATAGGGTTTACCATATCATCTTGGTCATAGTCAACAAATTAACCAAAGTTGCACACTTCATTCATAGGAGTTTGAAGGATGGATCTCTAGTTTTAGTAAGAAAGTTTGTCCAAGAGATATTTTGACTACATGGTATTCTTGAAACCATTATATTTGATAGGGATACCCAAATGACTTCAAGGTTTTGGAAAAAATTGAACTCCACTTTGGGCACATGCCTAAACTTCAACACAACTTACTACCCTAAGACTAATGGGAAAACTGAGAGGGTAAATCAACTGCTTGAAGATTTGTTACACATGTACTACATGGATCAATAGTACAAATTGTAAGAGTACCTTCCATTGGTGGAGTTTTCCTATAACAACTCCTATTCTTCCTTGGGTATGGCTCCATTTGAGGCTCTTTATAGATGGAAGTGCTAGACTCCTATTAGCTGGGATAGAGTTGAGGACGAGATTATTGTGGGCTCTAAGATGCTAAAAGAGATAGAGGAGAAGGTGGTCTTAATCCACAATCAACTAAAAGAGGCAACAGATCGTCAAAAGAGTTATGCTAACAAGAAACACAATTTTTGATAGTTTGAGACTAGGGGTAAGGTGTTTGTGAGGGTTAAACCACATAAGAGTTCAATCTCATTTGGCAAGAGCTCAAAGCTTGCCTCAAGATTTGTTGGTTCATTTGAGGTTTTAGAAGTTATCAACCCAGTTTCTTTTAGGCTTGCTCTGCCACCTACTTTAGGCTGCATTCATAACATCTTCCATGTTTCTTTACTTAAGCTATATCATCCTAAGATATCTCATTTGCTTGATTAGCATGTGTTGTAGGTATAGGATCTACGGTTGATGGTAGTTTAGCCCACCTGACTCATTGAGCAACATACTATCATGGTATGAGATGGGGATGTTCTCCAGTACAAGGTCCAATGGGACCAATTTAGCATGGATAGTGCCACTTGGGAGAATGCTAAGGATTTACAGAAATCCTTTCCCCATCTTTTTGTATAGCTTGCTTTGTTTTAGTGATATCAAAGTTTTGAGTATGTGTGCTTATTTTGTTGTGATTGACATCAGGACAATGCCTCTTCCTAGAGGGGAGGGATGTCATGTCCCATCTTGTGACTTTCATTTTTTTTCCTAGGTGGTGATTATGTTGCAACCTTGTTGATTTTGACTTGGTCAAAGCTTGTTATAAACTTGGATTAATTAATTAGTATGACTTAATAGATAATTAATGGTATTGGAATATTTTGGTTACGTCATTTATAATATTTTATGTTATGATGAATTTCATTTAAGATGTTAATGTAATGACTTATGTTGTGTGATGATGTTGTATTGTGGATATTGATGCATATATTATCACATTTATGTTATGATGTCAAATTGGTTATCAAATTTTTGGATACTAACTTCTATTTTGGTTGTGAGTGTATGAGTAATTTGCAGGTTGTTGAGATGAGGGTGTGATTGAGGTAGGGAAGGTTAGCCTTCTGGAAGGAGATGGATGGATTATCTTGTGTAGCTCACACGAACATCACTTATTAAATATGTGTTAATTCATAAATAGTGATATTTATGTTGTGTTATTTTCATAATTAGAAATCAACTTTAAATTTCTTGTCTTCTTTAGAAATGTGATCAAAGTAATGTGAATATGTTGTTCAATTTATTTATTAAAGTCACCATCATATTTGGAATTTTTTTAATCTTTTATTAGGCACAATATGGAAAGGGTTTTGTGATGTTTTTCACAATTTTTCTGTAATAAGTTAGAGAGATTGATGGGGGAGTGAAAATGTGCATATGAGGTCAATTATGAATTAGGGGGAAAATAAAATAGTAGGGACTTATGCTTTTGGGACATCGGTGGCTAGGGAGCAACTAGAAAAACAATAGGAGTAGGTTCTCTCCTGTTGTCATTTTGAATAATGAAAATCTATTTTGTTTTGAAGTATGGGAAGTTGGAAATAAATAGTTGTTGTTGCTATCTAGCCTGGAAACTTGGCATATGTGCTTGCCTAATTTTATATCACTATAATTTGTTGTTCAATTATCTATATACTCCTTTGTGTGCAGTCTCCTTATTAAAAAATTTTCCTAACAAAATGGTCAAAACTATGGGGAGAGCAGACCCATGAACCTTAAGGGGCTATGTAATAGTTTTGTGAAATTATTTAAATACTAATTTCTGATTGGTGTCACTAGAACCACAATAGAACTAGTAAAATAGGTTAAGCATTTGAAACCCCCAACAATAGAAAAGAATAAATTACATATATGTTTGTTGTATGTAAGCATTCAAAAACTCCAAATTAGTAATGAGAGAAATGAATTAGAGAATTGATTTAACACTCAAAACTACTGGTGGTATGCCTTATTACAAGTAGATGAAAACTTGGTGTTGTTAAACCAATAGCCTAGGCATCATAACTCTTGTTGTTGAATGAGAATGGTAGAGTAAGTCTTTGGAAATTATTATAACTTGTTGTTTACATTAGGAAATCTATTGAATTCAGTATTCGTAACCCAAAATGGTTGTGACGACACCTTCTAGTAATTGTTTAACTCTAGCATTTAGTAATAGGAAGCATGAGTACTTTTTAACATGCATTATTGTTGAAGTGTTCAGTGGCATCTACTCTTGCTACATCTTCATTGCACATCCCTATTGCAATATTGAGATTGTTTGGTTTTCATTTATTTTGGCTTTTACCTCAAAAAAACTTTGTGATTCGAAACCCAACACTTTCAAATAAAAGACTCTTTTATTTACAAAACTGTCACTTAGCATTAGATAGACTATGGGATCATAGATGTCATTGGTCAATAAGGTTTTGTTTTTGTGTTTAAAATAGATGATGAAGCTTTTCATAGGGGCTCATTAGTAGTAATTCTTATTCTATGATTAATCAAACCTATAGTAAGCTTAAATTGATGTCTTGTACTTTAGCTAAGTCACTTAATTTGACATCATGTCCTATAAAATGGTATGAATGTATGTACCAAAGAAGGATCCTGAATTGATCAAAACTCGATGCTCATGTCTGTTGACTGACGACTTGAATTCTATGTGGATTCTCTCTGAAACTATTATAAGTTATAGAAATATCAAATGACCTTGCATACTATAACCTGTTCTTCATAGAAAACTAAAGCTGTAGGAACTCTTCTCACATATGTTGCTATTTATTTTTAGATCTGAAATACAAAATTATTTTTGTTGTATGTTAAATGGTGAATGGATGAGTACCTTATTTTTCCTAACCATTAGTACCTTAAAAATTCAATACTGATCAAGTTTTTAATCATCTTTGAAAACATAAAAAGGTAAGATGTATATGCTACTAAGTGTTGTCATCATCTTTAGGGGAAAATTAAATTGATTATTATATAAAATCCAAGTATATGGGTGTGCACAACATAAAATTATCCCATTCCTTTATAATATTACTTATATTGGTTATGATTCAAATAAATGATAATTTTGTTGAATATGAAAACATAGATAAGATTTTGTTTTTGTTAATCCATTGCTTAGAAAATATTAGATAGAATGTCTTCATTGCTAAATATAAGTTCAAAGAAAGATATTTCCTATTGTCATATATAAAAAAGGGAATTTTGAGATAGTTGTTGTATATGAGCAATGCTAGTATGCTAATAGAAACCAAATTTAAATAAAGCTTCTACAAACTAAACAAAATTCATAAACTTCAAGATAGACTAAGATGAGCTCTCAATTAAGAATATTAGCCATTAATGGGCTCTCTCAATAAGAAGCTCTCTTGTTGAGTGGCTTTGTCTAAATAGATAGGATGTATGCTCAAGCTTATGCTTCAAAAAGGGCTTCAAATGGAGTTGGAATTTGGGTGTGAGTGTATGGTTTTGATGTAAAATGGCTTCTTAAAATGGCATTATGACTTTACTTCATGGATTGTGTTGTTTTGCAAAGGGGAAGGATCCAATTTATAGGAAAGAGGCTTGAGGGATTGAGGGCTAAGATGCAAGGATGGGAAAAAGCTCATGGAGGGCTCAGATTGCATGAGAGGAGAGCACATGGATTGTGCTTCCTTATAGCCAATCAGGGAGTGACACATGTCATAGGGTGAGAGGATGGAGGAAAGGGGAAGGATGAGTAAACAAAGGAGGCTCAAGGGATAAAATCTTCATAAAGACCCTCATAATGGCTTGTAAGAGCAATAAAAGGGCTTGGAAGAGTCATTTATGGCCTAGTGGGCTTCATAAAGTTTTATGGTTGGGATATTTTGAGGGAGATGAGAGAAATTTCAACTTGGGCTTGATTAGGAAGGTTTTAAACTTGCTTAGGATTAAACAAATGATTAGAGGATGGATTAGGATGGTTTAGGATTAGCTTAGGGATAGGCAAGTGGATGGCATTTAATGAGGGTGGGTGAAGGAGGAGATATTTGTTAACTTTTGCTTGGGTTAGTAAGTCTTAACCCATGTTTAGAGAATGTTACAAGCTCTCTTATTGAGTGGCTTTGTCTAAATAGATAGGATGTATGCTCAAGCTTATGCTTCAAAAAGAGCTTCAAATGGAGTTGGAATATGGGTGTGAGTGTATGGTTTTGATGTAAAATGGCTTCTTAAAATGACATTATGACTTTACTTCATGGATTGTGTTGTTTTGCAAAGGGGAAGGATCCAATTTATAGGCAAGAGGCTTGAGGGATTGAGGGCTAAGATGCAAGGATGGAAAAAAGCTCATGGAGGGCTCAGATTGCATGAGAGGAGAGCACATGGATTGTGCTTCTTTACAGCCAATCAGGGAGTGACACATGTCATAGGGTGAAAGGATGGAGGAAAGGGGAAGGATGAGTCAACAAAGGAGGCTCAAGGGATAAAATATTCATAAAGACCCTCATAATGGCTTTTAAGAGCAATAAAAGGGCTTGGAAGAGTCATTTATGGCCTAGTGGGCTTCATAAAGTTTTATGGTTGGGATATTTTGAGGGAGATGAGAGCAATTTCGACTTGGGCTTGATTAGGAAGGTTTTAAGCTTTCTTAGGATTGTACAAATGATTAGAGGATGGATTAGGATGGTTTAGGATTAGCTTAGGGATAGGCAAGTGGATGGCATTTAATGAGGGTGGGTGAAGGAGGAGATATTTGTTAACTTTGGCTTGGGTTAGTAAGTCTTAACCCATGTTTAGAGAATGTGACAAGGTTAAGAGGGGATTAGGATTAGGTTTAAAGACATCTTCTAGAAGAGTCTAGACTTTGGATGAGGATGAAGACTTTCTAGAAGAGTCTAGAACTTCTTAGGATGAGGATAAATTAGGATTTTAGGAAATAAATAAAGTTTTATTTATTTCAAGGGTTTGGGTTGAGGAGATATTTATTAAAACTTTTTTAATAAACATGAGGATTAATATTTAATCTTAATTAAATATTTTGAGTTGGGATTAGGGGTAGGAAATGATGGGATTAGCCTTTAATCGAAATTAAAGAAGGATTAGAAGATTTTGGAAAAGGTTAGTGATCTTAAGGAAATTGGCCAACTTTTGGGCAAAAAATAATTTTTTTATTTATTTTAGGTTTTTTGGTCAATTTATTAATTAAATAATTAATAAATAAGGAAATAATGTTTAAATAAGATTTAAACATTTTAGGGAGGGATTCCTTAATTAAATATTTTTAATTAAGATAAAGGGATTTAATGGCATAAAAATTAATTAATTAATTAATTAATAAATGATGCTGTCATCAGGGATTTTTTCAGAACATAAAAATACTTTATTTTCTAAAGGATTTTTAGGTGTCTACATTTTGCCCCTCTTTGATGTGATGCCGCAAGTGGCATGGCATCAAAGATAAGAAGATAAGATGCCCAAGGCTAGAGCAGAAGATGAGAGAATGGATTGCAAGATGCCCCCTCAAGAAGGTGGCAGGGAGAGAAAGCGAGGCTCGATGACTTCTTGGAAAGTACAAGAATCTGAGATGAGCAAGAAGACTCAGATTGGCTTAAGAGAAGTGGTTTAGTTAGCTCAAACTCTCACTACGGGAGAATGATAAAGGGAGAATTAGAGGCACAAGAGGAAGCAAGCTTAAGTTCTCAGGGATTGCAGAGGATGAAGGAGCGGAGCGCTATAAAAGGAATCCAGGATGGGGAGATGGATGAGGGAATTAAAAAGCTGATGCAACAGGATTTCAAAGAGTTAGATTGGCGGAAGATGGGTTTTGAAGATCCCTAGGACTAGGATTGTGGATCTCGAAAGATGAGGCTTGGTGGGTTGATTTGGATTGGTGTATCCCTAAGACTAGGATTGTGGATCCCCAAAGCTAAAGGTGAGGAGTGATTCAAAGAGATACTAATGCATAAGCTAGGGTAGGAAAGATGGATGTTGGATATGGATGGGGGATAATGGAGATGAAGGAAAACCATTGAAGCTTTTTGAGCGGGGGGGATACTTCAAAGAGAAGTACCACCATGTAATTGAGCACTAGATTTGCTATAGGACTATTGGTTAATTGCTAAGGTTACCAAGAACATCAAGGCCTTTTCACCAACTATCTAGAGGACTGACGGACTGACTCAAAAAAAACATGCAAGGATTGCCCCAACATCATACATGAATCTTGAAAGAATCAGAGTGGAACCGACACTGGGTAAACCACAAGCAGAAAAGAAAAACAAACAAAAGGCTTGATCAAGACCTTATGCCCAGATTGCCCCATTCGTAGTATACCATAATATTGAAGATCGTGGCAACTTTGAGGAGGGAACAAAAAGATTGTTTGGAAAAGATACTTCAAGACCCAAAAGGGAAGATTCTAAATCAAAAGAAAGCAAAAATCCAAAAGAGAACTATTTGCCAATGAGATGGGTAGGACGAGGTGCTAACAGACCAAGATCAGATAGGAGGAAAGCTATATCCTACAAGGATTTATCAGAGAGTACCTAAGCTGATGGATCTAGATGAGTGATGCGTCTGGAAAGCTGAACTAAGAAGGATAACACTTTTGTGATAGGAGATCTAGCTAAAGGATGCATTGGAATAGCTAACCAAGGGTTGTGTGATGTCTGCAAGATGCTGATCAAGGAGGAACTGACATGAAAGCTGGATAGATACAATGGTACTAAGCTAAAGAGGATGTACAAGCTGACGGACCAAGATATTTACAAGCAGGCTAATCAAGATATGGTACAAGCTAATAGACCAATGATAGGTATGATATAGATGGATAAAAAGCTTAGGATGAGAGGATAGTGGGATGGCTCAAGTTGGTGCAAGAGGTAGAAGCTAAGGATGAGGTGATAACGAAATATATGGATTTGACAAGATGCATCCAATGATGATGATGGGGACAATGCTAAGGTTGGTGGTAGCTGAACGGATAGATTGCGCTAGAGTGAATGGCTAATGAGAGGATGACATTGGATTTGCATGAGGATAGCCTAGAACGAGATACCAATGACAAGGGAGGATGGACAAGACAAGATCTAGGGAGATGGATGATAGCTGGGATGATTGGCTGAAGCTGTAGAAGATCAGTGGATGGTGTGAGATGGAAGCTGGAGGATGGAGGATAGGTGTATATATTGGAAGATGGAGTTGGATGTCAAGATGCAACCAAAAGCATGAGGATGATAGGCTAAGCTGGGGATGGCTAGATTACTCATGATGCTTGTTTGCCAAGTTTTCATCATGGTACTTGTCCAAGGCACTTGAATTGCTAAGTTTTCACCAGTGGACGCTTTATTTTTTCTTTTCTTTTTTGACTTTTTGACTTTGGACTTAGCTGGAATGATTTTGGCTTTCTTCAGCTATTTTGGCTTTTTTGGGATTTTTCACTGGCTGTTGGAATGTTCAATTTTGTTTCTAGTTGTTGGTACACCGGATGTGTGATTTATGCAATAGATTGGATTAGATGGGATTTATGGTAGGAGATGGAGGGATGAAAAGGTTGGAAAGGAGCATGAGATGGGGATGCTTGCAAGAGCAACATTGGCACATGTTGGGACGGGTGTGAAAAGAGCATATGGGGGATAGATGGTAGATGCGGGCGTGATGGAGGATTTGTGGAAGCGTGCTTGGGGATATAGGCACCCAAGATGGAGTTAGGAGATGGGGGACATGAGTCACTGGATGGGGGATTAGCAATGGTGGATGCCATTATGCATTGGGTTTCAACTTTTTTCTTTGGGATCCACATGGTTCTAGTTTTTCTTTTCATAGGCATTTGCATTATTTTGCATTCTTTGATTGGATTTTTCCTTTTTGGAGTATGTCTTTTAAAATAGACATATGATTGCCTAGGATGTGGATTTTTAGCTTTATGCAATTTGAAGTTGGCATTTACATTGCTGTGGTAAGCTTTGGGAAGATGGTTAGGAGAAGCTTTGTGAGATGGAGAGGATATGGGAGAGCGTGTAGGGGGATGATGATGGATGATGTGCCTCGATATGTGCCTTTGCTAATCTTGCATAGGAATGGAGGGAATAGGATCTAAATGATGGCTGATAGGAGGATGGAGGATGGTAGATTTTGGGACATAGGGACCCAAAACGGATTTAGCAGATGAAGGGGGGATATGGTAGGTTATTTTAGTTTGCAAAGATGGTGGAGGGGGGATGACATAAGATTTCTTGAAGGAGTGATGGGAGGCTGGCATGGGGGGTTTGGAGATAGGCTTGGTTTGGGGGTGTGGTGTACCAACACCTTTAGATGGTGAGCCTTTGGATACATATCCAAGACCATGAAATCCTAGATTTTTTTGTGCAATAATAGGCTTTTTGATTCCTTGCTCTTGTGTTCCTAAACCTTGACCTTGATAATGCCATCGATTGAGCATTTGAACTAGCTGAGGATACTTTTTGCTTGCAGAAAATGGTGGAAGTGCTTTATTAGATGTACTGCAATAGGGAGATACTATTCTTAATTCTTTTACTGAGAGGAGGCCACTATGGATGAATGTAAGTGAACCAAGAGGGTATATTATAGATGGTGAAATAGCTTGGATAGGTGGTAAGATGGAAGCATGGAGTGGAGGAGATGGTAGGATAGGATCTTGATTTAGCTGATGGGATGAAAAGATATCTTGCAGTAGACGAGGTATGGCTTGAGGTTTTGGAGATGGAGGGGATAGTGACTGCACTATGGATGAAAGACATGGTACGATGATATCTTCATTTATGCTTTGGGGGATGTCAACATGCTTTTGGGTAGGATCTTGATAGGATTGGTTTGGAGTGGATGGTGCGATAGGAGGTGAAGGGATGGACTCTTCAAAGGCAGCGAATGGATAGATGGGAGATTCAGTAGTGGAGATGGGTGAGTGGAAGATGGATGCATAAGGGTCATTATGGGAGATTTGGGAAATGCTTGGAGGTGATGTGGATAGGATTTGGAGGGTTTTGATAGATGCTGGGATTTTGATGCTTGCGGGAAGTGGAAGGATTTTAAGCAATTTGATGGATGGTATGGGGATGATAGCTATGGGAGATGGAGGTGATATTATAGATGGGGAAGCTTCATTACTGACTACTTCACATGGTTGGATTAGATGACATGGCTTATTGACTATTGGAGGTGACTTTTCTTGTATTTCCTCTAGGAGATTCCTTGGAGACTCGTGTGTCAGAGGTGGAGGTGGATTGACAGGTTCAACTAGTGTAATGGGGGTGGAAGATTGGAAGCTTGGTTGATTGGGTGATGGAGGAGAAGCTGGGATATTAGATGGCATGACTAGATAGTTTGGAAGAATGCATGGATTTTTTGGGATGCTTGGGGGAATGTTTCTAAGGCTTTCAATATACCCATCATAGTCAACAAGATTTTCATCATCATTGGAATAGGAGGTGGTGGGAGTAAGGATAATATGACCGAACACATCATGATAGGTTTGGGATTTCATGTTTTCATGATGAGTTGGATGGGGATGGGGTCTTGCATATGGATGAACACGGAAGCTCATGGTTGAATTTGGATTAAGTGTAGATTTTGGATTGGCTGATGAAGGATTTCCTAGGGAGAGTCAAAGCTATATGACAGACCTAAGGAGGATTGACTGGAGATTTTTGGCTTTCCTATGGATGGAAGACTTCAAGGGCATGCTGTCAAAAGGTGAGAGTTTTGCTTTCCTATGCACTGGATTGGTGGAGATTGTGTCAACTTAAGGATAGACTAATGATCCTATGGGCATGACACGAGATTGACCACTTGTGGATCCCAACCTTTAGCTCAAGGTGATGAGGGATAACAAGTGACAAAGCTAGATTACCCTAGACAAAGCTCTATCAAAGGGATAACCTTGGTGAGGCTGGTGGATTGGTCAGATTGATTGGATAGCAAATTCTAGCAGAATGACAACAAATCTCTAAAGGCTTGGGTGTGATTTTGGATTAGGTTGCTAGCTAGGTGGGGGGGATGATTTGGAGAGACTTTGGATTTGGGATTGTTCTAAAGCAAGGAACTGGATAGATTTGGTTGTAGCAGGGGAGCTTGGATGATTTTCTGATGAGGTAGTGACTACGCTAAGTATGCCTTGAGCTAGGAGATTTCTACTTTTTTGGGACTTTGACCAAAGTTGGCAAACATTCATTCAAAAGCTATGAACAAACAAGCAGACAAAATTTTGGAGCAAGCACGTCAAACACACCAACATCCTAGGAAGCTTTCTACAAGGATGAAATTTTTTATAGCTAGGGAGTCCTCGATATACGCAAGGTACATGAGGCCCAAATCCGTAGATAAAACCAAAAAGATGTCACACAGCCAAGAGGAGCGGTAACCCACTTCTCCTCTTTCACTTCTCAAGGGTATAAAGTTCATTGAGGCTTAGCCCGAGTGACAAAATATTGATTCCAAGAGAGGTGTCTTTGGATTCACCTCCTAATTTTTATACTTCGCCGGAATGCTGGAGTTGAGGTCATCCCAAGGGGTGATGAAATCCCCAAGCAGGCCTCCTAAAAAGTGTAAAACAAGACCACATACATGATATTAGGCTTTAAAAGACACACATTTATTCCAATTGATGATTTAGATTTTGTAAGCTATGATTCAAGACACTTGTGATTATGGCATACAATGTTCATTCCAATTTGACAATATCGTCAGCATAAT
Organism: Cupressus sempervirens; assembly: GCA_028749045.1. Classification (NCBI taxonomy): domain Eukaryota; kingdom Viridiplantae; phylum Streptophyta; class Pinopsida; order Cupressales; family Cupressaceae; genus Cupressus; species Cupressus sempervirens. The sequence continues at coordinate 47,450,712 of CM053786.1, forward strand.
GAAAGTTGAGAGATCATCAAAATGCGAGCGTCATTGAAAATGCATCCAAACCATGCAATGTTCATTGATTGTTAGGCATTCAAGATTGAGTGTGAGTTTGTTTTAAGCCCAAAACAAAGATGTGTGAAACTCGATTGCCAAGTGCATGCCTGGAGGCCCTCCACGTCAAGATTTGTCCAATTTTTATGCCCAAATGAAGTGTGAGCAAGATTAATGTGCATTCAAGGAATTTTCTAACTTAGAAAAACCACTAAAGACCCAAGTGAGTGGAGTTTGATCTTTGTGGAGCACTTAACACCCTCTTAGGTAGACCCATACCCATAGATGGCGCTGAGATTGCAACCAATGGTTAAATTGATGGGTGATTAAAGAGAGTGACTCCAACTACAAACTTACTAAAAGTGTCTTTATTAGTTTTTATAACTTAGAAGATTTCAAAAATGTAGATTTTTTTTATGCCCCAAAAGATGATTATTTGATCTATGGCATTCAAGATTGGATTTGTTGTTTTAATCATGCATTCATGAAAAAAACAAACTTGATTTTAATCCATGGCACTCAAGAGTGATTTTAGCAACATGCATTCAAAGACAAGTGATTAAACATTCAAGTTTTTTCCTTTGAGCATTCAAGATTGAGATTTTGTGCGTTGTTTTAAGAACTTTGAAGTGCTTTGTTTTAACCTTAGATCATTCAAGATTGTTTTGGACTCAAAAGTGAAAATGACTCTTTGGACTTTGGTTTTCATTCAAGATTTTGTGTTATAGTTTGCTTATTTTAAGCCCAAAAATGATATTCCTAGATTGTTTTGATGCATGAAAAACCTAAGAAAAATTCAAGATTTTGCAACAAGACATTTGTTTGGAACAAATAACAAAGCTTTTAGGAAAATTTTTGGCAACCATTTAGGACTCTTAGTTTTCATGAGATTTTTAAAAAAACTTTAAAATATTTGCAATGATGTTCATTTTATCCTTGATTGATTCTTTGAGTTTGATTTAGATTTTAGTGTGCACTTAATGTTGATTTTGAACTTTTTGAAATGGAAACTTGAAGTACTTTTTAAATTCCCAAAAATGAAGTGTTCTTAACTTTGCATGAATGCATCTAAAACCTTGATGTTGCAAGGATGCAAATGATTGGATTGATTTAGTTTCACTTGTTAAAAGATCTATTTATTTTTGCAAATTTTTAGTTTTTTAATGGATATAAGTATGATTTGGGGGTTCATTTTAAGCACTAAAAAGAAGTGTGTATTATTTTGCTTCCTTAAAAAAAAAATGGCCAAGATCTCCCACAAGAAGAAGAAGAAGTAGATGGAATAAGAAGAATATAGACAAGAAGAGGAAGAAGAATTCCAAGTGCTTTGTCCACCTATAAGCTTGAAAAATCTACAAACACTATGAGATAGACTATGAGTTCCTTTGTCTTCTTCATGCTCATGTGGACCTACAAAACCAATTTATACAATCCTACCAATCACAAAAACAAGAAAAATTAGCCAAAATTAGCAAATGACATACGAAACTGGACTAAAAAAGCTAATGAAGATGACCCATGCAGGGTCCCACCGAGCATGCCAAAATGTATATGAGCAATGTTAGTATGCTAATAGAAACCAAATTTAAATAAAACTTCTACAAACTAAACAAAATTCATAAACTTCAAGATAGACTAAGATGAGCTCTCAATTAAGAATATGAGCCATTAATGGGCTCTCTCAATAAGAAGCTCTCTTGTTGAGTGGCTTTGTCTAAATAGATAGGATGTATGCTCAAGCTTATGCTTCAAAAAGGGCTTCAAATGGAGTTGGAATTTGGGTGTGAGTGTATGATTTTGATGTAAAATGGCTTCTTAAAATGGCATTATGACTTTACTTTATGGATTGTGTTGTTTTGCAAAGGGGAAGGATCCAATTTATAGGCAAGAGGCTTGAGGGATTGAGGGCTAAGATGCAAGGATGGGAAAAAGCTCATGGAGGGCTTAGATTGCATGAGAGGAGAGCACATGGATTGTGCTTCCTTACAACCAATCAGGGAGTGACACATGTCATAGGGTGAGAGGATGGAGGAAAGGGGAAGGATGAGTCAACAAAGGAGGCTCAAGGGATAAAATCTTCATAAAGACCCTCATAATGGCTTGTAAGAGCAATAAAAGGGCTTGAAAGAGTCATTTATGGCCTAGTGGGCTTCATAAAGTTTTATGGTTGGGATATTTTGAGGGAGATGAGAGCAATTTCGACTTGGGCTTGATTAAGAAGGTTTTAAGCTTGCTTAGGATTGTACAAATGAGTAGAGGATGGATTAGGATGGTTTAGGATTAGCTTAGGGATAGGCAAGTGGATGGCATTTAATGAGGGTGGGTGAAGGAGGAGATATTTGTTAACTTTGGCTTTGGTTAGTAAGTCTTAACCCATGTTTAGAGAATGTGACAAGGTTAGGAGGGGATTAGGATTAGGTTTAAAGACATCTTCTAGAAGAGTCTAGACTTTGGATGAGGATGAAGACTTTCTAGAAGAGTCTAGAACTTCTTAGGATGAGGATAAATTAGATTTTTAAGAAATAAATAAAGTTTTATTTATTTCAAGGGTTTGGGTTGAGGAGATATTTATTAAAACTTTTTTAATAAACACGAGGATTAATATTTAATCTTAATTAAATATCTTGAGTTGGGATTAGGTGTAGGAAATGATGGGATTAGCTTTTAATCGAAATTAAAGAAGGATTAGAAGATTTTGGAAGAGGTTAGTGATCTTAAGGAAATTGGCCAACTTTTGGGCAAAAAATAAGTTTTTTATTTATTTTGGGTTTTTTGGTCAATTTATTAATTAAATAATTAATAAATAAGAAAATAATGTTTAAATAAGATTTAAACATTTTAGGGAGGGATTCCTTAATTAAATATTTTTAATTAAGATAAAGGGATTTAATGGCATAAAAATAAATAAATAAATAAAATAATTAATTAATTAATAAATGATGATGTCATCAGGGATTGTTTCAGAAAATAAAAATACTTTATTTTCTAAAGGATTTTTAGGTGTCTACAGTTGCTATGGTTTCAAAAGACCTAATTTTTGAGGTTAAGCTCATTATGAATGTGTGTAATGTGGCATAAGGGAGGGTGGGGTTGGAAGCATTACATTTTTTCTTCTCTCAGCCTGTCAGACACTATTAGGCTAGATTCATTATGTTTTGTCTCTCCTTCTAGTATTACTGACAAACTCTAGTGCTTGGCCAAGCCATTTATTTATTGCATTTAAGTATTCCATTCTCTAACATTTAGCATATGTGTGTGACTATGTTTAATTTATCTTGCATATGAGTAGATATGCTTGTTTTTATTTAAAAGAAATGTTCACATGGGTAAATATGTTATAGTTTTTCTTTTGCTACATGTGAGTAGATGTGTAGTGTTTTTTTCTTTTCCTTGCCACACTCTATGATTGAGCTTCTAGGCACATGATTGCATGTAGTATTTTTCACGACTGCACCAGATCAATTTGATCCATCTTGTTCTGGGAAGCTAGCTTTCTTGTGCTAGGGTCAAGGTATTCTTCACTATCAAGAAGAATCCCAAGGGAGTAAGCACTCTGTGGTTGGCAAAGTAAAAGTGCTTAGGCCACAATCCCATCTTAAATAGCAAATGGATGATGTACAATGGCTTTGGAGACTAGTTACATTTTTAGGACACCCATCAAATTTCAAAACCTATCTTATGTTCTTGTATCTTCATCTTAGAGATCATGTATAGTATCATTCTATTGATGTAATCCTGATTATTAGATATTGTAAACTTTAAAGTTAGTAATGTATCATTGTTCAAGTTTATGAAGAACATGTGATGTATATACATGGTATTTCAACACCATAGTTCTTATGTTGAAATGAATTTTTGTGACATAATTAGCAAGTTAATTTTTATGTTGAATTGTTGATAAACTATTTGTATCATTTAATGAGTTATGGTTAACGAATGAGATTTGACTTTTCAACATTGATGCATTTGGTTTCTTTTTCCAAAAAATTTGTTCTCTTGTGATGTGGCATGTTTGTTTAGGACGTTGGTTCTTATAATCACAAAATTAACATTCTTGAACTTATCATATTTTGGATATCTACCAATGTAGATCTGATTCTTGCTTCTTCCCTATGAAATTCTGCCTGCATAGTTATCAAAAATCTAATCTTATTGAAATGACAAGAGTTTGAATTGGGGTCAAGTTGCAACTGCTGAGCACTCACCTTGAGATCTTCATCAATCTTGGACAATTTGTCCTTTATTTCCTTAGTAAAATTTGAATCATCACATAACTTACCAAAAAGTGATGATACATTAGTACAAGAGGTTTCCAAAGACCCCAAAATGGTAGAGAGTTCTACTTGGTAGATGGCAATCTATTGAACAATGTGCTCTAACATTTTATTCTCAAATTTCTTCCCTGCCTTTTGTAATAACTTGTCCTGTCCATCTACATCTTCATTGAACTTCTAGACTACCTCTTCTAGCTGACACAAAACTGGCTGAGATGAATCAACCTCTATATCTATAGCCTCTACCAAAATATTCTTGGCATCCTCAATGATTTTAAATTCTTTGAATCTTTCCTCTCTTACCCTCTACTGCTTGGCTTTCTTTTGGAGAAGTTCACCAAATGTTTGTATTTGATCTGGATTGATTTTGGATAATGCCCCAATTTGGGATCACTATATCCTCATCAAGGTTTATTTCCTCCTCCTTTTCTTTTCCTTTACCCAAAAATTTTGTGCTTGGTTGAGACTTGGTCTCAACTATCTTTACACTTATTTCTTTGTTATTAGGAATGGAAACAATAATAGGCATATTAGGACTTGCCGCAAGAATTGATCTAATACGCTTATTGTAGAAGTGCTAGTAAGAATACCTATAGTAGCCAAAATTGTTGTATCCAAAATTGATGTGTTCAAAACTATTGTATCCAACATGGTAGAAGAGGGAAGAGTTTGTAGCTTGGTAGATGAAGTGGATGTCACTCCAATCAATGATGTGTTGAGTTGAGCTAGTTTAGAGATTGATTGGATGTTAGTGTTGTCATTGGTAGTCACAATCAATCCTACTGAGGCTTTCTTTGTTCTTGATGTTGTCACTATTTTTCTTAGAGAGTGAGGGAGTGAGGCAATAACTACTGTAGCTATCTTAACTGGGTCAATTTCCTCATCATCCTACATTCCTTTCGCAGTAGCCTCTTGGTCCTGTTCCTCTTCATTATCAATGCTATCAAAATGTGTTGTCTCATCATCATTTACCTCTTCATCTTTCTCTTCTTTATCATCATCATCATCTTCTTCTTTCACATCAATAGAAAAATCACTTGGTTTGTGAAGAAAATATATATTTTCCAAATATTTGTTGCATTCCTTACAACATGCTCAATATCTTTGATCAGAACCAAACAAGTTTTGAATTTCAGAGTTAATTTCTCCTCAATTAATTCTTTAGAGATTCCTTAACCTCCTTGTCTATTAAGCTCAGAATAAGCTGCCTCAAGGTTTTCCATAGATGTCTTTAATAGTTTGCATGGCAAATTCCCATCTTGGCTTAATCTTATCCATCAAAATATTAGGAATCTGAGAAGTAATTTGGTTAGATGAGTATTTCCACTTACCCATTTTATTAGTACAAGATCTTCAATTTTCTTATGTTCTTCCTCAGTCCTAGTTTCACAATGCTTTAAAACTTGTTATGCTAGCCCCTTCCTATAGTTCTTTTAGTCTATCTTGGAAGGTGGGTGGAGGTTTTTTGAATATTATATCTCCTCCTTCCTTATCAACTTTTTTCCTTGAGTTTCTTTTGGTAAACACAGTAGTGGATGGCTTGGTAGGCTTGGTAATGATTACCTTTCCCTTCTTCTTCAGTGGTTCCTCTTTCTCTTATTCTTCCTCATCTTTTGCTTCTTCATCCTCACCTTTTCCTTCAGTCAACAAAAGAGTAGAACTAGTTTTCAACTTGGCAATTTTTTTCTTGCCTTTGCTTATCGCCTGAGAGAGCTTGATCCCCAGTTCTATCCTAGCTTTGGCTTCATCATATGTGCCAAAATATGTAGTCTTGGTATCAACTGGTTCATTTACAAGTGCCTCAATTATATCCTTAGTTTCATCTATATTAACCTCATATCCAAGAGGATTCACCTATGTAATTCTAGGCCCGACTGCCTAAATGTATACCTTATCATTGTCTACCGTGAAAAACACATCATCCTTGTAATCTTCAACTAATTTCTTTCGAATCCTAAATCTATTATTCATTTTCTCTTTAAATGCATCAAAATAGTTATCCATGATATTATTATAATTCTCTCCCATCTCAGTAATGTACTCATTAATCTGGTAGAGTACTAGCACATCTTTTCTATACAATTGAACCTTTTGAAGGGAAGAATTTCTGAACATAAAAGAATAAATATGTCAATAGAGAGACAAACTTACATGGGTTGTTTTTTGACATTCTGATGCTCACCATGTTCTTGTTAATCTAAATCAACAATAGCTTGGCAACATCAAGAGAAAGATTGTTCTTCACTACCTTGTATGCAAGGTCAATTGCTTCACATGACACACTATTTAACCTACTTGAACTGTAGATCTTATGTGCAATGATATGAATACCAAACTTTAATTCCATGTCAGTGACATTGTTTATCTTCATGCCTCTACCATCCTATTCTACTAGGGTTTTCTTTTCCAGTTCAAGCCAAACTAGGGTTTTGGTCATTTAGGGTTTTGGTCATTTTAGGTTTGGCCAACATTGGGAGACAAGTGATTCTATGAATCATTTTCTTCATGATAAATATTGGTTGCTCCAACCAGAATTTTCCATTATGTACCGAACTGAGAATAAACCTAATCCATTTTACTTGAAATTCATGGGACATGTGAGGAATATGGGTTAATCCTTTTGTTTTGAGGTGTTGATGCTTGGGTTTCAAGACACCATTTACACACAACTTTTCTAGGATTTCGCCCATTTCCAAAGTACCAATATCTTGAATTATGCATTTAAAATGAGAACAAATGTCATTAATCAACAGTACCTTTGGAGGGATTTGTGACTATGCTCCACTCAAATCTAGGGTTTTAGCAATTACAGGAGTGAGCTTGAAGTCTAGAGCTTTCCATTCTACACCATGAACTAGCATGTCAGAACCTTGCTTTACCTTGTTGCTACTGGATGCCATCTTCACTCAATAGGGTTTGAGAGAGTTCAAAATCTTTTGGTAACAATTTTCTCAAATCACTTGGATGCTTTTGAAGATTGCTTTGCACATTTTTCTCTCTAAAATTCATGGTAAAAATGACTTTGATTTCATTCCTTTCATCATATTTTTTCATAAATGCTTAGTACGAGTGGTAGATCAAATTGATAGACTATCATCCACTTCCTTTCATTGATTACTTAGAAGAGTCTTCCATCATTTGGTAACCATATGAAATTTAGTTACTCCCAACCTTGCTCAATAGAGTTTGTGACCCGATCTCACTCGGTAAGGAAAGTAACTTGGTAGTAACTGGTACCCTTTTACTTGGTGATCCCTTTGTATCTTGAATGTAGATATGGATCTTTTTTCCTCTCAATTGGAACTGATTTAGATGTCTTCTTTGGTAGCCTGGTCCTAGTTCTCCTTCAAGAAATCAAGTAGAAATTGTGGAGCCACCCAATTCTTGAGTGACTTGTTCATCATTGTTTGGACTTGCATTCTTGGTAGACTTTGGAACCCATTTTTGTCTCATTTGTTTTCTGATGTTATTAGCCTTTGCCTTCTTTTCATCTTCAATCCTTCCAGTACTCATGCAGTTCTTGGCAAGATGACCAAATTGAGTAAAAATGAAACATCTTTTAGTAGTATCTCTTTTCCTCGTATGATGCTTTATGCAATTAATTCCAATGCATCCAAATTCTCCATAGTAATGACATCTACACCAGGTGTTGTAGTTCCAACCAAATATGGTTTTTTGTTACATTGGATTTAATGTTTTGGTTTTTCATTTTGATGATTTGTGCCCAAACTTCTTACATTTGTGACATTTGCCTTCAAATCTTGGTTTTTACTTGCATTCATTACCCTTATGACCATGTTGATTGCAATTATAGCATTTTCCATTGAATTTTGATTTACCATTGCTCCAACATTTGTTTGAAGTATGACTTATCTTACCATAGTGATTGCATGTATGTCTTTGATTTTTTTGAGTTTCTTGGATGATTCCTTTTCTTCTGTATATCCAATTCCCGCTTTTCCTTTTTGTCTATAGAGATTTTTCTCATTCAATTGATTCATGTTTGCTTGGGATTTCATCATTCTTTCATTGGTTTTCCTTTCAAAGTTTAGATCATTCTGCAGTCTTTCATTCTTTGATCTCAAGTTCATGATTTCTTCATTTGCATTGGTGAGCTGATCAATGAAGTCTGCTTGTTGAAGGGATAGGTGTTAGATTTCATTGTTCTTTCCTTCTATCTCTTCTCTTATCTTGTTTTTCTCTTCCATAACTTCAGATATTCTTACTAACTAAATTTCTTGCTCTCTTATTAGTTTTCTTACTTCTTCTTGTAGTGAACCATTCTTTTCTAGGACTTCTTTGATTGCTTCATTGGCTTCATCTGAGCTACTTACTGAATGAAGGTCTTCAATTCTTTCTTCAATGTAGAGATGATCATTCATTTAAATTGCAAGATCTTTTCTTCTTTTCAAATATTGAGAGAGTTGCTCCTTTGCTTTCTTGAGTTGGGAAATACCCATTTCAAAATCTAGCTTCTC